>CM062806.1:970243544-970971627 GCA_031772625.1 Pinus tabuliformis | reverse complement strand
AAAAAAATATTTATTTATATTACACATTGCAAAAAGTTAATATTTTGTGTAATTCAAGAGGTTCAAGCTTCTCATTCATGGGGTTTTCTGACACAAGTTTTATGTTGTCCACTAAGACCAATGTGGTATATCGTACCTTAAGAAAATAAGAATACAACTGTGCTTCTTCAAAATCTATTTGTATGATAAAAAATCAGGGAAAGAAGCGCTCCAAGATCACTATAGTTGGGCTGACTTAACACATCAAGAAGATTGTAAGTGTGAAAAATGTTAGGGAAATGAGAGCGATGTGAGTAAGAGCCATGAAATCTAAGAGGAAGTTTTTTTCACCTTCCACCCTCTTAATATTGCAAAGACAAGGTTGTCAGATTCTATTATCCCAGGGATTTTTGGGAGTAGAACACTACCTGTTTTCACTTTGAAGCTCATGAGAATTAGTTCTTATCCTAGAGATGTTCACTTTTTTCTTAGTGTTGGTCAAAATAGAGAGATAATTCAGGTTATCAAGGGTGAGGTTGATCACCTCCTTATAATATCTTAGCTTCCTTTTTCCCTTCAACTCCTTATTATCCCTAATTTTATCCTTAAATTTGGAGGTAATAATATCTTTGATACTATCCTTTCTTCGCAAGATGATCTCCTCCTTTATTCCCCAGTGGTTGAGCCAAGACTGGGCAGCCTTATACCACCCATGCTTGAGGCGCAAGATTTTGAGAGAAGACATTCTACTTCTCTGCTATTCGAAGTTGTAGACCAAGGAACTATGGAAATAGTCGGGCAAGAGTTTATGGATTGAAATAATTAAAAATTATGTCCTCCTTGACGCTGTTGCTATTGCTATGACTAATAGAAGCAGAGATCATCATATTCTTATTGTCCAACAGATGGAACTTCTTCTCAGCCGCGGCCTCCACATCGTTGAAAGAAATTTGGCCATATCATTTCTGCATCGATATATTTGGCTTGCAGCGTCTTCTGACATAATCTTTTGGAATATAAACATCCATAGCCAGATCCATGTAAAACTTGCAAAATGTTTTTGTGGGAGGTTATCACAAAAACTTAAAAGGGCTAAGCTACGATAAAAGCTTAATTAATTAAAAGCACCAGATATTGGAATAAATAAAATAGCGCCCTTCGAAATTCAAATTTGAATTCACTTCAAATGGGTATTCAACATTAATGTCGCAAGATTAGATTACGTACTCTATGACTACAAACATTATTTATTGGCCATCATGCTCATGGGGATCATCTAGCATCCGCATAAGCCATGGATGATGCATCAACCAATTTCCACAACCGTCATCTGAAAAGTGTGTTTGTCGGATAAATTATGTACACGGGTTTATAGTGAAAGCAAATGTCAGTGTCCTTTCCTCAAGACTGTCCTTAAGGTATCTGATGTATAAGAAGAATATTTACAACATGGAATCCAAGAGGCTTCCCAAAATTGCTTCTAAATTTAGTCAAAATCCCCACTTGCGCCTCAAGCATGGGTGGTATAAGGCTGCCCAGTCTTGGCTCAACCACTAGTAAATAAAGGAGGAGATCATCTTGCGAAGAAATGATAGTATCAAAGATATTATTACCTCCAAATTTAAGGATAAACTATGGGATAATAAGGAATTGAAGGGAAAAAGGAAGCTAAGATATTATAAGGAGGTGATCAACCCCACCCTTGATAACATGAATTATCTCTCTATTTTGACCAACACTAAGAAAAAAGTGAACATCTCTAGGATAAGAACTAATTCTCATGAGCTTCAAAGTGAAAATAGGCAGTGTTATACTCCCAAAAATCCCTGGGATAATAGAATCTGACGACTTTGTCTTTGCAATACTAAGAGGGTGGAAGGTGAAAAAAACTTCCTCTTAAATTTCCCGGCTCTTACTCACATCGCTCTCATTTCCCTAACATTTGTCACATTTACAATCTTCTTGATGTGTTAAGTCATCCCAACTATGGTGATCTTGGAGCGCTTCTTTCCCTTATTTTTTATCATAGAAATAGATTTTGAAGAATCGCAGTTATATTCTTATTTTCTTAAGGTATGATAGACCACATTGGTCTTAGTGGACAACATAAAACTTGTGTTGGAAAACCCCATGAATGAGAAGCTTGGACCTCTTGAATTACACAAAATATTAACTTTTTGGCAATGTGTAATATAAATAAATATTTTTTACACCATTGGTGATGATTTATTAGAGTTTAAGTCATACAATTTCATAATGTAAATTCTATCATGATACTCTCATCATTGGTGCATACCCCTTCATTTACATGGCTTCAACGGTTTGCATACAATTGCAATGCCTCCTCAACAAGTGTATCTATGTATATAAGATATGCACATACCGTAGACCCTGTTTGACCTTTACCTTCCTATCAGAATATCATAAAATAGGATCACACTTCACACATCAAATTTTAATGCAGAATGGTGGACATAACTTACCAAACACACAACTCAATGACCCATAATAAATGAAATGCAGTACCAACCAACATTATTCACTACTGGAATCCTTAGGTTTCAACACTAATATTGGTATATGAAAGAAATCAAACTGCATTCACCCAACATGATGAGAAATATAAGCATTAGTTATGGTTCATAAATTGAGATTTGGTAAATTTCATCACATTTTAAAATAATATTTCATATATGTATTATATAGTAGACTCAATTAATATAACCACCAATTTATAGATGGCCAAGACCAAGCATACATCATGAAAGACTCAAAATAATCCTCCTTGACATGCAAATATCATGTCAATGTGCATGTCACAAAATGTAAAAATTATTACTTTGTACAATAATGAAGTCTTACACAGTGGCCACTTCGTGTGAGGAAACCCCACATATTGAGATCCACAGAGGATTTGCACAAATATCATCACATGAACTGAAGATAATATGTCATCCATTTTAAAACATTGTAATTAACAAGTTAGGGAGTGAAAAATCAGAAGAATAGGGTATGATTCCATTACATTATTAACTTATATGTCCCACTTGTAAATAAAACAAAGAATTGATCAATCTAAGTAATTTTTCCACTATCAAGGATATCCTTCCCACATTCCTAATTTCCACCACTTCCTCACATTCATCTACATCTAAATTCAACCCAATAAAAGACTTAAGACATTTGCTCCAACCATCCTTAACCTCTAAATTCAAATGTCCAAAATGTTGCATATGGGATAGATGTGCCTAGTCTCAAATTTGTCCAAATCTTTTTTAGATATGTCTGTTACTTATAACGATCCATTGAAGTCATCATAAAATAAATTTGCAAGATGAAAATCTACACTGCTACCACAATTCTTTTCCTTCTCTAATAATAATAATAGGTAGTATGTACTGTGCTTTTAACTTTTCAAGCTGGAAATATTTACAATTTGCAGTTGTCATCATTACCCTACTCCATTTAAGTTGAATGGAATATGCACATTTCTAAGTGTTGCATTAACATTTAAACTCTACCTTTCAATCTCCCAACCTCCCTCTTCTTCCACTTGACATAAAGGAGATTTTTCATGCTTGAACTTTATTTTTTCATGACTGACCTCTGACCGACGTTGGAATTCGTAGTTACTGTCACAATTGATTCATGATTTTCCTCTTACCCTGATATTCCAAAACCTTTCTACCTCTCTACTTATGTTCGCAATAAGTTTTAAAATCACAAAGAATAACGACAAAAGATAGATAAAAAATTGAAACCTCTCAACGAGAGAATATAACATTTGTAGATTCCTTTTGTCATCCAATTCTGGAAAAGTTGCACTTTCTTGCCTCTCTTTTATGAAGCTTGATATGTAGTTTCCAAATGAAATTGTAAGTTTCATTCATGCATCTTAGAGGAGGCTACCTATAATAATTAGAAAACAGTTTGTTAAAATAGTTCATTATAAAACTCTCTCAAAACATAATCAAACTGAAGGCTTCTTCCATTTAAGCTTAAGGTCCTCCAACAAATTCTAGGACAAATATTGTTGGCAACATCTACTTCCATGTCTATTAAATATCAATAAGATTGTTGAAATTATGTCTTCCAAACCTCAAACTTGATAATTTGTTACTCTAGGGATTGTCTCGTGGCAAGTTATGGTGAAAAGTATTTGTTCACGGTGCAAATAGTAACTAATGTTCAACCATAAGTCAAAAACAATTTGGTTGTGCTTATGTACATTGAATTAAACTTGGACAACATTGGTGGTAAACAAGACCTTAGGAAAATTTTCTAGTGTGTATCACAGGACATAGAATAAAAACTCTGTCCAACAGAAAAGGGAAAAAAACCACACAAAAGTTGTATGAGGGTAAAATAACATTCTCCTTAATATGAAATCGATATAGAACTTCAGACATTGGGATCTCACAAAAGTTGTTCTCCCTCTTTCAAATGCTCATAACTCTAATACCTACTACGTTATGGATGAAGTATAAAGACTCAGTATTTTAAAAAACTTATGGAAATAATACCCAATAGAAAGTTATCTAAGATAAGAATACAACATTCCTTTTGAGATAATCTTCATATGAAGCATAGCTATAACCAATATGTGCATATACAGAAGACATGCACCTATACGAAATATGTGCATATATGGAAGTCACACAACTTCTATATATGCACATCTTCTGTATCGCATATATTCCATATATGCGCAACTTCTATATATACGTATATCTTTTGTATATGAAAAACTTTCGTATATGTGCATATATGAAAGTTGCGCATATACAAAGGCTACATATATATGTAGGTTGAAGTTGTGCACAACCTTTGTATATGCACATATATGGACATATATGTCCTAGCCATTCATTTATCCTCTTCGAAATATTTTTAACAACCACCTCCTAGCCATTCTAGAGAGTGGCCTTATACACTTTTCTAGTGCCTCATTGAATGTTGAAGTTGTGCACAACCTTTGTACAAGCGCAACTTTCGTATATGCGTAACTTTTGTATATGCACATATACGAAAGTTCTGCATATACGAAAGATATGTGCATATATGAAAGACGTGTTATACAGAATATGTGCATATATAGATGTTGTGCGACTTCTGTATATGCACATCTTTCGTATATGTGCATATCTTCTGTATATGCGCATATCTTTCATATATGAGCTTCTTCCATATATGCACATATCTTGCATATATGTGCATATCTTTCGTATATGTGCATATCTGGAAGTTTCACATATATAGTAGATGCATATATACAGAATATATGCGCATGTATGGAAATTAAGCATATACGGAAGTTGTGCATATACGAAAGGTATGTGCATATACATAATATATGTGCATATATAGAAGTTGTGCATATACAAAATACAAGTGTATCTTTTGTATATGTGCAACTTCTATATATGCGTAGCTTCCATTTATGTGCATCTACCATATATACACAACTTCCATATATGCACATATACAAATATTGTGCACAACTTCAACCTCTATATATACGTAGCCTCCATATATGCACAACTTCTATATATGTGCATATCTTTCATATATGTGCAACGTTTTCATATGCAAATATCTCCCCCTCTGCCACTCCAGAGCATGTCACCAATTCCCCCCACAAACAAACAATGGTTATTTCTTCCTAAACTCACCACCACAAATACTATGTCAATACAACAAATTCTTGCTCTAAGCCACCCCATACTAGACTGAAGAACCTTCCACTAGTTAACAGAATCACCACAATGCAAGGACACTAGGCTCTTCATTAAAACTAAAGCCACGATTAAATAGAATAATGTGTTCACACACCACGCATATGCCTTCACACACTTTTACATGTGAGGTAAATTCCATGACACCAACTCATTAAATGCCATCGAGCCCATATGGGTGGCTGCTGTCCACAACCACCCCGATACTTTTTGGTTCGCTCAACCCCATCGGGCTTATATAAAAATAAAAATAAAAGTGTTAATATAATTATAATTAAATATTAAACTATCATCGATCCATCTTAACTCTGGATTTACCAAGCACTAAGAGGGATCAAATATCTTGATGTGCAAACTTCTTTTAAAGTGAAAAAAAATTTGATCCCTCTCGGCGCTTGGTATATATAGAGATAAGATGGATCTAGGCTAGTTTAATAAGATGACTATTGCTTTCTATTAATGCTCGTTGCACCAAGAGAGGCTCTCTAGCCTAGTATGGAAGAGATGTTGTAATTTAAGTCATTTTGAAGATTATTCATACACTATAATTGTTAAAAATGAACTCACTAAATAAAGTGGATTTAGTTTTCTGAAACATTGAAGATAATACTAATATTAGTAAAATGATATTCAATTTATAAATGAAAAAATAAATAATATAAACATAAAAATAAATCTTTTGCACAAATATTACTTCCACAAAATACCGGCCTAGATCCATCTTAACCCCGAATCTATCAAGCACATAGAGGGATCAAACCTCTTGAGATACAAACCTCTTTTAAAGTGAAAATATATTTAATCCCTTTTGGCGCTTGATAGATCCAGGATTAAGATGGATATAGGTTGGCTTTTATATACACATATACCATATCTATGTTGAATCCATCTTTCCCTCTCTCTCTCCTCTATCTCCCTCTTCTCACCTTCTCTACTATCTCCCTCCATATCTCCCTCCCTCTCTCCTCCTCTCTCTCAAGTCATCTCCCTTTCCAGTATTTTCACACGCTTGAATTGGAATTTGCAACGTATTAGTAAGGGTTTGGTAGCACAACTTTTGTCAATAATGGGTGAAAGAGGAAAGCTACCAGATTTTTTTGTGCATGAGAGATGATAGATTTGATGACTATATGTTTGTGAGTATTGCAAGTGAAATGAGACAACCATCTATGGCCTCTATAGTCAAAGTCATTTCTTGTATTGTTTACCAGAAACCAATTAAAGCAAAGTTTTTTTAGATGATACTGTGGAGGTCATGAAAATGCTCCAGGGTATGGTTGTAGCTTCTGATTTAGCAACCAAAATTCTATATACTCAAGATGATTTCGAGAGCCTGCTTTGAATGGGTAGTCAAATGATATATTTTTTGTCAAGTCTTTCAGTTCCAATTGCTGATATCCAAGGAGAATGAAAAAAATTCAATATTGTCAGACATTTTTATGGGGAGATGGATGAATTCATTTGCCTCATTGGAAGGACTATCATTTTGTATATGGTTGATGAAAAAATATAGGACTATGAACAATCCTTGTACTAGGTTGATTTGAGAGTGTTGGAAGCATTAGTGGTGGGGGGTAGGGTTCTCTTTTCCAAAGGGATCACTTACATTTTCATGTAAGGAACAAGGCATCGTTTATTTTCTTGAACTACATTATGGGTAAATCATATATTTTAGCACAAACATGCATGCAAATTTTCCCTCCAGAAGCAAATATGTGTTAAATTATGAACTTCTTACTATTGATTTTGTCAAAGGCTAGCTCTATTTAGTAAGGAGAAAGCAATCGTAGGAGATTGGCAGAGGAAGAAGTCTATGGGGGATGATGTGTAGGGTATAAAAAAGATAGTATTAGGCGAAGCAAAGCACATTGATTGGTTGTAAGCACAATACTGAAATGGGTAAGTATTCCCTCAACACATCACAATCGAAATCAATATGATGGAGAAAGAGGAGTTCACTTTAATTTTAACCAACTCTTTTGTATTACTCTTATTCCTTTTGTTGTATTCTTCATTATATTTTTGTGAAATGTTAATTTGTAGCATTTAATATTGATATGCAAAATTTTCATGATGTGAGTATGTTGCATGATATAGGACAACGTTGTTTAATTTTTTCCGTTCTACTTTCACTAATTTCACACTTTTTTTTTGCTATTTATTTTCACATGTTTTTAGCTTTACTATTCCTGCATTTCACCCTACCAGATGTTAAGGTTCAAGTGGTTGTGGTTATGTACTTTGAACCCCTTGGTGTGTTTTTGTCTTTACCTTCTTCTTGTGTATATTGTTTTGGAATTTTTAATTCATCTAATGTCTTTCTTTGGGTTCTGATCTTTCGTTTGTACAGAATTAGGTTTTTCAGTGCCTCCAAATCTATTATTGGTTATAGCTATGCTTCATAAGAAGAATATCTCAAAAGGAATGTTGTATTATTCTCTTAGATATCTTTCTATTGGGTATTATTTCCATCATTTTTTTAAAATACTGAGTCTTTATACTTCACCCATAAAGTAGTAGGTATTAGAGTTATGAGCATTTGAAAGAGGGAGCACAACATTTGTGAGATCCCAATGTCTGAAGTTCTACATCTATTTCATAGCAAGGAGAATGCTATTTTAACCTCACATCGTTTTTAGATTTTTTTCCCTTTTCTATTGGACATAGTTCTTATTCTATGTCCTGTGATACACACTAGAAATATTTCCTAATGTCTTGTTTACCTCCGATGGAGTCCAAGTTTAATTCAAATTTCATAACCACAACCACATTTTTGTTGAATTATGGTTGAACATTAATTTATATTTGCATCATGAACAAATACTTTTCACCATAACTTACACTAGACAAGCCCGAGAGCAACCAATTATCAAGTTTGAGGTTTGGAAGACATAATTTCAATAGTCTTCTTGATATTTGTGTTATCAAAGAAGATGTTGCCAACAATATTTGTCCTAGAATTTGTAGGAGGACCTTAAGCTTAAATGGAAGAAACCTTTAGTTTGATTATGTTTTGAGAAAATTTTATAATGAACTGTTTTAACAAACTGTTGTCTAATTGTTATAGGTAGGCTCCTCTAAGATGCATGAATGAAACTTACAATTTCATCATTACCCTACTCCATTCAACTTCAATGGAGTAGGGTAATGATGAAAACTATAGATTTGTACATATTTACAACTCTATAAAAATTAAAAGCATAGTACATACTACCCATTATTATTATTAGAGCAGGTAAAGAGTTGTGGTAAAAGTGTGGATTTTCATCTTGCAGATTTATTTTATGATGACTTCAATGGATCGTTATATGTGATAGGCATATCTGAAAAATATTTAGACAAATTTGAGACTAGCCACATCTATCCCATATGCAACATTTTGGGCATTTGAATTTAGAGGTTATGGATGGTTGGAGCAAATGTCCTCAGTCTTGTCTTGGGTTGAATTCAAATCTAAATGAATGTGAGGTAGCGGTGGAACTTAGAAAAGTGAGAAGGATTTGTTAATAGTGGAAAAATTACTTAGATTGATCAATTCTATATTTTCTTTACAAGTGGGATAGATAAGTCAATAATGCAATGACATCATACCAAATTCTTCTCATTTTTCAATCTGTAACTTGTTAAGTACGATGTTTTAAAATTGATGAAATATCATCTGCAGTTCATGTGATGATATTTGCAAAGATCTTATGTGGATCTTAATATGTGGGGCTTCCTCACATGAAGTGGCCACTATGTAAGAATTCATTGTTGTACCAAGTAATCATTTTTACATTTTGTGACATGGACATTGAAATGATATTTTCATGTTAAGAAGGATTATTTTGAGTCTTTCATGATGTATGCTTGGTCTTGGCCATATGTAAGTTTGTGGTATATATTAATTGAGTCTACTATATATATATATGAAATATGCTTTAAAAATGTGATGTAATTTACCAAATATTAATTTATGAACCATAACTAATGCTTATATTTCTCATCATGTTGGGTTAGTGCAGTTTGGTTTGTTTCATATGCCCATATTGGTGTTGAAACCTAAGGATTCCAGTGGTGAATAGTGTTGGTTGGTACTACATTTCATCTATTATGGGTCATTAAGTTATGTCCACCATTCTGTATTAAAATTTTGAGATCTCATTTTATTATATTCTAACATGTCGGTAAAGGCCGAACATGGTTGATGGTATGCACATATCTTGTATACACTAATATCCTTGTTGAGGAGGAATTGCAGCGGTATGCAAACTGATGAAGCCATGTAAATGAATAGGTATGCACTAATGCTGAGAGTATGATGACAAACTTTACATTATGAATTTTTATGACTTAAAATTTAATAAATCATCACCATTGGTTTAAAAAATATTTGTTTCTATTACACATTGCCAAAAAGTTAATATTCAAGAATCCATTAAGTATTTATATTGTGTGTTATAGAGGAGTGGTTAATAATGATAAGGATGCATTGTTTTAGTAAATTTCCATAACCATATGCTAAATTAGCAAATTGTACTCTCTATTTGACAAGAAATTGTTTCATTGCGTGTAATTCAAGAGGTTAAATCTTCTCATTCATGGGGTTGTTCGACACAACTTCTATGTCGTCTACCTTATTTTCATTTTGTGATAGTATTTCCTCGCATCTGGGAAATGCTTCCAAACAATTTTCATCCATTGAGGCCTTGATATCCTTCAATTTTCCCCACAGAAGAGTGTAGAGCCCTATCATGATCATAACTACGCCCAACATGTTGTATTCAATGGATCAACGCTATTTGTGCAACTATTAATCTCCATATCCATTTAAATTTTAGGAATGGTGCAACTATTAATCTCCATCTCCATTTCAATTTTAGGAATGATTGAAAAAGGGTTAAAAAATATGCTTTATGTTCTATAAATTCAACATATTAATAAAGATTCAATAATATATAATTTCAACATAGTGAGTAGGCAATTAAAAATGTTAATATTTTTTTATGTTAGGCCTAACACCTACATATCTCCTCATAATGAGATATAGAGAGTTTCTCCACACATCAATTTATATTTTCAAATCATAATGTAGATAATGAATAAAAATATTCATTTATAAATTACATTTTTTTTAGTTACAATTCATAATTCTTTTTAAAATTATTTATTTTTCATAATAAATTTAAGGTTTTTGGTTAACTTCGTTTGATGCCTCAAAATTCTCTCAGAAGGTTTCGGATGTCAATTTGCCAAACTGGGTCCTACCGATAGAAATGGTCTCGTGAGCTAATTTCTCCACTTTTTCCACTCTAAAAGCATCGACATGAATGAAAAACAATATAATGATCCAATCTAGGTCAACAGTGTGGATGTTGAGGACCGAATTACAATTTCCATGGTAGATGACATGGAAGTACATATTTTTAACACACTGATAAGAAATCATTAACATCCAAAACCTAAAAATCTAGAAGAACTGGATATGACTGCAGGAAGGATAAAATATAAACCAAGATCTGGATATGACCTAGCAAGCCAAGGTGTCTGGTTTGCGAATGTGGTGCAATATCATGATGAGACATGGGTGTGAGACTACTATGTGTCAATTGTATGAATGTTGATGTGGCATAAGATGGTACATCTTACGAGTTCCATAACATTGTTCCTAGAGCTTATAATGAGATGAGAAAGCTCTCGATGAGTAGAAGATGATAATGACCTCCGATTGGGTGTGTTATGTTGTGTATGCTTTGAAACTTTGAAATCTTTGGCATTATGAAATAACAACCCATATTTGTTGGGATTTGGCCATGAACCACTTGGTGAAAATATATTATATTGTTGAGATATGAATAGAAAATATGTGACTCATATTGAATTAAGGTCATCACAAATCAACGGGGTTACCCTCTATAATGATTTTCCTACCCATGCGAGTTATCTTCCTTCTCTTCTTTTGTCATAGTTTCCACCATTCCATAATGTATGTAGAACAATCTATTTGTGCACACAATAATAACTATATATGAATGATTTTCTTCAACTAAATAATTCATAATATAATTTGAGATTGTGATTTTGAGCACAAACACAAATTGTCCACTCACGATAATGCTTCTTAAAGTCTAGGCTTTCGTTCAACTATACTATGTTACCAAATAACATTTTTTCTATGAAAGCATAAACTAATTCTTATAATAACCAAATTAGCTTGTTACAATTGGATAAACTAATTTTTATTGTAATTAATTCATTTGAGTAAATTTACGTCTTCTCAATTTATTAAAAACCAAACTTTTAATCTTAGTTTTGAATTTCCTTTATAACTAAAACTCAAGCCATGAAAGTTAATATAATTTGATGTTTGTGAGACCTTTGTAATGTAAGTTGTATTGTAATTTAATTCATTTGAGGAAATTAAAAAACTATATTCTCCCCCTATCAGGGTGTGAGCTGGAAGACAGAGCCATTAAGGCCGTCATAATGAAAAGAAAAAGAAGGGATCGTTCCATTGCCTCCCACACGTTTGACACGCAGGGCGTGGTGGTCGTCAGTAGGCTTAAGGCAAACAAGAGGAGGGAAGGTGTCATTTGCATGCAATTGAGTTTACTGACCACAAAGAGAGAGAATAATTTGGGGGGTGTAAGCACAAAGGTGACGATGATGAAAGAGGAGCGGTGACTTCGGGAAAGAGATGAGGTACGATGTCTTCAAACATAGATAATCGGGTATGTTAACTGGCTTAGCCTACATTCTGTTATACTTCCCTACATTTGGTCTAGTAACTGGGGCTTTCATGGGGGCACGGGGTTTGGTGTGGGCTGAGTAACTGGGGTGGGGGAATTAGCCTGGAGGAGGTGGTTTGTGGGAACAATCCCAATTCTAGAGGGTCTGCTTGGTTGTCTCTTAAGTTTGGCATTCTGTTATCTCGCATGGGTATTATAGGGATGGGATGGGAGGGAGTTTGTCTGATTGATTTGTTGTTTATTGTATGCCTCGCAAACCCGGGAGTTGAAGGTAAGGAAGTGACAATTATCGTTACTGTCGGACCACTCCAATTCCTAAAATGCTCTAACGTCAAGCCCCTAAGGAGCATTAGGAGAGGGAAGACTGTCGTGAGTCGGGGTCTTCTTTAATGGGGGAATTGGCACGCAGAGAATGCTGGCTGAGCTAGCTTAAGCCAATCGTTAGGAAGCCGGGTGGTGAGTAAGCTAGGGGCATGATGCCTTGTGGGTATTGGGGTTCAGATGTTAGGTCACGGGGAGGATTTGAGTAATGTTAAGCAGCGGCTAAGTCAAGGGAAATGGGGGTAGAGGCAGCCAATGAGGGGCAACGGAGATGAGGGGTGCAGTTACTTCAAGCTTGACCTCTGGGTTACAAGTTTGGTTGGTGGCCATGCACCTCATCTCCAAGACCATGGTCACAACGCAAGCAAAGCAGGGGTCATGCAGGGGTGTCTCGGGAGTCTCGGGTGGAGGTCCCTTATTCTCGAGGGTTATGCGCATAAATTGTGGGTGACATATTTGTTGCACTGTCAGAACTGTGGGATGAAGGAAATTCAGAAATTAACATGTTAGAAATTATAGTTTCTTGCTCCCACAATGGGTCACCCGGGAGGTAACTTTTCTTATCCAAGAAAAGCACAGAGGTTTGTTTCAGACCAATGTTTGAAGGTGCCTAGAAGGTATAGGGGTATTGTGGCTATTGTTCGAGCAGGGATTACCAAGGGCTGCAGGAAGAGAATGCGAGGGAGCGAGGCCGAGGTTGAGACGAGCACCGCGGGCAAATGTCGAGGCAGGAAGCTTGTGGCCAACCTGATCCAAGAAGCGACGGTTGCATATGCAGGGGGCACCATAAGGGAAATCAAACGGCTCATAGCCGAATGGGAGGAAAATATAAATCGTCAAGCGAGTGTGGAGCCAACAGACACAGAGGATTGGAAGATCCTGATTCCGGACCCGAGACACACCAAAGGTCAAGAGGCATAATACAAATAGTCCATTTATCTGTATTGGCTCATGAAATGCCTTCTGGGCAAGGCCATGGAGCAAATCTCGATGATTGTTGTCTATGACTTTCAAAAATTGCAATTTCAATTGCAGAAGTAGGATGGCCACCTGGATCATATAGAGAAACATTTCCCATGCCTATTCGTGCTGACTAAGATTGCAGGCTCCAGCACGATAGATTCGGCCCCGATGGCTTTGACTTCCCCCGAACAGGAGGAATAGAATGTTGACTCTTAGTCCTTTTTTTATTTGTTTTCATGCGGATAACTTTTAATTTACAGTTTACAGTCATATATATGTATAGAGAACTAGAATATGGTTGTGGACATGACTATCAAGTTTATATAGCTTGGATAGATAGAATAAGCATTTTTTGCTACTAGACAACTTAAACTGCGATTAGGTGGTCAACAGACGTGGTTTCCCGCTGGGCAAGTTGAGACCACCTAACGAGGATATATTTTTGTAACTTGCTTACTTATTTTATAATGAACAAGAAGGATCTACCAAGCTTAACAAAAAAAAAAAACTATCTTCTCAATTTATTAAACACCAAATTTCTAAGCTTAGTTTTGAATTTCCTTTATAGGCAAAACTCAAGCCATGAAAATTAATATAAGTTGATGTTTGTGAGACCTTTGCAATGTAACTAGAGTACTTGTATTTCAACAAGGTTCCAATAACTCCACTAGGTGTTTCTATGGTCTTCTTACCTATTTTATATTTGATTAGTACTTGATTTTTGAAGTGAAATAAATATCTATATGCCTTCATCTTAACCTTTGTATGGTTGCAATAAAAACCTCATGCTATAAGGAAATAAATTCCAAGCATTTGAACTTCCACTTCAAGTTTAAATGAATGTCTAATAACTCATAGATTGTTCAATGCAATTTAATTGCTAGTCTTTATTGCACTTGGAAAAATATTTGAGATGTTGGCCTTGATATTTTGATTTATATTCTTAAAAGCTTATCTTTATGGTATGTTAATATTGTATCAAAAATGACAAGGATTGGCCCCCGATCGGGGTGACGGAGTGGGTAATCAAACTAATTATGGTTGTCAGAGGCCAGGAGGCGAAAGGACTACCCACCACAACCCAAAAGATTATACCGTAGGGTGTGGTGGAGTCCTGCATGTATGCAATGACGTCATAAGGGAGAAGTGGCGGGTTGTATGTAACCAAGAGGAGAGATGGTAAGGACGGCGGCGTAAGGTGGATGGGATGGCAGGTAGGTAAGGTAGAGTATGAGAGGGAGCGTAGGGAAGAGAGGTTGGCTAGATTGCAAAGTAGCGGAAGAACGAGAGCGGAGGACTGATCATACTCGCATTCAGCAAGCAGGCATACTAACCACAGGTACGTTAATCGTTTTCTTTCTGTAATTCGTGAAGGAAAATTTAGTATGCCGGGAGGGGGAAGGAACATGTGCCAAGTTGGGAAGGAAATTCCATGGGGAGAGGTTATGTTGCGCAGAGAGAGCAAAAGCAGTGAGGAAGAGTGGCTTGGTAGCTTCTCGTCGACTCTGGCCAGGGTTGAGGGTATAGAAGTTAATAGGGAGTGGCGCATTTTGCTCAGGGCTAAGGCTTGTGAGACTAGTAAGGAGTTTATCCAGGTGGAATGGAGGACTGCGGGTCCGGAGAGGTTCCTCACGCCGAATTTCTGGGTAGATAGGGGGAGTTATGGTAGCAGAGAAGAGCAAGCCTGGGAAGGGAAGTTGGGCAGGAATCCAAGCAAGAAATGGGTGACATGTAGAGGAGGTAGCGCTGCGAGGGGAGAGAGCGGCGATGGTAAGCAAGGCAGGGGATGGGAGGAAAGTCCCAGCGCGAAGCTCCCTTCGTTTTCTCTCACGGGGTCGCATAGGGAATGGGTTAGCCTGAGGGACCTCAACGCGGGAGGAAGGGACAGGGGAGAAGAGACAGAGACTATGGGTCTGACCGAGAGGAAGGTCAGGGTGAGCAGGGAGAAGGTGAAGACCACTCTTGGTTCACTTGAAAGCTTGGGAGCAATGGAGTGTAGGTAGAAAGGTGGCAGTACCGGAGAACAAAAACCCCACGAGGCTATTGGTATTTGGATGGGTAATGGTTATTTTATCCTGAAATTGAATTGTGATCACTGTGAATAGGTAGCAGACATCGGCAACATGGCATCACCAGCCAGAGGAAGAGGTCGCGAAGGACGAGGGAAATCTGGTCCTCTTTCAAAGGACTTGGGAACCTTAGAACAGAAGAAAGGTAGAAGACCCATGGACGAGACTGTCAAGGAGGCAACAAAAGCATGCAAGGAAGGAACGAATGCTGGGATCCGAAAAATTATTGAAGAAATGGAGGATAGAATTCTGGAAGAGGACTCTGAGGACGAGATGGAAGAATGGAAAGACCATATCCTAGATCCTGGGAACACCAGAGGGAGACTATCATAATTTAAACAAACCCTGCATCTGTACTGGCTCATGAAAAGACTGGTAGGAAAAGCAATGGAGCAAGTGTCCATGGGGATGGCGCTGATCGTCAGATACATGCTTGACTATAATAATAGCAGCAGGATAATAATAGTAGCCTCCACATCGTTGAAAGAAAGTCAGCCATGTAGTTTCCGCATGGATATATTTGGCTTGCATCGCTTTTTAACATAATCTTCTAGAATATAAACATCCATAGTTAGATCCATGGAAAACTTGCAAGACGCAGCCTGGTGGAGGTTATCACAAAAAAGGAAAAGGGCCAAGCTGCGATAACAAATTAATTAATTAAAAGCACCTGATATTGGAATAAATAAAATAGCGCCCTTGGAAATTCAAATTTGAATTCACTTCAAATGGGTTTCGACATTAATTTCGCCAGACTCGATTACGTAATGTATGACTGCAAACATTATTTATTGGCCATCATGCCCATGGGGATCATCTGGCATCCGCATAAGCCATGGATGATGCGTCAACCCATTTCCGCAACCGTTAAGCGGACAGTGTGTTTGCCGGACAAATTATGTACACGAGTTTACGGTGAAAGCAAATGTCAAAATCCTCAGCTGTCACGGTCACTGTCAAGGCATTCAATACCCTATAGCATTGGAAATATGGCTCGCCGTACTTGACGGGGCGACTCCACTATGTATAGGTGCATGTACTGAAAATGAGAAATGAAGGAGATGATCTTAATCGTACCATCTTTATTATTTTGTCGTCCGTGACTTGAAATTGTAAAAAGAATCTAATAATCTGGTAGTTGCCATCAGAGTAGAAATTTGGGCAAATTTGCCACTCGAATTCCATCCGCGATCTTATAGTCACCCAATAGTTCTAAAGGGCTTTAGGGAATGCGCTATTTTCGCATGGCCTCTATCTCAGGCGTACCTTTGTTCATCTTTATGTCTCTGTCAATTTTTGTTTGAATCTAATCAAATCTTGTTAGAAAAAATTGGATGATTGCAATGCATGTTACAGCGAAAAAAAAAAGAATAATATATTGTATTTTATTTATTTTAAATAATTGTCAACTCTTTCGGTGTACCTTTACTGTTTTTATATTAACATCTTCTCATCTTATTCAAAAGGAATTCACATAAAATAATTGCAAACTAAGAGTTGGTATTTAATCACAATTATATTATTCAAAGAGAAAAGCTTTAATTTTTCTATTAGTTTCGAATGTGGAATAAATAAATAAAATTATAAGTATTTATAGTTATTGCTATTTACTATCATTAATATTGATTTTTTTTTTGTTCAGAGGAGGATTCTTATAAATATAGGACATGTAATTTTTAAATATTCTAAAAAAAACATATTCATGGAATTATATGTTCTTATAATTGAAAAATTAAGTGCAATGAGATTTTTTCCATTTAATAAATAGTTTGTATGGAAGATTCTTATTAAGATCTATCTCAACACAAATATGAGCATATATAACTAGTCCCAACAAACCTCTAGCAAACTAAGAATATGTGCATCCATTGTCACTTTAATAATTGACACAAGTAGTTGTCTTTCTTTTCTTTTTCTTTTTTCTCAAACCACCAAAATCTAAAACTCATTGGTATGGCTATTATAACTCAAGAATATATCTAACATACTACAAGCAAACTATACCAATAAAAGTGACTTAACAATTGGCATTCTGATGCACATTGGAGTGGGCCTCTATTCAAGAGAGAATTTTCCCTTTGAGCCTTATCACAACAAGAAACCATGTCATTTGTGAGAATTAATCATGGTGAGGAAGAGAACAAACCGTTTTTCCATCCAGTGAACTATGGGCCCTAGAAAGTGATTCACATATAGCTAAGATCAAAATATGGAGTCTAAAGTGTTATAAGAAACCCAATATTTCTCCAAAACTAGGGACCTCCCTTAAAAATTATCTAATAATTGATATGATCAAATAATTGAATAATAAAAAATAAAAAATAAAAACTTAAAGTAAAGAGAGATTTGTCATTTAGTTATAGAAGAAGAATGAATCCATTGTTATAAAGTTGAAGTAGGAGGTTGATGCCCAATAAATGGGAAAATGATTGCATAATTTTCATATAAAGGATGCATTCAATTGAGCTCTACAATTATGATGTCCACTATCAATTCCTCCTTAAATTATATGAACAATACGAATAATAAAAGGTTTTGAAGCATTTAGCCTATAAGAAATGTATGATGAAAAAAAGATGATTAAATTTCATCATTATGATAATGGTTAATGCTCATTAAAATCAAATTTGGTTTATACGACATTAAGAAAAGTGAGAATTAATTAATTTTCTTTAAAATTTTATTCTTGTGCTAAAAAAAATTAAACAAAATGTTCCTAAATCAATAAAAAAATTATCACTTAAAAACTGAAAATATATTATTATGGTAATAAATATTTTATAATTATGATTTAATGTCTATGTATATAAGACATTTTAAAATAAAGTAATTTATATTTTTAACCACATTTTTATTATAAAAATGATCAAAAAAATCAAAATTTTTATTAAAATCATTAGATTCCATTTTAATTATACAAATTTCATTAATTTTCTAACCAATAAAAAAATTAAATCAATAATCATTTAAAAAATAAAATAAACTAAAATATTTACCAAAATTATACCATATTATTAAAAAAAATCAATAAACAAAAATATATTACAATACATCACCATTCCACCATTCAAATGATCTAAAATATTTAATAAAATATGAATGAAACACTAAATAAACAATCTAAAATATTCTTGATTTTTAAGATAAAACATCGAATGTTAATATGCAATATTAACAAATTTGAAATTAATTCATGTATTTGAGATAATGGGTGCTATATACGGGCGTGTAAATGCAAAGCTCCCTTGGCGAGGATAAAGAGTGGGACCATGCGGAAATTGGTAAGGCCTATCTGTAAATTGCGATTGTGAAGGGCTTTGCTCACACCTTTCCTCCACCGCTTTCCTCACACCTCTCTCACACCAAAAATGAAATGAAATGTATGGTCTACATGGACGAAAGTCTTACAAATTTTCTATTTTCTATATGATAAGAAATCAATGAACCCGTTTGCCATACATAATTTTTAAGAGTTTTATTTTTTAATTTACAAATAAAATAATTTGAAAAAGATATGTAAAAATAACATATATATAATTTGTACAATTCTCATTATATCAATCTATACTATAATGACATGACATGTGTACTATAATATGAACATTATATAAAAAAATTATCATCATTCAATATTAAATAAGTAATTATTAACTTGTTATCATTCTCTTCAATGTCAATTATATATATATATATATATATATATAACCTTTATCTAGGGAATAAATGTTTAATTATATTAAAAATAATAATAATAAATGCTAAACAAATATTCATATAATTCATTTTACAATTTTATTATTGTTTAGAGCATATACAACACATTGTGATATTAAAATATTATATTAACCTAAGCGAGGAACACTAGCTATGTGATTTTGTTTGCTAAAGTTACCATGTATTGTGAGTAATTAGACATATTGTATCACTTCGAATAAAAACATTGAAAAACGGTGCAATAAAGGATTTTCCCATATTTTGTTATTGGTTTAACGATATTGCTATATATATCAAGTGGATGACTTTTTTTTGGCTTTTAGTGGAGTTTTTTTTAGTGATTTTTCAAAAATATACATCATTTTACTTTTTGGAAATTTAATTCTTCTCATTAAAAGTTAAATATCCAACAAAGTTTTATTTAAAAACAAATTTGTTTTATAATGTTTATGATTTATACACAGAATAACATGGATTATGAGTTTTGCCATTCATAATCAACATTTAATTAAAAACTTTTAATTATATCATTTTATCCAAAATTTAATTATTTTTATTAAATTTTAATATATTAATTTTATTATTTATTAGAGTAATATATTTAAAATAATCAATTATTAAATATTTATATTTAAAATAATTTTGATTTTAAATATTTATTAATTATGGAAATATTTTACAATATTATTAAATTTATAATTTTATTTTAATTATATATATAAATAATAAAAAATTAATATTAGTATTTAGGAATTTTTATTATATAACTTTATAATTTATAAAAAAAAGTAATTATATATATAAATAATAAAGAGGATATGACTTAGAAAATTAAAAATTAAGTTATTTATAAGGTGTAAATTAATTGGTTTGAGTGGGGTTTGGTCTCTATTAGATTTGAGGTTCAAACCTCATAAGGAGTTGAGGGTGAAAATCATTTTTGGGGAATTAAATTATTCTAAAAAGCATTTAATTGAGATCAAGCTTATCTTGATAATACCATCTCATTGTGAGTCCATCATTCTTCTATCCAATAGATGAACCAACCCTTAATATTTTATAATTCATGATGTTTTATAATTCATTTTTACATTGAATTCATTTCCATACCATTCTACTACATTTTTTGTGACAAGTGTTTATAATTTCACCATAATATTTTCCACGAAGATTCATTTGTGTTCTTTAAAATGTAGTCCTATTAAATATATAAGAGTTTTTGGAGATAAATCGAGCATTTCACGTTCATTTAAATTCATTTAAAAACTTAGTTAGGAACTAATTTTTTTTATACATTTTCAAAATTTAGGTGTGGAGATGATTTGGAAATTCAGCATAAATACCAGTATCTTGTTAAATTATGAAACCAAGGTCAAATTTCAAATTCGACAACACATTTTATGGAGATAATGATTGCATTGAATTCATCTTTTTGAGAGGACCAAAATCGACCTAAATATCATCTAATTTAGAAAAGGGAAAGTGTATTTTTGAATTATAAGCCCACATGTGCAAATTTAATCAAGACGGCCCTAGAGCAAAGTGGACACCCTTGGTAGGCTACAAACACAAGTTAGCTCTACCTCATTTGGACATCAACATGAGACACTCTTCTATTCTCTCTCTTGGTTTTGGCTCGCATAGGTCTGAGGCACGTCCGTAGAGGAATGGGTTCGCTCAAAGATGAAATTGCAAGGTCTGAAGCTTGCATCTCTTTTTTAGGGTTTTGGGCCTTAGTCACAGATGATACAGGAAGAAATCGACCACAGTCGCTCGTTGGACGGCTCATCCATGCGACCGAAGCATCTCAGTTGCACACACAACATGTCCTCCATGCAACTAGCATCTAGGGTTTCAGAATCACAATCATTGGCTTTCCAAAGGTTGACTTCGACCACAGTCGTTGGATTACAAGTTCAAGGGAGCGAATGGAACCTCCAAGTTGCACGCATGACTCCTCTTCCATGCGACCGAGACCTAAATATTGGTTTTCAGTTATCCAAAGTTTTCGCTCATTGCATGCAGTGTTTGGCAGTTGAACGTAGGTAGTGGCAGCTCATTACAAGCTTCAGAATCAGAGTTTTTAGTATGAGCATTGTTGGGTTCATTTCATGGTTTTTTTTAGTTGATTTTGTTGGATAGTTGTATGGATGAAGATATGGATCATTGTACTCTCTTTTTCTGAATCATTCAATGACATTCTAATAAGAGGAAGAATTTGAAGGGGTTTTGTCGTGGTCTTCGACCAATCCTAGTGTCTCTATGTGTGAATGATTTTCTTCTATTGTTCCTTTTTGTTCCATTGCATTTGTTATTGTTCTTTCTACATAGTTTCATATGTTATTGAATAGTGATGTAAATCTAAATAATGTTATGAGGTTATGGGGTAAATTTAATGTGTAAATGAAGAAAAGAAATTATTAAAGGAAATAACAATATAGCCATAAGAAAAATTAACATGTTATCAGAGATGGGTTGAAGAAAAGTCATGAAGATCACCTCTATGAAGACATCGTTGATGGAAGCAAGAGAGGATGGAGAATACCTAAGAGAATTTTAGGGTTTGAAGGAAACCCTAGGCAATTTGATTATTAAGATTTGATGGATGTTATGAGGTTAGGGTTTGTAAGAAACCTTGGTTTATGGCAAAGATTTGAGATATGAAATCTAGAAACCCTAACATGGTCAATGTGAATATGCTCAAGCACTTGTAACAGATTTGATGAATCCCTATATGTGATAGTTTCTGTTAGGACTGGTTGCTAATGAAGTTGATGAATATATATTGAAGGAAAGAAGTGGACAATGGACAGTGATGGCAACTAAAGGTTGGTTCAAGAGGGAGATGACCACCCCTCATTGAAGCTACGCATTTTTCGATTTATGATTCTCCTTTATGTCATTATTTTTGTTTAGATTATTGAAAATGCAACAAGAAAATCTAGTTTTGAATTTTCCTTGCTCAAACTAGATCAGAATTTGAATTTCTATCTCAGCACAATACTTGGAGGTATTTAACTGAGGTGACATGGCACTTGTCACTTAGTTAACATAGCTAATTCGAGTTGGAGACACTTGAGTTTAGTTCAATATGATTGATTGCTAAATTCAAGCAATCTATTTCAATTAAATTTTGTCAAGATTAGTTAAACTAGTTCTAACTGAAAGAGGAACTAGTGGAAGGTCTAAGAGTGGAAGTGGAACTTCAACTCATTGTAGTGATCAAATAGATACTTAATCAATCAACCCAAAATAATTGATTCATGCAGAGAACTCGAGTTATCCAGTTGAGATAGCAGTTCAAGGGCAGCGTACTATCAGTTGTAAACTATTCTAAGTTGTACAGATGGTGCATGCAGTCAGAGATCAACCTAAAGGAATTGCACAATTCAGATTGAGGAATTTCCTAATTAATATGGGATAATTCATCAAGGAACAATGCAAGGAAATAGGGAGCTTGACAGGCTACGAAATTGGCCAGAATCAGTCAATGAAGCAGTGAGATAGATTATACTAGTGAAGGGTGTACTTAGGTTTGAGAAAGCATGTGTATTTATCTCTATTCTTTGATTAATGCAATGCAGATAGAAAGGGGTTTTGAGAAATTGCTTTCCCTTATATAAATCTCTATGTATGTGTGTTGAATCTTGATGCATGTTTATGATTTGTGTTCTCAATCGTTAATTGCTTTCTGCAGATCAGTAGAGTAGATTTGAGTCTTATGTTTTAGTAAATTATATGAGCAATTTTGAATCTACTTAGTAATTTCTACATGGTATCAAAGCAGGATTCACAATAGAGAAGAGAATTCAAATTTTTCTTTGGAGGAGGATTGAATTTGTAGGTTCGCTTCTTTAGAGCTAGCAGGATGGATTTCTATGAACTAAGACTAAAGTATCACCTTAAGGGTGGCCCGAATTGTGTTGCTTGGAAGGACCAAATGGAGGCAGTGCTGGAAGATAATGGGTTGAAGGAATTTGTAGATAATGATATCCCAAAACCGACAACAATTGATGCTCAAGATCTAGCAGAATGGAAGAAAGGTGTAGCCAAGGTGAGGAGGATCATATTGGAGGGAGTACGAGACCATATTGTCTCTAATCTCCACGGGAAAGGGACTCTGTATGCAATGTGGCAAGCATTGAAAAATTTGTTCCAGAACACTAGTGACCATAGGAAGCTGGAACTCAAGGACAAGCTTCAGAGTATCAAGATGGAGAAGGGAAAACTATCCCACAGTACCTGAGCAAGTTCACACACTGTCGTGATGAACTTGTGAGTGTTGGTGTTACAGTGTTAGTGTAGGTTTTAACCCTGTATAGAAATTACCTGCAAACAAATTTCTAAATATAAATATACAACAACGAGACCCTAAAAAAAATATACATAGAGATTTTCCTTGGATCCCAAAACTGGGAAAAACAGATTGATTTTTCATTATGTTCCTTTCAATGTTACAATACATATATATGAATTTCGAAGCATTCATAAACCCCAATCCATTAACCCTCGATTAAAACATAACCATAGTTCCCTTGATCAAATCTACAAAATACCATGGGAAGAAAACCATCATGCCCAAAACCATGTGCAAAACCCATGCACAAAACCATAGGTAGGTTCACCCACCTATTATAAGGTCCAAAAAAAATTTCCAGGGTGCTACCCCGAACCCCATGTAGGGGGGCTACCACCCCCCTACTGCGCTCAACGCAACAGACAGGGGAGGTTATCGCCCCCCGCACATGTGACTAGTCGTGGAAAGAATATAACACACACCCAACATTATCCCACTTGTTGTTTTCTTTTCCACATAGGGGGGCACATGAGAGCTTAGTCAATGGTCCAACCCTGCAATTCCCATTGTTTCTATACAACAAGAAAACTTCTTAGTGCTCACAGAATTTTTCAATGCATATGAAACATTCTTCAAAGTGTCCACCTTTACGAGGAACACCTTTTTGCCCTCAACCATATCCCTCACAAAGTGATACTGAACATCAATGTTCTTTGTCTTTGAATGATAAGCACGGTTCATTGCCAAAAAAATTTCACTTTGGCTGTCACAATATATCCTTGTAGCTCGCTGTACTAACCCCATACTTGAACACAATATCTGCAACCAAATTGCTTCCTTGCTTTAGTTGAAAGTGCCACTATAGACTGCCTCTTTCTCATCCAACTGATTGCTACTCCAAAAAGGTTAAACACATACCCACTAGTCATGGAAAGAATATAACACACACCCAACATGTATATGATTAACTAGTAAGCCTAGAAGTTCTAGGCCTTCCCGAGAGCTGACACAACTACCAGGATTCGGTAAATGAGAACGAAAAGATACCAAATTGGGAGAACATTTGGTCAGATCTGGTTCAAGGATAAATAAGGTGGAACACCATAGATGGGACCTCATCCAAGTGTGAGGATGAGGAGAACTGTGCCTTGGTTGGGAAGAAAAATAAAGGTAAAGTGAAGAAATCCCAATCCAAAGTAGAATCTGGTCAAGGGGGAAAGAAGAAAGAGTTGTCCAAAATCAAGTGCTTTCACTATCATGAACTTGGACATTGTGCAACAAAGTGTCCACACAAGAAGGTGGGAAAGAATCCCCCAGGAGGAGCAACAGGTGAAGCTTTGGTGTCACAATTCAACTTGGACTTCACCCTCATTGCATGCATGGTAATCATAGTGATGGGTAGCGTGTGGTATCTGGATAGTGGTGCCTCATTCCACATGATGGGGAACAAAGAAATTTTCATTGACTTGGAGGAGAAGGATCTCCAAATTCACATCGATATGAGAGATGATGGAAGGTACAACGAAACTGATATTGGTACCATTACTTTTAAGAAGGAGTCTGGCTCCCCTCTCAGGCTCAAGGATGTGATGTTTGTATCGGGTCTGAAGAAGAACCTAGTTTCTATAGCGGTGTTGGAAAACCATGGCTATGATGTGATATTCAACAAAGGGAAGGATTTCCTGAGACATATCACCATGGGACAAGTGAAGCAGATCAGGGTTCGAGTGAAGAACCTCTACAAATTAGATGTGGAAGATTGTGTAGCATTGAACACAAAAGAAGAGAAGGTGAAGAATCAAGATGTCAATGAATTATGGCATAGAAGACTTGGCCATTGTCATCATGGTGCTTTGAATATCATGCAATATATTACTGTGGGCCTCCCCAAATGAGCACTAGACCAACATGATACATGCAAAGGGTGTATCTTGGGGAAGTAAACAAAAGCTACCTTCAATGATAGGGACAACAAAGTACAAGAATTCCTTGAAAGGATCCATTATGATGTATGCGGACCTTTCTCGATAGCCTCCACTGCCAAGCATAAGTATTATGTTATATTTGTAGATGATTTCTCATGGAATTGTTGGATCTTCTTCATGTAGAAGAAAGACTAGACATTCTCTATGTTTATTGAATTTAAATAACTTGTTGAGAAAGAATCTGGAAAGAAAGTGCAGGCTCTCAAGAGTGATAATGGAGGTGAATATGTGTTGAATGATATTAAAAATTTTGTTCAAAGGAAGGCATTTGACAATGTTATACGAGATTTACGACTGCGGATAAAAGTATCTCCCCTAGGCTTGGTGGCTAACCTAGAACAATAGAGAAACAAGGAACCCAATGCTTTCCTTAAAGTAAATAGATGACGGAATAAATCTTACCTATAATCTGTCACGGGGCTTCGCTCCTTTAACTTGAATGATCCAATTCTAGCTCTGATTTCCACAATTAGAACCTGCACAGTCAGATAACACAAGCCAAGAAACTACGCGATATATGCAGTATCATCTAAATACTCTATTCAATAGATCAACATGGTATTGAAATATATGAAATAACAACATCACATGTAGGAAAACAAAGAATTATTTGTATTAATATAAATGGAAGGATTTTACAACCATTTTTAGGTGTTGATCTTGTAGAAGAGCTCCTCCAAGGATGACTTGTCATTTCCTTATCACAATGTGCACCTCCAATCACCCTAAATGCATGAAATGAAACCTCTCACGACAACAATAGAATGGTAAAATCACTCTCCAAAAGCTAACCCCTTGCACAGGGAAGGTTGTAAATATATAAAGGAGTGGGGTAAGTTGGGAGTTCTTATCCAATTACCAATCTAAGGTTTTCGATCCACCTTTGATGGGATGATGGGATCAAAGGATAAGGGATGAAAAATCTAAAGTAGGGTAGGATAGGATCCAAATGTTTTATCTGAGGTAAATAGTAGTAACAAATTCTGGAAGCTTCTAGAAGAGGAAGCTTCCAAAATTTCTCTCTTTTTCCTGAATTTCTAGAACCAACGCAGGTGCAAAGGGGAGCAACCTGTAGGTGATCAACGCGGTCCACAATGGAGCAACCTGTAGGTGAACATTTTCCAACAAGAGACCAAGATGCGTTGGTCCTAAAACTTGCTCATATGATGCAATTTCAGGCGGAAACTCTGGGGAATGAAAGATACATGCTTATATATTTGTGCAAGATGATGAAAAGGGGGAATAGGATGTTGATTGATGCCATTAAGATGCCTATTGATCAAATGCAACAAAAGGGCCTATAATAGATGGTATTTAATAACACCCCATAACCCATAGAAGAATGGGGTGGATGAGAGGAAGAACAAATCTATTATGGGAACTGCAAGGGAAATGTTGCATGACCAAGGCCTACCATTGCACTTGTGGTTTGAAGCATGTAACACAACAATATATTTGTAGAACAAGAGTCCTCACCATATTCTTGGCATGAGTACACCAAAAGAATATTTTCTAGGGAAGAAACTAGATGTGTCACACTTAAGGATCTTTGGATCATCAATTTATTGTCATGTTTCCAAAGAGTCAAGGAAAATTCTAGAGCCAACAACAAAGTTGGGGTTATTTGTGGGGTACAAGAAATAGCTCACAACTATCGTGTGTATATCTCATCTCTCAGTATGACAGTTGTTAGGAGAGATGTGAAATTTTATGAGGATAAGGAAATAAGGTGTTCTCTTGAAAGGGAGGTTTAGTTGCATTCAAATCAGGATCTTTTAGCTCCAAAGGAAGAACCTCAAGAAGTTGTGGAGCAACCACAAGTTGAGGAGCAGAGAGTGGAGACATCCACTTAAGAAGAGACATCCAGGGAAGGAAGAAAATGAACCAGAGAATCTGACATATTAGTGCATGATAGGAATGTGGATGCACTCACTTCACAGTGCATGCAAAGTAGGTCACTAGATCGGTACATTGGATACATGGCTCTAATGAGTGAGATTGTAGAGACTGAACCATCCTCATTCGAGGAAGCGATTCAGAAACCAGTATGGGTTGATGTTATGGTAGAGGAATATGATTCCATTATTAGAAACAGTGTTTGGTAAGTGTTCCCAATACCAGAGGACAAATCAATTGTGGCTTCGAGATGGATCTACAAGTTGAAGAAAGCAGTAGATGGAAGAATTGAGAAACATAAGGATAGATTTGTGGCCAAGGGGTTCTCTTAGGTGGATGGAATTGACTATGAGGAGATATTTTCTCAAGTACAAAGGTACTCTTCAATCAGATCAATTTTAGCACTTGTAGCGCAGATGGGATGGAAGATCCACCAGATGGATATGAAGACAACATTCCTCAATAGAGTGATTGAGGAGGAGGTGTACATTGAACAACCAAAATTTTTTGAGACCTCTGACAAAGATTCACATGTGTGCATACTCAAGAGAGTGTTGTATGGATTGAAACAAGCACCTTGTTCTTGGTACACCAAGATTGAAAACTATCTCATTGGGTTGGGCTTCACAAAAAGTGATGTGTGAGGAAGGAGGTAGACAAAGGAAATAGCGCATGTCGTAAAGCCCTTCAGTATCGCAATTTGCAGATAGCCCTGAGCAATTCCCCCCCGGTCTGGTCTTTATCCTCGCCAATGGAGGTTTGCATTTACTCGCGAAACTAGGGGATTATTAAACTCTTTAGCTTTTGTAGTGTAAAATAATCTTCATGTACATGCATGTATATAGCACCCATCATCTCAAATACATGAATTAATTTCTAATTTGTTAATACTATATTTTTAATAAATTTTTTTTTTTTAAATGATTATTGATTTAATTTTTTCATTAGTTAGAAAATAATGAAATTTGTATAATTAAAATAATTTTTATGAGTTTATAATGAAATACGATTCAAATGATTTTAATAAAAATTTTGATCGATTTTTTTTTGTCATTTTTATAATAAGAATGTGGTTAAAGATAAAAATTACTCTATTTTAAAATGTCATATATATAGACATTAAATCATAATTTTAAAATATTTATTACTATAGTGATTTTCTTTAGTTTTTAAGTGATAATTTTTTTTATTGATTGAGAAACATTTTGTTTAAAGTTTTTTTAGCACAAGAATAAAATTTAGAGAAAATCAAATAATTCTCACTTTTCTTAATGTCTATAAACTAAATTTGATTTTAATGAACATTAACCATTATCATCATAATGATGAAATTTAATCATCTTTTTTTTCATTATACATTTCTTATAGGCTAAATGCTTCAAAACCTTTTACTATTTATAATTCTTCATATAAGTTAATGAGGAATTGATAGTGGAAATCATAATTGTAGAGTTCAACTGGATGCATTCTTTATATGAAAAATATGCAATCATTTTCCCATTTATTGGGCATTAACCTCTTACTTCAACTTTATAACAATGGATTCATTCATCTTCGATAAAGAAATGACAAATCTCTCTTTATTTTAAGTTTTTTTTATTGTTCAATTATTTGATCACATCAATTATTAGACAATTTTTAAGAGAGGTCTCTAGTTTTGGAGAAATACTAGGTTTCTTATAACACTTTAGATTCCATATTTTGATCCTAGCTATATGTGAACCACTTTCTAAGGCCCATAGTTCAAGTGGATGAGAAAACTCTTTGTTCTCCTCCTCACCCATGATTAATTCTCACAAATGACATGTTGTCTTGTTGTGATATGGCTCAAAGGGAAAATGCTCCCTTGAATAGAAGCTCACTCCAATGTGCTTCAAAATGCCTTGACCATTGCTAAGTCACAATTATGGGTATATTTGGCTTGTAATATGTTGAATATATTCCCGAGTTATAATAGCCATACCAATGAGTTTTAAATTCCGATGGTTTGAGAAAAAAGGAAAGAAAGACAACTACTTGTGTCAATTGCTAAAGTGACAGTTGATGCACATATTCTTAGTTTGCTAAAACTTTGGTGGGATTAGTTATATATACTCATATTTGTGTTGAGATAAATCTTAGTAAAAATCTTCCAAACAAACTACTTATAAAATAGAGAAATTTTCAATACACCTAAATTTTCAATTATAAAAATATATAATTCCATGAAAATGTCATTTCTTAGAATATCTAACAATTAAGTGTCGCATGTCTATACTAATCGTCCTAAAAAACAATAATAATCCTAATAAATAGCAAAAATCATAAATACTTATTAAAAAAATTTATTTATTCCAGGTTGGAAATTAATAAAAGCAAACCCAAAACTTTTCTCTTTGAACGACACCAATTTGATAAAAACAAAAAAAACGAACTTTATGAAACCAATCCATTAGATTGAAATAAAAATTTATTTCCTTTAGATTTAAAGATATCAACTCTTAGATTGCAATTATTTCATATGAATTCCTTTTGAATAAGATAATGAAAAGTTAATATAAAAACAGTAAAAAAAGACCCAAAAAGTTTATAATTATTTTTTAAAGAATAAAATATAATATATACACTAATTATGTATTTCTTTTTTACCATAAAAGTAACCTGGATTCCAATTTTTTTGACAAGATTGGATTTGATTCGGAGGGATGACAGAGACATAAAAATGAACAAAGGTAGGCCTGAGATACGGGCCCTACGAAAATTGCGCATGCCCTAAAGCCCTGCCCCTGCCCTTCGGAATTATCGCGTGGCCTTTAACCTTGCCGTTGGAATTTGACAGGCAAATTCACCCGTCAAATACGTGTACCTATGGTGGAGTCGCCGTGTCAATTACTTCATTGAGCGTACAGGCGACGCGACATAAAGATGTTAGCACTTTGTCACGTTGAATACATGTATGTGTGTAGGACCCACAATGTCAAATACACTAATCAATTTCAAAGTGTTTACACTACTCCATAAGAGATCAACCCTTCTTTTGAAAAAAATGGACTTTTACATTTCCCACAATAAAACACTAACTTGTTTCCGAAGGAAAGTTTAACAAAACACGGTGATAAATATAATTAAAAATACTATAAAAGAAATTTAAATTTCTTACACTAACTTAACTTGTTTACAAAAGAAAGTTTAATAAAACACGGTGATAAATATAATTAAAAATAATATAGAAGAAACTTAAATATTTACTTTATATTAAAATGGTTTATTAATAATTTTTTATTTTGTTATTACATAAAAGAAAGTGGGCAAATTTGGCACTTTTGATCACAGAGGTTTATAAAAAATAAAATCAGATTCTATAAGCATTGTAAATTTATTTTTTATAATAATAATTATATTGTAAATTTATTTTTTATAATAATAATTATATTGCCTACCCTGTATAATGGAGTGGGTCACCTCCTGAGTCGTCAGTCCTGTGTCGTGACTTGAAAGCACCTTCATACGAATCATTTCGTACCGGACACGCTGCTTTCCCTTACCAAATCAACGCAATATGGCTCGGCGCGTATCCCTAAATTCGTGGTTAATATTATTATTTATATGCGCATGGGTTATGTCACATCAGTGGAGTAAACGTTTGAAAATGTCCATATCATTATCCGTGAACCTGTCAGAAATGACTTAAATATAGGCGACCCTTCAACCATTAAATGTTTGGTATAGGGACGGCCATCTGCAAACCGCTGGAACTTCCAAACGTCTTTGTTTTTTTATAACTTTCTGACTTAAATATAGGCGACCCTTCAACCATTAAATGTTTGGTATAGGGACGGCCATCTGCAAACCGCTGGAACTTCCAAACGTCTTTGTTTTTTTATAACATTTTTCGTTAATTTGTATGGAAATGGGAAAATTTGGAATTTTTTTGTTTTCTAATAATTTTTTTGTTAATTTGGATCAAAGTAGGTAAAACTTTTTTGGAATTTTAAATTTCAAAACACATTTTGCGTGAATAACAATATCTCGAAAAAAATGCATAAATATCTCGCAGTAAACACATTTTGCGTGAATAACAATATTTCGAAAAAATGCATAAATATCTCAGAGTTAAACCGATTTCTTAGAAATAAGTGAGGAAAAAGCGGGTGAAGAAACGAAGAAAGCGGGAATGTCATTGTCTACGATTGTGAAGTCTCGTCTGACGTGTTTGTCACGGAAAAGATACTTAAAGCAGCCATCAATTTACAGTCTCAAAACCGAGGAAAGTTGGTGGTACGGCAAAATCATATGACACCTTCTTATCCGTTTCAACGACTGCTTTTTCGATACACTTGCCTAGCAGGCCCCGAGAAATGAATTTGGGCAGTGGGACCTTTCATTTGTCTTCGCGGAAAACATGCTTTACTTGCTGCCACAGTACACCAGTGGGACCTTGATAAACGTTCAACGTACAAAAATTTAGATATTGACGTCAAAGAACAGTAGACCAAGGTTAATAAAGGACAGAGGATGGATAGGTTTAATTCCGAGACCTTTAGGTGGACTCGGGGTTAAATTTGACGGGTGACTCTACCGGTCAAGGAATTTTTTTATGACTTTTTTATTTTTAAACTGCCCATCATATGACTTTTAAAATTTATTTGTACAAGTTTCATCTAATTTCAAATTGTACTCATAATTGTTCAAATTTTTCATTTTTTGTTGTACAATTCGGCTCAAGTCTCATTGCTACACTTTGTTTTGAGACCTGCAAGGAAATTCAAGTATCTTATATGCAAATCTAAATTCAATTAAATACAGATAAGTGACTATTTTGATTTAGCATTTAATTTCCAAAAGGCTTTATGATAAGTTAAATATTTAAGTATGCTCTAAGAATGGAAACAATAAATATCTTCTATCATTTAAACAAGAATTATGTATTTCGGTTAAGAGCATAGAGGATATCATCTATCTTCCTAAATTATATGACTCTGTAATTTTATATTATGTATAACTAATTATTCCAAGAATCGTAGCATATATAGCATATTATTGTTCCAATGTTTTTAGAGAGGACAAATATATTGACAAATGCTTACAGATCGTTTCTGTTGAGACTCGCAAGAAATAAATATATAAAATTCATAGAAAGCTACAGCTAAGTGACAAGTATATTTTACTCCTTCAACTAACGAAATATATAATTATAATTTTGCCTTCTAACTCAGCAAATGAACTCGATGATATTCCATGAGTCTAAATAATAAAGATTTATAATATTAACCATAGACTGGGTAAAGATTCTCTGTTCATAAAGAATTCATTTCTTAGTTAAAAATCAGTGAAGTTATGCAAGTAATAAATCAAATAGACAGAGCGATAAAGGAGAAAGAACTCTAAGATTTTATACATATATGTAAACGAAATTTTAATAGATAGTACCCAAAATTGAATCCCCATCGCATTCAATGTAATAACATTCAAACGAAATTTTAAACCCTTACTATCTCTAACTAAAAACGAAAACTAAAATAAACTCTCACTGAGTAGCTTTATATATATATATATATATATATATATACAAAGCGCAGACATGGTTAATAACATTCAAACGAAATTTTAAACCCTTACTATCTCTAACTAAAAAAGAAAACTAAAATAAACTCTCAGTGAGTAGCTTTATATATATATATATATATATATACAAAGCGCAGACATGGTAAACTGGCTCTTAACCAGACACAGTAATCATAAAAATACAATAGCAGTAACGGTGAAACTTGATGGATACATTTGACGAGAATTGGGCGAGTGTTCACTCAAGGAGGCAAACCCTTAATAACTTAATAACAAACCCTCAAATAATTTAATAAACATAACCCTTAATAATCTCAGCTTAAACCCTAATTGTCTTTTTTGTCAAAGAGCAAAATGTTAAACTCTTCCATTCTTTCAATCACAATAAGGACTCAGGACACCAACCTAGAACAAGAGGTATGAAAACTCTGTTAGGAAGCTTGTTTTTAATAGCGTCCTCGAAAGACCGCCAATCACGAGGCATACCTGCAGGACCATGATAAGAAATTAGAGTCTGGGCAATCAAATTTAACCTTGCAATTAAGAAACCCTTATGGGAAAAGCCTTATATGCTCTTATCCCTTGCCTGAAATGCCAAATAACAATTAAATGCCACTCAACCCACCTTCAATCACTTGGATGTTCAGTTTTAGATCTGAAACCTTACCTCGGGAAGGAGATTAACGAGTTACCGCGCAATTGCCCAGCAAGGACGAATCGAGGACATTCAATACGACCACAGAAATACACCATGAATCAAACTGTCAACTGTAATCACCACAACCAAGTGCCGAGTCTGACCTAGTTGCAAAGTGCATCACATACTCAGGACCACCTAATGCAAATGAGAAGGAAACTACATTGATAAGCGTAGAGGCGTTTAGGGTTATCCGCCAGAGTGTGAACCGTTGGATTCACCACTGCAGATCCGACGATGAAGCAGCATCCGGCATTAAAAACCTCAGTCCTCTGGCAGAGAACCGGACTGTCAATTAATGCACAAACCAGATGGCACATAATTGTTCAGCGTGCGTACAAGCGAGGTTTTCCAGGTCAGCTTATGACGAGGGACTCTGGGTAACGGAAGTTGCAATGTTAAATATATATAACAATTATTAAAAAAAACTTAAAACTTTTCATTTTCAAACATGCCCGTCATATTGACGTTATTAAAAATTAATAGCAAGTTACCCCTGATGCGGATATTTGAAATTAGAACGCATTTTACGTATAAAAAACCAAAAAACGGGCATACGGGCGTCAAATTTAACCCCTGGGTGGACTGTTCAGTCTTATTTCAACCACTTCATCATATCGGTTTGTTGAACAAAAGTTAGCAAAATCTAATCTACCAGCCGTCCAGAGGCTAGGCGCCCTTCACGAGTATCTAGCCTATAGATTTATTAATGAGGCGGACTTGTATATTAATGAGGCGGAGCTGTATGTGCTGATGGTTAGATTTAAATAAATATATTATCTTGGGGTGGGATATACAACTCGATCACATTAATGAACTTATGGTTGTTAAATATTGGTTGCTTTAGTGAAGAACATTAAATTTTTGAATTTTTGAAGAGACGTGAAAGAACCTACCCATAAATAGACAAACCATAGACAAAATTTATCAATATCAATATGATCTCAATTTCAATTCCAAAGTAGGAATTTGGCTTAGGATTTTGATGAGAAAACTTTGTGGAGAAACTTAAAAGGATATATTTTTCACATTTTTTTAATGATATTTTTAACTAATTTATTTACAAAATGTTTAATAACATTAAAGATAATCAATTCAACTAAAATATCTGACAACATTTTATCAGTTATTAAATGCTTAAATGAGAGTGATGTCATGGATACATTATTAGTGATTGAGCCTCGAGGCTCATTCTACAATCCATGAGGGGATGTGTAAGTTTGTACTCCTTTAAAATTAAAATAAAAACTAAAAATTATGTTCTAAATAGAAAAATAATGTGTCTTGTAATAAAAAAAATATGAATTAGAACTTATATTTTTTAAAATATTTCAACTAAAGACTTAAATAAAACTTCATATATGTAGATATCAATTTCATATATATCCATATATAGAAAAAAAATTGTTAAAATAAAACATTTTAATGTTGTAAATAAAAATATATATTTTAATTAGAATTCATATTCACATATACTTTCAAATATATTAATAATAAAAAACCATTTTAGTTTGCATGATAAAATGTTTCGATGTGCATGTGATGTAAAATATTTTAATGTAAATTACTTACATGTGTTTGTGTTTTGATTTTATAGTCTATATATATATATATATATATATTGACTATAATAATAAAAAAAAAAATGAATATACATATTTGGTTAGTTTTAATTAAAAGCATAATGAAACATCAATAATCACATTCTCACTTATTTCCTTTGTAGACGGAGATGTGCTGAAAATATTTAATTGGTACTCTCATTCATAAATAAATACTCTAATATATATATATATAGAATTTATAAGGGATGAGATAGGCTATGCGAAAATTGTCCATGCCATAAATCCCTTGAGAATTATTTCAATATCCAGCTCCATTGCATATTTTATCTGGGCAACAAATCTAGCAAGAATAAGAGCTCAGTTTCTGTTTGTTGCACTTTATTTCTCTAGATCTGTTACAGATCATTCTTCATGTAATATTTACCAGTGATTGAACTACAGTGATGATGAAGATGAAGTTGAGATATGCAACCATTTTTTCAATATCTCGACCAAGAAAGCCTTTTTGGAGAGCCACAAAAAGATGGAGGGTAAGTATTATATATCTTTTATTTGATTGGACAAAGTCTACATGATTATTTTTTCTAATTTTTCCATTACTACTGCTATCTATAGCTTTGTTTGATATTAGTTTCAATAAAGGTTGGATCCATGTTAAATTTGGACATAGCTTATTATAAGATCCAGACATGATGCATATTTAATTTTTAAATGGTTCTAGGTTTTGAGGCCGTGAAGCGAAAGGCTTAGTAGTTCTCACTGTGGTTTAGCAAGTTTGCACTAACATTATAAGAAGTTAGGATCTACCATTTGATGAGAAGAGAGTTTCTTATTCCCCTGCAAATTGTCATTTCTAGTTATAGCGAGTAACGATGAACCCTTTGGTTAGAAGTAAGAAGCCATTTGGAGCTGCAACTAATCACATCAAGTTTTGTCCTCGAGTTTCTTGTCCACTGCTTGTCCAACAAAACACTTCAGCATATCATGTGTCAAAACTTTGAAAACGAAATTTGAAAAAGGGGTTAAAAATGGAGTTAAAATTGATCAAACAATAAGTTCAAAGCTAAGGTCAAATAACCATTAATCGTTGTTGACGCAACTCAATTTTTTGACATGTGCATTGTTATTATAGCATTTTTTTTGCAAGCTTTTCAGTCTTCATTGGATATAATGTTCATTGTTTAACATTTCCTTCTTTGCAATATTTTCTTGACTTTTAGGGGCTATGGGTGAGGGTTTATTGATGTTGTAAACCTATCCATTACAAGAATAAGGGTAACATTCACTGCAATAGACATAAACGGGGTTTTAGATGAGGAATATTAAACTTATAATGTTGTTTGCATATGAAGAGATGGATTCATCCATTTATTTGCATATGATGAGATGGATTCATCAATCATTTTTTTTTTTTTGTCAGATTGGTCATAGGTTCAATATATGGATTCATCTATTTCCTTTTACCTCTCTTTTTTCTTTTCACCTTTGTGGCAGGCTCAACAATGTGGATCTTTTTAATTTTACCGTTTTCAACCATCTAGATAGTGTGAGTTTCTTGTGTGCTTCTGAAAAGGGACTGAGAAGAAAGAGTGTTGGTCCCTTCCTTCTAATTAGATGGCACCATTTTAGTTCATTATTACTATGAATGCTTAAAATGAAAAAAAAAATGTTCATAACAATAAAAATAAAACCATTCTAGGCCTAAAATATTTTTTCTGGATTATTTTCCAGTGAAAATGGATTTCACTGTGGGACTTGAGCCTTGCCATTAAGGCTTCAATTGAATAAAATAATCTTATAACTTTTGCAGACTTGATTTTCATGTTCATTGCATCTTTGAACAACAAGTAGTGATGTGATTTTTGCATGAAAAGACAAGTAGTGATGTTTTTGGTTTTAAATTTGAAAGAAAACTTGCAATGATATGACAGATAGATTTCTTAAAGCTTGATTATTGCTTGAATTGGCTGTGTCAGAACAAAGTAGACCTTAGGAAGTTGATTGTATTTTGTAACTCAAACAGAACATAATCACTTGTTACTTTTGGTTTTGATTTCTATAGACTACAATAGTGTGTTTATCATTCATAACCGCACTCATAAATTCTTCATCCTTATTTAGTTGTAACTTTCATTTACTTATATACATGGTTGTGTTGTACATTTTGATCATTGGATTAATGTTAGTCTAGATTCTACAATTATCTTTGTTTTTAAATGGAAATCGGGGCGACCTTAGTCAGGATAACATTTTATTGGAGTTTTCCTAGCTCATGGTTCTTTTGATATAGCTGCATAACTGGTAGATATATTTGCTCATTACTTTCCAATTAATGAGGTAACTTTGATTATGTTAAAGCTCAATATTGGCATGATTTTTTATTAGCAATTCTAAAACATATTCTTGTGTCCTCATTAACTATTGAAACTATTTTGGTGGAATATTTTCCTTCCCTTGGGATGGAATGACATGGATTTAATTATCCTTTTTATCTCGTGTTTTTTGCAGTATTTATTTACAATGTAATCTACATATTTTCTAAGTTTAACCTTTTTAATGACATGATGTACACAAGACTTTAAATGTATGGTTCTCGGTTGCTTTTGCAAGGATATAGGAAGGGTCACCTAGAATTCATTTCCCTCAGTACTTGAGATGTTATACAATTTCTATCTAGATGCCTGTCAACACTTCAAGATGTTGCTGATTTAGATCTGCATGACTGGGAGGTAACTATTTTTGATGTGTTTTTTTTTTAAATTTACGTTATGTATTTAGTGTATGAAGCACTAATATAAAGCTTCTCAACCTATTGTTTCATCTCTGAACTTGGTTCTTCTCATTGTCCGCCCATTGTTGGTTACAAATTACAATACGGGAAATGTATTTAAAATAGTCTTTGGTTGATATATCAGGAACAATTGGTGTTCCAAACTAGTTGTTTATAACTTGGGACCATGCTTCAATTTCTAATGGTGTTCCTAAAGGAGGTCTAAGGTTACCACTAGGTGAGTAGTTTATCTATAGGGAAAATGATTGTGGAACTCATATTAGTATTTTTATTAGCATTATAAAATGCATAACATCTCGGCCAATAATCCTTATTCTAGGTAAGACCCATTAAAGTTTCAATTAATTATAAGTAAATATTTGATTATGTTTTTTGGGTTTCAACTTCAATGTGATAACTTTGTTGTGCAGGTATTGAGGATTTTAGAAGTTGTTATTAAGGGATGTGAAGAGAGGCATAAAGAGAGATCAAAAGTATGCAGCATAGGTTATAAACGTGTATGCCACAGGCTATAAACCTCTACGCCACTGGATTTCACATGTCTAAGAATGTGATAGGGAAATCATAGCACAAGACAGAGGGAAAAATAAACTATTACCATTATCATAACATCACTAACAAAGGACATCCGGGTAGGGAATCCTTGAAGCCATCAGTGAGAAATAACGTGACTTAGCTAGGAGGCACTCCATATGTATATGATGGAACCATGAAATCCACTGCTCCATCCATTAAAAAAATCGAGAGAGAGCTTATGGGATCTCAGCTTGCATCCATTCAACAACGAACACTGAAAAATTTGTTGGGAAATTTATGCAAAATGATTCAACTTGTAAGTACTATTTGTGAAAGACAAAAAAGCTGTATCCATTCAACAGTGAACACTAAACGTAAAAGGACAAAATTTTTGCATCCATTCAAGAGTGAACACTAAACAGTTTGTTAGGAAATTTCTACAAGTACTATTTGTGAAAAGACAAAAAACATTGGAAGAGCTTTGATTTGATCAATAAATACAGAGCTTGGTATTTAGTAATTGTACCATTCTTTAATGTCTTGATGTTGTATCTGTGGTTGCAAATGCATGCGTTTTACCACAAGGTTGGGACTGTGTTGTTTTATGAAAGGATTCAGACTTTCCCTGACTTGGCTAGATGCATGTATGATTGATTGTATTGCAATATTTGATAAAGTATGCCCTTTTGCAATTTTCATTCTTGGTGGACTTTGCCACTCTAGGAAATAACTGGTTCACAGTTCACTCTACTAACTTTGGATGTTCACAACTCACTCTACTCACTTTGGATGCCCTTCAAGATGATGTTTTCTTAATTTTTTATATAATCTATGCCTCGTTATTGTTAACAATTATATGCTTACCACATTTATATGATTATTGTTCAATACAATTCAAATAAAATTAAATGTTTTACTAATATAATTTAAATCAAATCTCAGAAAATTCATAATTATTTTTAATAATGTTTAATATTATTTTTTAATTATTATTATATATTTGCACGGAAGGTGTTTCCTCTGCTGGGTTGTGGTGGGAAAACACTATTCACCCCATCCAAACCCCACACTCCATTAGACATGGGCAAGTCGATGACATTTTTAATCATTATTTTGAAATTCAAAAGTGGCTCCAACGTCCTCCAGTCAATCTCTGTTTGATCTCTGTCTGGTTAGTTCCTTTTCTAGCTCTTTGAAGTCGTCATCCGAGTTGTATGACCCAATTGGATAAATTGGATCAAAGTGTGTTCTAAGTATGGTTACCTCAAGGTTGACTTCATTTTCTCAGTGTAATAACTGCTTTGTTTCCAGATAAGACTAAATTTGATGAAATGCACCAGTTGTAGTTGGAGTTATGATAATGAGAAAGATCAACACATGGGTCTTGGGCAAAGTTCATTGAGTTTCATATGCTACATGTGCCACTCGTTCAAGGTTCCTTCTTAAATACTTATTTGAGTTGGTGGAGCTTAGATTTCATAACACTTCCTAGCTTACTTCAAAATTTATTCCCTATTTTCATGCAATATTGTCCCAATTTTCATTGTGGAATGGATGGTGAGACTGGTTACCTTTTCTCCAGACTAATCCTGGTTCAAGTATAAAAGGACTTATCTTAATAGAATACGTTGTGTTGGGTGCCAAATTTTACATTTTTGTTATTGAAAGTAAATTGAAGAATGTGGCAATATGGCCTTATGTTTATCGTGTTTTTTATTTTTCAGTTTTGGTCTGCTAATCATGTACAAGGGATTTTTCTCTATTCTCAGAAGATAAGAGAAGGCATGTTATGTATGTTCATTACTTAACACTTAATGAGTAACTTCCACGGGATGTGAAGTTAATTTCATTATTATTTTAACAAGTTAAAAATATGTACCCTATTTACTAATTAAAAACTTATTTATGAGGTTTTCATGTAGAGTTTCAGCAATAGTGTGACATATAAACCTAATCTTGATCACTAAAAAAATCTCTGTTGGTAGTAATGTCTCCCATGTTTCCAAAAAGTGTAACGTAGGTAAAGGGTGCTTGGGCTCCCAAGATAGCATCGATTGAATTATTCTCATTGCTAGCAAGACCTTTGAGAACAATAGAGTCTAGTGAATCATTACAACATCTTACCTTTTTGCATATATGCTATAAAAACAAGTTTCATCTACATGAAAAAGCCTTTACAAAAAAGATACAATCTATAAAGTTTGATATGGACATTGATGTGGTTCCCAGGCTTGAAAAACTATTATCAACAATGTCAAAGAAAATGTGGATGCAAATCAAGACAATTTACAAAGCTTACTAAAAAATAGCACCGAAGGGATTCCACCATCATGGAACCTGTGGGAACACTCTTTCAAACACTGTCCAATGCTTCTATAATATTGTCTATACTTATAGTCTCTAGTTGCTCATCCTCTTTTTAGTCATTCCTTTTCTTTTTAATACCACAAACTCCCTTTCATTCCTTCAATTCTAAATACAAAATGAACATCCAACTTTTCCCTATCAATGATCAACATCACACTCTATTGCAACCATAGATTTCACATCAAATGTATTCATGGTTTTAAAATATACCCAGATTCAAGACTCATTAATCCAAGGGTAAAGTGAAGTGTGGCAAAATATAGAAATGGAAGACTCGTCAATATTTTAGGGTGGATTATAGTGTGCACTACACCTCTCGACAATTTTAGGATGAATCTCCATTTGAACATTTTAGGATGGAATTGGACAAGTGACATATTGATTAGGGACAAAAAAAGTATTGGCAATATTTAATATATTTATTGTTGAAATATATTTTATTAGCTTAATTTTAGAAGAATGTGTTACAATGTAAAAAGTTCAACAACTAAAAATTTCAACACCTGAAAATTTCAACACCTCAGATTTCACCAACTCAGAAAATTTTTCTCTGAAAAAAATTTACTGATCAAAAAGACATCATTTTCTGCTTAGTTGGTTGATAGCTTAAACAAAAATATAAGTACATTTGAACCAATGGACTCTTGGAACCTTTCAAAAAAATAAAATCCCACTTTTATTCTGAAGTGGAACACTATGCATTTGTTCCTAAATTTTTAATATCAGAAGGCTACTAATGATCTTCTGACATAGAAGAAAATTCTATATAATTTCCTCCACCATATTTAACTGCTAAGTCTAAAGATAAAAGGCTTGAAGCACATGCAACCAACATGGATCACAACTAAAGAAAACTAACACAGGTATCAATTGGTCAAGAGTTTAACTAACAACAACCAAAGTGTCCTGTGAAATAATCAATTTTGCAAGTGGATTGAAACATGCATATACCATCTGGAGATATAAAGACTGAAGCACAAGCAGCCAACATGGATCACAATTGAAGAAAACCAACATAATTATCAATTGGTGAGAGAGATTGACTAACTGCAACTAAAGTATCCTATGAAATAATCATATTTGTAGGTGGTTCAAAACTTGCAGTTACCATAACTAGTGGAAAAGGTGCATTTTGGGCCTCCTATTTAATCAAATGACCTATACTGAGATTCAGGGTGAAATAAAGTTAGAGCCCAAAGAAAAATACAAATTTTATAGGCAACAAATTCAACATAGAGTGTGAGAATGTTGAGTGTACTGAAACAATCGGTAATGCAATTCTAGTGGGTATACCAAAAAAATTGAAGCAAGCACATTAGTTGTCCACTCTATAACCTTAAGCCATGTAAATCATTGATAAAAAACTAAAAGAGTGAGATAAAAAATAAAAAAACTCAGTTTCACCTCCAAAGCCTTGTACTAGCTTGAGGAGATATTCTTTATGAAGACTTAATCTAAGTTAAGGTACCTCCAAGAAAACATTTGTTCCTATGTTAATTTGTTCTTGCAGAGGAAACATGCATCATTGACAACTTCATCTACAAAGTGAATGATCTGAATAGAAAATGGCATCAACCCATGGTATTCATCCACCCATGGAATCTACCCATGGTATTGTAAATGACATCCACCCATGGTATTGTGACATCCACCCATGGTATTCATTCACCCATGGAATTGACCCGTGGTATTGTGACATCCACCCATGGTATTTATTCACCCATGGAATTGACTCGTGGTATTGTAACTGAAAAAGACTATAAGTAACAAGTCGCATTTTGTAAAAGGACAGTTGGTCCGCCACAATGTAGCTTTTACAGCTATTCTCCATTTTAATAAAAAAATTCTTTGTGGTTTTATTTACTGTGTGTTCTATCATTTTCTTTCTAGCATTTCAATTCTTCAGATCTGGGGGTCCTCCCCCACAAGATCCATTTCAATCTTTGAGATCTTGGGAGCCTTCCCCCAAGATCCGGATCAGTGGTATCAGAGCAGGTTATGATTCCATGGGAAAGAGGGTTTGATGCATATTTCAGTTTCAAATTTTGTAGCAATATTCAACAAACTTCAGGCATGTGCTACGTCCTCCACAAAATATTTTCTTGGGCCAAGTGGGAAGAATTTTTATTTTTTTATTTTTTTGTAGGAATGTTTTTGGGCGGAGAGTTTGCAGATCAGATCTGAAATTTTTGGTTCAAAATTTACAAAAAAAATAAATAGCAGATATGGATTCCTTGCAAAAAAAATACCCAAATTCAAAAAAAAAAACGGCTGAATTGGAGTCTGGATGAGGGAGATATCGTTGATTTAAAATAAGCTATGTTGCAAAAATGTTTCTGACGTCAATTCGTAGATGGCGGCTCTCCTATCTTTTTTTGCAATTTTGGTGCATAATTTTAGAACATTGATTGTAGATCTGAGCTCCTCTCGAAAAATTGTTCCATTTCAAAAGAAGGGGTCAAATCGGAATTCGGATGTGGGAGATATCGCTGATTTAAAATCAACTATTTTTTCAGAAATTTTTTGATGACGGAAAAGTTGCAATGCGAATATGAGAATCTAGAGTGTCAAGATAAGGATTTCCAACACATAGGAAGATGCAAAATTGTCATTCTGTTTCCAAAACTAGGTTATAATAAATATCCTGAGTTATGTCCATTTTAATTCTGGAGAAGTGTTTGGAGCGGGTTCCTTTTGGAGACGTGCCCTCCCACCCCGATTTAGTAGGAACCTGCTTCACATTCATCAGTTTCAGCATAGCAACATTCAACTTGGGTTCTTTGGAGATGTTCCCTCCCACCCTAGGCTATGTAGGCACATGGTACTTCATCAACAACCAACATCACGGTTATGGGTCAACCGCACAAAATCCTTGTCATCGAAGTCGATTTGCTAGGTCACACACTGTTAGCCTCACAGTTGGTCACAAACATTACAGGGTTCTCTATCCTCAGATCTTTGTTTGTCATGGTTATGGGTCATCCACAAACCCACACTTCATCGAAGTCCATTTTCTAGGCTGCACACTGTCAGTATCACAGTTGGCCACAAGCATTACAAGGTATCTCTATCCTCAGATCTTCGTTCATCATGGTTATGGGTCATCCACAAACCCACACTTCATCGAAGTCCATTTGTTGGGCCGCACATTGTCAGTATTACAATTGGTCACAAGCATTACCGGGTATCTCTATTCTCGGATCTTCGTCCATCATGGTTATGGGTTAACCACATAAAACCCTTCTCTTCAGTGGCTCTTCATATTCAACAAAGGCTTCGCAAGAGGGAACTTCACGCAATGGGGACCATTGCTTCTTAAGGAGGGAGGAATGATCTGAATAGAAAATGGCATTAACCCATGGTATTCATCCACCCATGGAATCTACCCATGGTATTGTAAGTGACATCCACCCATGATATTCATTCGCCCATGGTATGGTATTGTGACATCCACCCATGGTATTCATTCACCCATGGAATTGACCCGTGGTATTGTAACTGAAAAGGACTATAAGTAACAAGTCGCTTTTTGTAAAAGGACAATTGGTCTGCCACAATGTAGCTTTTACAACTATTCTCCATTTTAATAAAAAAATCTTTGTGGCTTTATTTACTGTGTGTTCTATCATTTTATTTCTAGCATTTCAATTCTTCAGATTTTGGGGGCCTCCCCCACAAGATCCATTTCAATCTTTTAGATCTTGGGGGCCTCCCCCCAAGATCTGGATCAATGAAATTCCATTTTAATCCGTTGATCTGATTATTAATGTGATAGGGAGGTGAATCATCCAAAAGAAAGAAAATGTAGGCATCACATATTAAAGCAACTTCCAAGCTACAAAAAAGAATACACTGTGTATACATGTTATAAAATGTGCCACTGTGCATACAAAGTAGTTATAAAATGTGCCACTAAGTCTTTGATCACAATAATATGAATATTTAAATAAAAGAAATGGAATTCAAACCAATACACCTCATCCAGAAAATACATATAAATGTGGGATGCCATGTAACCAGATAAACATTAAAAATATTAAACATTATCAACATCAAAAAAAAGATATGGCACAAGTATTACTCATAATTTTATGAAGAAAAAATAAAGAACATGATAGAAGGAATAAGAAAAGCTTCAAAGTCTTATCGGACATGGAAGTGGACCAAGATAATTAAGGGTTTAGTTTGGTGTGGGAATGATCTTTTCTTTAGGATGGTATGTACATGTCATGCCAAATTTGGCCACCTATTTTAGTACTCTCATCTCTTTGTTGGTAGATTTTGATTCAACAAGTTCTTCATATAGTGAATCTGATGCAGACAAGGCAACCTCTCCATGTGCAGGCCACAGGGTAGGATTCAATGAGCTTTGAAATATTAGTTATTCAAGAATACTAATGCACCTATTGTTTGATATGGCACATTGATATTTGCTTATCGATTTTCCTTTTGTATGCATGCATGTTGAAGAGTTTATGGATTATTGTAATAAGATTTCTAACGAGCTAAAAATGTCCCTCTGCATTGTTTTCCAACAATACCACATGAGAAAATATGCTCAGTGGTTATCCACCATCCCCAACAGCAAAATATTGCACAAAGTGAAGTTTAATTAAAAATACATTGAGAAGAGCAATGTGAAAACATGAAAAAATCAACAAACCTTAACCTGAAAAGAAAAAGTAACCAATAATTTTCAAGCTTGATTGCACAAAATAATATATCCCCACTCCTCTTATCGGTGTTCCTTTGCACCTCTTGGTGCAATTGCTAGTTAGATTATTTTCGTGGTGTGAAACGATTTCAAGTCACCGGCCACAAAATCATAAAAATGATGGTACCATTAGGATCTCCATCCTTTCTCATTTTCAATACATGCTTTTATGATGGAGTCGACATGTCAATTACTTTAGGTGACAAGACATAAAGATGTTAGCGCTCACAAGTCTTTCACTCTATCATGTTTAATACATGTATGTTTATAGAACCCACAATGTCAAATACATGAACTAATTTCAAAATGTTTACACTTATCCATAAAAGATCAACCCTTGTTTAAAAAAAATTGACCTTTACATGTTGAAGAATAAAACACCAACTTGTTTCCAAAGGGAAGTTTAATAGAACACATTGATAAATATACATAATAAATAAATTAAAAATAACAAAGAAAAAACTTTAATGTTTTCTTTAATTTTTTATTATTGATTTTTAAAAGTTAAAATAGTTTATTAATAATTCTTTATTTTGTTATTTCATAAATTAAAGTGGGGAAATTTCAAGCTGAAGATCAAAGAGGTCTATTAAAAAAATCAGATTCTATATACATTGTAAATTTATTTATATTAAAAAATAATAATTATATTGTCAATTGATTTAGAGGTGTTCGTATTTCTTTTAATATAAAATGTTTGTGTTATAGAAAAAATATATTTTAAAAGTAAAGCTTACATTTATTTATTTATTTTTAATCATATATATTAAAAATTTTAATTACTTTTTTTTTTAAGAAGTTGGGAATTTGATATGGGTGTTGTATAAGATTATTTGAATATTTTTTGTTGTTGGTGGAAATGGATTCAACGCCATCAAAAACCTTTGGGGCAACCAAAATTTTAAAGCTTGACAACTATAACCTAGATTTCCCAAAATTTCTATTGAATTTTTTACTATTTTACTGGAAAAAATTGTGGCCTAGTTAGACTACTCTATTTAATATGTATTAAAATTCTAGGAATTTTATGATACTCAAGCTAACTATGGGATAAAAATGAAGTAGTTTTTTAGGTCCCTATAATATTGGTGTATTCCATCATTGTTATTGTCAGTGTAGCCCCCTTATTGTTATTGTTGTGCCCATGTAGTCCCCATATTGTTAATATTGAGCCCCATAGAAGCTCACTATTGTTATTGTTGTGCCCTTCCATTATTGTTGTTATGTTAGCTATGATTATATTGTGACCCCTTAGACTCCTATATGTATAAAGGAGATTTTTTCATTTGAATAATACAAGAATTGTTCATTTGTGTAATGTAAAGGAGGTTCCCCCCTTGAAGAGGCTAATTTTGAAGTCGTTGATCTATCTCTTCTTCTATTTTGTGAGTTGGTTGCATAACATTTGGTATCAAAGCTTGGGGTTTTAGGGTTTCGCTTCTTCAAATAAGGTCATCTTGGAATTTTCGCTATAATGTTTTTTTTCTACGAGGCTTTAGAAGCTAAAATTTTTATCACAAGGAGATGAAATATTGATGAACTTCGTGTAAAATTTTTAGATCTTGGTTCACTATATTTTAGGAGATATGATCTGGTGAAGTTAGTGTTTTTGTAGGCTCCAAAATTCCGTCTCAAACAAGTGACCTAGGAAAAATCGTCCTAACTTTTGTTTCAGGCATCGAATTTGAATTTTGTAAAAAGTGGTTGAAAGTGCACAGACTATAGTTTGTCGTGTCGCAATTTCAGGGTTGAAGGTTGAAACAATGACATGTGGAACTCCATACAAGTTTTCTCTACTAAAGCAGTGTATAATCAAGTCATCGTGGGAGATTGGGTATAACTCTTTCCTGAAGAATCCAATCTTGGTCTAAATTATGGGGTTGGAAAGAAGACTCAAAGGGCTACCACAAGACAAGATTTCAGACGTTGGGGATATGAAATTACATAGCTACAATAGATTCCATATCGAACTGCTACAAAGTGAAAAAAAGGTTTGTAGTTTTTAAAATTTTCATAATTTTTGCTTGAACAATTAGTTTGAAGTGATTCAAAGGGCATAGTAAAGCATAATTATTATTAATTGATTCTCGAAGAAAGAAAATGGAAACACCTAGTAATCGACCCGAAATCTCTACTATAACACATGAAGAAGAGGAAGGAATAGACCATGATATATCAAAATTACGAGACCAAGTGCAACACATTTCGCTCTCACAAAACATAATAGAAGCTAAGATGGATGGCTTGAAGAATGGCATGGAAGCTAAGATTGATGTTTTGAAGAAAGACATGGAAGGTTTGAAGGAAGGTTTACAAATTTTCTACGATAAATGCTTCATAATGGTGAAAAGGCAGTAGAGGAAACTCATGATGACAACAAAAGAAATATTAATCATGATTTCATAGACTCTAACGTTGGATTGAAGACCTACCATATTCCAAAGATCGATATGAGGAAGTTTGATGGCAAGGATCTCATAACATGGATATTATAGATGGAGCAATATTTTGATCTCCATAATGTTCAAAACGTACAAAAGGCATGCATTGCACCTTTATATTTAGAACCCAATCAGTTTGTATGGTATCGATGGCTTTGTTCCCATAAACAAATTTTCACTTGGTTAATTTTTATGGAGGAATTGATAACACATTATGACGATACAAATAGAAACACCTTCTTTAGCCAATTGATAAATCTCAAACAAAAGGGTTCAATGGCGGAGCACATTGAGGACTTCCAAAAATTGAATATAAAGGTAAATGATATTCCACATGAGCATAGGATTGATGTCTTCATAGGGACTTTAAAAGATAACATCCAACATGAGGTCCGCCTTTGGGAACCTGATTCATTGGAGAAGGCATTTAGGTTGGCAAGAAAAAATGAAAGCAAAATTATGGCAACAAGGAAGCCTACCACTCACAACTATAAAGGTGGAAGTCTTGTTGCTCCTAGCATTCCACAACCTATGATGTTTACACCACAACAATTGGAAGAAAAAAGAGCAAAATGGCTTTGTTATAGTTGTGTTAGAAAATACACTAAAGGTCATAAGTGTGTTGAGAATAAATTATTTTACATAGATTGTGAAGAGGAGGAAGAAAAGGAACATGAAACATCAAACATTAGGGGAATTTTGAGGAGTAAAATGGGCCTCCTAAGGAAATTACAAAATAATAGTGGAAATAATAGAATGAGATTAAATTACATCATCAAATTTTAGAGGGAATAAAGAAAAAACTATTTTTTCAACTCGTATTTTCAACTTATCTCCCTATGGGTTTACTCAAATTTTATGCAGAAGCACTCATTGGATGTAGAATTTGATTCCTTATCCAAGGAGTACCAGGGAAAATTTTAGGGGCTAATATTTGCAGATGGGCTAATTTTCCATGCTTTTTCCAAAAAAAGGATTCTCCAATTCCCATTTTTTCCTTAAATTGATTCACCCAAATTTTATAATAAAACATTATTTCACCTTTAAAATCGCAAAAAATTATAGAGACTATATAAAATCATTAGAATTTTGAATATTTTTACTAAAATATCACCAAGAATTTTATAATTTGCATATTATGCAATAGTGAGATTTGCCAAGGTTTCTAATCTTTAAGATAAATTTCCATCCTTAAAATTTTCCTTGAGGAGTACCCATGTTAAATACTTTAAATGGAATCTGCTACACGAAAAATCAAAAATACATGAGAAACGTGATTGCAATAATGTTTATTCATGTATTTCTCATTTTTCGTGTAGCAAGGTCCATCGAAAGTATGCAACATGGGTACTCCATGGACGAGGAATTAAATTTTGCATCCGACGAGTACTCCACCTTGAAATTTGAGTAAAATGTTAAGGATATAAGTTGAAAATATGAGTTGAAAAAGTAGTTTTATTATTTTATTATTTTTTAATCTTTTTACTTTTTTACTCCAAAAATGGTGAATCATTCCCCATGGTTGACATACTCAGGAAGAAATGGATTATATGTCTAAAGTTCCATATGCATCAATAGTTGGAAGCTTAATGTATGCAATGGTCTACACAAGGTCTGATATTGCACATGCAGTGGGAGTTGTAAGCAGGTACATGAACAATCCAGGAAAATAACATTGGATGGAGGTGAAGTGGATTCTTAGGTATTTGAGAGGTACCGCAAATCAAGCATTATTCTTTGGTAGTTCAAACATTTCTCTACAGGGATATGTTGATGCAGATATGGTGGGTGATAGAGATAATAGGAGGAGCACAATAGAATATGTGTTTACTGTAGGTGGAACAACTGTTTGTTTGATTCAAAACTGCAAAGTGTTGTTGCACTGTCAACAACGGAAGCAGAGTATGTTGCTGCTACAAAGGCTAGTAAAGAAATGATTTGGTTACAAAGGTTTCTGGATGAATTGGGTAAGAAGTAGGAGTTGGGCAAGTTATAAAGTGACAGTCAGAGTGCCATACATCTTGCAAAGAACTCCGCATTTCATTCCAAGGCTAAACATATACAACTCAAGTACAATTTCATACAGTTAGTGTTGGAAGATGGATAGTTGAAGTTGGAAAAGATACACACTAGCTAGAATCTTACAGATATGTTAACCAAAGTTGTAACCATGGAGAAACTGAGATTTTGCTAAGTTTCAATTGGTCTTCAAGTATGATGAAGAAGATGAGAAATAGCCAGGTCCAAAGTGGAGTCATTGTCCAACAAATGAAGTAGCGGTGGAGTTGTTATAATCAGTCTCCAAGTGGGAGATTGTTGGGTGTGGAGCCTGATTATCTTCTTTATTCATAGGTATCACCGCATTGGACCCCAGTTCGTAATGTTGCGGCAACTCCGCCTGTAATATTTGCACTACAAGGGGGGTCTAGGGAGGCGTTGCAATCCTTGGGAGCCCCCCCTGGCGGGGGATCGGGGGAAGCGCCCCCAAAGCTAAAAATAGATGTAAAATTGTCTTGTAAAATGTTGTAATTTCGTAGTCAATCTGGGCTATTCATTAGGCAGAGATATGACGGTAGAAGTTATGTTTAATTTAGGTTTTTTCCCTAGAAGACAACCCCTCACAATATATGAGGGAATTGTATTGCGTCTATGTAAGATCTGTATTCTAAGTAAGAAAGAGAGAAGATATTGTGTGAGAGAGAAGAGGGAATTACAACAGATTTGTTGTAGGTGTATCTCTTCAGTTTGATGGATAATATAAAAGGAAGGACTGACTGTTTCCCGTGGACGTAGCCCAAATTGGGTGAACCACGTATATATGTGTCTCTCTTGTTTTATGTGTTTTATGTGTTTATATTTCTATAATATATTTGATGTGTTCCATTGCTTTGTAATATATAATTTTCCAACACCGTGCTCAACTCTTGTGGGCACGAGAATTCTGATTGGCCACTTCTCTACAACAATGACCCAGAATTTGGACACATACACTAAACATTCTTGGAGGGTCAGCAAGTTCCAGATTTTCACCTCCAAGATGCCCTGGTATGCCACCTGGGACACTTTTGCGTTCCTTCAAGCGAGCGAGCCAAGATGATTTGGGAAGCGCACTATAGTTGGGCCATTGGGCATTTCGGGGTAGAGAAAAAGGTGGCAGTACTGCAAACGTATATCTATTGGCCGAATCTTCGACAGGATGTTGGGAAGTACATCAGATCCTGCATTGCCTGCGCCATTGCCAAACTGACCATCAAGAAGCAAGGCCTCTATACTCCGCTGTCTACCCCTAGTCGACCTTGGGAATCCATTTCCATGGATTACATGCTGGGCCTTCCTTCTACTAAGCATGACAACGACTATGTTTTTGTGATTCTCGAAGATGGCCATTATGGCAGCCTGCAAGAAGAATATCACAACATAAGCCACTGCTAAACTCTTCTTTGGACGAGTGTGGGTACACTTTGGGATCCCACAATCTATCATCTTAGATCGGGATAGTAGGTTCCTCAGTACATTTTGGTCTAGTCTTTGGTCGATGTTGGACACCAAGCTCACTAAGTCCACAACTTTCCATTCCCAAACTGATGGCTAGACAGAGGTCATCAACAAGATGATCGTACACATTCTGCACATACACAACTCAAAGCATCCATGAACATGGGATGAGAGCCTTCCCTATGTCCAACACAGCTATAATCGGGCTATCCACAACTCGATTGGCCATGACCCTTTTCAGGTGGGCTTGGGATTCCAGTCACTATGTCCCATTGATGCGGCCATACCATTTGTAGCTACTCGAGCAGATTCGGCTCATGTCCAATCGCAAGCTGATAAGGTAAAAAAAATCATTGAGCACATCCAACATATCTGCCAGTAGTTCCATGACATTCTGGAGAAATAAAATTCCAAGTACAAGCAGCGACATGATCAACATCAGGTGCCACACAAGTTTTAGGTGGGCGACAAAGTCTAGTTGCATTTGCAGAAGGAACGCCTTACCAGAGCCTATTGGAAACTCAGACCACTCCAATATGGTCCTTACACCATTACCAAGGTTGTTTGAGACAATGCGTTTGAGCTCATCATTCCCCCATTCCTTGGCCTGCACCTAGTGTCCAATGTGGACCACCTTCGACCATACTTCCCACCATTGCTGGACACATCAGACATTGCTGAACAAATCACACCTACAGAGTTAAATCAAGATTGCATGGAACAAGCCACAAATGATCGGATCATAGACACACAGATCAATAAAACCTGACAACAAAGGATCCAACTATATAGAGTTGTTAACGCAGGCCAACTCCTTAACCAAGGCAAGTGGCTAACTAAGGACCAAGTTCAACAAAAGTTACCTCATCTCATGGAGGAACTCAATGCAATGGGGACCATTGCTTCTTAAGGGGGGAGGAATGATCCAGGCGGATATTTGTGGCCACCCACCTATTCCACTTGGACCCCCACCATTGTTTCTTTCAGTTTTTTAGTTTCCTTATTTGTAGCACAGTTTACTATTTTTGGTAATTTTTCGGGTCTTGAACTTCTGGAGCCATTTTGAGGCCCTAAATGCTGTTTTTGGGAAAAATGGGAACAACATGGGTGTTAGACTAATGTTGGTCATTCAAAAGTTGTAGTCCTCGGATAGATATTTCGAATGAGGTATTGTGTGCATCAAACGAAGATCGTATGCCAAAGTTACGACCCCGAGAAGTTGGTGTACCTGTTAGTGTCAGTCCTTGAAAGCCTTCCACCAGTGATCAAACATGCTCTTACAAAGTGGTTTTAGGATTTCAAAGTCAATTTTTGTCATTTCAGTGAGTCTTCAATTAAAATTTGGTCATTAGGTATTAGGTCTAGGGTTTGTTTTCCCTCCTTTCAAAGTTGTCCAAATTTCAGTCCATGTCACCATTCAGCTGAGTGTACCATCATTCAAAGAGTTGTCACCATCATTTCAGGTTCCCACGTGTCATTTTACACCTTGTTCGTGCTTTAGTTGTACTTGGGTAAGGTTCATTTCCCTCTCCTAGGGCTTTGAAGGTAATTTCTCTTGGATGGTCAAATCATCAACAAAACTTGTGTCCTGGTGTTCATACACCTTCCCCTATCCTTAATGTACCTTATTAAGCACTTCCCATCACTGATATCCCTCAAATTCCTCATTTTCCCACAAACCCTAGTTTCTTGCTATAATTTGACAATTTTCTAGGTTGGGCCCGTGTTTAGCCCTTTTGAACCCCTTCCCTTAACTCAATATTTGAAATTCCACTTTCCCCTATTTCTTAACACCCCTCCCTACTTCCCAAAATTTTCTCAAGAATTTAGAAGCCCCTTTTCCCTTTCATTTCACTTCATTTCGACAAATCCCCTGTTCCACACATTAGGGTAGGTTTTACTCAAATGATGCTTCTGATCAAGGAAAAATGAATTTGGAAAATCTGAGAGATTTTTTTGTCCACAATAGGCCAAGGAAGAAAACCTTCCTTCACTTTTTACACAGGTGTCATGGTTGTAGAGAAATGTCAAAAATAAAGTTGTCTCAGGAGGGTTCCTGCACCTCTGGAGTGGCCTTGTGAAAATCAAGATTTATCCTAGCTTGGTTGACCAAATGACTTTCTTGATGAATCAAATGATAACTAGACGTAAAGAGCTTTCCAATGAGCTATCATGAGCTCAATTTGGAGTTGAGGAAGAGTTTCAAACGTTGACTGCAACAACACTCTGCCTTTAAGCAGCCTCATTTTGCACATTTTGACCAGTCTTGGGAGATTTGACTTTTGACAGGGAACATGAACCCCAAATTGAAAAATTCAAGTTGTGTTGGAAATTAGACTCGATACTATTTCTAACGAGCTATCCCATGCCCAATTTCAACACCGAGAAGGCCTCCAACACTGGTCTGCAAAAAGGCGCTACACACTTGTTCCTTGGCGCTACGCACCTGTTCCAAAAGCCAGAAACACTTCAAAACGCTTCCAAACTTACTAAAAATCAAATTAAAGCTTGTTCCAAGTAAGTAAAACATTCCTCCTTGTTCAAGGAAGTTGTGTTTGGTGCCTTGGATGTTTGTGGTTTCCTTTAAGTAAAACCCTAGCTAAATTGCTAACATAAACTTTACCTAATTCTTAAATCCTCTTTTGCAAGTTTTTAAAGGGCATTGCTCTTCTTTTTCACTTCATCCATTTTCAGATTGGTAAATCCCATGACCTTTCCCTAACATCATCAACATTCACTCCCTAAACCCCACTCCTATTTACCAAACCCTAGCACTATACTTTATTCCCAAACCCTAACTCCCACTTCCTATTCCTTCACTACATCCACTTCATTATCAAATCCCTCATTCCACATTCATAATACCATCCACTACCCTCATTCCCAAAAGAAACCCTTCCTCCTAGCATTCACTTCCTTATACACACCACTCACCTCATATTTCAAAATCTCTTCATACTCATCTGCTTTCACTTCAAATTCATAAGCATGGAGACAGATTTAGACTATGAGAGGGAAGAGGAAACTCTTAGTGATTCTTCCAGAGAAGCTCATGTACCAAAAAAGCCACACAAAGGGGAAAAGATCATCTGGGAGGACACTATCAGTTTCAAGAGTTGCTTGCTTGTCCTCTTGCTATATCTTGTTTTAGACATCATTCTTGCTATGAGCTTGCCCGGTTGTTTGTCACTCATCTACATAATGGCCAAGTGAACCTTGCTGGTGTCTCCTTCACCTTGTCACCTACCACTATCTTAGAAACAATAGGCATTCCAAATGTTGGTGAACAGTGGAATAAAGGACAATATGTTGACAATATAATGAAGAGGCTTAAGCCTAAGTTGAAAAAGGGCCTTAAGAAAGCAAAAAGAGAATTATAAACTCAAAGATCTTGGCTGAAGCATCATTGGCCCAGCATAGCACATAACAAAGATCACTCAGGACAAATTTCAAGAAATTTGGTGAAGTTTTGGTTATTTTTGAATTTTTGAGGCAAAAAACAGGTTTTTCCGGTAGGTGCGTAGCGCCACCGACACTCGCTTTTGATAGGGACCTCCATACGAAGCAAAATTGGCATTTTTGGATTCCTTATGAAAAGTTATGCATGCTCAAAAGTTACTAGGAAATTTTGACAAGTTTTGGGCCTCCAAAAGGGCCAAAAACACCCAAAAAATGCCTTCTCTACCACTTTTTGGCCACACAGGAAGCAGTCTTGGGAGATTGCAATTTTGGAGGGGCAAATGGACTCCAAATCCAAAAATTCAAGTTGCTCCAGAAAGTATACTCACCCAAGATTTCCAACAAGCTATCATGCACCTGATTTAGAGCTTGGGAAGCCTTCCAATAGCAGCTTGGAAAAAGTGCTACGCACAGAAAAAATGGCGCTACGCACAGGATGAAAAAGTGCCAATTTTGCTCAAAAGCTTTGTTTTTCACCTAGTTTTCTTCTAGTTTGACTTTTTCTCTCTTATGGTCAAATTCATGATGTGACATGATGTAAATTTATGTACTATGATGTAAAAATGATAAAAAAATGACTTGATAAGGTAGATACATCAGTTGTAGGTGGCTTAGAGTTGAATGAATTAGTTTCCTAGGTTTTAGAGGCAAGTTGTTCCACTGCCTACTTTTGTGTTCCTAGTTTAAATATGGTTGAAACAACCCCTATTCTCATGGATTCGACCCCTGATGGATAGCATAGGTGGTTTGGAGGTCTATGTCATGTGTTTTTTCAATCACTTGTAAAGGTTGGACTCTTGTGAATGTTTTGAGCACTATTGTACATTATCTCTATAGTTTGGCAAGGAAATAGACCAGGGTTTGCAGCATTTTGTGGGATTCTTGTGGCAAGGTGACTTAGTATTTTTTTTCCTTCTGTGATTCAAGTTATCATATGTTTATGTGTGCCATTATCTCTCTCTTTTCTGCTTAACTAAATGAATCAAGTATAAAGGTGGAAATCATTGATGTTGCAGTGCTCTACCTTAGGGTTTCATTAGTTTTACATGTTTTCTACTATTTGAAGAGGACTCATGACACATTCATTCCCTCTCCAACTCCTCACCAGTCTCAAGACTCACCATTACACCTAATCTGAAGTACTAAAGCATTTGCCTACCTCGCCCCACAGAAACCTCTACAAGACTGAGTTCATTCCCCGGACCCAAAACTGCCTTTCACATTTGATCTAGCAAACCAACATAAAATTCAATCAAACTCCTCTGAGCATATACCTAGCCTAAAATTAGTCTTTATATCAGTCATCTCAAGCCTAATTTGCTATATTTTCCTGAGATTGACAAGGAGAGAGCCCTCTCCCGACCTGGTAGGGCTAGCTACCAAGTTAAGCGTGGTTTGATGTTACCCTAGACCTGCCTTTCTCAGCCTGAGGTAGATTTAGGCCATAACATATTGGCAACCATACTGGGGAACTTAGTTTTATGTTCCTCAACAAAATGTATCAAGTTCAGATCTGATTGTTGATGGTGAACAACGATCAGACACAGCAAGGCTAAAATCATTCACCTGGTGACTCTAAATCAGTTTCGACATTAGATCCAAGGACTCCACTGGAGGATGAAACTGACTAGCAAAAACATGAAGGGAAAATATGGAAAGATCAGGTATACAAGTTGGCATTTCATCCAAGAAATTTTGTTCTTTGTTATAAATTATTTCTTCTCTTTTCTCGAGAATGTCAAGGAGGCTTTGCAAAGTATATTGTATTTGATAAAAGATCCTGTTGGCATTATGGCACAGGTTTGGAGCTATGGCACAGGTGTTGTCCTTGACGGCAACTCTCTCTGGTGATAGATCTCAGTTTAGGCTTTCAGAATGAAGGAAAAGACATATACGCATGTTCATCTAGACGAAGACGCGTATACACGCGGGTTAGACGTTACAAAGGTGCGTATGTGTATACACGCACTTTCACGCAAGGAAAAGCGCGTATATGTTGGAGAACTTACCTTTGGTCCGTGGTAGTTAGTCCTTGGTATTTGAACCTATGGTTTTGGACCATGTTATCTCGTCAGAAGTGTTGATCCCAAGTATTGGGTCCATGGTATTGTTTTATTATGGTTTTGGATCGTGGTATTGTGAAAGGCCTAAGACTATAAAAGAGGAAGGAGATCATTTGGCAAAGGATGATCGGAATTATTATTGAATATCTGATAAAGTGCTAGATCTGGAATACTGGTAATTGGGTTATGGTGAAGATCTGGATCTGAATGAAGGAAGAACCTTAGTGCAAAAAGAAGGATAAGTTCTATTGATGGGTCATAATCTTTAGGCTTGATTTATAATATCTTTGTATGATTTGATCTGTTATATGTGGCGCACGCTCGATCTATAAATCTGATAATCTGGGTTAACTAATGTCTGAATATTTGAAAGAGTGAATTATTCCTTATAGATCTGTACGCAGGTTCCGTGAAGTGAAGGCGCGTATATATGCTGGTTCTGTGAATAAAAACATCGTATATGCAGGTTGATCCAAATACAGAAGCGTATGCACGCAGGTTTCAGGTTATTGAAGTAGCGTATATCTTTTGAGTTGTGATCTAGCTGATTCTGATTATTGCTACAGTGTTCTGGGTTCAGAATTTGGTGTGTGGTTACTGTTATTGTGTTTTGGGTATAGCTGTCAGAAAAGTATCTACTTGATTCAGTTCTAATTGGTGAAAAGGATATTGGTTGGTACAAAAATTCTTGATCTTTGATTGATGATATTTGTGGATCCAGTCTAAAAATTTATGAAACAAGGTCCCTGGAAGAAAGAGAAGGTTGTAGCCTTCTGTAGGCCAGCACCTATGTACTAGTATCTTGGCTAGTGCAAGAGCTAAGGGGGTTGTAGCTCCCTTCCAGGAGAAGCTGGAGAACGAGAGAGGGTTGTAGCTCTCTGCAGGTCGCAGCCTGCGTACTGGTAAAGGACTGCACCAGTACATTGTAAAAGGAAGTTTCTAATTAAAAGAAGATAGAGACGAATTTGCAGCAGGTGGTTTTCACCCACATTGGGTTTCCACCTTATATCTTGTGTTCTTGTGTGTGATTGTCTTCAACTCTGTTTTACTGGTTCTGGTTACTGTTTATTTGATTCTAACACATAGATTAATGAACAACATCTGTAAGATAACTTAAATTGTAAGTCTGCATTGCATACGCGAGTTTACTTCTCTGTAGTCGCGTATATACGTTGTTTTATCTAACTGAAGTAGCGTATATGATCTGGGTTTGAAAAAGAACATAAGTGACTTGATAATACTGATTCACCCCCCTCTCAGTATTATTTCCAACAATTGGTATCAGAGCAGGTTCTTCTGAAGAAGCTTGATCGCTTGAAGGAAGATCCATCATCATGAGCAACTACGAGAGAGAAGCGTCTATCAGGCCACCAATTTTTGATGGAACAAACTTCGTATATTGGAAGGTAAGAGTTACTGCCTATCTTCAATCTCTTGGTACAGAAGTCTGGGATATCATAGATACAAGGTACACTTTTCCATCAGCAACTCCTACAGATCCGACTGAGAAGAAGAAATATGAAACAAATGTAAAGGCGGTCAATACTCTATTAGGATGTCTATCTCAATCAAAATTCGTCAAGGTTATGCAGTATACATCCACAAAAGAAATATGGGACAAGATTGTTCTGAGCTATGAAGGAGATGAACAGGTAAAACGAGCAAAACTTCAAACTCTTAGAATTCAGTATGAAAATATCAGAATGCACAATGATGAAAGTGTGGCTAACTATTTCCTTCGTGTAGATGAGATTGTTAATTGTATGAAAAACTTGGGTGAAGAAATAAAAGAGGCTGTTGTGGTTGAAAAATTTCTAAGATCTTTGTCCCCTAGGTTTGAATCTAAAGTTTTTGCAATAGAAGAAAAAGAGAATCTACGAAATCTTACCATGTCTCAACTGCATGGAATTCTGACTGCTTATGAAATGAGGAAAGGAGGACCATCAGACAAGAGAGAAACTGCCTTCAAGGCTTCAGGAAAAGGAGATTACTATGAGATAGGACACGTGTCAGAAGAAGAAGAAGAATCCAATTTTGTCAAGAACCTTCAACGGGGTGCTGGAAGATTCCGAGGTAAGTTACCTTTCAAATGCTTTTCTTGTGGAAGAGTCGGTCACTATGCTGCCAAATGTCTTCATAAGGATAAGATTGACAAGGGTAAGGAACCTGTTAGATGGAACAAGAAACAAAATGTAAATAAGAAAAGCTATTACACTCATGAAGACAATGATGGACTTTCAATTAGTGATGAAGATGAACGAGGTAATAATTATAAACTTTTAATGGCTTTTGAAGATGATGATTACATGGATGCTATAGATGAAGAAGGTCTTTATAAAGAGATTTCTAATCTCAAAATTTGTTTAGAAGAGAAAAATGTGATTATTGATTCTCTGCAATGTCAACTGGATGAAAGGGAAAAACATCATGAAAAATTGGAATGTGAAATTGTGGGACTTAGAAAAGAGATTGAGAAAACTAAAGTTCTTAATCTTAGATTTGTTAAATGATCTGAAACTCTAGATGAGATTATCAATGTGTAGCGTTCCTCACTAATCAAGACAAGTCTGGGATATAATGAAGAAGCATCTCAAGCGCAGAAACCATCCACCTCAAAAAGTTATCTTGAAGCAGCAAGGAGAAATGAGCAAAGGCCCAATGGAGATCACCAGGTAAATCAGGGACGATTTACATCAAGAATAAACAAAGAATACCAGGTAAATCGGGGGAAATCCACCTTAAGGACGAACAAAAGCTACAACCAGCCACATGTAAAATCTTCTCAATTTGCCTCAAGAATGGATGCCAATAGAAACTACAATCATTTGGCTGGTAGATTTGATAATTGCAGGAATTTCTTCAATGGCCAATGTTTCTCTTGCCATAACTTTGGTCACAAAGCAGCTCAATGTGTTGCCTATAAGACAATCATGACTAGAGAAGCTCAAAAACAAAGAAGTATGAATGGAATCACGAAAAGGACCTATAACAACTTTTCCGCCCTTGAAAATGAAATTGAATGTTCTATTTGTAATAACTTCGGTCATGAAGATTCTGAATGCAGGAGCAGGTTTCGGAAGACAACTCAGAAGGAACAAACCTCAAGTACCAGAACATGGAGAATGAAGGAACCGCAACCAGAAAGATGTGGGATAGCTTTATATGCAAAAGGAAAGGAAAATAAATGGTACATTGACAGTGGATGTTCGAAGCATATGACAGGTGATAAATACAAACTTCAATCATATAGTGCGTTAGAAAAGGGAAAAAAAGTTTCATTTGGAAATGATACCCCAGGATTCCAAAGGATTGATGTTATTCTTGATCTATTCTTTCCATGGTTTGTTTTAGAATCTAAGATCTAAAAGAGAGTCTTGTTGGTATTGTCAAATAGGGTCAACACTCTGTTTTTTCCTGTCATTGGTCCCACATCACACATAAATTTCCATGTGTCAAACTTGTGTCAAGGTTTTCATGCGCTACGAAATTGCCTAGGAGTTTTCGTAGCGCAAAACCTACTCTAGAAGTTTTCGTAGTGTAAAACCTAGAATTTGCACTGGCTGCACTACGAAATCAGGGATTTGTGCAGATTCATGTCAAATCTCACCTAGCTATCCAACTATCAGAATCCGTTAATCTTACATCATCAAATGTCAGTCCATACACCATGTCTATCACATGTAACCGCTCATTCTCATCATTGGGTTCGTTAGGTGTCTTGGTACTCCTGATTTTCAAGTTTCAAAAAAGGTCCAGGTGGTTTCAGTTATAATTATGTTTGTTTTCATGCATGAGAAGCAAATTTTCAGGCATTAAATCAGAATTCTTTGAAGTTCAAGCGAGGCAGAGATCAAGATTAAGCGGTGCAAGCTCCTTCAATTCTCATTTTGCAGGAATTCTATGGAGATGTCTACAGAAAAGAAGGATCATAGGTCAGGCAGGTGTCTAAGGAATGAAACTAAAGGTTTAGATGTTCTCCTAAAGAACAATGAAGTTGAACAAGCTTTCAAATAGGTTGGCTGTTAGAGATTTTGTGAAAAACTTCAAGGAGGCCACATGCAAGTCACCAAAGAATTTGCTCTCAATTTCACAGGATTGAATTCGAAGGTTGGAGTACTTGAATTACCAATTTCTCCAGAGGTTATATCTACAGTCACTGAAATTCCAAGGGGATAAGAGAGGTGGTTCAAAAACTTCAAGTTTGATATGAATCTTTACAAGGAATTCTTAAAGTCAGAGTTCGTTGATTTAGACTTAAACAAGTCAGTGCCCAGGAGCTTTGTCAAGGATTCATATGCTAATTTGCTTACCTGCATACAGAGATACTTTACCTGTGAGGGGAGGTATCATAAGGTGTATTCCTATCACTTTAAACTTTTTCTTCATTTCACCGGAAAGATATCTCTGGATTTGCTTTTCTATCTATTTCGTAGCCTAGGCAAAATGTGTGACAAGGTTCAGTTGAAGAAGGAAGCCTGTGAGACCTCGTTGTTTCATCATGGCTTAGTCAAATTGATTGTTTTGCATGAGCTCCAGAAAATAGATAGGGAGTGGTCCATTTTCTTGTTTATGTCTGGCTTCAATAATGAAACTGGTCTCACCCCTCAGGCTATGAGGATTTCTTCACTAGCAGCTAGTCATCGGGAAGAAACAAGATCAAGAAGATTTGTGAAATTGAAAGCCAGAAAGCAGGTGAAGAAGCCCACGAGACCACTAGTAATTCAAGACACACCCCAACAGTCACAAAAAAGGAAAGTTTAGATCAATGAAGGTGTAAAACAACAATCCACAGGTGAAACGGTCCACAGAAGTGTAACCAGGAGCCAGCTAGCTAGAGAAAAAGGTAAGACAGTGATTACTGAGGGGGGTCTAGCTTCAAAAGGAAGTTTGAATGATTTGCTTCAAGCTATTGACATTGAAGAATCTCCTCTAGTCCGAGCAGACTTAATGGAAGCAAGTAAAGGCAAAACCAAAAAGCCAAAACCTCTAAAAAGCTCAAATTTGATGATCAGGCTTATGAATTTGTTTTTAAGCCAAGAAGACCCGTGACAAGGCGTTCAAAGGAGATACAAGAGGCACAGCCAGAAGCAAGTGAGACAGGGGAGGTAGCAAAATTACATGAAGGACCTGTGGTTCCATCAGAAGCATCATCACAACTACACAAAAATGATAGAGGTAAAGCAATTATCTCTCAACAAGAGGAATGTAGTTTTGAAGAGTTGAAAAAGAAACTGAAGCTGGAAAATCTTGAAATTGCCAAACTGAGAAAAACCTCAAGGAAACATGCAATCAAGGAAGCTTATTTTAACAAAATGGAGGCTCTGTGGGAAGATAAAACAATTGCAATACCTGAAGTGGTTAGCTGTCACACAATACTTCACCTGGACAGTCCCTGCCATAAAAGAAGCAAGATACATTAGAAAGGTCAATGTGAAATTGAGAGCTTGAATCTGTTGAAGAGGCAAATCGAAGATCTGAAGATACAACTGAACCAGCTTGAAGGACATCCTCGGCCAAGAAAAAATGCATAGCAAGTAAGGCTAAATCCTAAAATTTTGATGTGGATCACCTTTTGAAGTTTACTCTGAAGAATGGTATCAGTTTATTCAGCTTTGAACAGCTTCATGGCATATGTAAGAGTCATTTCAAAGGAAAGAAAACTCAAGGAAGTTAAATTTTAGCATAAAACTGTGTTTTTGAAATCACACAGTAGTTTCATAGCGCGCTATGAAATTGATGTAGGTGATGCCTAATGCACAACATTTTCGTAGCGCGCTACGAAACTACTGTAGCTGCATATAATGATTTTGTGGGCCAATTTTGAGAAGAAAAAGGAAATCTTTTTGAAGATGGGCATCTAAAAAGGATTACTTACAGGGTATAAACATCAAGCAAGGGAAAAACAAGGATAGGAAAGACATTCATGAACTCCAAGCTTTATGTTATGAAAATGGTCATTATTTCGTAGCTAGAACTGTTCATGATGCTTCAGGCAGCATTAAAGGAGTTTTTTGTCTTACCACGTGTATGGGTGCAAGGTCTACAGCATATGGAAAACAAGATAATCCAATGCATTTCATGTAATTAAGAGGAACAACAGGGATAATAAATTTCGAAGATCCTTTTGGAGACCAAAAGTAGAAAAACAGGAACAACTTCCTAATATCCAGGAACAGTCAAAGGATAAGGCATCAAGGGTCAACAGGGAGTTTAAAGCCACCACCAAAGCCAAACTGAAGAAGGCCACTTGTTAGAGAACGAGTTTGTATTGTAATCAATGCTAATACCAACATAATGAGGAGTTACACTCCTAATTGTTTTAGGTCTCTAGAATTGCCAGTTAACAGTCAGTTATATTAAATAGTTGGTTTTAAGTGTCAATAGGTGTCAAATTAGGAAGAATTCGAATTCCCCTCATGCTAGAGGAAGGAATCCAAGTCATGTAATGAACTCTATATATGGGAGAAAATCTAATGTATCAAGGATTGGAAAATTTTTAGAGAAACTTTCATATTGTACTTTTGTGTGAGACTCTATTTTAAGTAATACAATATTTGGCTTTGGTTCTCAGGAATTAGAAGGAATTGAATGTTAAAAATGTCTTGTGGTTGTCCTCTTTTCATTTTTTACAGTGGTATGAATGTATGATTACTTAGAAATCACTGACTATGCTCTAACTTCCTTCATATAATTGTAAACTGTGTTTCCCTTTATGCTTCTGATGTAATCTCCATGTGTTGAATTCTAGATGCTCTGACTTCCATGCAAAGCTAACATTATTGTCATACTGAAATGTTTTTGACTCCACAAGCCCAATGAATATTTTCTAATTGTGTTTCAACCATTTACACTTCTTCATTTGTTTCATAGAGTTAGCCATCTAATTCCTTATCAAAATCTTTAATCTAGTGAGAGAGCCTTCTCAGGTTGAGGAGGCTAAGCTTCAACCAAAAGTTGGTTTGAAACAGTTACTCAAGGTCTACCTGATCAGAAGCTTGTCAGGGTTAGGTTTTGTGATAACACCTTCCTCCATGGAACTGATTCTATGTATGGAAGGCCATTCAATGCCACCATTAATGACAAAACCTCCTTCATCCTCCTATAAATTGACTACTCATCTAAGTGATCAGGGGCTGGACTATGTTGAATTATAAGGAGATGATGCCACTATGAGATTTGGCTTTGAAGCAAGTATTGTGATGCTACAAGTTTGTCATGCTTTTGATGTGATTTGGATGGGATCCAAGCTGGAGGAATGGCTTTGAATCAGACACCAATGGTTGTAATTCCTTCTTCTATCTAATAAAGTGTTTGAACCTTTTTCCCATATGTTTGTATTGTTTCATAATTCTTATATGTGTGAATTGTATCTGATTCCTTTCACTTATATTCAATAGATTGTCTGATTTGATTGGTTTTTGTCTTTTGTTGTGTTTACAGGGTACTTCTCAAGCGGATTAAGTATGGGAAGGAGCGATGGAATCGATACAAGGGAGACGAGAGGAAAGCAGAACTATAGGTAGGCCTTCTATCTTCTCATCTTATCTATTGTTTATAGGAAAAGTCTAAAACACTTTAAACTGTTGTTCTAGATACAGCTACTTATCTAGGGAATTAGTATTTATCCGTAGATGCTAAATTATCCAAAACAATTGTGTTTATGAAAAACAGAAGAGAGACAAATTCCTCAGAGTTAGGAAAGAAAAGAAGAGCGAAAAATTAGAGCTTGTAAATACAGATGTATCGGGACCTACTCAGGTATCATCTTTCGGTGGCTCTCATTATTATGTTACTTTTATTGATGATGCAACCAGAAAAACATGGATTTATTGTATTTGAAATAAATCTAATGTATTTGATACTTTCAAGAAATGGAAAGCTTTAGTTGAAAATGAGATAGGAAAAAGGTTGAAGTATCTTAGATCACACAATGGAGGTGAATATTGTAGCAAGTTTGATAGGTACTGTTCAGAGAATGGAATTCATAGAGAGAAGATAGTTCCAGGAACACCACACGAAAATGGTGCGTGAGAAAGGATGAACATGAAAATCATGGAGCATGCAAGGTGCATGAGATTGCATGTAGGATTTCCTTTACAATTTCGGGCAGATGCTGTAGATACCAATGTTTATCTAATAAACATAGGGCCTTCAAGTTCCTTGGATGGTGGTATTCTAGAGGAGGCATGGGCAGGTAAAAAGGTAAATTACTCCTATTTAAAGACTTTTGGTTGTGAAGCCTTTGTCCACATTAATAAAGAAAATAAAACAAAGCTTCAGGCAAAATCAAAGAAATGTACCTTTATTGGATATGGTGTTAATGATTTTTGTTATCACTTTTATGATTATAAAAAACAAAAAATCATTAGGAGCAGAGATGTCATATTCAATGAAAAGGTTTTTTATAAGGATCAAATGCAGGAAAAGAAACAGAAAAAGAAAACAAAGAATACACAGTGCTTGATGATATGACAGAAAAAATGAAGGTGCCTGAAAATCATAATGATCAACAACCAGAACAACAATAGCAACCACAACAGTAACAAGCACCTCAAACACTTGAAAGTGGTGTTAGAAGATCTACTAGGATAAGTAGACCCCCTGAACAATACTGTCCTTCATTATATTATGTATTGTTGACAGATTCTAGTGAACCAAAATGTTATGAAGAAGTAGTGCAGGTAGAAACCAGAAAGAAGTGGGAGCAAGCCATGAAAGAAGAGATGGACTCCTTAGCACATAACCAAACTTGGGACTTAGTCAGGTTTCTTGCAGGTAAAACAACATTGCAGAATAAATGGGTTTATAGATTGAAGGAAGAAGATGGAGGTAGAAAAAGGTATAAAGCTAGACTTGCGGTGAAGGGGTTTGCACATAAAAAGGGCATAGATTTTGATGAGATATTTTCTCCTGTTGTTAAAATGACTTCAATCAGAACTATTATATTAAGTCTAGTAGCAGCTGAAGATTTTCAACTTGAGCAGTTAGATGTAAAGACAACCTTTCTCCATGGGTATTTGGAGGAAGAGATATATATGTAGAAGCCACAAGGATATGAGGTAAAGGGGAAGGAGAAACTAGTGTGCAGGTTGAAGAAGAGCTTGTATAGCTTAAAACAGGCTCCAAGGTAGTGGTTTCTAAAATTTGATAGGTTTATGTATGAAGAATTTTATACTATATGTCACTCTGATCATTGTGTTTATCTCAAAAGGAAAAATTATGGCAACTATATTATATTGTTATTGTATGTAGATGACATGCTTGTTGCAGGTTCTAACATGCAGGAAATAAATGTGCTCGAAAGAAAATTGGCAAACTAATTTACAATGAAGGATTTGGGTGTTGTAAAACAAATCCTTGGTATGAGAATAACTAGAGACAAGAAGAATCACAAATTAACATTGCCTCAGAGTGAATACATAGAAAAGGTGTTGAAAATATTTAATATGTAGAATGCAAAACCAGTTAGTATGCCTTTGGCTAGCCATTTCAAAGTAAGTAAGGAGGTGTGTCCCAAGACTCAGGAAGAAATGGCTTATGGGAAAGGCTGAGTATGTTCTGTGGAGATCAAGAGGCCGAGAGATGTGTGTGTTTTGTGGAGAGAAAAAGGCTGAGAGCCAAGCGACTGCTGATGAAGAGTAGAGAACAGAGCTTCATGGACTATGATGAGTGACTGTTGTTGAGCAGATCAGTGGGTTGCTACAGAGTGAGCAGAGATCAAAGTTGAGATCAAGTAGAATGGATGCCATTTATAGTGAACATACAGTTCCTATTTGAGTGTGGGTTGGTGCCTGCATACAGGAAGTTGGTGCTTCCATCTCTAGTGGGTGCTTGATAAGGCTTGGGGGTTGGCGCCTCCTACAAGTTGGTGCTTGCAACAAATCTGTAAGGTCGGTGCCTCACATGGTGCTTCTGGTAATATGGATAGGTGTCTACAATAAGAGGGAGTTGGTGCTTCCTGCTAGTCGGTGCTATCAAAGAATCAAAGGGAGTTGGTGCTTCCTGTGAGTGGGTGCTCACAAAATAGATTGATGTAATAGATTAGGTGCTCTATTTTTACATCAATAACAACAATAAGTTTTGTGGTTTTTTCCCAAAAGGGTTTCCACGTGAAAAACTTGTGTATCATGTGTATGATGATCATGGTGTGTGCTTGTATGTTGATTTTATATTGTTTCTCATTATATGAATGGTTGCCAAGTATGAATCAGAAAAGTAAATTGGCATAAAAAGTTAAAATTAGCCTTAACACTGATTCACCCCCCTCTTAGTGTTATCATTGTTTCCAACACTGCCTTCCAATACAATTTGGTTGGCTTAACCATAGATTTACTGAGATAGTTAACTACATAACACATATATGGTCATGTATTCACCAAATAAATAAGTGAATCAACAAGTTGTCTATAAATGGTAGCCTCCACTTCCTCACCTGAAATGACATCCTCCTTCCTCCAACTTCCTGCTAGAGGAGTGTCCATAGGTTTTATACTCTCCATGTAGAACTTCTTTAGTATCTCATTGGCATACTTTCCTTGAGAGACAAACATTTCCCCATCTCCTTTGTATTCTTCTAAACTGAGGAAATAATGCATGAGTCCCATGTCCTTCATCTCAAATTCTCTTGTAAGGTCCTCCTCGCAAGATATGATCAACTTGTCATCACTGGTCAAAATTAAATAATAGACCTATAATACTATAATCAATCATTTTCCTTCAACAACAATATGGTAAAGGTTTTCATCTACTTCAATTTTTGTGAAGCCCAATCCAATGAGATAGTTGTCAATCCTGGTGTATTGAGAACATGGTGCTTATTTCAATCCATACAACACCCTCTTGAGTATGCACACATGTGAATCTTTGTCAGAGGTCTCAAAACATTCTGGTTGTTCAATGTACACCTCCTCCACAATCACTCCATTGAGGAATGTTGTCTTCACAAACATCTAGTGGATCTTCCATCCCATATGCGCTACAAGTGCTAGAATTGATCTGATTGAAGAGTACCTTGCTACTCGAGAAAATATCTCCTCATAGTCAATTCCATCCACCTAAGAGAACCCCTTGGCCACAAATCTATCCTTATGTTTCTCAATTCTTCCATCTACTGCTTTCTTCATCTTGTAGATCCATCTCAAACCCACAACTGATTTGTCCTCTAGTATTGGGAACACTTACCAAACACTGTTTCTGATAATGGAATCATATTCCTCTACCATAGCATCAACCCATACTGGTTTCTGAACTGCTTCCTCGAATTAGGATGGTTCAATATCTACAATCTCACTCATTAGAGCCATGTATCCAATATACCAATCTAGTGACCTCCTCTGCATGCACTGTGAAGTGAGCGCATCCACATTCTCCCTAGCATCATGCATTAATATGTCAGCTTCTCTGGTTCATTTTCTTCCTTCCCTGGATGTCTCTTCTTAAGTGGATGTCTCCACTCTCTGCTCCTCAACTTATGGTTGCTCCACAACTTCATGAGGTTCTTCCTTTGGAGCTAAAAGATCTTGATTTGAATGCAACTAAAACTCCCTCTCAAGAGAACACCTCATTTCCTTATCCTCATAAAATTTCACATCTCTCCTAACAACTGTCATACTGAGAGATGACATATACACACAATAGTTGTGAGCTATTTCTATGTAGCCCACAAATAACCCCAACTATTGGCTCAAGAATTTTCCTTGAGTCTTTGGAAACATGACAGTAAATTGATGATCCAAAGATCCTTAAGTGTGACACATCTAGTTTCTTCCCTTAAAAATATTCTTTTGGTGTACTCATGTCAAGAATATGGTGAGGACTCTTGTTCTAAAAATAGACCATTGTGTTACATGCTTCAGACCACAAGTGCATTAGTGGGCCTTGGTCATGCAACATTTCCCTTGCAGTTCCCATAATAGATTTGTTCTTCCTCTTATGCACCCCATTATTTTGTGGGTTATGGGGTGTTATTAAATACCATCTGTTATAGGCCCTTTTGTTGCATTTGATCAATAGGTCTCTTAATGGCATCAATCAACATCCTATTCCCCCTTTTCATCATCTTGGACAAATCTATAAGCATGTATCTTTCATTCCCCAGAGTTTCCGCCTAAAATTGCATCATATGAGTGAGTTTTAGGACCAATGCACCTTGGTCTCTTGTTGAAAAATGTTCACCTACAGGTTGCTCCATTGTGGCCTGCATTGATCACCTACAGGTTGCTCCCCTTTGCACCTGCGTTGGTTCTAGAAATTTGGGAAAAAGAGAGAAATTTTGGAAGCTTCCTCTTCTAGAAGCTTCCAAAATTTGTTACAACTATTTACCTCAGATAAAACATTCGAATCCTATCCTACCCTACTTTCAAGTTTTCATCTCTTATCTTTTGATCCCATCAGCCAATCAAAGGTGGATCTAAAACCTTAGATTGGTAATTGGATAAGAACTCCCAACTTACCCCACTCCTTTATATATTTACAACCTTCCATGTGCAAGGGGTTAGATTTTGGAGAGCATTTTTATTGTTTTGTTGTTGTCGTGAGAGGTTTCATTTCATGCATTTAAGGTGATTGGAGGTGCACATTGTGATAAGGAAATGACAAGTCAGCCTTGGAGGAGCTCTTCTACAAGATCAACACCTAAAAATGGTTGTAAAATCCTTCCATTTATATTAATACAAATAATTCCTTGTTTTCCTATATGTGATGTTGTTATTTCATATATTTCAATACCATGTTGATCTATTGAATAGAGTATTTAGATGATACTGCATATATCGTGTAGTTTCTTAGCTTGTGTTATCTGACTGTGCAGGTTCTAATTGTGGCAATCGAAGCTAGAATTGGATAATTCAAGTTAAAGGAGCAAAGCCCGTGACAGATTCTAGGTAATATTTATTCCGTCATCTATTCACTTTAAGGAAAGCATTGGGTTCCTTGTTTCTTTATTGTTCTAGGTTAGCCACCAAGCCTAGGGGAGATACTTTTGTCCGCAATCGTAAATCTCTTATAACATTTTCGAATGCCTTCCTTTGAACAAAAGTTTTAATATCATTCAACACATATTCACCTCCATTATCACTCCTGAGAGCCTACACTTTCTTTCCAGATTCTTTCTCAACAAGTTATTTATATTCAATAAACTTAAAGAATGTCTAGTCTTTCTTCTGCATGAAGAAGATCCAACAATTCCATGAGAAATCATCTACAAATATAACATAATACTTATGCTTGGCAGTGGAGGCTATCGAGAAAGGTCTGCATACATCATAATGGATCCTTTCAAGGAATTCTTGTACTTTACTGTCCTTATCATTGAAGGTATCTTTTTTTTACTTCCCAAGATACACCCTTTGCATGTATCATGTTTGTCTAGTGCTCATTTGGGGAGTCCCACGGTAATATATTGCATGATATTCAAAGCACCATGATGAAAATGGCCAAGTCTTCTATGCCATAATTCATTGACATCTCGATTCTTCACCTTCTCTTCTTTTGTGCTCAATGCTACACAATCTTCCACATATAATTTGTAGAGGTTCTTCACTCGAACCCCTATCTGCTTCACTTGTCCCATGGCAATATGTCTTAGGAAATCCTTCCCTTTGTTGAATATCACATCATAGCCATGGTTTTCCAACACCGCTATAGAAACTAGGTTCTTCTTCGAACCCGATACAAACATCACATCCTTGAGCCTGAGAGGGGAGCTAGACCCACTCTTAAAAGTAACGGTACCAATATTGATTTCATTGTACCTTCCATCATCTCTCATATCGATGTGGATTTGGAGATCCTTCTCCTCCAAGTCAATGAAAATTTCTTTGTTCCCCGTCACGTGGAATGAGGCACCACTATCTAGATACCACATGCTCCCCATCGCTATGATTTCCATGCATGCAATGAGGGTGAAGTCCAAGTCGAATTGTGATGCCAACACTTCACCTGTTGCTCCTCCTGAGGGCTTCTTTCCCACCTTCTTGTGTGGACACTTTTTTGCACGGTGTCCAAGTTCATGATAGTGAAATCACTTGATTTTCGACAACTCTTTCTTCTTCCCCCCTTGACCAGATTCTACTTTGGATTGAGATTTCTTCACTTTACCTTTCTTTTTCTTCCCAACCAAGGCACAGTTCTCCTCATCCTCACACTTGGATGAAGTCCCATCTATGGTGTTCCACCTTATTTATCCTTGAACCAGATCTGACCAAATGCACTCCCAATTTGGTATCTTTTCGTTCTCATTTACCGAATCCTGGTAGTCGTGTTAGCTCTCGGAAAGGCCTAGAACTTCTAGGCTTACCAAATAATCATATACATGTTGGGTGTGTGTTATATTCTTTCCACAACTAGTGGGTATGTGTTTAACCTTTTTGGAGTAGCAGTCAATTGGATGAGCAAGAGACAGTCTGTAATGGCACTTTCAACTAAAGCAAGGAAGAAATTTGGTTGCAGAGATTGTGTTCAAGTATGGGGTTAGTGCAACATGATACAAGGATATACTGTGACAGCCAAAATGAAATTTTCTTGGCAAAGAACTGAGCTTATCATTCAAAGACAAAGAACATTGATGTTCAGTATCACTTTGTGAGGGATATGGTTGAGGACAAAAAGGTGTTGCTTGTAAAGGTGGAAACTTTGAAGAATGTTGCACATGCATTGAAAAAGTATGTGAGCACTAAGAAGTTTTCTTGTTGTAGAGAAACAATGGGAATTGCAGGGTTGGACCAATGACTAAGCTCTCATGTGGCCCCCTATGTGGAAAAGAAAACAACAGGTGGGATAATGTTGGGTGTGTGTTATATTCTTTCCACGACTAGTCACATGTCCGGGGGGTGATAGCCTCCCCTGTTCGTTGCGTTGAGCACAGTAGGGGGGTGGTAGACCCCCTACATGGGGTTCAAGGAAGCATCTTGGAAATATTTTTTGGACCTTATAATAGGTGGGTGAACCTACCTATGGTTTTGTGCATGGGTTTTGCACATGGTTTTGGGCATGACGGTTTTCTTCCCATGGTATTTTGTAGATTTGATCAAGGGAACTATGGTTATGTTCTAATCCAGGGTTAATGGATTGGGGTTTATGAATGCTTCAAAATGCATATATATGTAGAGTAACATTGAAAGGAACATAATGAAAAATCAATTCGTTGGTCCCAGTTTTGGGATCCAAGGAAAATCTCTATGTATATTTGTTTTAGGGTCTCGTTGTTGTATATTTATATTTAAAAATCTGTTTACAGGTAATTTCTATACAGGGTGAAAACCTACACTAAAATTGTAACACCAACACTCCCAAGTTCATCACAATAGTGTGTGAACTTGCTCAGGTACTGTGGTATATTTTGTCCCTTCTCCATCTTAATACTCCGAAGCTTGTCCTTGAGTGCCAGCTTCCTTTGGTCACTAGTGTTCTAGAAAAAAAAATTCAATGCTTGCCACATTGCATATAGAGTCTTTTTCCCATGGAGATTAGAGACAATATGGTCTTGTACTCCCTCCAATATGATCCTCCTCACCTTGGCTACACATTTCTTCCATTCTACTAGATCTTGAGCATCAATTGTTGTCGGTTTCGGGATATCATTATCTACAAATTTCTTCAACCCATTATCTTCCAGCACTGCCTCCATCCAGTCCTTCCAAGAAACACAATTCAGGCCACCCTCAAGGTGATACTCGAGTCTTAGTTCATAGAAATCCATCCTGCTAGCTCTGAAGAATCGATCCTACAAATTCGATCCTCCTCCAAAGAAAAATTTGAATTCTCTTCTCTATTGTGAATCCTGCTTTGATACCATGTAGAAATTACTATGTAGTTTCAAAATTTCTCATGTAATTTACTAAAACATAAGACTCAAATCTACTCCGCTCATCTGCGAAAAGAAATTAACATCAAGAACACAAATCATAAACATGCATCAAGATTCAACACACATACACAGAGATTTATATAAGGGAAAGAAATTTCTCAAACCCCTTTATATCTGTATTGCATTAATCAAAGAATAGAGATAAATACACATGCTTTCTCGAACCTGAGCACACCCTTCACTAGTATAATCTATCTCACTACTTCACTAACTGACTCTGGCCAATTTCGCAGCCTGTCAAGCTCCCTATTTTCTTGCATTATTCCTTGATGAATTATCCCCTATTAATTAGGAAATTCCTCAATCTAGATTGTGCAGTTCCTTTAGGTTGATCTCTGACTGCATGCACCATCTGTACAACTTAGAATTTTTTACAACTGATAGTACACTACCCTTGAACTGATACCTCAACTGGATAACTCGAGTTCTCTGCATGCATCAATTATTTTGGGTTGATTGATTAAGTATCTGGTTGATCACTACAGTGAGTTGAAGTTCCACTTCCACTCTTAGACCTTCCACTAGTTCCTCTTTCAGTTAGAACTAGTTTAACTAATCTTGACAAAATTTAATTGAAATAGATTGCTTGAATTTAGAAATCAATCATATTGAACTAAACTCAAGTGTCTCCAACTCGAATTAGCTAAGTTAACTGAGTGACAAATTCCATGTCACCTCAGTTAAATACCTCCAAGTATTTTGCTGAGATGGAAATTCAAATTCTGATCTAGTTTGAGCAAGGAAAATTCAAAACTAGATTTTCTTGTTGCATTTTCAATAATCTAAACAAAAATAATGACATAAAGGAGCATCATATATTGAAAAATACATAGCTTCAATGAGAGGTGGTCATCTCCCTCTTGAACCAACCTTCAGGAGCCATCACTTTCCATTGTCCATTTCTTTCCTTCAATATATATTCATCAACTTCATCAGCAACCAATCCTAATACATACTATCACATCTAGGGATTCATCAAATCTGTTACAAGTGCTTGAGCATATTCACATTGACCATGTTAGGGTTTCTAGATTTCATATCTCAAATCTTTGCTATAAACCAAGGTTTCTTTCAAACCCTAACCTCGTAACATCCATCAAATCCTAATAATCAAATTCCCCAGGGTTTCCTTCAAACCCTAAAATTCTCTGAGGTATTCTCCATCCTCTCTTGCTTCCATCAACAATGTCTTCATAGGGGTGATCTTCATGATTTTTCTTCAACCCATCTCTGATAACATGTTAATTTTTCTTAGGGCTATATTGTTATTTCCTTTAATAATTGTTTTTCTTCATTTTTCACATTAAATTTACCCCATAACATCAGAACATTATTTAGATTTACATCACTATTCAATAACATATGAAACTATGTAGAAAGAACAATAACATCATCATTCATGCAGTGGAACAAAAAAGAACAATAGAAGAAAATCATTCACATATAGAGACACTAGGATTGGTTGGAGACCACGACAAAATCCCTTCAAATTCTTCTTCTTATTAGAATTTCATTGAATGATTCAGAAAAAGAGAGTACAATGATCCATATCTTCATCCATACAACTGTCCAACAAAATCAACTCAAAAACAACCATGAAATGAACCCAACAATGCTCATACTAAAAACTTTGATTTTGAAGCCTGTAATGAGCTACCACTACCTACAGTCAACTACCGAACACTGCATGCAATGAGCGAAAACTTTGGATAACTGAAAACCGATATTTAGGTCTCGGTTGCATGGAAGAGGAATCATGCGTGCAACTTGGAGGTTCCATTCAATCCCTTGAACTTGTAATCCAATGACTGTGGTCGAAGTCAACCTTTGGAAAGCCAATGATTGTGATTTTGAAACCCTAGATGCCAGTCGCATAGAGGAGATGTTGTGTGTGCAACTGAGATGCTTTGGTCGCATGGATGAGCCATCCAACGAGCGACTGTGGTCAATTTCTTCCTGTATCATCTGTGATCGAGGCCCAAAACCTTAAAAAAGAGATGCAAGCTTCAGACCTTGCAATTTCATCTTTGAGCGAACCCATTCCTCTGCGGACGTGCCTCAGACCTGTGCGAGCCAAAACCAGGAAAGAGAATAGAAGAGTGTCTCATGATGATGCCCAAATGAGGTAGAGGTCACTTGTGTTTATAGCCTACCAAGGGTGTCCACTTTGCTTTAGGGCCGACTTGATTAAATTTGCACATGTGGGCTTATACTTCAAAAATACACTTTCCCTTTTCTAAATTAGATGATCTTTAGGTCGATTTTGGTCCTCTCAAAAAGATGAATTCAATGCAATCATTATCTCCACCAAATGAGTTGTCCAATGTGAAATTTGACCTTGGTTTCATAATTTAACAAGATATTGGTATTTATGCTCGATTTCCAAATCATCTCCACACCTAAATTTTCGAAAAGTATAAAAAATAGTTCCTAACTAAGTTTTTTAAATGAATCTAAATGAACGTGAAATGCTTGATTTATCTCCAAAAACTCTTATATATTTAATAGGACTACATTTTAAAGAACAAAAATGAATCTTCGTGGAAAATATTATGGTGAAATTATAAACACTTGTCACAAAAAATTTGGTAGAATGGTATGGAAATGGATTCAATGTAAAAATGAATTATAAAACATCATGAATTATAAAATATTACTGGTTAATTCATCTATTGGATAGAAGAATGATGGACTCATCATCTATTGGATAGAAGAATGATGGACTCACAATGAGATGGTATTATCAAGATAAGTTTGATCTCAATTAAATGCTTTTTAGAATAATTTAATTCCCAAAAATGATTTTCACCCTCAACTCCTTATGAGGTTTGAACCTCAAATATAATAGAGACCAAACCCCACTCAAACCAACTAATTTACACCTTATAAATAACTTAAAATTTTAATTGTCTAAGTCATATCCTCTTTATTATTTATATATATAATTTTTTTTTATAGATTATAAATATAAATAATTATAAATTTATATAATAAAAATTCCTAATTACTAATATTAATTTTTTATTATTTATATATATAATTAAAATAAAATTATAGATTTAATAATATTGTAAAATATTTCCATAATTAATAAATATTTGTATATTTCAAAATCAAAATTATTTTAAATATAAATATTTAATAATTTATTATTTTAAATATATTACTCTAATAAATAATAAAATTAATATATTAAAATTTAATAAAAATAATTAAATTTTAGATAAAATGATACAAGTAAAAGTTTTTAACTAAAAGGTATGTTGATTATGAAGGGCAAAACTCATAATCCATGTTATGCGTATAAAATCATAAACATTATAAAACAAATTTTTTATAAATATTTAATAATTTATTATTTTAAACATATTACTCTAATAAATAATAAAATTAATATATTAAAATTTAATAAAAATAATTAAATTTTGGATAAAATGATACAAGTAAAAGTTTTTAACTAAAAGGTATGTTGATTATGAAGGGCAAAACTCATAATCCATGTTATTCGTATAAAATCATAAACATTATAAAACAAATTTGTTTTTAAATAAAAAGTTGTTGGGATATTTAACTTTTAATGAGAAGAATTAAAATTCCAAAAAGTAAAATGATGTATATTTTTGAAAAATATACTAAATGCCAAAATATTAATCACTAAAAAGGACCTCGACTAAAAGTCTAAAAAAGTCATTCACTTGGCATATATAGAAATATCGTTAAACCAATAACAAAATCCGGGAAAATCTTTTATTGCAGCTTTCTTCCATGCTTTTATTCGAAGTGATACAGAGTGTCTAATTACTCACAATACATAGTAACTTTAACAAACAAGGTCACATAGCTAGCGTTCCTGCCACTTGGTTTAATAAAATATTTTAATGTCACAATGTGTTATATATACTCCAAACAATAATAAAATTGTAAAATGAATTATATGAATATTTGTTTAACATTTATTATTATTATTATTTTTAATATAATTAAACATTTATTCCATAGATAAAGGTTATATATATATATAATTGACATTGAATAGAATGATAACAAGTTAATAATTATTTATTTAATATTGAATGATGATAATTTTTTTTATATAATGTTCATATTATAGTATACATGTCATGTCATTAGAGTATAGATTGGTACAAATTGTATACATGTTTGTTTGTAAATTAAAAAATAAAATCCTTAAAAATTGTCTATTACACAGATGCCAAAAATGCAAGGGTTCAGTTATTTCTTATCATATAGAAAATTTGTAAGAATTTAGTCCAGGTAGACCATACATTTCATTTCATTTTTGGTGAGAGAGAGGTGTGAGGAAGGCGTTGGAGAAAGGCCATCCTGAAATAGCGGATGTGGCAAAGCCCTTCACAATCGCAATTTACAGATTGGCCTTACCAATTTCCGCATGGTCCCACTCTTTACCCTCGCCAACGGAGGTTTGCATTTACTCGCCGAAGTAGGGAAGTATTAAACTCTTTAGCTTTTGTAGTGCAAAATAATCTTAATGTACACGCCCGTATATAGCACGCATTATCTCAAAAACATGAATTAATTTCAAATTTGTTAATATTGATTTTTTTATATTTCATATTAACATTCGATGTTTTATCTTAAAAATCAAGAATATTTTAGATTGTTTATTTAGTGTTTCATTCATATTTATTAAATATTTTAGATTATTTGAATGGTGATGTATTGTAGTATATTTTTGTTTATTGAGTTTTTTAATAATATAGTATAATTTTGGTAAATATTTTAGTTTATTTTATTTTTAAATGATTATTGATTTAATTTTTTTTATTGGTTAAAAAATCAATGAAATTTGTATAATTAAAATAATTTCTATGAATTTATAATGAAATAGGAGTTTAATGATTTTAATAAAAATTTTGATCCGTTTTTTTTGTCATTTTTATAATAAGAATGTGGTTAAATATATAAATCACTTTATCTTAGAATTTTTATATACATAGAAATTAAATCATAATTATAAAATATTTATTACTATAATAATTAATTAATTAATTAATTTTTTTATTTTTTTATTTTTTATTTTTAGTTTTTAAGTGATAATTCTTTTATTGATTTAGGAATACTTTGTTTAATTTTTTTTAGCACAAGAATAAAATTTTAAAGAAAATCAATTAATTCTCACTTTTCTTAATGTCGTATAAACTAAATTTGATTTTAATGAACATTAACCATTATCATAATGATGAAATTTAATCATCTTTTTTTTCATCATACATTTCTTATAGGCTAAATGCTTCAAAACCTTTTACTATTAGTATTGCTCATATAAGTTAAGGAGGAACTAATAGTGGACATCATAATTGTAGAGCTCAACTGAATGCATTCTTTATATGAAAATTATGCAATCATTTTCCCATTTATTTATTGGGCATCAACCTCCTACTTCAACTTTATAACAATGGATTCATTCTTTATATGAAAATTATGCAATCATTTTCCCATTTATTGGGCATCAACCTCCTACTTCAACTTTATAACAATGGATTCATTCTTCTTCGATAAAGAAATGACAAATCTCTCTTTATTTTAAGTTTTTATTTTTTATTTTTTATCATTCAATTATTTGATCATATCAACTATTAGATAATTTTTACATGAGGTCCCTAGTGTTGGAGAAATACTGGGTTTCTTATAACACTTTAGACTCCATATTTTGATCTTAGCTATATGTGAATCACTTTCTAGGGCCCATAGTTCACTGGATGGGAAAACGGTTTGTTCTCTTCCTCATCATGATTAATTCTCAGAAATGACATGGTTTCTTGTTGTGATAAGGCTCAAAGGGAAAATTCTTTCTTAAATAGAGGCCCACTCCAATGTGCATCAGAATGCCAATTGCTAAGTCACAATTATTGGTATATTTTGCTTGTAGTATGTTAGATATATTCTTGAGTTATAATAGCAATACCAATGAGTTTTAGATTACGTTGATCTGAGAAAAAAGAAAAAGAAAAGAAAGACAACTACTTGTGTCAATTACTAAAGTGACAATGGATGCACATATTCTTAGTTTGCTAGAGGTTTGGTGGGACTAGTTATATATGCTCATATTTGTGTTGAGATAGATCTTAATAAAGATCTTCCAAACAAACTATTTATTAAATGGAAAAAATCTCATTACACTTAATTTTTCAATTATGAGAACATATAATTCTATGAATATGTTATTTTTTTAGAATATTTAAAAATTACATGTCCTATATTTATAGGAATCTTCCTCTTAACAAAAAAAATAAAAAAAAATCAATAATAATCATAGTAAATAGCAATAACTGTAAATACTTATAATTTTATTTATTTATTCCACATTACAAACTAATAGAAAACTTAAAGATTTTGTCTTTAAATGATATAATTGTGATGAGGAAAAAAAAAGCTTTATAGAACCAATCTAGATAAAAAAAATTATTTCTTTTAAATACCAACTCTTAGTTTGCAATTATTTTATGTGAATTCCTTTTGAATAAAATAAAAAAATGTTAATATAAAAACAGTAAAAGTACACCAAAAATAAATAAAATACAATATATTATTCTTTTCTTTTTAACTGTAACATGCATTCCAATCTTCCAATTTTTTTCAACAAGATTTGATTTGATTAAAAAAAAATGAAAAAAACATAAAGATGAACAAAGGTACGCTTGAGATAGAGGCCATGCGAAAATTGCGCATTCCTTTTGAATAAAATAAGATGTTAATATAAAAACAGTAAAAGTAGACTTTTCTTTTTAGCTGTAACATGCATTCCCATCTTCAATTTTTGGTTGCATTCCAATCTTCATTTTTTCGGACAAGATTTGATTTGATTAAAAAAATAAATGACAAAGACATAGAGGCCATGCGAAAATTGCGCATCCCCTAAAACCCTTTAGAACTATTGGGTGACTTTAAGATCGCGGATGAATTCGAGTGGCAAATTTGCCCAAATTTCTACTGTGATGGCAACTACCGGATTATTAGATTCTTTTTACAATTTCAAGTCACGGACGGCAAAATAATAAAGATGGTACGATTAAGATCATCTCTTTTCTTTTTTCATTTTCAGTACATGTACTTATAGATAGATGGGTATTCTTATTTCCGATTTTATTGTAAAATAAATATCCCCTGACATGGGTCCGATATAACACCATATAACACGCCGTGTGGTGATGAGAGAGAAAAAAACGCCCGACGTGTTATATGGTGTTATATCGGGCCCATGGGTCCGATATAACACCATATAACACGCCGTGTGGTGATGAGAGAGAAAAAAACGCCCGACGTGTTATATGGTGTTATATCGGGCCCATGTCAGGGGCATTTATTTTGCAATAGGGTCGGAAATAGGAATTCCCATAAATAGATAGTGGAGTCGCCCTGTCAATTACTTCGTTGGTATAAAGATGTTAGCACTCACAAGTTTTTCACTTTATCATGTTGAATACCTGTATGTTTGTAGGACCCACAATGTCAAATACATGAATCAATTACACACTGCTTTATAAAAAATTAATTAAAAAAAATGGACTTTTACATCGCTCAGAATAAAACATTAATTTGTTTATGCAAACTATTCAATTTAACACAATAAATATTTGATGGATTTAAAAAATATAAAATTGTCTTTAGTGTGATTTTCCCTGTCTAATTTCTCTAAAATCTCAAAGGAATTCATTAAAATCATAAGTTTGATGGGTAACCCCTCCACAATAAAATCCATATATACAGTGAAAAAAACTAGTTTAAATAACACAAATAAAGATTTCACCTCAAATTTTTCCACATAATTTCGACAATAAAAACTCCAAAAAATCCCACTAAAGACAACTCCTTTACATAGTATTCACAACACTACCCCCATAAAATAAATACATGTCGATATTATTTAACTCTACATCCTCAAATTTTTTGTTTATAACTTACATTATTAAATACAACATATTAATTTTATTTTAAAAATTTGAATGAATTACACCCCTTTTTTATTATTTTTATTATAAAGTAATTGAACTCTTTTTACTTTTAAATCTTTGTTCTCTTTTCCTATATTAGAGAAAATATAAGATTTTTGTTTTTATTTTAAATTACTTTTTTTCTCTAAATAAATTTGTTATAAAATGACCTCACTTAACTTATGTTACTTCATATGGATATTGAAATATTTATTTTATGGCTTAGAGTGGTTTTTAATATCAATTTTATCTAGTGAACACACATAAAAGCTAATTGAACATGTATAGTCATGATTATTATTATTTTTTTTACTTGTTATAAAATGACCTGAGTTAAATTATGTTACTTTATATGGATATTGAAATATTTAATTTATGGCTTAGAGTGTCATTTACGTTATATTATTGGTTTTTAATATTGAACACAAATAAAAACTAATTAAACATGTATAGTCATAATTTATTTATTTATTTATTTATTTATTTTTTTTTTTTTTTCAGTATTATTTTTTTCGCTTACTAAATAAAAACTAATTAAACATGTATAGTCATAATTTTTTTTTTTTTTTTTTTTTTTCACAGTATTATTTTTTTCACTTACTAGTTCACAACCTAACTCCAAGAGCTTTGGGGATTCAACCTTGTGACCTCCCATTGGCGAGGTACTTGATGTGACCGATTGAACTAACTCTTTGGGATATTGTCATTATTATTTTGTATTATATGTGACTTCATATTTTTATTTAGAGAATATTAATGCATCTCAGAGTCAAATACTCTTTCATATATATATATATATAGTTATTAATATAATTTTAGGTAGGTATTAAAATGTTATTAATATGGTGAAGAAACATAACAATAATAATAATATTAAAATAATTTTTTTTTTTTTTTTTAATTATTATTATTTTTTTTAAATTTTATATAAAATTATATTAATAAATATGTATTTTAGAGCATTTATTTATGAAAGAGGGTAATAGTGAAATATTTTCACCACATCTAAGTTTACGAAACATGTAAGTGAGAATGTAATTATGGATGTTTCATTATAATTTTAATTAAAACTAACTATATATATATATATATATATATATATATATATATATATATTCATTTTTGCTTTTTATTATAATTAATATAAAACAAATCAAGATAACGGTGAAATATTTTGGCTGCACTTAAATTTATTAAAAGAGTAGGTAAAAATGTAATTATAGATGTTTCATTATGATTTTAATTAAAATCAACCATATATATATATATATATATATTTTTTTTTTTCCGAAGAAAAAAACAAAACTTTTCATTAGCATAATAAAAAGTTTTACATTCTGTTTGGATCACTATCATAGTAATTGGCTCGGCTAGAGCTGTTCCCAACTGGCTGTAAGCCTTTTGTGCTTCAAAAAAGCATAACAAACTGACTCAGTCAAGCATGACTGTCCGTCACTATCCCTCTTCCTGAGCTTTTGAAACAAAAAACATTTTTTAAAAAGCACGACTTGGGGTCTCCTTCTATGAAGGAAAACAACCCCATATATCAAGCTGGTGCATATAATTTGTCGACTGTGTGGAGTATAATAATGTTTAGATACAGTTCTTAGGAGGCTGAAACAGATATATACAAAAATATATGATGACAGAGTCTTTAAAACATGAAAATACACAAAACTGTAAGTGTAAAAAGGAAGGAGAGGAATCCCCGCTCAAAGAGGAGGTGCGAAAGGGGGCTGATGAGATGTGGTTTGTTGCCCCTGGAAGAATTCCTCTATCGACCATCCGCCCAAAACCTGTTGTAAGCCAGCTTTAGAAAGCTGATCGGCTTCTTCATTATTCTCCCTGTAGATATGACAAATATGAAAACTGTTAAAAGAGGACTTTAATAACACAATTTCTTCTAACAAAGGCTTTAAAGTCTGATTTTGACATGATGCATTTCCATTGACCCATTTGATGACATTTTGTGAATCGCCAAAGATTTGTATAGTGAAAATGTTCCTCTGAAGAAGCCAGCAAAGCAAAAGATGTAAAGCAGACAACTCGGCAAAGTTATTAGTCCCGGAGCCCAAACCAACAGAAGCTTTAAGATAATGTTCAGCGGATATATGAATGCTCATCCCAGCGCCAGCCCTATTATTCTGGGATGCTCCATCAAAAAAAGCCCAAGGAATGCCTTCCCTGATAATAAAGGGCTTGTCACGGATTGGGGGATTTTTCACTTCGGGGGCTGGAATAGCTGAGTAGATTGCTGCGCAATTAGAAGCAATAACAGATGAGGGGGTGGTTTTATCTTGGAAGATGCTATTGTTTCTCGCTAGCCATACACCCCAGAAGAAAATGAGAGGCAGGTTTCTCAAAGTTCCATCCGGGTGTTTCTGCCACCAATTTCTCCATGCAACTTCCAGAGGTTCAGACCCCCACTGAGCTTTAATATTGAGCAGAACTGTAAGCTCATCCCATATCTTTAAAGAGACAGTGCAAGATGTAAAAAGATGTCTAATAGATTCCTCATCTGATTTGCATAAGGGGCATCTTCCTGGACCGATAAGGTATCTCGCTTGTAGTCTATCCCAGGTTGGAATTTTTCCTTTCAGCATACACCAAAGGAAGAGCCTGGCCTTTGCCGGACTTGACAGTTTCCAAATGCTTTTAGACCACCACTCAGGGATATCCCATCCTTTCTGTTTCATTAGGAAGGAGTATCCTTCTTTGGGATAGTAATCTCCAGTTTTACCCAAAGCCCAGTTCAGCTTATCAGGTTCGTCTTTGAGTCTAACATGTGAACGGTGGAGTTCTTGGATGAAAGAGGCCCATTCATTCTTCCATCTGATATTTAAACCTAATTCTTCATCATTTTTCCATGCCTGACCCCATATAGTAGATTGGCCAACTTTCTCCACCTGATTTAGAGTGACTATTCCTTTACTATCAAGGTGTCTAAGGAGACCTAGAGACAGAGCATAAGCTTCATTGCATCCCACCCAAGGGTCCCTTCCAACTCTGATGTGACTACCATCTCCGACTTTCCAGGCAAGGCCTTGTTCTATCACTGAGAAAGCTTCCAGCGTAGCCTTCCAAATGACATATATGTTCTTCTGTTTCTTTTGATGACTTCGGATCCAGTCTTCTAAAGGGATTGGGTCTATGTACTTCCTTTTAACAACCTTTGTCCAGAGATTCTCCATCGATATTAACCTCCACCCAGACTTTGCTGCCAGAGACAAACTGAACTCGGGGAGTCTTTTGATTCCCCATCCTCCCCATTCTTTAGGTCTTGCAATCTTATCCCAAGCCACACATGGAAGAACCGATGAGTCCTTTGCAGAACCTGCCCATAAGAATCTACTGCATATCTTCCTGATTTTCTCCAACACTCCTTTAGGGACCCAAGTTAGAGCAGCCCAGTAAACTGGGATGGCTAACAGGACTGATTTGAGGAGTGTCAATCTGCCTGCTCTGGAAAGCCACCTGAAACTCCAGTGATTTATTCTGGCTTCAATCTTTGCAATGAGCCAGTGCCAATCCTCTTTCTTGTAGGCTACTGGCTTTAACCAGAACCCCAAATATTTAAAGGGAATGTCCAGAGGCTGAAGAGGAAAAGTAAAAAGATTGGTTATTCTTTCTCTTTCCCTTCTGTCAAGATCTGCTGCACATATTTGAGACTTTCTAGTGTTTATCTGCATTCCAGTGGCTTTCAGAAAGAGATCAAAAATACTTTTATACTCCTTAATTTCGTTAGATGAACCATTTGTAAAAATCAGAATGTCATCGACAAAAAGCAAATGAGTGATAAAGAGGTTGATTGCTACCTCGATACCTTTTACCTTCCCTTCTCTTCTGGCCTTGTGGATCAATCTGCTCAGACCTTCTGCCACTAACAGGAACAGGAGCGGCGATAAGGGGCAACCTTGCCTGAGACCTCTTTGGCTGTTGAAAAAAGGGGAAGCAAAGCCATTGATCAGAACTACAAAACTGACACTTGTGATGCAACCCATAATCTAGCTGGTGAAAGAGTAGTTGAAGCCCAGATGAGTCAGCATCATTTGCAAATAAAGCCAATTGATGTGGTCATAGGCTTTGGATAAATCTATTTTTAAGACCGCTCCCTTCATTTTCTTTTGCCTGACACTATGGATGACCTCCTGTGCTACCCCAATTGCTTCATGAATTTGCCTGCCATCTAGGAACCCAAACTGTTCCATTGATATGTTCCTAGACAAAATAGGAAAGATTCGGATAGCAATCACTTTTGCTATGATTTTATAAATACAATTGCACAGGGAAATCGGCCTGAAGTCTTCAAAGTTTCCCGAGTCATCTTTCTTTGGAATGAGGGCTATAAAGGTGGAATTAAAAGGCCTGTAGACCTCTCCCTTCAGTCTTGATTCTTCTATTACATCAGTGATTTCAGAACCAATCAGGTCAAAAAAGAAGAGGAAAAGTTCAATAGTCCATCCATCAGGGCCAGGACTCTTGTCTTTTGCCATGATTTTCATTGCTGCTTCAACCTCCTCCTTGGAAACAGGTATAGAAAGGTCCTCTGCTTCTTCCTCCTCCACAAACCTCGGGAAACACTGAGCTGTTCTAAGGACTTCAACAATAGTAGCCTCCCCTGAATCAGTGAAAATTCTTTCAAAATTCCTCTTTCCTGAGCTTGAAAGATCAGAGAAAGAGCTGACCTCCCTCCCTTCTTCATCTTTAAGGCTCCAAATGGTGTTTACTGATTTCCTTCCTTTTGCATAGTTATGAAAAAACCTGGTATTTTCATCACCAGATTTTAACCATATTTCCCGGCTCTTAATTCTCCATTCTTCCTCCTTGTCTAAAAGAATTTTATTTTGAAGCTTCTCCAGATGAAGAATTCTATCTTTTAAAGACTGCGACTGATAGCCATCCTCCTCAGTGCTCTCCAACATCTTCAATTCCTCCCTGATTTTGAATAGATCTTCATTTTGTTTCATCTTCCTATCTTTTGCCCACGATATGGTTGCTTTTTTTAGTCTCTTAAGGTTCTCCATGAATAGAAAGCCTTTATCCTCTCTTGCATTATTGCCCGGGTGAATCCAAGTATCTTTGAAAAGAGTGCTAAAGGAAGGATCTTGAAGCCATGAAGGGTTGAATTTAAAGGGTGCCGGAGGCTTTGGGGGAGGGAAGGCTATATCCAGAAAGATCGGAAAATGATCAGAATTACCAATTTCCTCCACCCACTGTCTAAAAATAGGAGCATTTGATATGAGAGCCTCGGAGAGAAGAAAACGATCTAGTCTCTTGGCTATCCGATCCTCCCCTACTCTTCTATTCCTCCAAGTGGGCTTGAGCTTTTTTAGAGATGGATATGTGAAGTGATGTTCTTCAAGGAAATTATGAAAGAAATCCGACAAGGGATCCTCCCTGGCTGAGGGTCCCCAAGCCTCAGCTCTACCAATAGAAAAATTCAGATCACCTCCCACAATCAACATGGAGGACTTCATAAAAGATTTTGCCATCAGATCTACCCAGAACGATTCTCTTCCTTGGCAAGGACCATAGATGTTTACAATGGAAAAGGGACGGGGGAAGACAGGTGTGAGGACCTCCATACCCAAAACTTGCTTAGTCCCCCACTGATTGATTACTTTAATTCTTCCTTCTTTGTAGCCTATTGCAAGACCCCCTGAGTGGCCAGATGAATCAATGGCAGAAAAAACCCATCCCGGTAAGAGGGTCTTTAGCATAACTTCCACCTCAGACCCCTTCCCTAGAGTTTCTTGGAGAAAAACAATGTCTTCTTTAGAGTTTAGAATCCAATCTCGCAAGGCCAATTTTTTGGGTTTATTGGCTAACCCTCTGCAATTCCATGATGACAAAATCATTTGATAACCTGGTCAGGGGTCTGCACAACTCTAAGAACCCCGGGAATTGAGTATTGTTTTCCATCGGCCACGTCCAACTTGGCTTTCAACTTTGCCTTTGAAAGGTCCGATTTCCTACCTCTCTTATTCTTTGCTGAGCTAAGGCTAAGAGATTGTCCTAAACCCCCAGCAGCAACAGGCAGTCCAGATTTCCCCCCCATGGATCTTAGGTTATAAGGGCAAGGGTTATGGGATGGAGGGGAAGCCAGAGGAGGCCACTTCTCTTCACTATTCAAATCTAGGGATGGTAATGCATCCGAGATAGAGTCAATATCAGACTTGTTTTTAGGAATTGCATCATTTTCATTATGGCCCGAAATATGTAAGGGAAAAACAGAAGGAGAATTTTTCACAGAATTTGAAATATGCTCAGGATTTTGAAGGGAGATAGAAGGAGATCCTGAGCACATACCCTTATCCTGCTCGCTGTCGGGTTGGTGTTCTACCGATGCATCCTTGGCGTTCTCCTCCATTGGTACCGTCCTCAGAGAATCATTTAACCGGGTCGCCTCGTGGAGTTGGGGTTCTTCCATTGCTGGCTCTTTCATGATCTCCTCAGTCTCCATGTCTTCCACTGCCCGACTCGCATTTCCTGCTCTGTCCTGGGGAGGGGGAACCCGATTGAAAGTAAATTCTCTAGTAACAGGGTTCCTGCGGAATCTTCTCCTTCGTCTGAACAGAGGGCAATCCTTGGCAAGGTGCCCATACTCATGGCAGCTATGACACCGAAAGGGCAAGTGTTCATAGTCGAGGAGCTGCTCAAAAACGTACTCTTTATACTGTAAATTGATCTTTTGAGGAAGGCCGCCGCTCGGATTGAGACTCACCAGGATACGGGCCATTGCCCTGTTCTTCGTTTTCAGAAAAGAGATATCGGCCTCCAGGAATGTGCCCAATCTATTACCGATAGCTTTGAACACAGCTTCAGTCCATAAAAACGACGGGAGGCCCGGGGCCCTCACCCACACTGGAACTTCGTCTGTTCTTTCTTTGATAGCATCGAAGAGGGGGCTCCAATGCTTCAACAAGACCGGGATACTCCCTATGCTCCAATTACGCTCCAAAACCCATTCTGCATCTCTCTTTTCCTCGAAGCGAAGCATAAACCAACCTTTGGCTAAACATTGGGCCTCAAAAGGAAGAGGGCTTTCCGAAAAGAAAACTTGTTCACCCCACGCTTGAATAAATTCTGACGAGAACTTCTTTCCTCTTACCCTTCCAACAAGGGTGCTTTCCGCTATTTCCAGAGATTCTTCAATGGAGATTTCCATGCCTAACACTAAATTCCCTACCAATTCCTGAGAACCAATCGGCCCTTGGGGTTTTCGCTTCTCACCTTTTCTCCTTGAGTCTTCAGCTGGTGCCCTGGTTTCTTTGGCTTCGCCCGTCCATTCTGGACCTTCTTGGACTGGATCCGCTGGTACATCTACCTCCGACTGTGGCTGAACAGGGGCCGAGAAAATAAAAGCTGGACTCCCAGAAGAAAGATGGGCTTGTTCCGGTTCATTGTAACCCCTCGACTCACCGGCGGGGTCGCCCTGATGACCCACAAAACCATCACCGGGGATATATTTTGGAACAGGGTCGACCTTTGACAGTGAAACCCTAGATAGCGAAGAAGCCCCGCCAGGAACCCTTCCAAAACCAAGACCCGAGGAAAGCCCCAAATTTCCTGTGTCCTCAAAACCCTTTAGAGAAAAATGCCGGATCGACCCAAGGTTATCCTTGTTTGCAGAAAGAAATGCGCCTGATGACGGCCCATCCTCCTCAGCTTCCCTATCCGGCAATTTGCATGAGACCTGGTGGCGAGGTTTGATGCTTTCCCTGTTCGAGCCGCTGCCTTGGATTAAAAAAGAAGGTTTTGTCTCCAGAGAGAAACCCGACTGCCTCGAAAGCTCATAAGCACCAAAAAAATGCTCAACATTTTGAACTGTGGGATCCTTACCCCACATAGATAGTATATCCTCTAGTTCTGGGTCCAAGTCCACCAACTCGCTCGGATTAACCATGGTTTAAAGATGCGTTCGAGGAAAACGATAGCTACAGACAAGGAAGAGGGATGCCTTCACCCGAGAAAACAGGAAACGAGAAAAGGCGAAGACCTGCAGTTTTACCCTTTGTGTAAATCCTTCACAGTAAAACATTACACCGACTGCCACCTCCAACTGCCAGTCATCCGTAGAAGGATCCCTACGCCTGCACCTGTACGAGAGCTGGGTTCCGCCTGCAGAAACTTACCCGTGACCCAAGCGAGGTTCCACCTGAAACCCTAGCCTCCAAACCCTAGTCGAACCCATTCCTGTGTTTGAACAGAGTTCAAAATTGGAGTTTTCGACTTAATTGATTATTAACAATTGAAGTGTATATATATATATATATATATATATATTCATTTTTCTTTTTCCTATAATCAATAATTTTGTTCTTTTAAAGAATTTATAAGTGATGAAATACAAACTTTTAAGAATTATGGTGTGACCTTTAATTTAATAAATCTATTAAAACATATTGATAAATTTCTCTCTCTGAACAACTCTCTTATGCTACATGTCTCATTTTGAACAGTTAATTTTGGTGTTAGATGATTGAAATATTTTTTTTTAAGAAGGGAGGGGCTAGTTCCCAAGTAGAAGCATTATAGGGTCCTCTTTTTATTACATTGTGCATTATAGGGTCCTCTTTTTATTACATTGTATATGTATCAGACAACACTGATAACAGTCACATCGAAGCCAAACATACAAGATGATTGAAATATTTTATCTACTATGAAATTGGAAATTAAAAACCGATATTAATGGGTTAAAATGTGTAACCAGATTTTGCCTTACAATATTTGTCCCCTTCACACATTCTCTCTCAATGGGAAGCAACAATTCTACATGCAGTGTTGGGAATTCAAGAAGATGGTTGGCAGTGGTGTTGGGAATTCAAGAAGATGGTTGGTGTGACTAGCGGCTTAGCTCGAAGTCGAACCAGGAAATTCGCTACAGATCTGTCACTTGCAATGATGGCTAGGGGTCGAACCGCGTGGAGCCAGGCCATTCTCCATAAATTCCTTTTCAAACTCAACAATTCCTTATCAGTACTTAAGTCTAGAATGAATTCTGCGAGATTTGTGCCTGCCAAAAATTTCAAACCCCACAAAACAGCCTTTGCCAGCAAAAAATTCGTCAAGCGACTGCTTTGAACACCTTGCCCTACCGTACGATCACATTGCAGTGCCAAAATTTCCAGACCCCACAAAATGGCCTTTGCTGGCAAGAAATTTGTCAAGTGAGTGTTTTGAGCGCCTTCCCCTACCGTACGATCACATGGTAGCAAAGCGAGACGCATTGTAGCTGCTCGTGTGCAAACCCTTAGGGAGCTTGTGCTCAGTGTACCCGAAAGCCGCGGATTAGAGCTGCCTATTTTCTTCCAAGAGACGGCGGACAATATCGAGTCTTCAGATGCAGGTTCGGGCGATGCATGCACTCACAGACTGGTACTCAAATTTTTGTTCTCTTGGTTGCAAGGTCTAGTTATATGGTCGGGAGGTTGAATGGGGGGCTGCACAAGCAATGATGACAGGGGTTTTGCAGGAAGCAGCTGGTAGTATATACTTAATGTGTATATGTTACGCAAAGAACCGAATATATGTTTCTGTAGATATCTCCCACATTATCTGGAATATGCAGATCAGGAATCTCAGATTTAGGAATTTGGTTTTATTTTTCCGAGAGAGCAGTCATAAATCCTATTGTGTGCAGATCATATTCGTTCCAATATTAATCATATTTATTACCCTACGGTCAATATACAATATCACATTCTATTCTATCTATATAATTTGGCATTTTTGCTTTCTGTTTCTTTTTTTTTTTTATATATAATTTCATATTGTTTTTTTTTTTATATATAATTTCATATTTTTGTTTTAGGTATCCAAAACTTCAGTAAAATTTGTATGTTGAGAGATTTGGTTTTTCTTTGCTCTAGGTAAATGAGTTAAGATAAGTCTCTACTTGTTTTCACTAAAAATCTGTTATATATATATATATATATATATATATGTTGTAGTCTAGATTAAAAAATAATAATAGAAAAATATAGTGTCTACTCAATTAAAATAAAAATAAAAAATCAAACAAATATAAATTCAGACTCGTTCCTTAACCACCTTAACTCTCAATCTTGACTCCATCAACTTCACTTAACCACCTTAACTCTCAATCTTGACTCCATCAAGTTCATGATGGAAGTTGAGAAAGTTCAGGATGGAAGTTGAGTTCGCTTTCCCTTTCTCGACATTCTCCTTTGGAGGATGAGTGGCGGTTCCATTTGTCATTTGTCAGCAAGTCTATTGGAAAAAGACTCACACAAAACAGTATTTCCATGCCAGTGCTCATCATTTCTCGGCTAGACATTCAGGGTTCTTAGCACTCTTGCTACCCATGCTCAAGAATCTCTGATGATAGCCACTTTGAAAAGGAGAAATCTCATTTTCTTGAAGTGTTTAAAAATAATGGGCATAGCAAATCTCAAAGCCTCAAGGCCTTTCACAAAGCCTGCAAAGAGCCTAGAGTTAAACCTGCTAGTGATGATCCCATCTCTAAGGTTCATATGCCATATCGTCATTGCCCATATCCTCAAGAAGATTAGTGTTGCTTCTTCGTTCAAACCTCTCAATATCGTTAAGAATTCTCTTAGATCTGTTAAAGACCCTATTGATCCTAAGGACTCGAAAGGGGTCTACCTTGTTCCGTGCTCCTATGGTATCCCCTACATTGGAGAAACAAGTAGATCTATTAAGACTCGAAAGAGGTCTACCTTGTTCCCTGCTCCTACGGTATCCCCTACATTGGAGAAACAATTAGATCTATTAAGCAAAGAATCAATGAGCATACTGCAGACATTGGAGAAACAAGTCGCTGAGCATGCACAAAACAAGTAGCTGAACATGCACAAAAATCAAAGCACCATGGCTGCATTGAAGAATCCAAAGACCACTTCCACTAGAGGAAGCTTAGAGAGGCGATTGAGCGACGATTGAGATTGAAAGGCGTGCCAAAAATCTTAATAGGGATGATGGTTGGAAATTGAGTAAGAGATGGATTCCAGCTCTCTCATCATTGCCTTCTTATCCCCTCTCCTTGTTTTTCTCTTTTTGGTTTTTTTTCTTTTGTTTTCTACATATCACCTATTTTATTTTTTATCATTGTTATTTTATTTTTTTTCTCATTTATTATTATTATTATTATTATTATTATTATTATTATTATTTTGGCATAACAATGTAAAATTTCTAGTATTATTTTTCTTGCTATTCTTTAATTCAAATAATATAAACTTAATTTTAATAAATTAATAATTATTTGATTACATTGGGATAAAATTTCTAGATTCGTAACAACTAGTTTTCTAATTATTCAATCTCTATCAAATCAGATGATATGCTTTATTAATAAATAACTTCTTTACATCAATTCAATAATATTAAAATTCAATATTTTATTTTTAATTATTCCTTAACAACTATTTTTAACTAAACATAGAATATTTTAATGAAATAACTCCTTACCACTAACTCCCTAATAATTAATTTCTTTACCTATTAACTAATTCATCAACAACTAGTTTTTAACCCTTGAGCTTAAGTCAATTGCAGATTCCCCAAATATTTGGGAATTGTACCAACATGGGCATGGTCAAAAAATTGACCCAGAGAGACATGAGCACGGATGTCCATCTGATCTCAGAGAATTTGCCATCGACTTAAGGATGCCTATTTTTAACAGCTATTTCTGGAGAATGTTGCATCCTTACTATTTATTCCTGGAGAATGTTGCATCCTTACTATTTATTCCTGAGGATAAATGACATTAGTTGGTTCAAAACGTGGACCAAATCCTATCAATGTGATTAATCTAAAAAACTTTCTTCTACATTATAAATCAAAAAATTCTTAAATCTAACAAAAATATAAGCATATCAGATCTCAACTAAATTCACCCCCTTCAAAACTCTCCGTCTCTACTAATTTTAAACAACACTCAAAAACCTTTTTATATATATGTTGTAGTGATATACTATATTAAGAAATGATAATACTAAAATATAATATCCACTTAATTAAAAAAAATAAAAAAAATCAAACAAATATAAACATGTCAGATCTCAATTAAATTCATCCCCTTCAAAACCCTCTGCAAAATGCTCTCGCTTTGGTATTTGAAAGTCTTTTTTATAAATTTGGTTATATAATTTACAAGAGGGATATTATTTAGTATTTGAAAGCTATTTTTATAATTTTGGTTATATATACATATATTATAAGTAGGGTAAGTTTATTATAATTTTAGATTTATTAATTGGTTTGAAGAATTAAATCTTTCAAAATGTAAATAGTTTTAATTTAAAATTTAAGTAAAGATTTGTACTTTGAAAGATTTGATTATTTTCTGCCTTTGGTAAATGAGTTAAAATATGTTTCTACTTGTTTTGAACAACACTAAAAAAACCGTTTTATATATATATTGTAGTAATATGTTATATAAAAAATAATAATAACAAAATATAATATCTACTTAATTCAAATAAAAATCTCTACTGGTTTTGAACAACATCCAAAACCTTTTATATATATATATTGTAATGATATACTAAATTAAAAAATAATAATAACAAAATATAATATCCCCTTAATTAAAAAAAAATTCAATTAAATTCATCCCCTCAAAACCCTATCAATTAAATTCATCCCCTTCAAAACCCTATGCAAAATGCTCTCGCGTTGTACTTGTTTTTATGAAGTATATTATATTGTATTTTAGATTTTGACTTAAATGATCTCGCTTTGTACTTGTTTTTAGGAGTATATTATATTGTATTTTAAATTTTATTATAATTTTTTATGTATTTACAATAGAGAATTATCTCTGTTTTATTTTACAAGGGTTGTTAAGTAGGAAAGAATAATTGGGTACTTTTGTGCTAGTTGAAAACCCATGTATATATCTTTTTTTTGGAGATTGGAAGTGGTGTCAAGGGTTGACAAACACTTTAAGGAGTCGAGAGTTCTAGTCTCTCTCCGTTCGAGTCTCTCCATTTCCTACCAGATTAAGACTATTTTGACGAATTCTCTCCAATTTCGTATCAGATTAAGACTATTTTGATTCGTTGAATTACGATTTCTTCATTTCATAAAGGTTCTTTCCTAATGAAGTGAGGGGTCTTCCATTTGTGTGAATTAACATAGTTCTCTAGAATTACCTCTTCAAGACTTTTTGTCTACATTTTTTATTAATTCTCCAAACTACCTTATGAAGACTCTTTTGATTAACATTGTTGGGATTTGAAAGAGAGGCTACATGATTGACCTTGGATTTACACTTTGCATGACAAAATTCATACTTCATTTCTATAATCCTTCTCATAATGACTAGATATATCACTCCACATTCATGTTGAGGACCATGCAGGAAGCATGTAGGAAGCCACTTGACAAAGGGAACAAGACACTAGAGGATCCTTGCCCACATAAATGTACTCTTCAATGCCATCTAGGTCCACATCCAACTTCCACAATGATGACCCTCCCTCATCCCTACCCATGTGGTAAAACAATGACGACAAGGAGATCCAACAATCATAATTCTACTTAATCATCTTATGGAAAGAAGTGTGAGACACCTCTCAAATGTCAATGCCATTAATGTGAAAATAGTTTCCATGAAATTCCTTGTGATCCTTGCAATATTTTGATAAATGATGCCTCATTATTTTATGGGAAAAAATAGGATAAGATAATATGTGGAGATGTGGGCATCCCAGGTTAATTAGATTGAAGGAATGGTTTGTTTCATTGTGAGAATGTGCGTATGAAGATGCTTTCATGTCAAAATCGCAAATGTAGCTAGAGATTCCATCTTGGAGAGTGTGGAGAATGTTAAATGTTATCTAAGAAGATTAAGTCTTGTCCATGTGGTAAAACTCGGCTGTAAAATAACCAGAGGAAGAGTTGCATGGATCATGTGCCAACCTATTAAGATATGTGAAAAGGATCTTCCTTGTGGAAAACATTTGTGTAAAAATACTTGTGTAAACATTTGTGAAGGATTTCCCATGTGGTTCTCAGTATATTTTGTGCAACATGCCTTGTGGTAAAATAAGGCAATGTGGAATCCATGCTTGTACTAAGACTTTCCATTTACCTCCCTATGACTCAATCTCATCATCATCTGTTAGAGTGTCATGTTGGAAAATTTGTGGAGCTCCAAGGAGACATTGCAAACACACTTGCACAACTCCATGTCACCCATATACTTCATGCCCCGATACAAGATGCAAATATCTAGTACAAATAACATGTTCTTGTGGTAGATTAACAACACAAGTGCCATGTGATGCTGGAGGCAACAATACGAAAACTGATCTAGTTTTTGAAGCCTTTCTATACAAATTTCCTTTCTCCTCTTCAACCATTGCAATCACATTCAAGAAGAGTTCTTATTGGAGCCATAATGGGTCTCAAATGTTGAGGAAAGTTTTAGATTCTTGGTTTCGTCTATAACAAAATGCATTTTTTTGCATTTTTTTTGTGCAATGCCCAAGTAGAAAATGGATACATTGCTTCTTGTATAAAGATGTAACCTCTCTTTATATTTTGCAAGAATGGACCTAACATGGGTTTCAATTATACAAGTTACATAAAACTCAAAAGCCCCTCTACGTCGTCACATAAATTCCAAGGGTTCAATTCTTGCATCAGGGCGCGTGCATCCTCTACCTTTCAAATCATTTGTAGATATGCATCTAAGGCTTTTAATTTTCCTATTTGATTTACAATAACATGCAAATGTGAATTCATTGATATTCAGTTTTGGAGGTGATTGTGAGCTACTATAGTTGAATAACAATAATGCATTACTTATATTTAAAGATTGCACAAGAGCTGCAACAACTCTTAAGGTTGTGAATAATGCATTTTCATATCAGGGGTTCAATGAAGCAAGTGCAACCTACAACAAATGTAATTCATAGTCATAGTGTATGGAATACAACAAAACGATCAAACGAATGAACAAACTCATGCATGGAAAAAAATTAGCGAAAGTTAAGTAATGTTTGAAACAATTAGATTTTTTTTTTTTGTATTGGAGATTTAAGGACACCCTCACATCATGCATATTTTAATTGTAATTCCATAAAAAAACATGTTTCCATGGACATTTTTATTATGAAATATGTTAAAATTTGTTATTATTTAAGTAATTGATAAAATTGTTTGTTTTATTTTTCATCCCAACTCGCAGCAAGGAAATCTAGAGCATAATCACCCATTACAATATCAAATATGGAAGAATTGTACCAAAACAATCTATGATTTCAAAAAGTAGCAAATCATAATCTATTACTTTATTTACGAGGTATTCATGTTGGCATAATCAAACAAGGTCTTTAAATTGAACACAGGTCTCATGATTTGTAAGGATCATTGTAGCATGGTCCTTGCCTTTTGTATTGTAGCATGGTCCTCTCTTTTGTTGATATTTTTCCCGTCCTTCAAGATTTGTCGAACAAGTGTTAATTAGCGTTATATACTATCCCCTATGGCGTTTCCTTTGCAACATCTAGTGCAATTGCTAGTTAATAAATAAATTAAAAATAATATAGAAAAAACTTAAATATTTTCTTTAATTTTTTATTGATTTTTAAAAGTTAAAATAACTTATTAAGAATTCTTTATTTTATTATTGCATAAATTTAAGTGGGTAAATTTCAACCTTATTAAAAAATTTCAGATTCTATAGGCATTGTAAATTTATTTATATTTAAAAACAATAATTATATATTTTAAAATATATATCTGGGTTATGGAGAATATATATTTTAAAAGTAAATTTCCATTTATCTATTTATTTTTAATCATGTATATTTTATTTATTTATTTTATTTAATTAAATTTATATTTTTTTAAGAAGTTGAGAATTTGATATAGGTGTTGTCTATTGAGGTCACAATTTTGTTTGGATTTTTTTTCTTGAATCGTTGTTTTTTTTAAATATGATCATTGGATTGTTTGAATTTGTTTTTGTTGGTGGAAATGGATTCAACACCATAAAAACCCTTGGGGCATCCAAAATTCTCAAGCTTGACAACTATAACCTAGATGTCCCACAATTTCTACTAGATTTTTCATTATTTTTCTCGGAAAATATGTGGCCTCATTATACTACTCTATTTGATATGTATTAAAATTCTAGGAATTTTGTATACTCAAGTTAACTATGAGCTAAAAATGAAGTAGTTCATAAAATCAATGTTATAAGTAGATGATATATATATAGATATATATATATATATATATATATATATATATATATATATATATATATATATATATATATATATATATATATATATATATATATATATATATACTACTCTATTTGATATGTATTAAAATTCTAGGAATTTTGTATACTCAAGTTAATTATGAGCTAAAAATGAAGTAGTTCATAAAATCAATGTTATAAGTAGATGATATATATATATATATATATATATATATATATTATTGTACAATATGACTTGAGTGGGCTTAATGGTTAAGAACATATGTTTTGTCATAAAAGGTCACCATTTTAAAGTTTTAATTAAGAGGTAGGTAGAGTATGTACACTTTCATAAAATTTAATAGGCATTAAGGTCAGTTTCGTATCCCACAAATACGAGGTTTCATAAACCAGACCACTTTACTATCTAACTTGGCCATAACTTTAATATTTACCAATATAGATCCATCTAAACCATGGACGTAGAAAGTTTTACTAGTATAGATCCATCTTAACCACATATGTGGCAAGCATCTAGAATCCTTTGAGGTGCAATGAAAATGTTTGCATCACTTGGCCATAACTTTAATCTTTACCAGTGTAGATCCATCTAAACCACAAATGTAGCAAGTTTTACTAGTATAGATTTGTGGTCTCTCACACACACACACTATAAAATTCTTCATTGTTTAAATTGCATTTTTTTAATGTAAAAATGGATTTAATGCCTTGAAAATCCCCTTGGGGATTTAGATTATGTAGACTACATAGCTTAAACTTGCAATTGCAACAAATATTTAATGGATTAAAAAAAATACTTAACATGGGTAATGAAATATTTTATTTTATTTGAATCACATGATTTACATAGTAATTCATAACATTGTCATCACTAGTTGAGCTACCCCCGTGGGTTAAATTACATGTTGATATAATTTAACCCAACATCAAAAATTTTATTTATATTTGGAAGTAATTGAACTTTTTTTACTTTCAACTACTTGTTCTATTTGCCAATTGTAATATATATATATATATATATATATATATATATATATATATATATATCTATCTATAACTTTCCCAAGAGAAGGGAAATAGTGCAAGCTACGGAGCAAGTGTTAGGAAATATCGGCTAAGGGACAACCCTGCCCGATACTCTTCGCAAAATTTCCACCCTTCCACAATGAAAATGCTCTAATGGAATATTTGAGGGCTTAATAGTAAGGGTAAGCAAAGACATCCCCGTGATAGAATAAGAAAGGAGAAGCTGACGATTGTCATTTTACAGGAAATCAAAATATTTGAGGACAAGTTGGCACTAGTTGCATCCTACTATTGGTCAGGATTCAAATCTATGGCACTAGAAGAGAATGGAAATTTTGGGGGTCTAGCAATCTGGGGAACCCTCAAGAGGTATAATTTTAGGACTAGAAGGCCACCCCAAATGCTATGGCAGGTTAGTTCTGTTATATAGGTATTAAGGAGTCTATCTTTCTAACAAATATATATGGTCACTCTTTTGTGAGGGACAAGCTGAACTTTTTGCAGCAACTTGTTCATATCAAAGGAGTAATCGTGGATTCCATGCAAATTGTAGGAAGGGATTTCAACCTTATCAATTTGTTGCAGGAGAAAAAGGGAGGGATGAGAAGACTAAACCGAACATCAATTTCTTTTGATGGTTACTTGCAACAGTTGAATCTTGTGGAGATACAAAGTTAATGACTTGTTCACATGGAATAATTGATGAGGAGGCTATCATCAGATATTTAGCTGACTTGATAGATTCCTCCTATCTGAAGGAATACTTCAAAAGGATATCTTCTTCGAGGCCTCTATTTTCCTTGCATCAGATCAGATCATTGGTTGATTAGATTGTAAATTGACCCTAAAGAGAGAGAAACCAACAGTCCCTTTCGATTCAAATGCTTTTGGATCCAACAACCTTCATTTGTACATCTCCTTAAAAAATAGTGGGATGAGATGTAAATAAATGGTACATACAAAATGAAAACATTCCAACTCAAGATGAAGGCTTTAAAGACTTGAATAAAACAATGGAATAGGCAGGTAGTCGGTAATATATTGAAGGAAAAGATACATCTTGAATAGAAAATGGTAGGAATACAATAGACAATGATCCTTGAAGGCCAATCCCCGGAGTTTGTAGTAGAAGAAGGAACCACTCTCATCAAACTGGAACAATGTCATAAATAGGAAGAAGAATTGTGGAGGCAGAAATCAAGGATATAATGGATAAAAGAAGGTGAATAAAATTCAAAATTCTTTCACAATTCCGTGATTCACCGTCGACATACAAATAGGATTTTTTCTATTATATATAAATATGGAGATAGGAAGATGCAACACCAGGATATTGTAGAAATTTTGAATAATATTACACTTATTCACAGAGATTATCCTGATTATACACTATTGCAGAATGCATGCATAATACATAACCTCCTCTATGTTTATCATCAATTTGCAGAATCAAAACATTCGCATGCGCACATTGAAACACATCAATAACACATATCAACACAGTATGTAACCGAAGAAAGCATACAGCTGAAAACCCCACACTATCTGTATATTATAATGATTGAGAACATGTAACAATACATAGTACAATACTCCTCACAAGTACTCAGTACTATCTCCACCTATTACACACAAACTAGCTCACATTTGAATCAATCACAGGTTCAAATCTCCTCCGCTGCTTGCCTGCCTCCATTGCGCAATCCTGCATGAGAATAGATGAGAATGGCTGATCCAAACTCGTATTTCCCTTGGCTGAACCACGCAATCCTCATTGGCAATACTCAATCCATTGATTGTGCAAATCTCATGCACAACTATAGTCACAACTGACAGTAATCTCAACCTTTAACACCTGTCTCCATTGAACTGTCCATGAACTGAGTTAACTGATGTATTGTTTAGTTGCTTTATGAGTTAATAATTAGTGAATTAATTAACAATTAATTCACATCACTCATCACTAGTGTATTTTGCAGTTAGACTGAATATAACTAATTCAACCAAGTCAAACTGAACACAACTCCATCAACTCCTCAATCAACTCCACTAAACTCAATCACTTGAGTTCTAACTAAAGTCCATCATGCAATAGCTCAACTGACCCATAAGAAAAGAATATTTCCTTCTGACAGTTGCATGTGCCACATTCGTAGCTCGAAATGAAGTGCTCCAAGAGGATAAGATAATATTTATAGTCCAAATATTATTAAGAGATAATAATATTCGACTGTTCTATTTTTAGCCTGGCAGTCTAAAACTAGACTCCGCCCATATGTCTAAAAATAGAAGTCCATCTATTTTTACCAACATGACCAATCATCCACAAATAGAATCCTGCAACTCATAGACCATGATCCATATGTCTAAAAATAGACTTTGCGCCAAAAATATCCTATGGGCCCACTTAGTGAAGGCGACTCCTTTCCACTAAATTCCATCATCTTGTTGCATTTTCAACACTCCATCTCAACAAGATATGAATTATCTGCAATCCCTATCCTGCAACTCTAGAATGTTTTGCATGCAACACATTTGCTCGGTCCACTTGCTCCAACAACACTTGGAACAAAAACACTCCCAACTAACTGCTCTATTGGTCTAGGAACATACTCTGATGCTGAAGCCCTACCTGCTGCTGACAAGTGCTCCCTGTCTGACATCTGCGCTACTGCAACATCTCCATGCATCTCGCACCATTGCACACTTCTCTGTGCCACCTAGCACTGTGGAAAACACTTGTGCCTCTCGAATTGCTGCAGCCTGCTAGCTATGCGTTGTCCTGGGATTCCCTACACTGTTGCTCTCTCTGTCGCTCCATCCACATCTGTCTCTACCCAATCAATCAGTTCCTGCTACTCCACATCATGGCTCCCGTAGCAAGGTCTCATCCAAGAGGTTGGGTACCTCAAGGATCCTGCCCCTCCTCCTTGGGACGATCAATCCACATCACCCCACCTCCTACTTGGAGGTATGGCTGCATGAGATCCCCTAGACCACCTGGCTCGAAGTTTCCCCTACTGGAGGTCTTTGCATGGGTAGATGTCTCTACTCGATCTCTTATCAACCTCCCCTGTTGTGGCTACTCCACAACCTCTTGAAGCTGCTGCACCAATCGTGGATACTCCACAATCGTCTGAGACTTCATCTAGCTCTGCACGTTGAGAGGTAATATACTCTCCCTCTCAACCGCCAAGTCTCCATCAGTTGCTTCACTGCTCAAGGCTTTGCATGCATCTTGAACCTCAAGAGCATACAGGTTCTTAACCCGTGAACCAATCTACTTCACCTGTCTACTGATGATGTGTCTAAGGAAAACTTTTCCCTTACTGAAGACTACATCATAGCCTCTGTCTTCCAGCATCGTGATCGACACCAAGTTTCTCTTCAGTCCTGGTACATACTTGACATTGGTCAAGGTAATACGAGCTCCATGCTCCCTTTGAAAAATAACCATGCTTACACCTGAGACACTATACTTCTCATCATTACCCATCACTATGAGTATCTGGAGATCGTTCTCCTCCAAAGTACTGAACAAACTCTTGTCACCGGTCATGTGGAAAGAAGCTCCACTGTCAAGAAACCAACCACTTCCCACCATGGATGAAACCATGCATGCGAAGAGTGAAATCCAACTCAAACTGTGAAGCAAGTGCCTCACCTTCAGATCCTTCCCCGGATCCCTTCTTGAATTTCCTCTGTGGATAATTTGCAGCATAATGGCCCACCTCATGACAACGAAAGCATCAAACTTTTGATTTGTCAACCTTCTTCCCATCATTGGAAGAACTAGATTTGGAAAGAGAACCTTTCTCCTTCCCCTTCTTTGCTTTGGCAGCCAAAGCACAATTTTCTTCATCAGATGCCTTTGATGAAGATCCGTCCTTGGTATTTTGCCTGATCTCCTCTTGAACAAGATCTAACCAAAGTCTCTCCCATCCTGGAAATTTCTCCCGACCATTGACAGAGTCCTGATAGGAATGCCAACTCTTCGGAAGACCAAGGAGAGCCAAGCTCAGCAAGTCCTCATCATCGACAGTCACCCCCACACTTCCCAGCTCATCCCAACATTGGATGAACTTCATGAGATACTTGGGCATACTGTCTCCATTCTCACACTTAATGTTTTTGAGTTTATCCTTGAGCACCAACTTCCTCTGGTCGCTCTTGCTTTGGAATAAATCTATCAATGCTTTCCACATCAAGTATGGAGAAGCCTTTCCATGCAGGCTGGATACAATGTGATCCTTCACGCCCTCCAACAGAATCCTTCGACACTTTTCTGTCTTCTTTTGCCAAGCCATAGCTTCAGAAGCATCAGTAGGTTTTAGGACTTCAGCATCTATGAAATCCTTCAACCCATTGTCATCTAACACCGCCTCCAACTTGTCTTTCCATGCAATATAATTCAAGCTACCTTTAAGAGCATACTCCAATCGCAAATCGTTGAAAGACATTTCAACGTTGACACCAAGAAAACACTGCTGCAAATTCAAATTCCACCAGCTCAAAACTCAATTGCTTCTGATCTAAAATTCGTGAGAACAAAGTATTTCTCGTACATAGATTGACTGTATGGGCTTTTATCGGATATCTCACCTTCCAAAAGAAGGATGAATCCAGAGGCTACCTGGCCCGATTATAGACACTGCCTGAAGAAATAAAATGTAAACACTTTCTGAATAATAGATCTGATGATCAACTCTGCTCCGATACCATGTAGAAATTTTGAATAATATGAAACTTATTCACAGAGATTATTCTGATTATACACTATTGCAGAATGCATGCATAATATGTAACCTCCTCTACGTTGATCATCAATTTGTAGAATCAAAACATTCGCATGCGCACATTGAAACACATCAATAACACATATCAACACAGTATGTAACCGGGAAAAGCATACAGCTGAAAACCCCGCACTATCTGTATATTATAATGATTGAGAACATGTAACAATACATAGTACAGTACTCCTCACAAGTACTCAGTACTATATCCACCTGTTACACCCAAACTAGCTCAGATCTGAATAAATCACAGGTTCAAATCTCCTTCGCTGCTTGCCTACCTCCACTGCACAATCCTGCATGAGAATAGATGAGAATGGCTGATCCAAACTCGTATTTCCCTTGGCTGAGCCACACAATCCTCATTGGCAATACTCAATCCATTGATTGTGCAAATCTCATGCACAACTATAGTCACAACTGACAGCAATCTCAACCTCTAACACCTGTCTCCACTGAATTGTCCATGCACTGAGTTAAATGATGTATTCTTAAGTTGCTTTATGAGTTAATAATTAGTGAATTCATTAACAATTAATTCACTTCACTCATCATTAGTGTATTATGCAGTTAGATTGAATATAACTAGTTCAACCAAGTCAAACTGAACACAACTCCATCAACTCCACCAAACTCAATCACTTGAGTTCTAACTGAAGTCCATCATGCAATAGCTCAACTGACCCATAAGAAAAGCTTATTTCCTTCTGAAAGTTGCATGTGCCACATCCATAGCTTGAACTGAAGTGCTCCAAGAGGATAAGATAATGTTTATAGTCCAAATATTATTAAGAGCTAATAATATTCGACTGTTTTATTTTTAGCCTGGCAGTCTAAAAATAGACTCTGCCCATATGTCTAAAAATAGAAGTCCATCTATTTTTACCAACATGACCAATCATCCACAAATAGCATCCTGCAACTCATATACCATGATCCATATGTCTAAAAATAGACTTTGCGCCAAAAATATCCTGCGGGCCCACTTAGTGAAGGCGACTCATTTCCACTAAGCTCCATCATCTTGTTGCATTTTCAACAGATATTGAGCTGGAATTGATGACCTATTATAAGGATCTCCTATCGGAGTGCTCATATCAAAGGAAACTTTCCATCAACAATGTAATTCAACATATCCCAAGATTAGTTAGCAATGACCATAACATTGCTATGATAAGACCAATTTATTTCCAAGATATGGAGAGGGTAGTCATGAACATGCCAACCAATAAAGCACGAAGGCCATATGGATATACCTCATATTTTTTCTAATCTTGTTGGATCTTTATGAGAAAATAAATCCATGAACTTGTAGAAGAATCATGCCAAACAATGTCTTTACATCATGCATTCAATGTTATTTTTCTCACCCTCATTCCCAAAACTAGTCATTTAAAGAGTCCCCATGGTTTTTTCCCAATAGAACTCTATAATTTCATATAAAAAATCATCTCATTAGTGATTGTTAATCAATTGAAACCAACTCTACCATCTCTCATAATTACCACTCAAACTAGATTTGTGAAGGGTTGTTAGAATGTTGATGGTACAATTGTGGCACAAGAAATCATTCACTCCCTCAGGTCAAGAAAAAATCTAGGTATGCTTATTAAACTAGATTTTCCTAAAGAATATGATCGAATCAGACGAAGTTATTTGTTTTAGGTACTTAATTCCGACAATTTTTCTAATCAAAGAATATGGTGGGTGTCCTCCCTGATATCAACAACGTTTTTTTCTATCCTCATCAGTGGTTCACCCTCAAACACATTCACTTCCTCTAGAGACCTAAGACAAGGATATCCTTTATCTCGCTTTTCCTTCATCTTAGCAATGGAGGGTCCTAGGAAAGTTATTCAGAAATCCTACTTATTAGGGCATCTTCATGGGTTGAGATTATTTGGTGTAAAAATCCCTATTTTGCACCAACAATATGTGGACGATGTGTACTCTATGGGTTTTCGACAATGACAGAGGGGTGTGGAATCTCTAAGGTTCTACAACTTTTCATGGAATCATCTGCTACATTAGTTAACAATGAAAAGACAAGCATATTATTTTTTAATTATTCAAAGGATGTGCAAAAGTAGGTAACCCAAATATTGGGATTTTAGAAAGGATCTCTTCCTTCCAAATACTTGAGTTTTGCTGGTCATCCACTCTAATAGGGTGGCATATTGAGAAGACCTCCTCGAAAATACAAGGTATAAAATCAACATTGGATGTTCATAACATTGAATTATCCAAGCTATCTCATGTCGTTGAAATCAGTTCTACAGGAAATATGAAATTATCAACTAGAAGCCATGCGTATCCTCTTGGAAGTCACACTTTGCTTCCAATCACTATGGAATGGCTTCTTTTGGAAAGGCACTTCCAAAGCATGAAATCGGGCCTTGATTGGTTGCGACAAATTGAATGCACCTAAACTTTGAGGAGAATTGGGTCTCATAGATCCGCAATTAATGAGTCAGGATTATGCAATGCAATTATGGTGGCTTTGTCTTCAAGGTGGGCTGCAACTCTGGAAACAATTTGGCAAGGAAAATGCCTATCCCTACTTAATCAAGAGGAGATAGTATGTTTTAACAAAACCATTAAAGGATCAACCATCTGGAATTAGGCTATAAACAACAAATATCTAATTCATCATCATGAATTCTAGGATATCAAAGATGGGAAAATAATGACATTTTGGGAAGATTCTTGGAAATGGTTCTCGTGCTTACAAGAGTCTCAATAGTTTCAATCAATACAAAACCTCTCCAAATGTCTTGGAGCTCATAAATTAGCTGACTATTGAAAAACCCATAAGGAGAATCAAGAATGGAGGGTTTGGAAAGAAAGAGAGGCTTGAATAGAAAATGATGATACTTACCCCTGGATTGAGTTTAAAGGATTCCTGGATAATAGACACTTCAGAGTCTCACAGATTCGAGATATCCTTAAGTGGGGACACCAATCAATGACTCATTGTATTAAAAGAATCATATCAAATACTGGCAGGTAATCATACAAAGGACAACATAGGGCTATGCAAGAAAATATGGGATAATAAGAGTTGGACAAAAGTTATTACTTTCTTTTGGTTACTTGGACTTTAACATACCCTCACATGGGATCAATTAAGGAGAAAGGGTTATGAGGGACCACTAGTTTGTTGCTTAAAGAAGAAGAAACACCTCAACATATTTTCAGGAAATGCATCTTTGTGCGCAACACTTGCGACTTAACATTGTCAATATTTTTATGTTCACCACCATTGTCCATCCTCATCACATATCTCTTATTGCAATGCTATGAAAATAAGTTTTAAAATCTCATAGTTCTACAAGCATTGTGCTTGATCTGTGGCTTTTTAATATGGCTTCTGTGGAAATAACAAAAGCTTAGAGTTTTTGATACAACAAAATGAGATGTTGCTAGGTTACAAGAAATCATTGTCAGGAATACCTGAAAAACATTAGTAGCATCCTCTTTTGAAAAATAATATTGGTCAAATAATAAGATAGAGGAATAAATTTTAAAAACCTTGGATATACATCCAACAATTTCCACCTCTCATCCCTCTCAGTCAATTGATTTAAGGCATGATGCCTCTAAAATATTCTCTCCTCCTCCACAAGATTTTAAAATATTAAGCTTTGATGGTGTATCGAAAGGGAATATTGGGCTAGCATGACATGATGGTATATTTTAACATGTGAAATCCTTGCCATGGTGTGTTTACACATGCTACTATGATATCACAATAAATAACATGAAAAAATTCCTTTGTCTAGAAAAGGGTCTTAAAATAGCAATATCTGAAGCATATACATTCCTCCAAGTCTACGGGAATTCACAAATCATCATATAATGTCTAGAAAAATTAATGCAGGATCAACTGGAAGATCAGTTGGATCATAGTTGGAGATTATATGAGGTAATTACTAATATTAAACGGCTGTTGTATTCATTCCACTATATTATCCCACATAATACAAGGCGAGAAAGAAATAAGGTGGTGGAAATTTTGGTTGACTAGAGCAGTCACATTAGAGGATTAATCTACAATGATCCATGGTCAAATAATGACCCTATTATGGAGATCTAGGAAATCCAACGATTCCTTAAATAGGATCAAAAATATGAAACTGAGCACATATGTCAAGGCAATCAAAGCCTGAGGTCGCAACTGGTTTGGACCCTATCACAAGAAACCATCCTTGATGGGGGTACCTTTACTGTTTCCATCGTCATCAGCCAAAAAGATGACCATGCGAGGAAAAGAAGTGACAAAGAGGAAGCTTCTTACTAAGATTTGTGCATACATCAACAACTATCCGAACACCACCCATGCATGGTAGAAATACCCTCTACACATTCAACCACACCCTATTTTGTCAAATCACATTAAATATGGGCAAGTGGTGGGAGGAGGACTCTATCTAACATTCCTCAGGTTAATAATATTCAGCTTTCCAAACTGATCATGGATGCAACACACATGAATATGGTGTTTGATGAGGGTGTTAACATACATCCCATCATGCAAACTTGTACCTATATCTCACTTGATTTCTCAAACATCCCCTTCAGACAATTTCATCCTCAAGTCATTACATTTCTCTATAAAGATAGGGAACTCGTGCTAGGGTGGAAATTTTTTCACAACATCTCCAGTTCTATCGACCTTTTCTATGTGATTCTACACTTCAACTCACTAGTGTTGTCATTCACAAACTTGGTGAAGTTCCGTTGTTATACCAAAATTATTTAGGCTTCAACATTAGTATTAATTTTGTTATTTCCTATATATTATTTTTGTCTTGTAGTTTGGCTGAGTTTTTTTTGGAGCCCATGTTATTCATCTTATTTCTACATAACACAGTGACATTCCCTTCATTTGAGCTGGTTGTTGTGTTACCTTTAGTGTCCTCCCACATTGCTGAATCTACAAGTGTATCATTTAATTATCTGACCATTTTATGTGGAGCCTGGTACTTGAGCACATTTAGATTCAGATTTTCGAATAAATACCTCAACCCACTGTGATCACTCATGAATGTAAACCTCATGCCTAGAAGATATTGTCTCCATATCTTCAATGCATGTATAATCGTTGCTAGCTCAAGATCATGTGGCAGATAGTTCTACTCGTGCTCATTCAGTTTCCATGACTCATAGCACACTACCTATCCTTCTTGCATGAGAACTCCACCAAGTCCTCTCTTGCAAGCATCTGAACGCACTACAACTCCTTGTCCAGATCTGGAATATTTAGTACTGGTGCATGTGTCAACAACTTCTTAAGCTACTCAAAACTAGCCTCACATTCTTCTGTCCATCCGAACTTCATACCTTTCCTCTGCAATGATGTGATAGGATATGAAATGCATGAGATGTTCTGGTTGAACCTCATGTAGTAACCTACCAATCCCATAAATGATAACACCTCATCCACATTCTTACGAGCTACCCACTTGATGATGGCCCTTATCTTTTTTGGATCTACTGTTATGCCATCCTTGGGGACAACATGCCTCAAGAAATGAAACTCGATCTAAAATAAGATTCACTTGTTAAGTTTAGCATAAAATTGATGCTCTCTTAGCAATCTCAACACTTCTAGTTAATGCTCAACATGTTCTTCCTCATTCTTAGAATATACTAGTATGTCATTAATGAATACAATAAAACAATTGTCTAGATAAGGACACAACACATTATTCATCAAACACATACATGTAGTTGTAACATTAGTTGAACTGAATGGAACAACAACAAACTCATAATTCCCGTACCTGGTCCTGAAGGAAACCTTGAAGATACCCTCTTCCTTGATGCATACCTGATGGTATGTCGATATCAAGTCCATCTTAGATAACATTGTTTCTCCATTCAACTAATCAAACAAATCATCAATCCTTGGAAATGGGTAGAAGTTCTTGATCGTTACCTTGTTTAGTTTCCTATAATCAATGCATAATATTAGAGTCCCATCTTTCTTCATTAAGAATAACATTGGTGCACCCAAAGGTGATGCACTAGGTCTGATGTAACCTTTTTCCAACATTTCCTTCAACTACAACTTCAAATCTACCAACTTAGGTGTGCTCATCCTGTAAGGTGCTTTTGATACGGAAGCTAACCCTAACACTAACTCAATAGAAACTTCTACCTCCCTGTGAGGTGGAAACTCTGTAACGTCCTCAAGGAATACATCTTGAAATTGATGTATAACTGGGTACCTTCTCAACAAATCTGCATCCCCAACTTCCTTACCTTTATTGCTAGAAATGTTCACTGCAAACATCCCATAACCTTTTCTGCAACTATTCTTAGCCTACATATCAGTAACGATCCTCATTGATGTAGGCTTCTTCTTTCCCTTCAATTCCATAGTTTCCCCACTATCATCCACACACTCAATGGCCTTGTCGAAGAAATCCACTTTGGTCCTATGAAGGTATAGCCAGTTAATACCCAAAAGAATAATATATGATCCCAATAGCAATACATTCAAGTGTACTATTGTAGGCATGCCATTTAACTCAAATGCGCAAGATCTTACCCAATGGTGAACTCTCTTCTTTGTACATGTAGCCAACTATACCAACAAAGATTCTACATGCATTTCTCTTCTCAAACCACACTAATCCACTAGGACGAGATTAATATAACTATAGTTACACTAAGGATCAATGAAAATAGAAATAAATAAATCACAAAGCTTACCATCCATATCAATGATCAATTCCTTATGATCGCTTGCCTATTTTCCATAGTTGCATAGATTAGAGGAATGTTATGACCAACATCACAAAATGTATGCACCTCCCGAGAAATATAGATTTGGGTTCTACCACCACTTTGATACTGCAGAAAATCCCTCTTACGAGGATCCTTACCACATGTCCAACACTGTAATGGTTCCCTACTACCACCTCTAGCCTATTGCTCTCCCTGTCCCTTCTCAGTTGTATTGAACCTCTTGTAAAGAGCTACATTTTATTTCTCACTTGCATCTTGAGGCCTTCCTCTGTTTGGTGGCCATTTTCCTTTAGCTTTCTCATTTCCCTTCAAGTCATGCTTAGACTTAGCTTTGCGCTTCAACTGCTCATAAAAATGTTTCAACTTTTGGATGGTCTCCTCCAATGATCTAGGCTCATCAAACTCAATCTGGTCTATATATTCTACTATTAGTCCACTGATGAACCTCTGAACCTTGGCCATCTCCTCCCTAAGGTAAGGAACATCTCTCAACAACTCCAAGGACCTGCTAGTATACTCATCATCTATCATGGAACCCATCCACAAGTCATAAAACTCCTTAGCTCTATAATCAAAGTATCTTTCCAACAAATACTTCTTCTTTAAGAGCCTTTCAAACTCATTCCAAAACAAATAATCTTGATGTATACCTTTGACATTCTTCACGCCTCCCCACCGAATATCTACTTTACTTTGAGACTGAAAGTGACAATCTTTTCTTTCATGTTTTATGTATAATGATGCAATCAAAAGAATTTCCTCATACCAAGAAACCATGCCTCTAAATCTTGTGATTTCTTAATCTCTCCATCAAAGGTAGGTGGTGTTGTGGGGAAAAATGCCTATGCAGGACGATCCTATCCACCTAAGGTGTGACAGTGCCTTAGCAACAAACAGAAACAACTATTCTAGTATTCTTCCTTTATGAATTAAGAATGAAGAGAGATGGATGGACTAACCGGTGTCTTCCGTTTGTCCCTCGATCCGGTTTCTCTTCTCTTTGAGAGTTCCCAGCTACTTGCCTTCTCGCTCGCCCAGCTTCAACAGGTTCCTGCAAGATCACAAGAAGAGAACACTACACAAAGACATAGATTCATATTCATAACTAGTTCAGGATTAGAAATAAACTAAACATACTAATGCAATCATACATCAAAGACACATAAACATATAGGAGAAACCAAGATAGCTTTATTGATGAATAACAAGGTTCAGGAAGAGATACAACCCAGAGGGCTCCAATCCAGCATCTCCTTCCCAGCAAATGAAATTCCTATCTTCACCTTCCTTCAAAGCATTAAGCACCCAATGATTCCAACCTCAAACCAACAACAATTCATTTGCAATAAAAAAATTCCAGCCTCTAGATCTCATGGAGGAGAGATCCATATATAGATGTTTGGAGAGAGGATGAGTCAGCTTGAGACCTGACTAGTGTCCTCTCCCTCTGTCAGTTCTTATTTCCACTTGGAGGTTCTTGCCTCTTACTCATCACTAGTCGAATTCACTGAGGCAAGTGTCATTGAGGAAGGTTCTGGAAGCTTCCAGGGTCTTGACACCTCGTTGAATGAACTTGCCATTTGTCAATTCCCGCTCAGCGCACCCTGGTAGTGCTTCTACCTGCGTTGCAATGCAGGTAGCCAGTGCAGACTTTGCATTTCAGCGCAGACAGCTAGTGGAGCCTCTGAATTGATCCTGAATTGACTTGTTTTTGAGCAGTTTCTGGTGGAGAATTTCTGTGAATTGCTGTGGTTTGTTAGCCTTGTTCCTCTAGGGGTAGGAACAACATGTTTAGGGACTTTGGATCCCTTAGATTATGGACATTTCATGGTTATAGCTGTAAGGCACAAAAATGTCTATAACAGTTGCCCCCTAAAGTATGAGGCCGTTTATCGGGTGAAATGCTTTATATGGAGGATCCGAAGTTCATTCATTGCTGGGAGGAGACCTGTAATACAATACAATACAATACATTATTTTTCATACTGCTTTCATGATCTAGCTGAGGCGGGCATTCCCATGCTCAGCTTTATAAATTCATTTTTCTGTACATAGAACAAACAATCGTCTGATGGTAGACTGGTAATTTTGATTAAATTATCATCCTTTGTGTAGGATGATTATCTGCTGCAATGATGTACATGTCAATGTCTTTATCTTTCCTGAATATATCTCGCAGCCCGGATGGATGAAACTAGATTCGGGGTCTTCAAACTCGTTCGATCTTCACTCTAAGTACAAGTCGATCCATGTGAGAAATGTTCTGAAGTCAAACATGGAAAGACATTGCTTGATTACTGGTCAATGAGGTAAACCGTTAACAAGCACGAGAGGAATCACCGATAATGATAATGACCCTCAAGGTACTGCAGTACAATTCACGTGGTGTGAATAAAGGACTTGGCGTTGAACACCACGCAAAATCTTTCGGTCGAAGGTCATTGATGTATACCTGTCGCCGGAAGTGAGAAACTTGCCATTGAGGCATGCAAGCTTCAAAGTACTGAAGGGGTTGTTCCTAGATCAACTTCTTGGATAATGAGCTGATGTCAACAAGAAGCGATGCATCAAAGGAGGGCCTTAATGAATCCCACATCAGTGACACGGAACGGAGCAAATGATTTTGATGGAGGTGAAAACGATCTGATGACATATGATTCAGGGTGGCGGTCATGAAAGGATGAAGGATAATGTATGGCAGTGGATGGGACACGATTGACTTCTCTGAACGACTTCTCTTGAACATATGGTGAAACTTATGCGATGGATCGGTAGCATTACCCCAAATATGGATGGTATGGCGAGACCATGGTGATGTGACCGGTGAATGAAACAACCCAACCCGATTGTGGTACGGAGGAAAAGTGTCATGTTCAAGAGCGACTTGCTACCATCAAAGTTTTCTCGAGTTTCTCCCAATTTTCCCCAGTCATTGCTGACCAGTACCTCTTTATTTTTGTCAAGCTTGAGGAGGATAACATATGCTTGTTCTATAACTTGCCCTTCGGGCAAGCCCATCGCTATGTTTTAACGAGCCTAGCGATAGTGAAACTCGTTCTCGTCTAAAGACAAGTTTGTCGCTATTTAATGATTTTAACGAGTCTAGCGACAAAGATAACTCGGTCCTTTTCATTTTTAGAGAGTCTGAAAAGGTACGTAAAGTCAACTCCGAAAGTCCTTTTTCTTCATCTAATTCCTTAAATCCGAAAAAGTATAAAACAATACAGAAGGGATGAGTTTTCGATAGTTTTAACGAGCCGAACAAAACAAGCGCTCGATCTTTTTGTGCAATAATCCCTTAGGTCCAAAAAGATTAAAATCTAGAGGAGGGATAGTACTTCCGGTCGCTTTAACGAGCTGGAAGGCCAAAACTCGGCAATCTTTTCATATTTTACGAGTCAGATGAAAAGAGCTTAAAGAAGACTCGTCTTTTGAGGAACGAGTGATAAAACGGGTTAGCAGCTGATTCCAGGTACGGGTTGGAATTTTCCAATCACGGCAGTGTCACAAGGATGGCTAGTGAAATCACTCTTCGCAGCCGTTCCTCAAAATGGGTAAACAATCATATGGAGGTGAACGATCGGCCAATTGAAAAGTGGAGGTGACGGGCAAACACGACCAAGGCTTTAATGGCTGATAATGTTACATTCACGGTGGTTATTTACCGGAGGGTAGTTCATTTTTTAATGAGCTTAAACGCGGAAAAACACTGCTCAGCCTTATGTTTATTTTTTAACGAGCATGAACTATGTGCTAAAACTGCTCGGATCTTGCGTTTATTTTTTAACGAGCATGAACTGTGTGCTAAAACTGCTCGAATCTTGCGTTTATTTTTTAACGAGCATGAACTGTGTGCTAAAACTGCTCGAATCTTGCGTTTATTTTTTAACGAGCATGAACTGTGTGCTAAAACTGCTCGATTAACCCAGTCATATGATAAGAATGTCTCATTAAGATTCTATTTTTTATGGAGCTTCATCTTACAAAGCTTTGCTCCGGATCCTTTCGTTATGCAAGTTCGGAAACGACTAATCCTACGAGTTTAAAGGGTTAGACCTACAGGTTTAAAGGGAGGACCTAAAAATTAAAAAAAAAAAATAGTCGCCCCTTGCTTGCACTCCAAAAGGTTTGCATGCCCCCAGGTATAAAATATGATTTCAAGGTTACCCTTACTTTGTCCACCAAAACATTTGTTTAAGCAGGAAAGGCCTACCTCTTTCAGGCTACCCAAAGATTGTTTCATTAATCTTTCAAACAAAACACTCCTTCGGCGATATCTACCGAGATAGACAAAGGTGAATGACCTTAGTGCCAAACACGTAACTTTGACAAAAGAATCTTATTCTAGAATAACCCCTCTTCCAAGACGGACGGGGTACAGACTAGTCATATTCTCCCGCGGAAACCTACCCTATACCTAAGGTTTTCCTGCCGAAGCAGACCAGGACGCATGCCCCCTGGGTTCCAGTCATATCCTCCTGGATTACTCGCACTCATCAGGAGGACGGACCGTGGGTTGAGACATTTCTTGCGTGAAGAGACCATTTAGGGATGGTATATGACTATTTGCGATGCATGATCCGGGAAATGAAAGCTGGTCCACGAGCTTGACCACTCTTCCTTCGTGCGGAAAACACATTACTCTAAAGAGTGAGGAGACGATGGCTCCCATGCAATATATATAGTCTCGTCCAAGGAGTAGGTTATAATCCAAGGGTCCTTGAACGACCATCACGTTCATTTGAACGGTCTTCCCTTTCAATGTGATAGGCACATTGGGGAGGATCCCTAAAGGTTGACTGGTTCCTTTATCAAAGCCTGTCAGATTTCTCATTTCAGGCAAAAGCGCTGGCGAACCAAGCGCTTTCCAAGCAATAGAGGAAAGGATACTCACAGATGCCCCTTCATCAATGATGGTGCCAGCCATTACCATTCTGTATATTTGAACGATAATTCTGAATGGTATGCTTGCTGGCAAACGGGGTCTGCCTAGTTGGTTCCAGTCGAACGAGACAACTAGGTTGCTTGGTGGTGGGACCGAATAGACGACCGGGTATGACTCTGACGAAGTTCCTTCCTGCGATAAAGGAATGGGAAAATTGCCCCCTTGTTCGTCGGAGTCTGTGTTGATGAAGAGAATTTGGACGGTGTCGTCTTTATTCTCCTCTGTGATGGTATCATTCGAAGATAGAGCCTCTGAAGGCAAAACCGGGTCAACTGCCGCCTCAACCTTTTGACTTTCGTCGGGTATGGATTCAGACGGTTCATCCTCAATGATAGGTGCTTCGGCTGACCACCTGAGCGGGCCAGCCGGGTTCTCAACTGGTGAAGGACTTGGCAGGAGTTTTTGATATCCATGAGGAAGTTGCGCTCGTAAAATCGGGCGATCTTCCAAAACTCTTTTAGCCTCATCTAAGAAGGGACAACGGTGGATGGCATGGTCGCCTTCACACAGTTTGCAGGGAAATCTTGTTGGGTGTGGAGCCTGATTATCTTCTATACTCAAAGGTATCGCCACATAGGACCCCAGCTTGAAATGGGGGCGGCAACGCCGCCCGTAAAATGTTCGCTGCAGGGGGGGTCCAGGGGGGGGGCGGCTGCGACCTTTGGGAGCCCCCCCCTGGCGGGGGGTTTCGGGGGCAGCGCCCCCGAAGCTAAAAACAGCTGTAAAATTGCCTTGTAAAAGTATAGTAATTTCTAGTCAATCTGGGCCGTTCATTAGGCGGATGATCTGACAGTAGAACTTATGTTTAGTTTAGGGTTTTTTGCCCTAGAAGGCAACCCCTCTCTTTGTATGAGGGTATTGTATTTGAGGCTGTGTGATAGATGTGTATTCGGTGAGTGAGAAACAGAGAGGTGAGACTGTGAGAGAAAACAGAGGATATTACAGCGGTTTTGCTGTAGATTGTGTCTCTTCATTTTGCTGTATAATAGAAAGGAAGGACTGGCTGTTCGGGGTGGACATAGCCCAAACTGGGTGAACCACGTATATCTGTGTCTCTCTTGTTTTGTGCATTTTCTGTGTTTATATTTCTGCAATATTTTATGTGTTCCATTGCTCCGTAATATATAATTTTCTAACAAATCTAGCTTTCCCTCTCTGTCCTGTGGCTTCACTTTCACTAGTTGACGGTGTGCTGTCAACATGACTATCAGAGGTTGACGCCACCGAATTGTGCAAACGGGGAGACCAGTCCCTTAGTATCCGAGGGATGCAGGGACAATCTCTGTGGAAGTGGTCTCCCTTGCATATGACACATGGCGATTTAGGCCTAGTCAGTGTTGTGTGGGGATTTTTGTCAGACGACACTTATTTGCCCCCAGTCGCTTTTGGCTCCTTCTTCTTCTTCTCTTTCTTCTTCTTTTCCTTCTTCTCCTTAGGAACTTGGTTTTTTGTTTTACCAGCTCCGTCAAGCGAAGAGGAAGGAGGAGAGGAAGAATTAGATGAAGTAGAAGGCTGGTGGGCAACTCTGGTCTGGTCTAACTGTTGATTCGACTGTTCAGGAATAGTGGTGTTCTAAACGACATTGGTTGAGAAGAGCCAGACCGGCAAGCCAATTTTCAGTCCTGGAAGCGACAATGTGGCCATGTGGGGCGCACCAACATCTCCCCAAGAGGAGAAGGGACTAGGATTTCCATCAAGGGGAATTCCTTGGTTGGTGTGCTCCATTTTCTCAACCTAAAGATCAACGCAGGAAGAAGGGGTGATTGTTCCATTTAAAATAAATTTTAACGATGCTTTAGACACAACTTGCTTTTTCAATTTTAAAGAGTCGAGAAAAAGCTAAAGATGACTCTAGTCTCCTTCGATGTTTTAACGAGCCCGAAGTGACAAATTCTCGGATGGACGTTTTCTGTTATAGAGTCTGAAAAAGGCCAAAAGGAACTGCTCTGGAGTTCTAGGTAGAGGGTGTGCCAAACTTTTCGCAAAACCGCAGAATACTTTTTAAGGTACGGGCGGTCAATCTTCCTGAATGTTGTGTTCAGTGCATTGCGATCAGTAGGGTGGCCGACACGGCTTCCTAAGGATAAAGGTTTTATGCCTATAGGGGTCTCTCAATATATACTCGACGGTACGTGGGAGCACAATCCGTACTAGCGCTATCGTCCCTCAAGAGGAATCACCCACCATCAGCGAGATCGACAGTCACCAGGCTTTACGACGCCGGAACACGTCTCTAGCCTAGACCTCTATGTTGTGCGTTAAGTTACAAAGCGTTGTTAAGTTCATTCAATTTATTTTAGGTTGATCTTTTTAGAAGTTTGCCTTTTGAGGTTCACCACGAGATGTATGATACAATTCCTAAATGCAGTCTAAAGATGATAAGCAAGCTTTTTATATCTTTTCAACCATGAAAATCCTAGCTACAAAGGGAAAAGAAAGACACCATCTTTTCTCAAAGAGCAATCAGCACACTCTAATGCACTTTTCCTAAATCAAGCATGCAAACTATCAAGATGCAAATGCACAATGCAGGTGTTTGTTTTCCGCTTTCTTAATATTGATGCCTAAAAAGAAAGCTTTTTGTACAACTTTGAATTTGCTTTTAAATGACAAATACAAACAAGTTTACTTTTTCGAAACCAGAAAGGGTAGAAGAGAATACAACACTTTACGACTTTCGAAATGAACACTTGTTTCGACACTTAAAAGAGACAAATTCAAACCAAAAGAAAAAGTAAATGTATAATCAACTGCAAACAACCAATGAACTCTCTCCTAAGATCACAATCAACAGATCTGAATCAAGGGCTACAGGATGATTATTTCACTCTTGCAAAGGAAAATTGTAAATGACGCCACAAACACATAAAAACACTCACAGTCTTTTTGTACAAAAGGAGGCGGAATTTAAGCAGAGAAAAGGAGTTATCAGACAGGTACCTATGTTGGTTATAGGCTGCAAAAATCCGAGATAAAAACAAGGAAAAACAGAGCAGAGAACCCCAGCTGCACAAGGCCTAACTGGATCAACGCACCCTCAACACAGGGGTTTTGACATTCAGCGCAGGTAGCCTTCATGGGACCTGCGTTGAAACGCAGAACCTCTTCACAGGGTCTGCGCTGAAGGAGAAACGAGAGTTTCTCACTGGGTTCTGGGTCACAGTTTGCTGATTAATCTACGGTTTCAGGCCAAATAAAAGAAACAAGCAAGGTACAATCAAAGGGATGCTTTGAGGAAGGGCTAAGATCTATCACAAAGGATCATCAAATCATTTGTGAGTCCATTGTTCAGATCATAGACAAATCCAGTGATTGGATCAAAGCAGCAGCTGTCTACTTTGCATTTGAGAATAGCAGATGCAGTTCGATTGTTGCTGTTGAGTCTATGAAACAAACAATGATGGAAAATCAAATAAAATGACTAAACAGATCTCCCCAGTGGAGTCGCCAATTTGTTGTGGGGAAAAATGCCTATGCAGGACAATCCTATCCACCTAAGGTGTGACAGTGCCTTAGCAACAAACAGAAACAGCTATTCTAGTATTCTTCCTTTATGAATTAAGAATGAAGAGAGATGGATGGACTAACCGGTGTCTTCCATTTGTCCCTCGATCCGGTTTCTCTTCTCTTTGAGAGTTCCCAGCTACTTGCCTTCTCGCTCGCCCAGCTTCAACAGGTTCCTGCAAGATCACAAGAAGAGAACACTACACAAAGACATAGATTCATATTCATAACTAGTTCAGGATTAGAAATAAACTAAACATACTAATGAAATCATACATCAAAGACACATCAGCATATAGGAGAAACCAAGATAGCTTTATTGATGAATAACAAGGTTCAGGAAGAGATACAACCCAGAGGGCTCCAATCCAGCATCTCCTTCCGAGCAAATGAAATTCCTATCTTCACCTTCCTTCAAAGCATTAAGCACCCAATGATTCCAACCTCAAACCAACAACAATTCTTTGCAATAACAAAATTCCAGCCTCTAGATCTCATGGAGGAGAGATCCATATATAGATGTTTGGAGAGATGATGAGTCAGCTTGAGACCTGACTAGTGTCCTCTCCCTCTGTCAGTTCTTGTTTCCACTTGGAGGTTCTTGCCTCTTACTCATCACTAGTTGAATTCACTGAGGCAAGTGTCATTGAGGAAGGTTCTGGAAGCTTCCAGGGTCTTGACACCTCGTTGAATGAACTTTCCATTTGTCAATTCCCGCTCAGCGCACCCTGGTAGTGCTTCTACCTGCGTTGCAGTGCAGGTAGCCAGTGCAGACTTTGCATTTCAGTGCAGACAGCTAGTGGAGCCTCTGAATTGATCCCGAATTGACTTGTTTTTGAGCAGTTTCTGGTGGAGAACTTCTGTGAATTGCTATGGTTTGTTAGCCTTGTTCCTCTAGGGGTAGGAACAACATGTTTAGGGACTTTGGATCCCTTAGATTATGGACATTTCATGCTTATAGCCGTAAGGCACAAAAATGTCTATAACAGGTGGATTTTCCTTCTTAAACCCATTCGGAAAGTATGTCCTATCATTCCACCTATAAGGGTGATAAATATGACGATGATGATGCCTGCTAGAGCTAGAATTAGAACAGTACTTGCGTCTATCACCTCTTTGTTGGAAATAATACTGAGAGGGGGGGAGTGAATTAGTATTAGACAACTCAATAATATCTTTACAATTTCTTACTACATACGCTACTTCAATAAAGGTAACCTGCGTGCATACGCACTTGTATTAAGGAAAACCTACACACTTTTGAAATGCTGAACCAGTGTGTATATGTGCCTTTGCTATATTGAACTTACGTACAGATCTGTAAAAGATGATTTAACCTTTACAACTATTCAGACATCAGTTATACACAGGTCATCAGAGGAATGTTATGACCAACATCACAAAATGTATGCACCTCCCGAGAAATATAGATTTGGGTTCTACCACCACTCTGATACTGCAGAAAATCCTTCTTACGAGGATCTTACCAAATGTCCAACACTGTAATGGTTCCCTACTACCACCTCTAGCCTGTTGCTCTCCATGTCCCTTCTCAGTTGTATTGAACCTCTTGTAAGGAGCTACATTTTATTTCTCACTTGCATCTTGAGGCCTTCCTCTCTTTGGTGGCCATTTTCCTTTAGCTTTCTCATTTCCCTTCAAGTCATGCTTAGACTTAGCTTTGCGCTTCAACTGCTCATAAAAATGTTTCAACTTTTGGATGGTCTCCTCCAATGATCTAGGCTCATCAAACTCAATCTGGTCTCTATATTCTACTATTATTCCACTGATGAACCTCTGAACCTTGGCCATCTCCTCCCTAAGGTAAGGAAAATCTCTCAACAACTCCAAGGACCTGCTAGTATACTCATCATCTATCATGGAACCCATCCACAAGTCATAAAACGCCTTAGCTCTGTAATCAAAGTATCTTTCCAACAAATACTTCTTCTTTAAGAGCCTTTCAAACTCATTCCAAAACAAATAATCTTGATGTATACCTTTGACATTCTTCACGCCTCCCCACCGAATATCTACTTTACTTTGAGACTGAAAGTGACAATCTTTTCTTTCATGTTTTATGTATAATGATGCAATCAAAAGAATTTCCTCATACCAAGAAACCATGCCTCTAAATCTTGTGATTTCTTCATCTCTCCATCAAAGGTAGGTGGCTTTTCCTTCTTAAACCCATTCGGAAAGTATGTCCTATCATTCCACCTATAAGGGTGATAAATATGACGATGATGATGCCTGTTAGAGCTAGAATTAGAACAGTGCTTGCGTCTATCACCTCTTTGTTGGAAATAATACTGAGAGGGGGGGGGGGAGTGAATTAGTATTAGACAACTCAATAATCTCTTTACAATTTCTTACTATATACGCTACTTCAATAAAGGTAACCTGCGTGCATACGCACTTGTATTAAGGAAAACCTGCGTATACACACTTTTGAAATGCTGAACCAGTGTGTATACGTGCCTTTGCTATATTGAACTTACGTACAGATCTGTAAAAGATGATTTAACCTTTACAACTATTCAGACATCAGTTATACCCAGGTCATCAGAGGAATGTTTATGACCAACATCACAAAATGTATGCACCTCTCGAGAAATATAGATTTGGGTTCTACCACCACTCTGATACTGCAGAAAATCCCTCTTACGAGGATCCTTACCACATGTCCAACACTGTAATGGTTCCCTACTACCACCTCTAGCTTGTTGCTCTCCATGTCCCTTCTCAGTTGTATTGAACCTCTTGTAAGGAGCTACATTTTATTTCCCACTTGCATCTTGAGGCCTTCCTCTCTTTGGTGGCCATTTTCCTTTAGCTTTCTCATTTCCCTTCAAGTCATGCTTAGACTTAGCTTTGCGCTTCAACTGCTCATAAAAATGTTTCAACTTTTGGATGGTCTCCTCCAATGATCTAGGCTCATCAAACTCAATCTGGTCTCTATATTCTACTATTATTCCACTGATGAACCTCTGAACCTTGGCCATCTCCTCCCTAAGGTAAGGAACATCTCTCAACAACTCCAAGGACCTGCTAGTATACTCATCATCTATCATGGAACCCATCCACAAGTCATAAAACTCCTTAGCTCTGTAATCAAAGTATCTTTCCAACAAATACTTCTTCTTTAAGAGCCTTTCAAACTCATTCCAAAACAAATAATCTTGATGTATACCTTTGACATTCTTCACGCCTCCCCACCGAATATCTACTTTACTTTGAGACTGAAAGTGACAATCTTTTCTTTCATGTTTTATGTATAATGATGCAATCAAAAGAATTTCCTCATACCAAGAAACCATGTCTCTAAATCTTGTGATTTCTTCATCTCTCCATCAAAGGTAGGTGGCTTTTCCTTCTTAAACTCATTCGGAAAGTATGTCCTATCATTCCACCTATAAGGGTGATAAATATGACGATGATGATGCCTGTTAGAGCTAGAATTAGAACAGTACTTGCGTCTATCACCTCTTTGTTGGAAATAATACTGAGAGGGGGGGGAGTGAATTAGTATTAGACAACTCAATAATCTCTTTACAATTTCTTACTATATACGCTACTTCAATAAAGATAACCTACGTGCATACGCACTTGTATTAAGGAAAACCTGCGTATACACACTTTTGAAATGCTGAACCCGTGTGTATACGTGCCTTTGCTATATTGAACTTACGTACAGATCTGTAAAAGATATTTAACCTTTACAACTATTCAGACATCAGTTATACCCAGGTCATTAGAGGAATGTTATGACCAACATCACAAAATGTATGCACCTCTCGAGAAATATAGATTTGGGTTCTACCACCACTCTGATACTGCAGAAAATCCCTCTTACGAGGATCCTTACCACATGTCCAACACTGTAATGGTTCCCTACTACCACCTCTAGCCTGTTGCTCTCCATGTCCCTTCTCAGTTGTATTGAACCTCTTGTAAGGAGCTACATTTTATTTCTCACTTGAATCTTGAGGCCTTCCTCTCTTTGGTGGCCATTTTCCTTTAGCTTTCTCATTTCCCTTCAAGTCATGCTTAGACTTAGCTTTGCGCTTCAACTGCTCATAAAAATGTTTCAACTTTTGGATGGTCTCCTCCAATGATCTAGGCTCATCAAACTCAATCTGGTCTCTATATTCTACTATTAGTCCACTGATGAACCTCTGAACCTTGGCCATCTCCTCCCTAAGGTAAGGAACATCTCTCAACAACTCCAAGGACCTGCTAGTATACTCATCATCTATCATGGAACCCATCCACAAGTCATAAAACTCCTTAGCTCTGTAATCAAAGTATCTTTCCAACAAATACTTCTTCTTTAAGAGCCTTTCAAACTCATTCCAAAACAAATAATCTTGATGTATACTTTACTTTACTTTGAGACTGAAAGTGACAATCTTTTCTTTCATGTTTTATGTATAATGATGCAATCAAAAGAATTTCCTCATACCAAGAAACCATGCCTCTAAATCTTGTGATTTCTTCATCTCTCCATCAAAGGTAGGTGGCTTTTCCTTCTTAAACCCATTCGGAAAGTATGTCCTATCATTCCACCTATAAGGGTGATAAATATGACGATGATGATGCCTGTTAGAGCTAGAATTAGAACAGTACTTGCGTCTATCACCTCTTTGTTGGAAATAATACTGAGGGGGGGGGGGAGTGAATTAGTATTAGACAACTCAATAATCTCTTTACAATTTCTTACTATATACGCTACTTCAATAAAGGTAACCTGCGTGCATACGCACTTGTATTAAGGAAAACCTGCATATACACACTTTTGAAATGATGAACCAGTGTGTATACGTGCCTTCGCTATATTGAACTTACGTACAGATCTGTAAAAACTGATTTAACCTTTACAACTATTCAGACATCAGTTATACCCAGGTCATCATATTTACAGATTATGACATGCGCCAATTATAAAAGATCAAAACCACACAAAGATACTTCTCTTCAAGCCTTAAGATCTTGACCCATCAATAGAACTTATCCTTCTTTAAGCACTCAGGTTCCTCCTTGATTCAGATCTAACTATGCACCATAGCCCAATGACCAGTATTTTAGATCTCGCTCTTCATTAGATATTCAATCCTTAAGTACATTTTCCTAATGATCTCCTCCTTCTTTTATAGTCTTAGGCCTTACTCAATACCATGGTCCAAAACCACTTAGAATCAACACCTTGGACCAAATACCTGGGGTCAACACTTTGGACAAGATACTTTGGACCAATACCATGGCTCAAAATACCAAGGACCAAATACCACAGACCAAAACCAAGTTTTCCAGCATGTACGCACTTTTCCTTTCAAGAAGGTGCGAGTATACACATATGCACCTTTTGGTCTGTGAACGCGCGTGTATACACAGCTTGGTCAAGGGGAAACTGTGTATACCTCTTTTTCTTTCATTCTGTGAACCTAAACTGTGATCTGTCATCTGAGTGAGTTGCCATCAAGGACAACACTTGTGTCATAGCACCAAACCTGTGTCATAATGCCAACAATCTCCCCCTTTGGACTTGATGGCAACCCCAAGTCACTCTCCCCTTTGACATCAAGGGCAAAGGGTTATGCTCCCCCTGAGTACATGTTGAAATCTTTGATATGCTGAAGATTGGTTAGAAATAGGGATTGAATGTCTTTCCACTCTATTTTTATCCTTCTAGGAACTTGGTAGATCAAAAATTTACATTTACATTTCACTATTTATGGGGTCATGGTATTAAGTAACTCATGGTATTAGATAATAACTATTTAATATAAAATAATATTTTATATTATTTAAATATACTATATTTTATATTATGTTAAAATATCACAATATTTGGATAATTTTAACACAATACAAGTTATTGTTTATAGACACAAAATATTAAGAAATATGACAGTATTTAGATAACTTTAATACAATACAATTTATTTTTTACGGACTCAAGGTATTAGGTAACCCATAGAATGTGGTAATAATTTTTTAAAGGTAGGTAATAATTTATAATATCTTTTACGTGTTATAAACTCAACATTGAACCACATTAGTTGGTCCTGAAAGGGACCAAATAATCCAGAAAATATTTTTTCAGTCTACCAAGTTTTATAATCGACAATATTCAAGTTTACTTTACCATGGAAATTATTAAATTGTAAATAATATTTGTTATAATATTATGTGTCAATACCAAGACTTAACAAGTTTTATAATCGACAATATTCACCCTTACTTTACCATGGAAATTATTAAATTGTAAATAATATTTGTTATAATGTCATGGGTCAATACCGAGACCAATACCACATGCCCCAAAATTATAACTTCTTTCAATATCAAAATATTTTATAAATATTTTATTTGAGTGTGGCCTCAATTGATAATAAAATTACAAAAAGCTTTTGCTAGAAATCACATAACACAATTTTTTGGCCGAAGCTAAAATCATAACATAGATATAGCAATAAACTTAATATAAGAAGATTATTAAATTGTAAATAATATCTTTTATAATGTCATGGGTCAATACTAAGACTTAGCAATACCACATGCCCCAAAACCATAACTTATTTCAAAGTCAAATTTTTTTATTTTAGTGTGTGCTCAATTGATAATAAAATTACGAAAACTCTTTTGCTAGAAATCACATAAAAAAATTTGGCTGACCCAAAAATCATAATATAGATATCACGATAAACTTAATATAAGAAGATTGTTAGGTGTTCAAATTTTACCATAGATATTATTAGCTTGTAAATAAGATTTGCTATAATACCATGACTTATCACAATACTATATACTCATAAACAAATACTACTCCCAAATTAGTTTTTTTATTAATAGTATTTGTTATTATTAACATTACCAATGATAAATCTCATTATTAACCTTATTAAAATAATTTATATTAATATTTTAGACTTTTATATTTGATTTTAATTTTTATTAATATTATTATATTATTACAAAAATACCTTATTATTTAATTAATTAGTTTTAATTAACTATTTTTACATTTTTATTTATTTCATTTTATTTTTAACTTTGACTTACTATAAATTTATTATTTATTGACATTTTATCTTATAGAATATTCTTTAAGTGAGACTTTCTGAAAAGTTTTCTGATTTATTTTATTTTCTCATCTAATTTGTCTAGAATCTAGGATTCATTGAAATCACAAGTTTGATGGGTGAACTTTTCACAATGGAACTCTAGTAGCAGTTTTTGAGGGTGCTAAATGCATATAAGCATGAAAAAAACCATTTTAAATAATACAAATCAAGATTTGAACATAACTTTTTCATTGGCCTGAAATATGTTGGCAACTCCAAAAAGCCTCATTTAGATATTACTCTTATCTTTATTATTTATTTTTTTCTCTTTTCCTTATTTTATATTTATCTATTCATAAATTAGTTTTATTATTAAACATAAATACTATTATTTACCTTTTTAAATAATTTTTATTAATATTTTAGTTTTTAGTTTCTCTTATTTTTTATTAATATATTATGTTCTTACAAAATTATGGGTTGTTTTGAATTTTTTGAAGTTGAACCATATTGGTTGGTCAGAAATGGGGATCAAATGGTTTTCCACTCTATTTTATCCTTCTAGGAACTTGGTAGATCAAGAGTTAACATTAATGTTTAATTATTTATAGGGTCATGGTATTGAGTAACCCATGGTATTACATAATAACCATTTAAGTTCAAATACTGTTTTATATTATTTAAATATATTATATTTTATATTATCTTAAAATATTACAATAATTGGATTATTTTAATACACTACAATTTATTGTTTACTCAAAAGATTAAGAATTTTTTTATTATCTTAAAATATAACAATATTTTGATAATTTTAATACAATACAATTTATTGTTTATAGAGTCAAATATTAAGAAATATTACAATATTTAGATAATTTTAATATAATACAATTTATTGTTTATAGACTCAAAGTATTAGGTAATCCATAGTATGTGGTAATAATTTCTTGAAGGTAGGTAATAATTTATAATATTTTTTAAGCATTATAAATTAAACATTGAACCACATTAGTTGGTTCTAAATGTGGACCAAATCCTAATGATGTGAAACATTCTCATTTTCACCCTAATTAATTTATATAATCGACAATATTCACCCTTACTTTACCATGGAAATTATTAAATTGTAAATAATATTTGTTATAATGTCATGGGTCAATACAAAGATTTATCAATACCACATGCCCCAAAACCGTAACTTATTTCAAAATCAAAATATTTAATAAATATTTTATTTGAGTGTGGCCTCAAATAAAATTATGAAAAAGTTTTGTGTAGAAATCCCATAGCACAATTTTTTGGTCGACACAAAAATCATAATATAGATATCACAATAAACTTAATATAAGAAGATTATTAAATTGTAAATAATATTTGTTATAATGTAATGGGTCAATACCAAGACTTAAGAATACCACATGCCCCAAAACCATAACTTGTTTCAAAATCAAAATATTTTATAAATATTTTATTTGAATGTGGTCTCAATTGAAAATAAAATGACCAAAAGTCTTTTGGAAGAAATCACATAACAAAAATTTTTGGCCGACCCAAAAATCATAATATAGATACACAATAAACTTAATATTAAAATATTATTAAATTGTAAATAACATTTGTTATAATGTCATGCGTCATTACCAATGCCCCAAAACCATAACTCATTTCAAAATTAAAATATTTTATAGATATTTTATTTGAGTGTGGGCTCAATTGATAATAAAGTTACTAAATGTCTTTTAATAGAAATCACATCACAAAATTTTTTGGCCAACCAAATTCATAATATAAATATCATAATAAATTTAATATGAAAAGATTTTTATGCGTTCAAATTTTACCAAATTTTACCATACATATTATTAATTTAAAATAAGATTTGTTATAATACCATGGGTCAATATCATGACTTCTCACAATACCATATACCCATAAATTATAATTCATTTCAAAATCAAAATTTCTTATAAATATTTTATTTTATAGAAAATTTTAAATTAAGCCTAACAATATGGATACTTAATTAAAAAAATAATAAAAAAATAAAAATTTCAACATTTGCATCGTTTAAATTGGAAAGATGGGTAAAAGAAAGCAAGCAAACATTCTTTTAGTAGTTGAATTGAGGCTTCTGTGATCCTTAACAAGCAAACATTCTTTTAGTAGTTGAATTGAGGCTTCTATGATCCTTAACAATTATAGAGAAAATTTTCAGCGAAAATCACATGTAGAAGACCTTTGTCGACGCGTTTGGAACCAACTAGTGTGGTTCATCGTTAGGACAAGTTGAGGAGTGAGACATGGCTGCCAATTATATTATATAAGGAGAGCAAATCATCCAAAGAGCTAGGTTGACAGGGTTGACCATCAACGACTTTCTAAAACGGCTAGAAAAAATAGTATTAAAATATTAATAAGTCAAATATTAAAATATTAATATTATTATAGTAATAACTACTATTATTATTAGCCTGGTAGTCTAAAAATAGACTCTGCCCATATGTCTAAAAATAGAAGTCCGTCTATTTTTACCAACATGACCAATCATCCACAAATAGCATCCCGCAACTCATAGACCATGATCCATATGTCTAAAAATAGACTTTGCGCCAAAAATATCCTGCGGGCCCACTTAGTGAAGGCGACTCGTTTCCACTAAGCTCCATCATCTTGTTGCATTTTCAACAGATATTGAGCTGGAATTGATGACCTATTATAAGGATCTCCTAGCAGAGTGCTCATATCAAAGGAAACTTTCCATCAACAATGTAATTCAACATATCCCAAGATTAGTTAGCAATTACCATAACATTGCTATGATAAGACCAATTTATTTCCAAGAGATGGAGAGGGTAGTCATGAACATGCCAACCAATAAAGCACAAAGGCCATATGGATATACCTCATATTTTTTCTAATATTGTTGGATCTTTATGAGAAAATAAATTCATGAACTTGTAGAAGAATCATGCCAAACAATGTCTTTACATCATGCACTCAATGCTATTTTTCTCACCCTCATTCCCAAAACTAGTCATTTAAAGAGTCCCCATGGTTTTTGCCCAATAGAACTCTATAATTTCATATAAAAAATCATCTCATTAGTGATTGTCAATCAATTGAAACCAACTCTACCATCTCTCATAATTACCACTCAAACTAGATTTGTGAAGGGTAGTTAGAATGTTGATGGTACAATTGTGGCACAAGAAATCATTCAGTCCCTCAAGTCAAGAAAAAATCTAGGTATGCTTATTAAACTAGATTTTCCTAAAGAATATGATCGAATCAGACGGAGTTATTTGTTTTAGGTACTTAATTCTGAAATTTTTTCTAATCAAAGAATATGGTGGGTGTCCTCCCTGATATCAACAACGTTTTTTTCTATCCTCATCAGTGGTTCACCCTCAAACACATTCACTTCCTCTAGAGATCTAAGACAAGGATATCCTTTATCTCGCTTTTCATTCATCTTAGCAATGGAGGGTCCTGGGAAAGTTATTCAGAAATCCTACTTATTAGGGCATCTTCATGGGTTGAGATTATTTGGTGTAAAAATCCCTATTTTGCACCAACAATATGTGGATGATGTGTACTCTATGGGTTGTCGACAATGAGAGAGGGGTGTGGAATCTCTAAGGTTCTACAACTTTTCATGGAATCATCTGCTACATCAGTTAACAATGAAAAGACAAGTATATTATTTTTTAATTATTCAAAGGATGTCCAAAAGTAGGTAACCCAAATATTGGGATTTTAGAAAGGATCTCTTCCTTCCAAATACTTGAGTTTTGCAGGTCATCCACTCTAATAGGGTTGCATATTGAGAAGACTTCCTCAAAAATGAAACGTATAAAATCAACATTGGACGTTCATTACATTGAATTATCCAAGCTATCTCATGTCGTTGAAATCAGTTCTACAGGAAATACGAAATTATCAACTAGAAGCCATGCGTATCCTCTTGGAAGTCACACTTTGCTTCCAATCACTATGGAATGGCTTCTTTTGGAAAGGCACTTCCAAAGCATGAAATTGGGCCTTGATTGGTTGCGACAAATTGAATGCACCTAAACTTTGAGGAGAATTGGGTCTCATAGATCCGCAATTAATGAGTCAGGATTATGCAATGCAATTATGGTGGCTTTGTCTTCAAGGTGGGCTGCAACTTTGGAAACAATTTGGCAAGGAAAATACCTATCCCTACTTAATCAAGAGGAGATATTATGTTTTAACAGAACCATTAAAGGATCAACCATCTGGAACTAGGCTATAAACAACAAATATCTAATTCATCATCATGAATTCTAGGATATCAAAGATGGGAAAATAATGACATTTTGGGAGGATTCTTGGAAATGGTTCTCGTGCTTACAAGAGTCTCAGTAGTTTCAATCAATACAAAACCTCTCCAAATGTCTTGGAGCTCATAAATTAGCTAACTATTGAAAAACCCATAAGGAGAATCAAGAATGGAGGGTTTGGAAAGAAAGAGAGGATTGAATAGAAAATGATGATACTTACCCCTGGATTGAGTTTAAAGGATTCCTGGACAATAGACACTTCAGAGTCTCACAGATTCGAGATATCCTTAAGTGGGGACACCAATCAATGACTCATTGTATTAAAAGAATCATATCAAATACTGGCAGGTAATCATACAAAGGACAACATAGGGCTACGCAAGAAAATATGGGATAATAAGAGTTGGACAAAAGTTATTACCTTTTTTTGGTTAATTGGACTTTAACATACCCTCACATGGGATCAATTAAGGAGAAAGGGTTATGAGGGACCACTAGTTTGTTGCTTAAAGAAGAAGAAACACCTCAACATATTTTCAGGAAATGCATCTTTGTGCGCAACACTTGCGACTTAACATTGTCAATATTTTTATGTTCACCACCATTGTCCATCCTCATCACATATCTCTTATTGCAATGCTATGAAAATAAGTTTTAAAATCTCATAGCTCTACAAGCATTGTGCTTGATCTATGGCTTTTTAATATGGATTCTGTGGAAATAACAAAACCTTAGAGTTTTTGATACAACAAAATGAGATGTTGCTAGGTTACAAGAAATCATTGTCAGGAATACCTGAAAAACATTAGTAGCATCCTCTTTTGAACAATAATATTGGTCAAATAATAAGATAGAGGAATAAATTTTAAAAACCTTGGATATACATCCAACAATTTCCACCTCTTATCCCTCTCAGTCAATTGATTTAAGGCATGATGCCTCTAAAATATTCTCTCCTCCTCCACAAGATTTTAAAAAATTAAGCTTTGATGGTGTATCGAAAGGGAATATTGGGCTAGCATGACACGATGGTATATTTTAACATGTGAAATCCTTGCCATGGTGTGTTTACACATGCTACTATGATATCACAATAAATAACATGGAAAAATTCCTTTGTCTAGAAAAGGGTCTTAAAATAGCAATATGTGAAGCATACACATTCCTCCAAGTCTACGGGAATTCACAAATCATCATATAATGTCTAGAAAAATTAATGCAGGATCAACTGGAAGATCAGTTGGATCATAGTTGGAGATTATATGAGGTAATTACTAATATTAAACGAATTTTGTATTCATTCCACTATATTATCCCACATAATACAAGGCGAGAAAGTAATAAGGTGGTGGACATTTTGGTTGACTAGAGCAGTCACATTAGAGGATTAATCTACAATGATCCATGGTCAAATAATGACCCTATTATGGAGATCCAGGAAATCCAACGATTCCTTAAATAGGATCAGAAATATGAAACTGAGCACATATGTCAGGGCAATCAAAGCCTGAGGTCGCAACTGGTGTGGACCCTATCACATGAAACCATCCTTGATGGGGGTACCTTTACTGTTTCCATCGTCATCAGCCAAAATGATGACCATGCGAGGAAAAGAAGTGACAAAGAGGAAGCTTCTTACTAAGATTTGTGCATACATCAACAACTATCTGAACACCACCCATGCATGGTAGAAATACCCTCTACACATTCAACCACACCCTATTTTGTCAAATCACATTAAATATGGGCAAGTGGTGGGAGGAGGACTCTATCTAACATTCCTCAGGTTAATAATATTCGGCTTTCGAAACTGATCATGGATGCAACACACATGAATATGGTGTTTAATGAGGGTGTTAACATACATCCCATCATGCAAACTTGTACCTATATCTCGCTTGATTCCTCAAACATCCCCTTCAGACAATTTCATCCTAAAGTCATTACATTTCTCTATAAAGATAGAGAACTCGTCCTAGGGTGGAAATTTTTTCACAACATCTCCAGTTCTATCGACCTTTTCTATGTGATTCTACACTTCAACTCACTAGTGTTGTCATTCACAAACTTGGTGAAGTTCCGTTGTTATACCAAAATTATTTAGGCTTCAACATTAGTATTAATTTTGTTGTTTCCTATATATTATTTTTGTCTTGTAGTTTGGCTGAGTTTTTTCTGGAGCCCATGTTATTCGTCTTATTTCTACATAACACAATGACATTCCCTTCATTTGAGCTGGTCGTTGTGTTACCTTTAGTGTCCTCCCACATTTCTGAATCTACAAGTGTATCATTTAATTATCTAACCATTTTATGTGGAGCCTGGTAATCGGGCACATTTAGATTCAGATTGTCGAATAAATACCTCAACCCACTGTGATCACTCATGAATGTAAACCTCATGCCTAGAAGATATTGTCTCCATATCTTCAATGCATGTATAATCGTTGCTAGCTCAAGATCATGTGGCAGATAGTTCTACTCGTGCTCATTCAGTTTCCACGACTCATAGCACACTACCTATCCTTCTTGCATGAGAACTCCACCAAGTCCTCTCTTGCAAGCATCTGAACGCACTACAACTCCTTGTCCAGATCTGGAATATTTAGTACTGGTGCATGTGTCAACAACTTCTTAAGCTACTCAAAACTAGCCTCACATTCTTCTGTCCATCCGAACTTCATACCTTTCCTCTGCAATGATGTGATAGGATATGCAATGCATGAGATGTTCTGGTTGAACCTCATGTAGTAACCTACCAATCCCATAAATGATAACACCTCATCCACATTCTTACGAGCTACCCACTCGATGATGGCCCTTATCTTTTTTGGATCTACTGTTATGCCATCCTTGGGGACAACATGCCTCAAGTAATGAAACTCGATCTAAAATAAGATTCGCTTGTTAAGTTTAGCATAAAATTGATGCCCTCTTAGCAATCTCAACAGTTCTGGTTAATGCTCAACATGTTCTTCCTCATTCTTAGGATATACTAGTATGTCATTAATGAATACAATAAAACAATTGTCTAGATAAGGACACAACACATTATTCATCAAACACATACATGTAGTTGTAACATTAGTTGAACTGAATGGAACAACAACAAACTCATAATGCACGTACCTGGTCCTGAAGGCAACCTTGAAGATATCCTCTTCCTTGATGCGTACCTGATGGTATGTCGATATCAAGTCCATCTTAGATAACATTGTTGCTCCATTCAACTAATCAAACAAATCATCAATCCTTGGAAATGGGTAGAAGTTCTTGATCGTTACCTTGTTTAGTTGCCTATAATAAATGCATAATATTAGAGTCCCATCTTTCTTCTTTAAGAATAACACTGGTGCACCCAAAGGTGATACACTAGGTCTGATGTAACCTTTTTCCAACATTTCCTTCAACTACAACTTCAAATCTACCAACTTAGGTGTGCTCATCCTGTAAGGTGCTTTTGATGTGGAAGCTAACCTTAACACTAACTCAATAGAAACTTCTACCTCCCTATGAGGTGGAAACTCTGTAATGTCCTCAAGGAATACATCTTGAAATTGATGTATAACTGGGTACCTTCTCAACACATCTGCATCCTCAACTTCCTTACCTTTATTGCTAGAAATGTTCACTGCAAACATCCCATAACCTTTTATGCAACTATTCTTAGTCTACATAGCAGTAACGATCCTCATTGATGTGGGCTTCTTCTTTCCCTTCAATTTCATAGTTTCCCCACTATCATCCACACACTCAATGGCCTTGTCGAAGAAATCCACTTTGGTCCTATGAAGATATAGCCAGTTAATACCCAAAAGAATAATATATGATCCCAATATGAATACATTCAAGTGTACTATTGTAGGCATGCCATTTAACTCAAATGCGCAAGATCTTACCGAATGGTGAACTCTCTTCTTTGTACATGTAGCCAACTATACCAACAAAGATTCTACATGCATTTCTTTTCTCAAACCACACTTATCCACTAGGAAGAGATTAATATAACTATAGTTACACCAAGGATCAATGAAAATAGAAATAAATAAATCACAAAGCTTACCATCCATATCAATGATCAATGCCTTATGATCGCTTGCCTATTTTCCATAGTTGCATAGATTAGAGGAATGTCATGACCAACATCACAAAATGTATGCACCTCCCGAGAAATATAGATTTGGGTTCTACCACCACTCTGATACTGCAGAAAACCCCTCTTATGAGGATCCTTACCACATGTCCAACACTGTAATGGTTCCCTACTACCACCTCTAGCCTGTTGCTCTCCATGTCCCTTTTCAGTTGTATTGAACCTCTTGTAAGGAGCTACATTTTATTTCTCACTTACATCTTGAGGCCTTCCTCTGTTTGGTGGCCATTTTCCTTTAGCTTTCTCATTTCCCTTCAAGTCATGCTTAGACTTAGCTTTGCGCTTCAACTGCTCGTAAAAATGTTTCAACTTTTGGATGGTCTCCTCCAATGATCTAGGCTCATCAAACTCAATCCGGTCTCTGTATTCTACTATTAGTCCACTGATGAACCTATGAACCTTGGCCATCTCCTCCCTAAGGTAAGGAACATCTCTCAACAACTCCAAGGACCTGCTAGTATACTCATCATCTATCATGGAACCCATCCACAAGTCATAAAACTCCTTAGCTCTGTAATCAAAGTATCTTTCCAGCAAATACTTCTTCTTTAAGAGCCTTTCAAACTCATTCCAAAACAAATAATCTTGATGTATACCTTTGACATTCTTCACGCCTCCCCACCGAATATCTACTTTACTTTGAGATTGAAAGTGACAATATTTTCTTTCATGTTTTATGTATAATAATGCAATCAAAAGAATTTCCTCATACCAAGAAACCATGCCTCTAAATCTTGTGATTTCTTCATCTCTCCATCAAAGGTAGGTGGCTTTTCCTTCTTAAACCCATTCGGAAAGTATGTCTTATCATTCCACCTATAAGGGTGATAAATATGACGATGATGATGCCTGTTAGAGCTAGAATTAGAACAGTACTTGCGTTTATCACCTCTTTGTTCGAAATAATACTGAGAGGGGGGGGGGGGGGGGGGGGGAGTGAATTAGTATTAGACAACTCAATAATCTCTTTACAATTTCTTACTATATACGCTACTTCAATAAAGGCAACTTGCGTGCATACGCACTTGTATTAAGGAAAACCTGCGTATACACACTTTTGAAATGCTGAACCCGTGTGTATACGTGCCTTTGCTATATTGAACTTACGTACAGATCTGTAAAAGATGATTTAACCTTTACAACTATTCAGACATCAGTTATACCCAGGTCATTAGATTTACAGATTATGACATGCGCCAATTATAAAATATCAAAACCACACAAAGATACTTCTCTTCAAGCCTTAAGATATTGACCCATCAATAGAACTTATCCTTCTTTAAGCACTCAGGCTCCTCCTTGATTCAGATCCAGCTATGCACCATAACCCAATGACCAGTATTTTAGATCTTGCTCTTCATTAGATATTCAATCATTAAGTACATTTTCCTAATGATCTCCTCCTCCTTTTATAGTCTTAGGCCTTACTCAATACCATGGTCCAAAACCACTTAGAATCAACACCTTGGACCAAATACCTGGGGTCAACACTTTGGACAAGATACCTTGGACCAATACCATGGCTCAAAATACCAAGTACCAAATACCACAGACCAAAACCAAGTTTTCCACCATGTACACACTTTTCCTTGCAAGAAGGTGCGAGTATACGCATATGCACCTTTTGGTCTGTGAACGCGCGTGTATACACAACTTGGTCAAGGGGAAACTGTGTATACCTCTTTTTCTTTCATTTTGTGAGCCTAAACTGTGATCTGTCATCTGACTGAGTTGCCATCAAGGACAACACCTGTGTCATAGCACCAAACCTGTGTCATAATGCCAACAATCTCCCCCTTTGGACTTGATGGCAACCCCAAGTCATTCTCCCCTTTGACATCAAGGGCAAAGGGTTATGCTCCCCCTAAGTACATGCTGAAATCTTTGATATGTTGAAGATTGGTTAGAAATAGGGATTGAATGGCTTTCCACTCTATTTTTATCCTTCTAGGAACTTGGTAGATCAAAAATTTACATTTACATTTCACTATTTATGGGGTCACGGTATTAAGTAACTCATGGTATTAAATAATAACTATTTAATATAAAATAATATTTTATATTATTTAAATATACTATATTTTATATTATGTTAAAATATCACAATATTTGGATAATTTTAACACAATACAAGTTATTGTTTATAGACACAAAATATTAAGAAATGTGACAATATTTAGATAACTTTAATACAATACAATTTATTTTTTAGGGACTCAAGGTATTAGGTAACCCATAGTATGTGGTAATAATTTTTTAAAGGTAAGTAATAATTTATAATATGTTTTACTTGTTATAAACTCAACATTGAACCACATTAGTTGGTCCTGAAAGGGACCAAATAATCCAGAAAATATTTTTTCAGTCTAACAAGTTTTATAATCGACAATATTCAAGTTTACTTTACCATGGAAATTATTAAATTGTAAATAATATTTGTTATAATATTATGTGTCAATACCAAGACTTAACAAGTTTTATAATCAACAATATTCACCCTTACTTTACCATGGAAATTATTAAATTGTAAATAATATTTGTTATAATGTCATGGGTCAATACCGAGACCAATACCACATGCCCCAAAATTATAACTTCTTTCAATATCAAAATATTTTATAAATATTTTATTTGAGTGTGGCCTCAATTGATAATAAAATTACAAAAAGCTTTTGCGAGAAATCACATAACACAATTTTTTGGCCGAAGCTAAAATCATAACATAGATATAGCAATAAACTTAATATAAGAAGATTATTAAATTGTAAATAATATCTTTTATAATGTCATGGGTCAATACTAAGACATAGCAATACCACATGCCCCAAAACCATAACTTATTTCAAAGTCAAAATTTTTTATTTTAGTGTGTGCTCAATTGATAATAAAATTACGAAAACTCTTTTGCTAGAAATCACATAAAAAAATTTGGCTGACCCAAAAATCATAATATAGATATCACGATAAACTTAATATAAGAAGATTGTTAGGTGTTCAAATTTTACCATAGATATTATTAGCTTGTAAATAAGATTTGCTATAATACCATGACTTATCACAATACTATATACTCATAAACAAATACTACTCCCAAATTAGTTTTTTTATTAATAGTATTTGTTATTATTAACATTACCAATGATAAATCTCATTATTAACCTTTTAAAATAATTTATATTAATATTAATATTTTAGACTTTTATATTTGATTTTAATTTTTATTAATATTATTATATTATTACAAAAATACCCTATTATTTAATTAATTAGTTTTAATTAACTATTTTTACATTTTTATTTATTTCATTTTATTTTTAACTTTGACTTACTATAAATTTATTATTTATTGACACTTTATCTTATAGAGTATTCTTTAAGTGAGACTTTTTGAAAAGTTTTCTGATTTATTTTATTTTCTCATCTAATTTGTCTAGAATCTAGGATTCATTGAAATCACAAGTTTGATGGGTGAACTCTTCACAATGGAACTCTAGTAGCAGTTTTTGAGGGTGCTAAATGCATATAAGCATGAAAAAAACCATTTTAAATAATACAAATCAAGATTTGAACATTACTTTTTCATTGGCCTGAAATATGTTGGCAACTCCAAAAAGCCTCATCTAAATATTACTCCTATCTTTATTATTATTTTTTTTCTCCTTTGCTTATTTTATATTTATCTATTCATAAATTGCTTTTATTATTAAACATAAATACTATTATTTACCTTTTAAATAATTTTTATTAATATATTATGTTCTTACAAAATTATGGGTTGTTTTGAATTTTTTGAATTTGAACCATATTGGTTGATCAGAAATGGGGATCAAATGGTTTTCCACTCTATTTTATCCTTCTAGGAACTTGGTAGATCAAGAGTTAACATTAATGTTTAATTATTTATAGGGTCATGGTATTGAGTAACCCATGGTATTAGATAATAACCATTTAAGTCCAATAATGTTTTATATTATTTAAATATATTATATTTTATATTATCTTAAAATATTACAATAATTGGATTATTTTAATACACTACAATTTATTGTTTACTCAAAAGATTAAGAATTTTTTTTATTATCTTAAAATATAACAATATTTTGATAATTTTAATACAATACAATTTATTGTTTATAGAGTCAAATATTAAGAAATATTACAATATTTATATAATTTTGATATAATACAATTTATTGTTTATAGATTCAAAGTATTAGGTAATCCATAGTATGTGGTAGTAATAATTTTTTGAAGGTAGGAATAATTTATAATATTTTTTAAGCATTATAAATTAAACATTGAACCACATTAGTTGATTCTAAACACAGACCAAATCCTAATGATGTGAAACATTCTCATTTTCACCCTAATTAAGTTATATAATCGACAATATTCACCCTTACTTTACCATGGAAATTATTAAATTGTAAATAATATTTGTTATAATGTCATGGTTCAATACAAAGATTTATCAATACCACATGCCCCAAAACCGTAACTTATTTCAAAATCAAAATATTTTATAAATATTTTATTTGAGTGTGGCCTCAAATAAAATTATGAAAAAGTTTTGTGTAGAAATCCCATAGCACAATTTTTTGGTCGACAGAAAAATCATAATATAGATATCGCAATAAACTTAATATAAGAAGATTATTAAATTGTAAATAATATTTGTTATAATGTAATGGGTCAATACCAAGACTTAAGAATACCACATGCCCCAAAACCATAACTTGTTTCAAAATCAAAATATTTTATAAATATTTTATTTGAATGTGGTCTCAATTGAAAATAAAATGACCAAAAGTCTTTTGGAAGAAATCACATAACAAAAATTTTTGGCCGACCCAAAAATCATAATATAGATACACAATAAACTTAATATTAAAATATTATTAAATTGTAAATAACATTTGTTATAATGTCATGCGTCATTACCAATGCCCCAAAACCATAACTCATTTCAAAATTAAAATATTTTATAGATATTTTATTTGAGTGTGGGCTCAATTGATAATAAAGTTACTAAATGTCTTTTAATAGAAATCACATCACAAAATTTTTTGGCCAACCAAATTCATAATATAAATATCATAATAAATTTAATATGAAAAGATTTTTATGCGTTCAAATTTTACCAAATTTTACCATACATATTATTAATTTAAAATAAGATTTGTTATAATACCATGGGTCAATATCATGACTTCTCACAATACCATATACCCATAAATTATAATTCATTTCAAAATCAAAATATTTTATAAATATTTTATTTTATAGAAAATTTTAAATTAAACCTAACAATATGGATACTTAATTAAAAAAATAATAAAAAAATAAAAATTTCAACATTTGCATCCTCTAAATTGGAAAGATGGGTAAAAGAACGCAAGCAAACATTCTTTTAGTAGTTGAATTGGGGCTTCTGTGATCCTTAACAAACAAACATTCTTTTAGTAGTTGAATTGAGGCTTCTATGATCCTTAACAATTATAGAGAAAATTTTCAGCGAAAATCACATGTAGAAGACCTTTGTGACGTGTTTGGAACCAACTAGTGTGGTTCATCGTCAGGACAAGTTGAGGAGTGAGATCATGGCTGCCAATTATATTATATAAGGAGAGCAAATCATCCAAACAGCTAGGTTGAGAGAGTTGACCATCAACGACTTTCTAAAACGGCTAGAAAAAATAATATTAAAATATTAATAAGTCAAATATTAAAATATTAATATTATTACAGTAGTTATTACTATAATAATAATAATATTTTAATATTTGACTTATTAATATTTTAATACTATTTTTTCTAGTCGTTTTAGAGAGCAGTGGGTATCCAAGTCAAGTCGTATGGTAACCTGCCCAGGCAGCGAGAAAAGGAAAAATTAACCTGTTCGTAAATAGAATCAACAGAAAAGAAAATAAACAAAATTTTCACATGAAATTACCCATCACGATGAATCCCGGTTGCACCAAGCCCGTAAACAAGGTAAATAATTTGGCCGATGGACCGTGATTATTGGCTTTTGTCTCTTAATGTGAATGAACTTTTTGTTATATATATAGATATGGTTAGTAATTTATGAGGAGTTATATGTATTTTAATTTTGTATCTATTTAATATTAACAAATAAATTTATTAAGTGTTTAAGGATGAAAATTTTCAAATTTTGAAATCTTTTAACTGGCATGTTTTTGAGAAAATATTTGAAAAAATGGTTCTTGTAAGGTGGTTGTAAATTTGAATAATTATGGATTTTGAAGTATATAGGAACCAAGTAATAATGAAAATGGATAGTTTTCCTAATCGATTTTCAAATTAAAATAATGAATGAATGTTGTTGCTATTGTGATTTAATCTTTTTCTTTTTTTTCTTTGTAGTACACAAGAGAAGTTTTATTTTGTTGGGAGAAAAGGTTGTTGCTTTTGGTATGGATACTACTATTTGAAAATTTCTCCCTTTGGCATTATTGAACTTATGTTTCATTGGCTTCCTTTCTTGGTTTGATGAAATTTAAGTTGGTTTCTAGACAATGGTGTCTTGGTATAGAAAACACGATTTTTCTTGTGGCTTGTGATCGATGTCGTGAGAAAGAGTTAGGATTATTTCTTTCTCCACTTGTTTTCACAATGATTTCTTTCTATCATCATACCTTAACTATAGTGGTCACTTGTCTACTATAGTGTTTCATTTTCTTCATTTTGCATACAGAATTGAACATACAATGGGATCAATGATTATGTTCAGAATACCTAGAAGATTTTTGCCTACAAAAAGATATTTCATTGTCAACCCTTTTACAAATTCATCTAGAAATGTTGGAGTTATTAGTGTTGGGGAGCGATGATTCTTCTCTTTATTTAAAAAATGTAGTCCAAGAAATTATGAATGGGTTTTTTTAAAACATGTTTGTGAAAACATGAACTCGCATTTTCTTACTTGCAGTAGTGTTGACAATGTTTGGAAGAGGATGAACCTTCCATATGGTGGTGTAACCCCACCAAAGGAGGCTATCATAATTAAAGAAAAATTTTATTGGTTATATCTAGACATAGATTATGAAGATTACCCTACTTGTGGTTGCACTATATACTAGGCTGGAATTGAACAAAAACAATTGGGGTTATTCGTTTGTTCCTATTGTTGACATACAATGTATGTCATTAGGGTTATACAAGAATCAACTTGTTTTTGTTGTTAATAATGGTTGCACGCCTATTTGGTCACTTGAATAGATACAAAATTTTCAATTTGGTTGATTGTCAAAAGAGAAAATTTTAGAATATTTTGAAGATGATTCGGGACACATATGTTTGTTGCTTGATTCTATAACTTTGGATATAAGTAGTAAATGTGTAGGTTACCTACGTTTGCGCATAGATAGAGAAAAAGTCCTTATGCTAGGTTGGTCTGGAGTGCATTTAAAGTTGTATGATTTACTAAGTGGACTGTGCAAAAAAACAAGTGTTGACGGATTGTCCGTGCTTGAAGGCTCATGCTTCTATCTACAAATAGTTGAATAATTTGATGATTTGATTGAAAATGGAAAAAAAATTCGTCGATTCTCAATGAAGATTCTATTGTTGAGATACCTCCATTGCCTATGGATGTATTCAATTAGTTTTTGAGGCATGAACATGTTTTTTTTGTATATTACTGAAGACCATATGTATGTTTAATGTTTTTAAATATATCTTTGAACATCATTGTAATTCACATTGTCAAGTTATATTAAGGAGATAGGCACATGCTTCCATCTACAAATGGTTGATATTTTGATGATGACATTGAAAATGGAAGAAAAACAATTCATTTATTCATAACGCAGATTGTATTCTTCACATAGCTGCACTGAATTAGCATTTTAGGCTTGAACATGTTTATTTTTTGATAATATAGAAGACCTTTTGTATGTTTTTAAATAATTTTTTAACATCATTATAATTCACAGTTTGAAGTTATATTACAACATTCATATGGTAAATTTCGGATGCAGCTCATATTTATTTGTTTTTAATTTCGTTAACTTGTTGTATCGATTATGTGTGAGGGGAAAATTTTTGCATGTGTTCCAAGTTTGTCGTGGGAAACATAATTTCTCAAATATTTCTTCTCTACACTTTTGTTATTTTTTAGTTATTTAAAGGTTGAAGAGTATGTATTAGCATCAAACAAAACTGTGAAATGGCTTTTCAACCGACTTTAACTTTATCATAGAGATGTTGAGTGAAATAAGAAGTAAGTGTGGTGTGAAAAGGCCCTGCTTTACTACTACATGACAACAATTAAGTGAATACCAACGATAGTGGTATCGGTACAACAAATAAGGCATTAAATAATGAAGAATAGTTGCATATCAAAGAAGGAAAAGAGATTTAACAAATGATGAAGAAGAAGCTATAAATCGTAAGTATGAAAAAAGAAGTGGTTTTCTCTGGTGAAAATTTTGTTTTGATGGCCATTTCATTGAATTTTTATCATATGAAATAACTTATTTTAAAAGGTTTCGTAACTTCTGTCTTTTTTCGAAATATTTTTTTTCGAAAGAGAGTCTTCATATGAACAACAATGGTATTTTCTATGAAGACAATGAAAGAATTGTTGTTTTTGGAGTTGATGAGAACTCTAGGAATGAAGAATTTCCTCTAATGGTTGAAAATTTGGGAGGCTGTTTTGGCGAAGAGGGTCAGGCGTTTCTTGGTAGCAACTATATTTTTAATATAGCTACCCTTTTTAAATCTCTATGTAATGTGTTTGTTGCAACAATATAGGGAGTTCGATTTTTTTTCTTTTGCATTTTTTTCTTTTCCATCTAAACTTTTTATTGTTCTATTTTTCCCTGTATTTTTTTTAGAACAGTGTCAAAATGATTACTAACCAAAAAATATGTTCAGAATCAGTCAAACCTTTATTTCTTCCTGAATGTGAGGGTCAAAGACGAAATTGTCAAACTTCAAGAAATGATGAAACATACAATAAGACAAATTGTAAGTTTAGAAACTTTCGTCTGTATGTAGGAGAAAATTTTCTTTGCATTTTTGTTTGCTTTGTTATTGATTCTCTCCAAATTTTGGTCTTCTTAGATATATCTTCTTAGATGTTGTATGTTTTGGAATATTATCTTTACATAGGGATTCTTGATAGAGATGAGAACCTTGGGGGCTGTGGAAATGGTCTAAGAGATGTTATAATGGAAGATAGGGAGTCTAATTTCAAGGAAGAAGTTGTTGCATAAGATCTTTTGGGTGATAGTAATATACTTGCTAGAATGGTTGATGATTTGGGTCAGTGTGTTTGAAATGTTGGAACCAATATTTCTCGACATAGATATATAGAGAATATTGTTGAAGCCAAAGAATGTGAGAATAATTTTCCTCTTGGTAGAGCACATGTGCTTAATGCATATTTATTTTGAAAGGTTTAGTGGTTTTCAATGTTAAATTTATATTGTTTTACGAATGTATTTGTTGATGTATATATATATGGTTAGTAATTTATGAGGAGCTATATGTATCTTAATTTTGTATCTATTCAATATTAGTTTGAATTTATTTAACAAATAAATTTATTAAGTGTTTAGGGGATGAAAATTTTCAAATTTTGAAAACTTTTAACTCGCATGTCTTTGAGAAAATATTTGAAAAAATGGTTCTTGTAAGGTGGTTATAAATTTGAATAATTATGGATTTTGAAGTATATAGGAACTAAGTAATAATGAAAATGGATTGTTTTCCTAATCGATTTTCAAATTAAAATAATGAACGAATGTGGTTGCTATTGTGATTTAATCTTTTTCTTTTTTCTTTGTAGTACACAAGAGAAGTTTTATTTTGTTGCAAGAAAAGGATGTTGCTTTTGGCATGGATACTACTATTTGAAAATTTCTCCCCTTTGGCATTATTGAGCTTATGTTTCATTGGCTTCCTTTCTTGGTTTTGATGAAATTTAAGTTGGTTTCTAGACAATGGTGTCTTGGTATAGAAAACACGATTTTTCTTGTGGCTTGTGATCGATGTCGTGAGAAAGAGTTAGGATTATTTCTTTCTCCACTTGTTTTCACAATGATTTCTTTCTATCATCATACCTTAACTATAGTGGTCACTTGTCTACTATAGTGTTTCATTTTCTTCATTTTGCATACATAATTGAACGTACAATGGGATCAATGATTCTATTCAGAATACCTAGAAGATTTTTGCCTACAAAACGATATTTCATTGTCAACCCTTTTACAAATTCATTTAGAAATGTTGGAGTTATTAGTGTCGGGGAGCGATGATTCTTCTCTTTATTTAAAAAATGTAGTCCAAGAAATTATGAATGGGTGTTTTTAAAACATGTTTGTGAAAACATGAACTCGCATTTTCTTACTTGTAGTAGTGTTGACAATGTTTGGAAGAGGATGAAGCTTCCATACAGTGGTGTAAGCCCACCAAAGGAGGCTATCATATTTAAAGAAAAATTTTATTGGGTATATCTAGACATAGATTATGAAGATTACCCTACTTGTGGTTGTACTATATACTAGGTTGGAATTGAATAGAAACAATTGGGGTTATTCACTTGTTCCTATTGTTGACATACAATGTATTTCATTAGGGTTATACAAGAATCAACTTGTTTTTGTTGTTAATAATGGTTTCGCACCTATTTGGTCACTTGAATAGATACAAAATTTTCAATTTGGTTCATTGTCAAAAGAGAAAATTTTAGAATATTTTGAAGATGATTGGGGACACATATGTTTGTTGCTTGATCTATAACTTTGGATATAAGTAGTAAATGTGTAGGTTACCTACGTTTGCGCATAGATAGAGAAAAAGTCCTTATGCTAGGTTGGTATGGTGTGCATTTAAAGTTGTATGATTTACTAAGTGGACTGTGCAAAAAAACAAGTGTTGACGGATTGTCCGTGCTTGAAGGCTCATGCTTCTATCTACAAACAGTTGAATAATTTGATGATTTGATTGAAAATGGAAAAAAAAAATTCGCTGATTCTTAATGCAGATTCTATTGTTGAGATACCTCCATTGCCTATGGATGTATTCAATTATTGTTTGAGGCATGAACATGTTTTTTTTGTATATTACTGAAGACCATGTGTATGTTTAATGTTTTTAAATATATTTTTGAACATCATTGTAATTCGCATTGTCAAGTTATATTAAGGAGATAGGCACATGCTTCCATCTACAAATAGTTGATATTTTGATGATGTCATTGAAAATTGAAGAAAACAATTCGTTTATTCATAACGCAAATTGTGTTTTTCACATAGCTGCACTAAATTAGCGTTTTAGGCTTGAACATGTTTATTTTTTGATAATATAGAAGACCTTTTGTATGTTTTTAAATAATTTTTTAACATCATTATAATTCACATTTTGAAGTTATATTGACAACATGCATGTGGTAAATTTCGAATGCAACTCATATTTCTTTGTTTTTAATTTCTTTAACTTGTTGTTGTATCGATCACGTGTGAGGGGAACATTTTTGCATGTGTTCCAAGTTTGTCGTGGGAAACATAATTTCTCAAATATTTCTTCTCTACACTTTTGTTAGCTTTTAGTTATTTATAGGTTGAAGAGTATGTATTAGCATCAAACAAAACTATGAAATGGCTTTTCAACCGACTTTAACTTTATCATAGAGATGTTGAGTGAAATAAGAAGCAAGTGTGGTGTGAAAATACCCTACTGTTGTTGGGAAAAGTATCCAATACGGAATGACCCTATCCCACTCTAAGGGTGATAGTACCTCAGCAACAACCGAATGCAAAGCTATTCAAGATTACTTCTTTATGAGATGTAAGAGAGAGGAGGAAGAGATCCACTAACCGTTATCTTCCGCTAATGATTGATCCAATCTTCCCTCTTTGCTGCTTGCTCCCATCTCCTTGCTCTTTCACTGGCCCAACTACACGAAGATCCTGTAAAAGCACAAGAAAAAGAAACTACAAGAAGCATACATCCATAATTGATTCAAGGATTAGAATAAATCAAATACACAAGCATCAATACGCCACATAGACACATGCATATAGAAGAACCTCAAACACTTTATTAATGGAAGAAGTAAAGTTCTGAGAGTGTTACAACCATAATAGGCCCAATCCAGCAACACCTCCCAGCAGAAAGAAATCTCCTCTTCACCTCCTTCAAGCAAATCACCCAATAGTTCTATACTCAAACCAACAGCACTTCCTTACAGTCACAAGATTCCAGCCTCCTTAGACCTCATGAGAGAGCTCTATATATAGGAGTTTTGGAGAAAGGATGAGTCAGCTTGAGGTTGGCATGAAGCTGACTAGTGTCCTCTCCCACTTCAGTTATTCTTCAGTTATTAAGTCCACTTGGAGGTTCTTGCTTCCACTTGGAGATCAAGACCCTCTTACTCATCAATAGGCGAATTCCTTGATCCAAGTGTCATTTTGGAAGCTTCCTGGGCATTTGACACATTGAGGAATGATTGTGCCACTTGGCCAATCTCGCCCAGCGCAGGTAGCCTTCATTGCTTTTGACATTCAGCGCAGGTACAGAGTGGAGCAGTTGACATTCAGCGCAGATGCTCAATGGAGCAGTTGACATGATCCAGAAATAGCTTGTTTTTGAGTGTTTTCAGGTGGAGAACTGATTTTCAGTGCTGTGGTTTGCTGACCTTGTTCCTCTAGGGGTAGGAAAAACATGTTTAGGGATTTTGGATCCCTCAGATTATTGACATTTCATGCTTCATGTTGTAAGGCACAAAAATGTCTATAACAGTTGCCCCCTAAAGTATGAGGTCGTTTATCGGGTGAAATGCTTTATCAGGAGGATCCGAAGTTCATTCAATCGCTGAGAGGCGCCCTGTAATAAATACAATACAATACATTATTTTTCATTCTGCTTTCATGATCTAGCTGAGGCGGGCATTCCCATGCTCAGCTTTATAAATTCATTTTGGTACATATAACAGACGACCGTCTGATGGTAGACTGATAATTCTCTGCTGAAATTATTATCCTTTGAGTAGGATGATCATCTGTTGCAATAATGTACATATCAAATGTCTTTATATATCCTGAATATATATCGCAGCCCGGATGGATGAAACTAGATCCGGGGTCTTCAAACTCGTTCGATCTTCACTCTAAGTACAAGTCAATCCATGTGAGAATTGCACTGAAGTCGAACATGGAAAGACATCACTTGATTACCGGTCAATAATGTAAACCGTTAACAAGCGCGAGAGGAATCACTGATAATGATAATGACCCTCAAGGTACTACAGTACAATTCACGTGGTGTGAATAAAGGACTAGGCGTCGAACACCACGCAAAATCTTCTGGTCGAAGGTCATTGATGTATACCTGTCGTCGGAAGTGAGAAACTTGCCATTGAGGCATGCAAGCTTCAAAGTACTGGGGGGGGTGTTCCTAGATCAACTTCTTGGATAATGAGCTGAAGTCGACAAGAAGCGATCTGTCAAAGTAGGGCCTTAATGAATCCCACATCAGTGACACGGAACGGAGCTAATGATTTTAGTGGAGGTGAAAACAATCTGTGAGATATGATTCAGGGTGGCGATCATGGGTGGATGAAGGATAATGTATGGCAGTGGATGGGACACGGTTGACTCTTTCTGAACAAAATCTCTTGAACATATAACGACACTGATGTGATGGATCGGTAGCATTACCCCAATTGTGGATGGTTTGGCGAAGACCATGGTGATGAGACCGGTGAATGAAACAACCCAACCCAATGTGATACGGAGGACAAAGTGTCATGTTCAAGAGCGACTTGCTACCATTAAAGCTTTGAGGTTCTCCCAATTTTTCCCCAGTCATTTCTGACCAGTACCTCTTTATTTTTGTCAAGCTTGAGGAGGATAACATATGCTTGTTCTATAACCTGCCCTTCGGGCAAGCCCATCGCTATGTTTTAACGAGCCTAGCGATAGGGAAACTCGTTCTCGTCTAAAGACAAGCTTGTCGCTATTTAATCATTTTAACGAGTCTAGCGACAAAGACAACTTGGTCCTTTTCATTTTTAGAGAGTCTGAAAAGGTACAGAAAGTTAACTCCAAAATTGCTTTTCTGTCATCTAATCCCTTAAGTCCGAAAAAGTATAAAACAATACAGAAGGGATGGGTTTTCGATAACTTTAACGAGCCGAATAAACAAGCGCTCAACCTTTTTGTGTAATAATCCCTCAGGTCCAAAAAGATTAAAATCTAGAGGAGGGATAGCTCTTCTGGTCACTTTAACGAGCTGGAAGGCCAAAACTCGACAAACTTTTCATATTTTACGAGTCAGTTGAAAAGAGCTCAAAGAAGACTCGTCTTTTGAGGAACGAGTGATAAACAGGGATAGCAACAGATTCCAGGTACAGGTTGGAATTTTCCAATCATGACAGTGTGACACGGGATGGCTAAGTGAAATCACTCTTCGCAGTTGTTCCTCAAAATGGGTAAACAATCATATGGGGGTGAACGATCGGCCAAATGGAATGGAGGTGGCAAGTGCAAACACGACCAAGGCTTTTTATGGCTAATAAATTTACGATCACAATGGTTATTTACCGGGATAGGTTCATTTTTTATTTAAAAATGAGCTTAAACTCTGGGGGAAACAATTCTCACTGCTTTTATTTATTTTTTAACGAGCATGAAGACCGCGTTAAAACTGCTCGGATCTTGCGTTTATTTTTTAACGAGCATGAACTTTATGCTAAAACTGCTCGATCTACAAGTCATAAGATAAGAAATGTCTCCTGTGAGATCTCTATTTTTTATAGAGCTTCATCCTCACTAAGCTTTGCTCCCTCTCATCCTTTCTTTATGCAAGTTCGGACACGGCTAATCCTAAAAACAGATAAATAACCGCTCCTAGCTTGCACTCCAAAAGGTTTGCATGCCCCCAGGTATAAAATACAATTTCAAGGCTGCCCCTCCTCTCCCCCACCTCTATTTTTCTTTGGGTATTCACAGCTACTTGTCGTCTTGCCAGTCTAATGCTAACGATACTTGTCTTCTCGTTATTCTTAACGGGTCTTATGCGGTACTTGTCTTCCCGTCGGCCCAACTTTTGACAGCTCTTTTGCAAGATCGCAAGAGAACAACTACTTGCGACAAGAGAACAGCTACTTGCGACAAGAGAAGAACACTACTCAAAGACAAAATGTTAATGTTATTGAGGGAGGCTTGCCTCTTTCTGGTTACCCAAAGATTGTTTTGTTAACACCATCAAACGAAAACATTTCCTCGGCATTGCCCACCGAAGTAGACAATGGTGAATGACTGTTGTCAAACAAGTAACCTTAACAAAAGAATCCTATCCCAGAACAACCCCTCTTCCAAATACGGACGGGGTACGGACTAGTCATATTCTTTCGTGGAAATTCTACCTTATACCCAGGGTTTCCTCTGCCCGAAGCAGACCAGGATGCATGCCCCCTGGGTTCCAGTCCCATCTTTCCGAATCACTCGCACTCATCGGGAAGGAGGACTGGGGGTGGAGACATTTCTTGAGTGAATAGACCATTGAGGGTTGGTATTTGACTATTTGCGATGCGTGATCCCGGAAATGAAAGTTGGTCTACGAGCTTGACCACCCTTCCTTCATGTGGAAAACACATTACTCTAAAGAGTGAGGAGACTATAGCTCCCATGCAATATATATAGTCTCGTCCAAGGAGTAGGTTATAATCCAAGGGTCCTTGAACGACCATCACGTTCATTTGAACGGTCTTCCCTTTCAATGTAACAGGTACATTGGGGAGGATGCCTAATGGTCGACTGGTTCGTTTATCAAAACCCGAGAGATTTCTTATCTCAGGCAAAAGCGCCGGGGAACCCAGTGCTTTCCAAGCAATAGAGGAAAGGATACTCACAGATGCCCCTTCATCAATGATAGTTCCAGCCATCACCATTCTATAGATTTGGACTATAATTCTGAATGGTATACTGGCTGGCAACCGGGGTCTGCCTAGTTGATTCCAATCAAAGGACACAACCAGGTTGCTTGGTGGTGGGACCGAATACACGGCCGGATATGACCCTGACGATGTTCCTTCCTGCGATAAAGGAATGGGTGCATTTCCCTGATGCTCATCAGAATCTGTGTTGATGAAAAGAATCTGGATGGTGTCATCCTTATTCTCTTCAGTGAGGGTGTCATTTGAAGATGAATCTTCAGTGACGGTGTCATTTGAGGATGAAACCTCTGAAGGAAGAATCGGGTCAACTGCCGTATCGACCTTTAGACTTTCGTCTGGTCCAGATTCAGTAGGTTCATTTTCAATGACTGACGCTTCAGCTGACCACTTGAGCGGGCCAGCTGTATTTTCAACCAACGAAGGACTTGGCACGAGTTTTTTGTATCCAGCAGGAAGCCTCGACGGTGAAACCGGGCGATCTTCCAAAACTCTTTTCGCTTCGTCTAAGAAGGGACAATGGTGGATGGCGTGATCGCCTTCACACAGTCTACAGGGGGATCTTGCTCCCCCCTTTTGTCTTGAACCTTCACTTTCGCTGGTTGACGGTAAGCATTCAACATGGCTATCAGAGGTTGATGCTCCCGAATTGTGCAACCGAGGGGACCAGTCCCTTAGTATCCGGGGAATACAGGGACAATCTCTATGGAAGTGATCTCCTCTACATATGACGCATGGCGATTTAGGCCCGGTCTGTGCTGTGTGTGGATTTTTGTTAGATGTCTTTTGCTTGCCCCCAGTCGCCTTAGGCTCCTTCTTCTTCTTCTCTTTCTTCTTCTTTTCCTTCTTCTCCATGGGAGCTTGGCTTTTGCCAGCTCTACTTTTTGAAGATGAAGGATTGGAGGAAGAGTTATAGGAAGTAGAAGGCTGGTGGGCAGCTCTAGACTCATCTAACTGTTGACTCGACTGTTCAGGAACCATGGTGTTCTGAACTACACTGGTTGAGAAAAGCCAAATAGGCAGGCCAATTGTCAGTCCTGGAAGCGACAATGTGGCCATGTGGGGCGCACCAACTTCTCCCCAAGAGGAGAAAGGACTAGGATTTCCATCATGTGGAATTCCTTGGTTGGGGCGTTCCATGTTCTCAACCTACAGATCAACGCGGGAATAGAAGGTGATTATGTTCCGTTTAAAATAATTTTTATAACGACGCTTAGACACAACTTGCTTTTTCACTTTTTAAGAGCCGAGAAAAAGCTAAAGATGACTCTACTCTCCTTCGATGTTTTAACGAGCCCGAAGTGACAAATGCTCGGATGGACTTTTTCAGTTATAGAGTTTGAAAAAAGCCAAAAGAAACTGCTCTGGAGTTCTAGGCAGAGGGTGTGCCAAACCTTTCGCAAAACCACAGAATACGTTTTACGGTACGAGTGGTCGATCTTCGTGAATGTTGTATTCACTGCATTGCGATCAGTAGGGCGGCCGACACGGTTTCCTATGGATAAAGGCTTTGATCCTATAGGGGTCTCCCAATATATATGCGACGGTACGTGGGAGCACAAGTCCGTATTGATACTTATCGCTTCACCGTGGAGGAATCACCCAACCATTCAACGCTAAGATATCACATTTAACGACGCCGGAACACGTCTCTAGCTTAGACCTCTATGTGTTTGCGTTATGTTTCAATGCGTTGTTATGTAAATTCAATTTATTTTAAGGTTGATCTTGTTTAGCAGTTTGCCTTTATGGATCACCACGAGATGTATAGTAACACTCCTAAATGCAGTCTAAGATGATAAGCAAACTTTTCAATCTTTCAACTTTGAAAATCTTAACTACTGAGGGAAAAGAAAGATAACACCTTTTCACACAGATCATAGAGCACACACTAATGCATTTTTCCCTAAATCAACATGCAAACTGTCATAATGCACATGCACAATGCAAGTATTTCTTTTCTCTTTCTTAATGTTTGTGCGACACAAAAAGAAAGCTGTTGTATAATTTCGAATTCAATTTCAAGTGAAAGCAAGCAAGCTTGTCCAAAATCAAAAGACACCTTAAGATTTACTTGTTTCGACACTAGAAATATATGAACTCAAACCATATGACGAAAGCAAAAGCTCAATCAGCTATGAACAACAAACAAACTAACTCTTAAGATCAAAACGACACTTAATTACAGGTCTAGATCTAAGAGGTCACAGCAAGACTAGTTCACTTTCGTTATGGGAAACTGCAAATGATACAAGAAATACACAAAGAACAAACACAGTTTCTTTATACAACCGAGGCGGAATAGTGGCAAGGAAAGTTGGTTTCAGATAGGCACATTGACTGGTAACAGGCAGCAAAAACAAGAGTGAAAACAGGGCAAGAAACAGCAGGAAACCCCAGTAGCACAAGGCAAGACTGGTCCAGCGCAGGTGGTACACAGGAAGTTTGACCTTCAGCGCAGGTAGCCCCTTAGGGAACTGCGCTGAAATGCAAACAGCCTTCACACAGCCTGCACTGAAGAACGAAACTTTCGTTTCTCTTGGTTTCCAGGTCACAGATTGCTCAAAAATTCACAGTTTTTGGCCAAATCAGAAGCTATCAGTCAAGTACACACTAAGGGATGAAAAGGAGGATGAAAAGCTATCACTAAGAGCTTATTAGAGTCCTTGTGAATCAGCTCTTCAAATCATAAAATTGCCCAGAAACTGAGCTAGAGTAGCTGCCCTCTACTTTGCATTTGAAAGATCCAAATGCAATTCGATTCGGTACTCCCTTTGTTTATGAAATGAATAGCAAAAAACACAAACAATCAACAAGATACGATCCCCAGCGGAGTTGCCAATTTGTTGTTGGGAAAAGTATCCAATACGGAATGACCCTATCCCACTCTAAGGGTGATAGTACCTCAGCAACAACTGAATGCAAAGCTATTCAAGATTACTTCTTTATGAGATGTAAGAGAGAGGAGGAAGAGATCCACTAACCGTTATCTTCCGCTAATGATTGATCCAATCTTCCCTCTTTGCTGCTTGCTCCCAGCTCCTTGCTCTTTCACTGGCCCAGCTACACGAAGATCCTGTAAAAGCACAAGAAAAGGAAACTACAAGAAGCATACATCCATAATTGATTCAAGGATTAGAATAAATCAAATACACAAGCATCAATACGCCACAGAGACACATGCATATAGAAGAACCTCAAATACTTTATTAATGGAAGAAGTAAAGTTCTGAGAGTGTTACAACCATAATAGGCCCAATCCAGCAACACCTCCCAGCAGAAAGAAATCTCCTCTTCACCTCCTTCAAGAAAATCACCCAATAGTTCTATACTCAAACCAACAGCACTTCCTTACAGTCACAAGATTCCAGCCTCCCTAGACCTCATGAGAGAGCTCTATATATAGGAGTTTTGGAGAAAGGATGAGTCAGCTTGAGGTTGGCATGAAGCTGACTAGTGTCCTCTCCCACTTCAGTTATTCTTCAGTTCTTAAGTCCACTTGGAGGTTCTTGCTTCCACTTGGAGATCAAGACCCTCTTACTCATCAATAGGCGAATTCCTTGATCCAAGTGTCATTTTGGAAGCTTCCTGGGCATTTGACACATTGAGGAATGACTGTGCCACTTGGCCAATCTCGCCCAGCGCAGGTAGCCTTCATTTCTTTTGACATTCAGCGCAGGTACAGAGTGGAGCAGTTGACATTCAGCGCAGATGCTCAATGGAGCAGTTGACATGATCCAGAAATAGCTTGTTTTTGAGTGTTTTCAGGTGGAGAACTGATTTTCAGTGCTGTGGTTTGCTGACCTTGTTCCTCTAGGGGTAGGAACAACATGTTTAGGGACTTTGGATCCCTCAGATTATTGACATTTCATGCTTCATGCTGTAAGGCACAAAAATGTCTATAACACCTACTTTACTACTACATGACAACAATTAAGTGAATACCAACGATAGTGGTATTGGTACAATAAATAAGGCATGAAATCATGAAGAATAGTTTCATATCAAAGAAGGAAAAGAGATTTAACAAATGATGAAGAAGAAGCTATAAATCGTAAGTATGAAAAAGGAAGTGGTTTTCTCTAGTGAAAATTTTGTTTTGATGGCCGTTTCATTGAATTTTTATCATATGAAATAACTTATTTTAAAAGGTTTGGTAACTTCTGTCATTTTTCCGAATATTATTTTTCGAAAGAGAGTCTTCATATGAACAACAATTGTATTTTATATGAAGACAATGAAAGAATTGTTGTTTTTGGAGTTGATGAGAACTCTAGGAATAAAGAATTTCCTCTAATGGTTGAAAATTTGGGGGGCTGTGTTGGCGAAGAGGGTTAGGCGTTTCTTGGTAGAAACTATATTTTTAATATAGCTACCCTTGTTAAATCTATATGTAATGTGTTTGTTGCAACAATGTAGGGAGTTCAATTTTTTTCTTTTCCATCTAAACTTTTTATTGTTCTATTTTTCCCTATATTTTTTTCAGAACAGTGTCAAAATGATTACTAACCAAAAAATATATTCAGAATCATTCAAACCTTTATTTCTTCCTGAATGTGAGGGTCAAAGACAAAATTGTCAAACTTCAAGAAATGATGAAACATACAATAAGACAAATTGTAAGTTTAGAAACTTTCGTCTGTACGTAGGAGAAAATTTTCTTTGCACTTTTGTTTGCTTTGTTGTTGATTCTCTCCAAATTTTGGTCTTCTTACATATATCTTCTTAGATGTTGTATGTTTTGGAATATTGTCTTTACATAGGGATTCTTGGTAGAGATGAGAACCTTGGGGGCTATGGAAATGGTGTAAGAGATGTGATAATGGAAGATAGGGAGTCTAATTCCAAGGAAGAAGTTGTTGTGTAAGATCTTTTGGGTGATAGTAATATACTTGCGAGATTGGTTGATGTTTTGGGTCAGTCTGTTTGAAATGTTGGAACCAATATTTCTTGATGTAAATATATAGAGAATATTGTTGAAGCCAAAGAATGTGAGAATAATTTTCCTCTTGGTAGAGCACATGTGCTTAATGCATATTTATTTTGAAAGGTTTAGTGGTTTTCAATGTTAAATTTATATTGTTTTACGAATGTATTTGTTGATGTTTTTTTCACATAATTTTGTTGAAGTGAATCGAGAAACAAATTTGCAAGCAATGCAATCAATATCAGATCGACGACTTGCACATGGATGATGCAACAATGAAGAAAATGTAAATTGTTTTCTGTTTCATTAACAAATTTGATTTTTTTTTGTAGATATTTCGTTCTTACAAAGGTTATCTTCTTTTTTCCAAGCAGAATTTGGTTGGGCCGAGGATTTAATAAGTGGACAAACTATCAATCCTCAACCCAGAAGAAAATTAAAATTGAGATTCTTTCAAATATATTAATTATATACATAGAAAAATATATATTTTTTTATATGACATAATTTCTTTTAAATGACATATACCTGATTTCTTTTAAACTATATATATGTATATATATTTCACATTAAAATATTTTATACATATACACAGAACATTTTATTTGTGAAATATAGTGTTATTATAATGAATATTTTTAGAGATTACATATTAATTTTATATTAAGAATTAGATGAAGTACATATTTCATCTTTATTATTATTATTATTATTACCAAGTACTTGATATTTGTTATTTTATTTTTGAATTTTCACTTACCTTTTTTCTTTAAATATTTAATTATATACAAAATTATAATATTTTGTTTATATATATATATCCTCGTTATTATTCTTAATAATATTAGGAAGTACTTGATATTTTCTATTTTATTTTTGAATTTTCACTTAACATTTTTCTTTAAATATTTAATATTTTATTATATTCAACATTATAATTTTTTTTTAATATATATATATATATATATATATATATATATATATATATATATATATATATATATATATATATATATATATATATATATATATATATATATATATATATATATTGTCATCAACTATTTAATATAGATTTAAAGTTTGTTTATTTTTCCAAAGACTTTTTTTAAACTTTATTCAACATGAAAAAATGAAACAAAAAAAATAATTTTTAGGGTTATCTATGATTAAAATCATTCATTTTCCCCATTTTCCCTCTTTTCCTTTCCATGTTTCTCTAAACCTCATGGCTGGAAGTGTTTGTTCTTTTCCAATTTTCTCTAAACTGCCTGGATGGAAGTAGTTGTAGCTATTTCCATATGATTTGATGCCACTTGTGGACGAACTTCTTTGTCTAAATTCAAACTTTGGGATACATGTGATCACTTTGTCCCTCCTGCATCTTTTTCTAAATGCACTTCCTCACTCGTTTTCTTCTAGATAATGATCTCATTTGAAGTCGTCCACCTTTGGATGTCTTCTTTTGGACCATTATTGATCTCTTCACCTTATTTAACTCGAGTTTTTTTAATGGAATCTTATTCTCATCCTCTAACTCTTAATCTTCATCTTTTGTATTATTTGGGAACTACAAAGCCCTCTACTTTGGACCTTGCTGCTTTTTCTTTTTTGGTGCCCTTTTAGCTTAAGGGTAGAAATTTTGTAGATTCCTCATTTAGTAGTAGTTGTGACATCTCAAAGTCATGTTCTCATAATAGAGCAACTAATACCATTCAAAGCTTCCATCTCAACATGTTATATTCGTGCAAAAGTAAAGATGTGCTTTGATGTTCTATCCATGTCTATTATTTTAAACTTGCCAAGAATATTTCCAATTGACTCCAATACTCAAACATGCCAAAAGGGAAGAGGGATGTTTGGTAACCCTACCCAAACTAGCATCATTGTTACAACCATATTTTTTGCATGAAAACTTGGAAATCAAGGGTTTACAAAGAGCCTAACCCTACCCTAGAACCGCGAGCCTTCAATGAGATATTTGTCCTTTTATTTCTATGTCTCAAAGTGTAGTATGAAGAAACCCTTTGAACACAAATAGATATCACACTTTCTCCAAGAAGAGTGCACCCAAGAATATAAGTCTTGTTTTGGCCAAAATACATTAAATTGATACATTAATGTAATATTTTGTAGATAAGTTAAATTATATTTTAGATGCAGAGATTTGAAATACTAGACCAGAAACCTATCCATTTTCTCCACTATGTAGGGAGTAGGAAGATAAGAATATTGTTGAGCTGAAGTAGCATTCTTCCCTTTGAGTGTGTCCTGGTCCATTAGTTTTCTTGGCATTTGAATTATTATTTCTATCGGCAGAAGGCCCTCCCTCTCCTAAACTTCCACCTGACAATCTCAAGTTTATGAGTATAGTTGAATTACAGGTGATGGTATATTCCTACATGCATATATCCTCTTATAAAATATTTCCTTCATCTATCAAATTATAAATATTTTTCATATAACACAAGCTATTTTATATCTTTTTTCTTTCAGCTTCCAAACAAGGTATATATCCTAAACATCGAAGAGAAATAATTTTCCACTTGGAGACTTTCCAATAATTTGGACAATCTTCATCAGAAGTTGTTAAGTCAGCAGATCTGGCATGAAGCATACCATATGTAAATTTCCATATTATTCCTTATCCTAATATGCAATGAAAATAGGGTTTGAGGACCATGAGGATGGGTTAAACCTCACTGCCCTATCTATGATCAACTTGGAAAAGTAATCAAGAGCCACAAGTCATTGGATCAAATTCAAGGCATACCTCTTCACCTACTCTAACACAAGAGCCACAACGTGAACCAAATATCCTTTAATCTTTTTCCAAGATCTTAGAGATGAAGTATCAAATCTATTGCTAATATGGTCAGAGATAATTTTCTAGTATTAGAAAATGTGATTCAGGAATAGGCCATACTAGGGAGATAAAATAATCTATTCATCCAATGAGAGCTTGCAACAAAAAAACAACAATGATATTTCCTCTAAGATTGAAAGGAAGCTTCCCATCCTTAACCAAAAAATAATAAACTACAAATTCATTTTCCTTTCATGCATGGTGTCACACGGAATGAGTCGATCTTGCGAACAAGATAGACCTTCCTAGAATCTAAAGAAGACCTAATGACAAGCAAACCAATCACAAACTATCCTTCTCTAAATATGCTTTTATAAACAAAGGCAAACAGGTGTTTTAGGCCTACCTTGGGTCCAACGCAAGTTTGTGGAAGCCTCGCTCCTTCGATCCAAATGAGCTCCCTTGTCGTGAATCTGCAAACACAAACAAGCAAACAAATTAAATAGCACCTGAAAATCCAATATCATAAAACATATTTAACATGAAAGTCAAGGAATTCATGAAACAAATGACATGAGACAATTTGTTGAGAAAAATGAATCTAATTGTATTAATTCAAATCAAAGAAGAACTTTACAACCTGTGCCCTGACACTGTACAAGCTCCTCCCAGGGTCCAACAAGAAGTCTCCTCTACTTTGACAAGTTTCACTCTCTTCCCAATGAAGCCAAAAAGGTATGTAATCTCTCCTCTCAAGCTCAACTAGGAAGTCTTAATTTCACCAGCATTTACCATCAAAAATGTTCAGCTTCTAACCTCTCTAGCAACCAGCCCAATGCCTTAATTTATAGTGAAATGGAGGGAAGTTACTAGGTCCTCGTTCAAAGGGATAGAGCCCTCCTTCAAAGGGATAGCTCCTCTCATCAAGGGATTAGCTCCTTCTCTTTTGGGATGCATGACACACCTAAGAGCGACTAATCGACATCAAAATTCCTTCTAGAATCATCTAGAATTAACCCAAAGTGAGTTTTTAGAATAAACTTGCACCTTTTTGACTTTCACAGGGGTCCGCACCCACTACTTTAGGGATAGAGCAGGCAATTCCGCAGTTTTTGTAAACAGGGGGTGTGGGACCAAAAGCAACAATGAGAGAAAGTGCGGAACTAAAGCTTTGTTGATTTTTAATGTCTTTCTCTCATTTTCAAAGCTTGACTTGAAGAGCTAAGGTCTGAGACTTGCTTAGGAGGACAGTACAAGTGATGATAGAGCCATACTGACTGCAAATAACCATGGTGACGATATTTTTGTGTAACACATGGACACTGATATCCAAAAAAAGGGTAGACTATATTTACATCAGAATTGAGGTAATGCTCAATAGTGATAGCCAGACAAGGATAGGAGAGAGAATCCTTAGCCAAATCACTCCCTACTCTCTAAGTCAACATAGATTTAGAGTTATTTAAATAGTTTACTCTCACTTATTTTTTTTAACTTTTAATTACCTTATGTCTCTACACTGAGAGGAACTCTATAATAGAGTATGGGGGATGTGTAGGCATTAGGCATAATATAAGAAAGATTATATTTGAAAATTTTTAAATACTTAATTTTAGAACATTTTTAAGAGATAAGGCATTTTATATGGGAAGAACTCCCCTAGGACCTTAGCTATCTTAGTTATTCTCCATCTGATTTAATGTTAGACGATTCAAATATTTTCCGCCTTTTGATCCAAATCTTCTCATAGCTACCTTTTTCGTTACCACCTTTCCTCCTTTTTTGTTTCAAGATTCCTTTCTACTCATATTATTGTGATTGAATACTATCTTCAATCATCTACGGCCAAGGTAAAAAAATACCTAATAAAGGTACTCATAATCTTTTTTGACATAAACCAACACCGAAAAAGTTGTTATCAAAAGATATTTGTTTTTTTTTGCAATTTTTTTGCAGATGCCTATTTGCGAGATGAAGATGGATGGTTTTCTACATCTCTATGCCCTACTTTCAAGTTTCTAAACAATAAATGTATATACAGATGTGTGCTTGTGCCATATTTCTGGCAAGCTAAATGCAAGAAGTTTTTTCTGGTACACAAAGTCTTTTGTCATGCCCATGTCATCAAGTTACTAAAGGTTTAATTGATTTAAGGTGCATTATTTATATTAGAAAGGTTTTATCCATCATTTATATTTACTTTACTGAAGTAAAACATTTTAATCTCTGAATTTTAATTTATGAGTGTATTAACACCATCATTTTAATCTCCCCTATCAATTGTTAGTGGAATATATTTTTAGAAGAGTGAGGCTTTAGTGATGAGATTTAATTTTTGTTCATATTTTTTACTAGTCGCATTTAGAAATAAGGGAAGAATGCATTTTTTCTAACAATTTAATTTTATTGTCTATCATTCTAATCCCTTGTACTTTTTATTAATATTTAATAGATGGAGAATGTATTTTTTCTTAAATGTTGAATTCTTACTATGTTTAACTTATATTAATGGTATAGTAAGATAAAACAAAAATTTCAATAATATAAAATTTATTGATTTTCCCGCAAAACCATTTTTTGGATAGAAATTATTTTGGCAGAGTTAAATTTTTACTATGAATTTTTCATCATTAGCAATGAAATAAATGCCTCAAGAACACATTTTTATTTTGAATAATGGGTCAGAAAGGATGTGCTCTTGAAACATAGTAACATATGTTAGAGAGATCAAATACCTAAATACTTGCACTTTAAATTTTGTATTCCATCCATGCACCTCAAAAATCTAAAAATGAAAATCAATAATTATAGAAAAGGAAAATAATATTCTTGTCAGTGTCCAAGGACTCTTTTTTTCAGTGTTGTGCCAGCGTCCCCAAGATTTGAGCCACTTTTTTAGGCCTAGAGCCTAGGTTACTGCCCATAATTTAATCACATCTTCAAAACAATAAAATAACATGGAAATGAAAGTAATAAAGAAATTACTTGTTTAAGACCTTCATTGGACCCCTACAAGCCATGACAGACATTTTGTCAAACATATGACAAATAGGTAAATTACAGGTGTAAATAACAGATATGAGAATAGGGGTCTCATACTTAGCTGAGAATCAATAAGAAACATTGATGCCTCAACACATCAACCACCATTCCATCCATTTGGTCATAAATACAATGATTATTCAATCACAAGTAAAAACATGGTGAGATCCATACATAGTTGTTGTCATAAAACACATACATAACCAACATAATAGCATCATAAATATCAATGAAAGTACAACCATATAGACCACATATAATCCATCAAAATTCTCATATAAATAAAAGGAGAAATAACCTTTCATTAATGATGCAAAATCCAAACTCGGGATGGGACTTCCAGATTCCACTCGAGTGTAGAATGGTTGAGCAAAATATCTCTTCAGTCATTCACCCCCATGTCATATTCCAAGCATGAATGTGGTATCTCATTGAACACATAAATAAAAACTCATCCATGGCTTCCAGAGGCCATCCACCTCAAGCCATCAAACAATGACTTTAACTAATGGTCGAACATCACAAAACTATCATCAGATTGGTTTCCATCCAAGCCTTCTAGGGCTTCTAGAGTATTTGTCCAACGAAGGCTTCCAGGACTAGTAAGTCAAACCATAGATTTTACCGATCTTCCAGAGTGGTTGTCCAACTAGGTCTTATAGGACTAGTAACTCAACCCACCAAGGGCTTCCAAAGCATTTTTCCAACAAACACTTCTAGGACTACTAACTAAGCCCAAGTTGTTATAGGGCTTCCAGAGTGTTTCTCCAACTAGAGCTTCTAAGGCTAGTAACCCAAGCTAAGGAAACATGAGAACCAACCAAAAAAACAACGAAGTATACCGACAATCTCCATGGCCATCGACAAAATGGCAAGGATAGGAAATCCACTATCAATCTAGGCAATCATCCATGCAAGTGACAAATCACGACCAAGAATCCACACGCATATCCCATGCATGCCAAAACTACTGAGGAAAACATACATGCAACTCGATACCTGCAAACGATCCCATTGTAGTTGCTGATCTCAATGCCTTCTTGTGATTTCCTGCTCTTCCTTTGTCTATCTCTTCCAAGAAGCCAAGTATGCCACACCCTCAAGGAGTGCTCCAAGAAAACTCTAAGTCTCCAAGAGTATGAGAGAGAGAATAATGAGAGATCTCCAACATTGAACTCACAAAAGGTTACCAACTGATCCTCAGAAGCATTTTTATGAATTAAGCCTCTATTTTCTTCATTTTCCATTTTTTTCTTTTATTTTCCTCCTCACATGAAACCTGTAACCTTTCACCTCCCTTTCCTCCTAAATTTCATTATTTTCATAAACAAATGTGCCAAAAATTCCATTTTTCCTTACCAAAGCCTTAGCCATTGCCTTTGACAATTTCCTTATCCATAAAACAATCACAAGTGATCCCCATTACTAGGATTTTGCCCAAAATTCAAGTTCGAATAAGCGTCCCATCAACTGTGGTTATTTTTTTCCTTTATTAAATTTTATTACATGGAATTTTCACCAGGGTTTTTATATAACCCTCCCCCTTGGGGGAACACCGTCCTCATTGTTCAACAACACCTATAAACACAAAACTACTATAATCAAAATATATTATTGAAGGAGCTTTATAACTTAGCTCACTATAATATTTACAATGATCAACCTACTCAGAAGAAAAACAACATGAAAACGTAACAAATGTAACATGATAATGAAATGACACCCATACCGCTTATTGGAGATTTATAACATAGCTCATGGAAGTATTTACATCCATATACATATGCACATATACCAAACATCACCAAAACATATACTAAAACATATATCAAGACACATGCCAAAACACCATACCAAAACTTCTTTGCCTCAACCGGAAAACAAAGAAGGATACATAGCTAGCATCTGATCTACCATCTCCCATGCAGCTTCATCGGCCCCAAAGTGCTTCTACTGCACCTTGTCTTGCTAGATTTATTGGTTCCGGAGCATGGGCACCTTTTTCTACAATATACACTAAGGCTTAGGCTGGAATATCCATATGGTTCCACCTGTAATATATACCATTCATTCACATCATCAACATCTCTAACATGTTTCTTAAGTAATGAAACATGGAAAACATCATGTACTTTCACTGTTCGAGGCAGTGTAAGTTGATAGGCTACTTGCACAATCATCTCAATGAAACTGAAGGGTCCACAAAACTATGGTGCCAACTGATGATCCAATCCATAAGGTGCTCTTCTTTGGCTTGATGTACAAGTAAATCTTTTCCCAAACCTGGAACTCCTTGAACAAGTTATTCTGGTATGCATATCTCTTCTACCTATCACGTCTTGTGTATAAATTCCTTTTTATAACCTGCATTTCTTGTTCCATGTCTAGTCCAATAAATACCCTGTTAACTAGATCACTCCAACTGATGAGAGTATTAAAACTTCTTCCATACAATTCCTCAAAAGGACTTATCCTAAATGACTCATGATACCCATATTTTGTACGCGAACTCTACTAGTGGAAGTTACTCTTCCCACTTTCATTGTTGATGCATCACATACATCCTCAACATGTCCTCTAATATCTTGTTGACCCTCTATGTCTATCCATTTGTCTACAAATTATAAGTTGCACTAAAGGCCAACTCTCTGTCCAAACCTGCAAATAAATCCTTCCAGATCTTGGAAATGAACTTCACATCCTTCTCTGACACAATATTCTTTAGAACGCCATGAAACCTAACCACATATATTATGAACACCTATGATACATCGCTATATGAGAATGTAGACTTCACGGGAATGAAGTGTGCAAGCTTTGTCAACCTATCCACGACAACCATGATGGAATCATGTTGTCTTAATGTCCTTGACAACCCTGTGCTAAGTTCCATGGAAATGACCTCCCATTTCCACTCTGGAATCACAATCGGCTGTAGAAATCCACCTATATGTTTACACTCTGCATGCACATGCTAAGAACCAAAACATCTAGCCATAAACTCTGCTACATCCCTCTTTAGATTCATTCAATAGTAAAATCTCTTCACTATTGTCAGTTTCTTCTGGTATCCTGGGTGACCCGAATAAGGTCTTGCATAAAACCCCCTCAATATCACCTTCTTGAGCTCACTGTTATCTAACACATATGTCCTATCTTTGAAGCTCAACAATCCATATGATGTAAGGAAATAGTGTGCATATGCACCTGTACCCGTACCTTTACCTTTACCTATACCTGTACATGTACCTATACCTATACCATCACCTGTACCTATACCTGTGCTATGCTACAACCTATGCAAAATCTCCATATATCTGACATCCTACTGACCTGCCTAGAAGATCCTATCCTGTAATTCTGTCCCATAGGAACTCATACTTTCTAAGTGATTTACCTATATCCTTGTGTTAAGATCATATTCCACTTTTTTCTCTTTACCTTTGATATATATGATCCCATAATTTAACTCACTAGTCGTATCCAACCACCAAACCTGCTTACCATTCAAATTTGCCTGGTAAAATAGGTACCGCAACCAACTATGATCACTCATCAATGTAAAGTTCCTTCCCAGAAGATAGTGTCTCCACATATTCAATGCGTGTATGATCACTTCCAAATCAAGATCATATGTGGGGTAGTTATGCACGTGCTCATTTAGTTACTGTGACTCATAACATACCACCTATCCATCTTTCATAAGGACTCCACTAAGTCCTTTCTCACAAGAATCTATGCATACTACAAACTCCTTGTCTAGTTCTGCAATCTTTAACACTAGTGCATGTGTCAACAACTGCTTGAGCTTCTTAAAACTAGCCTCACACTCCTTTGTCCATTCAACCTTCTTACCTTTCCTCTGTAATGATGTAATAGGATAAGAAATCTATGAGAATTTCTTGAGGAACCTCCTATAATAACCTGCCAACCCCATGAAGTATCTTACCTCATCCACTATCTTAGGAGCTACCCACTCCTTGATGCAGGCTCTTATCTTTTCTGGATCTACTGGAATGCCCACCTTATAGACAACATGCCCCAAGTAGTGTACCTTAGTCTAAAAGAAACTATACTTGATGAGCTTAACATACGATTGATGTTCTCTCAACAATCTCAACACTGCTACTAAATGCTCAGCATGCTCTTCCTCATTTTTAGAATATACGAATATGTCATCAATAAACACAATAACAAACTTATCCAAATATGGATGCCACACATTATTCATAAAATTTCATATAAATGCAGCTCGACCATTAGTTAAACTGAATGGAACTACAACAAACTCATAATGCACATAACTGGTCTGGAAAGCATTCTTGTAAATGTATTCCTATTTGATGCATACCTGGTGATACCAGGATCTCAAATAAATATTTGAGAACACTATTGCTCCCTTCAACTGATCGAAGAAGTCATTGATCCTCAGTAATGGATACCTATTCTTGATGGTCACTTTGTTCAATTGCCTGTAGTCAATGCATAATCTAGGAGTACCATCCTTCTTCTTCACAAACAATACTGGTGCGCCCCAAGGTGATACACTTGGCCTATTGTACCCCTTGTCCAAAATTTCCTTCAGGTGCAACTTTAATTGAACCAACTCACATGTGCTCATCCTGTAAGGTGATTTTGATGTTGGAGCTGCCCATAGCACTAACTCAATAGAAAATTTTATCTCCTTGTGAAATGGAAACTCTGAAATATCCTCAGGAAATGCATCCTTGAACTGTAGTAAAAATGAATACCTACTCAACACCCTTATCACTAGAAATGTGCACTACAAATAGCTTGCACCCTTTCTTGCGGCTACACGTTTCTCACATAGTTGTCACCATCCTAACTGATGTGGATTTCTTCTTTCCCTGCAAGATTATTGTTTCCTAATTACCATCCAACCACTCAATAGCTTTGTCATAAAAATCCACCTTGGTTCTATGAATATATAATGAATCCATGCCGAACATACGGTATGATCCCAACAACAATACATTCAAATGTGTTGTGGTAGACATACCATTCAAGTCAAATGCACAAGATCTTACCCAATGATGAACTTGCTTCTTTGTGTACTTTTATCTAACCGAACTAACCACTATTCTGCATGTATATCCTTATTCAAACCACACTTAACCTCCAAGTTAGGACTAACATAGCTATGATTAGATCTAGGTTCAATCAAAATAGAAATAAATTGATCACAAATCTTCCCATCCATCTCAATGATAAATGCCCAATGGTTTGCCTCTTTGTTATCTATTGTTGCATAAATACAAGGAACTCTATGACCAACGTCCCGAGCAGTATCTATTTCCTATGCAATGTATATTTGAGGCCTTCCACCTTGATTTTACAGAGAATATCTCTTGTGATGATCCTTGCCACAAGTCCAACACTCTATAGGCTTCCAAATTGTCTCCTTGTTTTGTTCTCCTGATCAAATTCCCCGTCCTCTATTTGATGCATTGAACTTATTAGATGGCACAACATTTTTCTTATTACCTTAATCTCGAGGTCTTACTCGCTTGTCACATTTTACTTTGTTCTTTGCATTTCTTTTCTATTCTGGATTAGTCTCAGATATGCACTTCGATTGTTCATAGCAATACTTTAGCTTTTGAATGACTTCCTCCAATGATCTAGGTTCATCAAACTCAATCCTATCCTTGAATTCCATTGGTAACCCACTAGTGGACCTCTGAATTTTGGCCTTCTCCTCTTGTAAGGATGATAACGATGTTGATCATCATGCCTGTCAAAACCAGAACTAGAATAATACATGTGTCTATCCCTTCTCCTATCTAGAGTGTCCAAAAATCTACCATATTTGATTGTGTCATCACTATCTGGCCTGTGACCACCATGCAACCTATTGCAATATTCTCCATTAGTTTTATCCTCCTGCTCATGGCTGATCTGAAGTGGCCCCTGTTGCTACAAATTTGACAAGCTCTAAAGTATCACTCCATTTACCTATGCTATCTTCTCTTGTCCCTGCATGATTCTGTTGTTATGTACCTTACAAATCCTTATCTCTTCCTTTAAGCTTCTCAGTGTAAATTCCAAATAAAAAGAGTTCCCAACAACATACTTCTCGTCTCATTCATAGGGAGAGTCTTTGTGGTCAACCATTTTGCTATCCATTTTATATTTCTTCCTGCAAGGTATATTATTTCACCTAAACCAAATCACAATAATACAAGTATCTTAGTATAGCTTAGGGAGTATATGTTGTCTGCAAGAGCAATAAATCAGTGTGGTACATGTATAACATAATAATGACAACATATAGAAACATAGAACATAAGAATATGACCATGCAACCATCATAATAGATGGGTCCAGTCATCAATGCATGATCTTAACAACAACACACACCATGACCTCATGCATGACAACCACCATTACATCATTGTACACTTGACCAGATGAAAACATGAACTTGCATAAGTGATGCATAACCATCATCACACATTCATAAACACATATAATGAAGCATAAATGAAAAACACTTGTAACCAAACCTACAAGAATGATACATGCAACCAAGCATACAACAACGATACATGTAAGCGACATAAATCGACATGTGATCATTCATACACTCACGACGATACATTCCACAATAAAAACATGAAGTTGCACATGACGACATCACTACAACAATGATCAACATTATGGAAATGAAACAAGTACATGGAATGCAAGTGTAGGAGACACACGTGCAACTGACATGCATGCATGACCAACAACAACCCATCAAGTCCTAGGGGTAAACATGCTCGACCTCCTAAGTCACATTAAGGAAGTGGAACCAATGGAAACACACCATATAGACCTTCCGCATCAACTATAGGACCCCTGAGAATCATCGAAACCATTTAGGCAACTTGCCCTTAGGTCCCACTGAGATTTTGTACAACTTAACCCCAGTCGCTCTCATGTTATAGGCATGGCAATGTCCAAGGACCTCTGGACGTTCTCATGGGCTTGCTTACCAATATCCAAAGACTATTTTTGTCAGTGTTGTGCCAACGTCCCCAGGATTTGAGCCACATTTTTAGGCCTAGAGCCCATGTCACTACTCGGAATTGAATCACATATTCAGAACAATAAAATAACATGGAAATGACAGTACTAAAGAAATGACTTGTTTAAAAACTTGACTAGACCACTACTAGCCATTATAGGCATTTCATCAAACATATCACGAATATATAAACTACAAGTTTAAATAACATATCTAAGCATAGGGGCCTCATATTTAGATGAGAATCGCTAAGAAACATTGATGTCTCAACACATCAACTGCCATTCCATCCATTAGGTCATAAATACAATGATCATTCAATCACAAGTAAAAACATGATGAGATGCACACATAGTTGTTGTCATAAAACACAAACATAACCAACACAATAGAAGCATAAATACCAATAAAAGTACAACCATATAGATCACATATAATGCATCAAAATGCTCATAGAAATACAAAGAGAAATAACCTTTCATTAATGATGTAAAATCCAAACCCAATATGGGACTTATACATTCCACTCAATCGTAGGATAGCTGAGCCAAATCTCTCTTCATCCATTCACCCCCATGCCATATTCCAACCATGAATGTAGAATCTCATAGAGCACATCAATAAAAACTCATCCAGGGCTTCGAGAGGTCATCACCCTCAAACCATCAAATAGTGATTCCACCTCATAGTCAGACATCACAAAACCATTATCATATTGGTCTCCATCCAAGCCTTTCAAGCTTTCCAGTGTGTTTTTCCAATCAAGGCTTCTAGGACTATTAACTCAACCCACAACTTTTATCGGGCTTCTAGAGCATTTGTCCAACCAAGGCTTCCAGGATTATTAAATCAACCCACTAAGGCTTCTAGATCATTTGTCCAACCAAGGCTTCTAGGAATAGTAATTCAACCCAAGCTATTATAGGGCTTCTAGAGTGTTTCTCCAATTAGGTCTTGCAAGAACAGTAACTCAACCCAAGCTAAGGAAACATGAAAAACAACAAAAAAAATAAGGAAATAAACCCATAATATCAACGGTTATGCAAGAAATGGTAGGGCTAGGAAATCCATTGACAATTCAGGCAATCCTCCATGCATGTGATATATCATGACTAAGAATCCACATACATATGCCATGCATGCCAAAGCCAGTGAAGAAACATACATGCAACTCGGTACCTGCAAACAATCCTATTATAATTGTTGATCTTGATGCCTTCTTGTGCTTTCCTGTGCTTCCTTTTCCTTTTTGCTACAAGAATCCAAGTATGCCACACCTTCCAAGAGTGCTGCAAGAATGAGGCCTTTATTTTGTTCATTTTCCATTTATTTCCTTTATTTTCCTCCTCACATGCAACATGTGACTTCACCACCCTTTTCTCATAATTTCCATTATTTTCATAAATATATGTGCCAAAAATGTCATTTTTCCTTTCAAAAGCTTTAGTCATTTCCTTTTCCAATTTCCTTACCCATCAAACAATCACAAGTGATCCCATTACTAGGAATAAGTGTCCCGTCAACCATGGTTATTATTTTTCTTTTATTAACTTTTATTACATGAAATTTTCACTAGCACTGTTACAATATCCATTTACATTAATTTTTCCATTTTATTAATGTCTTTAATAAACATTAAAAATTAATAAAAAAATATCAATTTTTATTAAATTGACCTATAGAAAATATTTGTGCAAATTTATATTACATGATAGGAATAAATGTATAAAAAACTTAAAATTAAATAATATATGTGTTGAAAAACGTTTTATTTAATTAATATTATTTATTTGATTAATATTGTCTATTATATTTATATATTATTTACAAAATTACATTATTTAAAATTTAAAATAAATAAAATAAAAGTACCTATAAATATAATCAATATTTATAGAACTTAATAGTAACAAACCTTAATGGCGTATGAATCGTAATGTATTAAATTTTACATATTATCTTAAATTAAAACTCATAACCAATATAGATTAACACACAAGAAAAAAATTTATGAAAGTAATTTCAATCCACCCTGAGATGGCTCATCCCACTCTTAGTTTACATACATACAATGTATCCAACACAGGTAACCTTTTGATAAAGATTAACACATCCTAGACAACTAACAACAAAAAATATTCTACTAAATGTGCTTATTTATATATATTGAGAACTATAATATAATTCATGATATTTCAACGTTGATGGTTTTATTTATTTTTTAATTTCTATTATTTATATTTGTTTAAATAAGCCATTTTTTATAATCAAATTTATTATAAAATTATATATATAATTAATTTCTATTACGATTAAATTCAATTTCCGTATCGATATTTAATTAAAAACATTTTAGCATTTAATTTAACTAACATTTTAACAGTGCATGCAGTGAGGAGATTATTATTGTATTTATATATATAAACCCTCCATGTCGAAAACATATTTCCTATCTATAGTTTGAGACCATTAAATTAAGATTATAATCACTCATGAGTCTACGATATCAAGAGCTTAATATATGCATGTATTGAATATATGAAGATAGACATAGTGCCTTTAATTAAAAACAAAATGAGGTTGTATTTACGTGGTATGTGTGGGTACTCTTTAAGTCATCATGTAATTTAGTACTTAAATGTCATAAGTATGTACTAGGACTGAGTTAATGTTAGAATTTGGATTACTTGTGACATTAAGTAATTTTTATTAGGGTAATTGAGGTAAGGAAAATGCTACATGCCCCTAGTTTAATTTTATTAATATTATTATATTAATAAAAAGATACCATATTTTTTAGGGTCTTACTCTAACCCTCTTATTTATGCAACACGATCGAGTCATAGTTATAGTTAAGTAAAGAGTGAGTAAAGCCCATATTAATAATTGTAAGTGGTTAACCGACATTTAATGAAGGGACCACAATTAGTTATAAATGGGCCATGGTATTAGATAGATGGTATTAATAAGAACTATGGTATTGCCACATGGTATTGCATGTATGAATCGTATATAAAGGATAGACACTCCCCTAGAGGGATATCGTGTCTTATTTTGTAATCGAGCTCTGCTCTATTGGAGGTTGGCCCCTCGAAGAGGCAAGTGAACATTGATTTCTGAATAATACAATATTTGTTGTTATTTCTCATTGTCTATGTTTTGGATATATTTCTTCTCATATTTGGTATTCTAGTATTGTTTTGTAGGTTAAGAGCATAACAAGTGGTATCAGAGCGCTTTCCAGGGCCGGTGGATCTCCATTTTTTAGCAATTTTTTTTTTGGCTAGAGACGTGTTCCAGCGTCTTTAAACCAAGGGATCCGTCATTGAGCCCATAAACCTGTGGATTTGGGGAGGCATGCACGTAGGAAGTACAAGAGGTGGTCACGCTTGTTGGACTCCCTTGTCACCCCTATGGGTACCCCTTCAAGTAGTAGCACATTAGACAGAACCACACACGGCTTGTCTTCCAAGTACCCTCTGGGTATATCGGAAGCCCCTAGCTCCCTTCAAACCTCACCATCGATAAACCGTCGGCCATCTTGCTGCTACAGTACACCGAGAATAGCACTTGGGGAGATTACTCACCCGTACGATAAGGTAGTCGGGTTGTATGGCTAATGGTACGATTGATCCTCCTTGGTTAGTGCCTTGAAAACTTCGGCCAAGTACTAATGTCAGACCCTTATGTATATTGCAATCTGTAGCACCTAACACTCCTGGAGACCATAGTTCCCTTCTCTATTTCTGGATCGCGCATTATCTCTGCGAGATCAGATCTCACAAGTGGGGTTTTGTAGCAGCAGCAGCAATCATTTCCACTATTCAAATTTATCAGAACAATCATTTAGATCTATTAGATCCATCAGATCCGTAGCAGAAATCAGTTCTACTGTTCAGATCTATTAGATCATCCATTCAGATCTCTCAGATCCATCAGACCCACCATCCAAATTTGAGTAGTTGTGTGGATTCCTATACCTGGGCGTGATTTTCGCAGGACTTTTGGTAGCATTGTCATTTCTGGGATTCAGCTACAGTAGTATTCCTAAGCAAGGAGTAAAACTCCATCAGGAGTAAAAAAAAAAAAGGAGTCTGAGACCCCCGAGGGCGCTTATTGGTGACTTAGCCCATAGAATCGGGACGACGAGCTGAGCAAGTTGGTACCATTCAATTGTTAGTGCCAAAAAATTCGGGCGGTCCCAAATTTCAAGTAGATCGGCTCAGTGCATGGTACAAACTAGAGCTCAAGCTATGGCGAATGACAGGATGGACAGCCTTGAATCATGCTTGAAAGACATCGTATCGCAGTTGAAGGAATTAACTGCAACACTCTCTAAGGGCAAGATGGAGGCACGTGACGAGGCATATATTGGAAATGAAAATAGTGAGGGTGAGTCTAGCTATCTTCACCTCTTTGGCACCCACCAACAATCCCATCTGCGACCACCCAAGTTGGACATGCATAAATTTGATGGCTTTCACCTCACTGCATGGATAGCAAAAATGGAGCAATATTTCAATCTAAATTACATTCTTGATAATGTGACTCAACTTAGTGTGGGTATCATGCACTTAGACAATGAAAGATGGCAATGGTGGCAATGGCATAAACATTGTTATGGAAGGCCCTGGATGTGGGAGACATTCAAAAGAGCTCTTATCGATCGCTTTGACCAGGAATTTGACTTTTTGGGTCATCTCACAAAGCTCCAGCAGATAGGAACAATGAATGAATATATTGAAGCATTTGAAGCCTTAACTTTCCGCACTAGAGGTCTACAAGATGAGTTCTACATGGAATGTTTTGTCAGTGGTCTCAAAGAAGACATACAATCCCACATCTGACTGCACCACAATACCTCATGGCTGCATGCTTGCAGGATAGTTCATGAAGTCGAACGTGCGTTGGCGGCCTAGTCCAATCGCCCAAATTCATCACCAAGCGTCGCCCCCCAAAAGCTCAAAACACTACCCAGACACTCAAGGTTCAGAAGGTGTCACGAACAGAAATGGTAGAAAGAAGAAAATAGGATTATGTTACTATTGTGATGAGAAATACTCCCTCGGGCATAAATGCAAGGAGCCCAAATTTTTTCAAATTGATGCTACTGATCATAGTGCATCGAAGGAAGCCCCACCACTTGAGCAACTAGAGGAGGAAGAAGAGGACAACCAGTAGGACAATGTGCCTGAAGAACTAGTTATCTCGTTGCATTCTTTTGCAGGGATTTCTTCGCCTCAAACTCTCAAAATCAGAGGTTTTATTAAGCATCCACTAGTAGTTTTCTTGATTGATAGTGGAAGTACACATAATTTTATCCATCAAAGAGTCGTGGAAGCCATGCATTGTTTTGTCCAAGCAGTTTCTAACTTCCAGGTCCAAATTGTTGATGGGGGAACAATGAAATGTAAAGGCCACTGTGAAAATGTCAAACTTCAAATGGGGGATTATCACTTAAATACCCATATGTTTGCCATACAAATGGGAGGGTGCGACATTGTCCTTAATGTTGAATGGCTATGCACACTTGGTCGAATCACAATGGATTTCCAGGAGGTATATATGAGCTTTAAGAAGAACAACCACACACACAACTTCCGCAAACTCTAGGCGGGAGCTCCCTCTATCATTAGCTCACATCGGATGGAAAATTTGTTAAGAAAGGGACACCATGGAGTTATAGCTCAATTTAATGCCATCCAGGCCTGCGAACCCAATCCTGTTCATATTCATCCTCAGATGTAACAGATCTTAAACAACCATATTCCAGTCTTTGATAGGCCTCATGATTTTCCACCCTCGAGAGGGGAACATGATCATAGCATTACTTTGCTCCCAGGGGCCCAACCACCAAATGTGCATCCGTATAGATATCCGTTTGCCCAAAAGAATGAAATAGAAAAAATAATCAAGGAACTCTTGGAAGCAGGCGTCATTTTTCCTAACATTAGTCCTTATTCATCGCTGGTGGTCATGGTGCTCAAGAAAGATGGGGAATGGCATATGTATCCAGACTTTAGGGCCCTTAATAAATTGACAGTCAAAGATAAATTTCCCATCCCAGTTGTTGATGATTTATTGGATGAACTAATGGGGCTTAATTCTTTACTAAGCTTGACCTTTGCTGAGGCTACCACCAAATCTGCATGAAAGAAGTAGACATCCCAAAGACTACTTTCTGAGCTCATGAAGGCCATTATGAGTTTCTGGTCATGCCATTCGGTATTTGTAATGCCCAATCCACTTTTTAGAGCATTATGAACCACTTGCTCAAACCATATCTTAAAAAATTTGTCCTTGTTTTCTTTGATGACATCCTCATCTACAGTCGTACCTGGGCCACACATCTTCAACATGTCGATCTGCTCTTGAAACTGCTCTACAAGCATAAATTATTTGTCAAGATGTCCAAGTGTTATTTTGGCATGGAAGAAGTTGAGTATTTGGGCCACATTGTGGGGCGTGAAGGTGTCAGGGTGAACCCCAAAAAGATCCAGGAAATGCAAGATTGGCCTCAACCTAAGACATTGAAGAGCCTGAGAGGATTTTTGGGTCTCACAGGCTACTATCACAAATTTGTCCACAATTATGGTCACATTGCTAGGCCCTTCACTCAACTCCTCAAGAAAAATTCATTCCTCTGGAATGGTGAAGCACAACAGGAATATATAGGTCTCAAACATGCCATGTGTTCCACTCTAGTATTAGCACTACCTGACTTCACCAATTCTTTTGTGATTGAATGTGATGCTTCGGGTACAGGTATTAGGGCAGTCTTAATGCAGGAAGGTCGACCCTTGGCCTTCACGAGCTAAGAACTAAGTGGGAAGAATCTGGAACAATCTACCTATGAGAAGGAGATGATGGCCATCTTACATGCATTCGATACCTGGCGACCATACTTATTGGGGCAATGTTTCCAAATCCACATCGACCATTAAAGCCTTAAATATTTTTTGGAGCAATGCCTATCCTCACCACAACAAAATAAATGGCTCACCAGAATGCTGGGATATGATTATGAGATAATTTACAAGAAAGGGCGTGAAAATATTGTAGCAGATGCGTTATCTTGCCAATTTGAGGAGGAAAGTACCATGCTTGTAATTTCCTTTCCCATTCTAGAATGGATTGAAGAGGCCCACAAGGAATGGTTTTCACATCCCTAGCTCTCCCAACTCATTAATAAATTGCAGGCGGATCCAAATTCCACAGCGGGCTACTCGTGGTGAGATGAGATTCTTCGCTACAAGGACAAAGTCGTAATATCACCAACATCCACCCTCAAAAGCCACATTTTGGTGGAGTTGCACTCATCTCCTACTACAGGACATTCAGGCTTTCAGAGGACATATGCTTGCACTCGAAGATATTTTTTTTGGACAGGCATGAAAAACGACATTCTTGCTTTTGTAGCTGAATGAAACGTCTGTTAGCTCCACAAAGGAGAAACAGTTAAATCCCCAAGCACATTACAGCCATTGCCCATCCCGACCTCAATCTGGATAGAGGTTTTTATGGATTTCATTACGGGCCTTCCAAAGTCAGGAAACAAGTCAGTCATCATGGTGGTTGTGGACAGACTTTCTAAGTATGCTCATTTTTGCACCCTACCCCACCCTTTTACACTGACTTTGGTCGCTCAATCTTTCATGGAACAGATCTTCAAATTGAATGGCATTACCACTTCCATTGTGTCTAATCGTGACCCGGTCTTCACTAGTAACTTTTGGCAGGAACTATTCCCATTACAAGGTACCCAACTACAACTCAATGCTTCCTATCATCCACAAAGTGATGGTCAAACTGAAGAAGTGAAGAAATGTCTGGAAACATACCTTAGGTGTTTCACTTTAGAAAAGAAACATCTCTGGGTACAGTGGTTACCTCTAGCTGAATGGTGGTATAACACCAACTATCATGCCACCACCAAAATGGCTCCATATAAGCAGTCTATGGTCAACTCCCTCCTTCCCCTACTTCTTATATCAAGGGATGCTTGAAGGTACAAGCAATCGATCAACTCCTACAAAACCGCACAACCATGCTGGCTCACCTTAGAGAGAATCTTCATCAAGCTCAAAACCACATGAAGCAACAGGTAGATCAACATCGCTTAGAACGCCAATTTCAATAAGGGGATCAGGTATTTTTGAGGTTGCAACAATATAAGCAAACATCACTCAAAGAAAAGGGTTGTCAGAAACTATCTCCAAAATTTTATGGACCGTATCAAGTACTTCAGCACATTGAAGAAGTTGCCTACAAGCTAGCTTTGCCACCTACTGCAAAAATCCATCTAGTTTTCCATGTCTCATGCCTCAAGAAAGTGATTGGGAACAACTACAGAATTCAAACCAATCTACCTGAACTTGATGAAGAAGGTTCAATTTGGCTCCAACCTGAATAGGTTCTTGATACACGAGAAAGACACCTATGTGGTCACATGATCAAGGAAGTCCTCATCAAGTGGAAAGACACCTCTACGGAAAATGCAACCTGGGAACTAGCCACTATTCTTCAGCAGTTTCCACAACTTCAGCCTTGAGGACAAGGTTATTCTTATGGGGGAGGGCATGTTAGGGTCCCACCCTAACCCCCTTTTTATGTAATAGGATCAAGTCATAGTTATAGTTAAGTAAAGAGTCAATAAAGCCCATATTAATAATTGTAAGTGGTTAACCTGCATTTAATGAAGGGACCACAGTTAGTTGTAAATGGGCCATGGCATTAGATAGATAGTATTAATAAGAACCATGGTATTTCCACATGGTATTGCATGTATGAATCCTATATAAAGGATAGAGACTCCCCTCGGGGGGCATCGTGTCTTATTTTGTAATCGAGCTCTGCTCTATTGGAGGTTGCCCCCTTTGAAGAGGCAAGTGAACATTGCTTTCTGAATAATAAAATACTTGCTGTTATTTCTCATTGTCTATGCTCTCGGTATATTTCTTTGCATATTTGGTATTCTGGTATCGTCTTGCAAGTTAAGAGCATAACAATATTCAATTAATTAATTAATTAGATTTAATTGATTGCTTTTTTTATTAGTATTTATTTGGAAAATTTATGATTTATTTACATTTTATTATATTTTTATTTTCAATTTATTATTAATCTTACATTTTTTATTTTATTTATTTATTTTATTTTTATATTTTATTTTATTTTTATTTCTATTTTTATTTTTATTTTTATTTTTATTTTTATTTTTATTTTTATTTTTATTTTTATTTTTATTTTTTTGTTTTGTTTTTATTTTATTTTATTTTATTTTATTTATTTATTTTTTCCGAGGAAAATTTTTAATTTCTATTATATAAAATAGTGAAAACTACATGTTGTGGATGTTTTAAAAGCATATCCAAAATGGTGATCTATTGAGACCATGCTGCAAAACATCCTCAATATGTTGATCTTGATCATTTATTACAAAATTTTATGCATCGATCATACTATTAAAAAATTCCAACATCCTGTATGTATATTAATAAGAGAAAAACTATCGAAAATAGAGTATATGATATGACCTCAAACAAGTCCATCATCTTGCCAAGATGTCTGTCGATAAAAGTGTTGTGGTAAAATTGGAAGTCATCTGCACCAATCTGCTCATAAGCTCATGATACGAGGAATCCTTGGATAAACTGTCAGAAAGTGTATTCCTTCCCCTGTAGATGTGATGACATGAAACATGATCATATTATGCTTTTAATAAAATAACCTCATCCATTAAATTGCTAAGTGCATGCACATGACATTCTACCTCTTGATTAAACTCGTTAATGGCAATTCTAGAATCTCCAAACATCTATAGCTATCAAAACCCATTTTCAATTGAAAAGAGAAGGAGAAATCTAAGGCTACAGATCTCAACATAATTATTTTTACCTATACAGAAACCCATTTTTAATTTGAAATAATGGTCATTATTCAGATAGAGAATTGCACACCTCCACTTCTGCCTTTTTGAGATGATCCATAAAAATATTCCCATTGAATTGAACGATCAATAGTCTCAACAATCATGTTTCGGGAACTCCGATGTTGTTCATTTTCAAGCAACAAGTTGTAAATAGTTATTATCTGAGCTACTATCTATTCCAATTGTTTGAATGATTTGTGGAAAATTTTATGATTCGTGGTAAGTCATATTCCCCTACATACCAGAAGAGGAATATTTCTTTCATTACATGATTGAGTCACTTCCCACCATGACATCCAAGCTTCATTGATATTATCTCCCCCATCTTATACCAAAGCCAAGAGCCTAATAAATCATATTCCAAATTTATGTAGAAAAAGTATAGTGTAAAGATAAATGATTAACATTTTCCTCACTATCATGACACATTGCACATCATGATGGACCCTAGAAGAATCTCCTTCTCAAATTTTCTTCAGGAGGAACTTTATTTTATAACAAACACCACATAAAAAATTTATATTTGCTTGGGTTCTTTAGTTGCCATAATTGTCTCCACTGCCAGGATATTGCTTCAGGTTCATGATCAACATATATAAAAATATATCCTTCTTTCGGAGTATACCTTCCAAGGGAAGAATGGATCCAAATGATCTCATCATCCTTATCATGAATTCTAATATGTGGTGTCAACAAATCATTTGTGAATTGGTGCCACTTATGACGTCAGTTCTCCAGTAAATTTAATTCTTTAGTCGATAAGCATTTTTGTCCTAAAATAGAAGAATTATCCTCGTTAACTAAATGATTTAGTGTCTTCTTTCCCTATTTTGACAGAATTTCAATTAATTCATGGGGGATAAGATGAGAGTTTCCACTTCTAGACCGTAGGTCAATCCCAAGATGAACCCTCTCACCTAATCCCACATACTAGGCTAAACTAGAATTGATAAAGCCAAAGGAATTTATTATGGCCCTCAAAACTGTCGATATGTTTATTATGTTCTTATTCGAAAGTGAGATCCAATCTTCCAATGAGAGTGGAGCTATATATTTACTTATAATAAACTATTCCCATTAACTCTTCGATGATAACATATGTCATCCTACTTTTACTACAAGAGCTTGTGAAAAACCAATCATCATGTCTGCATTGAGGAGGCTAGTGTTATTGCTAGAGTGTCCCATTTCCATCATCGAAAATTTAGGGAAGCGCTAGAGATTGAAAAAAGGCCGAACAATCTCAATAAGGAGGATGGCTGGAAGGTCAGTAGTTGCTGGGTTCCAACCCTCTCCTCCTAGTCGTGGTCTTCCTGCCTTCCCTCCCCTTTGTTTTCTCTCTTTGTCTTTTTATTTTTCCCCTGATTTCCTGTTTTTTGGGGTCTTTGTTCCTTGAGGTTTTTCTAGTTTAAGGTTTTGTTGTAGCACTTATTCTTGCTTTTAACTTCAAATAATTATTCTTTGTTTATTTTTGTCTATTAAGAAATTGTCTTCTTAACCCTTATATGACTCTATTATTTATTTAGTTAACTAAATTTTAAATAACTAATGAATTGGATTCCTTCTATTTTATTTTTAATCATATATAGAACTATAAATAAATTAAAATTAAAAATTATAACTTGCTTTTTATATATTACCCTAGCGTTTATTACTTTTAGCTAACTTTTCTATTATTGAAATTAACAACTTGGATAACTTATTTTATTTTAATTGATTCATTTTATAATGATTTATATATTTCTATTATCATTATTATAATTAAACCCTAGCATTTATTACTTTTAACTAACTTTTCTAATATTGAAATTTAACAACTTGGATAACTTTAATTTAAATTGATTCATTTTATAGTTTATTTATATATTTCTAATATGATAATTACAATTAAATTACTCTAGTTACTCTAACTTATTTAAATAACTATTATTTAAAATTTATATTAATTTAATAGATTATTAATACTATTAGTTGGTGGAATAATCCCTTTTGACTTATAAGTGAGTAATATTATATATGGATATTTATTCATATTTATATAATTAATAATAATTTTTATAACTAACTATTAACCCAAACTATTTTAGTTTATAATTTATTTTTAAAAAGCATATATTCATAATTTTAATTGGTTAAAAAGTATCTGTTTACTCTTATTTTAATAAGAATCTAACTTACCCAAGTTATATTTTTATTATATAATGGTCATACCAAATCTAGCCATTATCTATATAGCCGTTACCTAGTTTAAGAATTCAGTCGTTGGAGTATCTACTCTATCTATTTAACATGAAAAGCTTGATCTGCTCATTCAACTTGTCCTGACGATGAACCACACTAGCTGGTTCGAAACGTGTCTACAAATGAAATATCTTGTGATTTACGCCGAAAAATCTCTCATTAATATAGGTTTGTCATACCCCAACCTTTCCATCTCTTAGGGAGGGATATTCTATCCCATTTGAACCAAGAAAATGTATGACCTTCTTTTTCCCCTCCATAAGAAACTAAAACAAAACCTTTGAATTTTATGAAGGATATGCTATGTTATCCATGATAGTGACATCTAGTATATGGGTATGGCCTCCATAATAGACATGATGAGAGCTAGTCTCCCTGCATGAGATAACCACCGATGGCACCAAATATTTATCCTCCTTTTGATTTTTGCTAATAGCCACATCCAATATGTTTCTTTGTAATCATTTGGATTGAGGCGAAATCCTAAATAATTTAATCCCTCATCAATATCCAATGAGAGAAATGGGATGAAGGAAAAATCATATTCTAACTCATCTCTAGTACAACCAGAAGAAGATAATGTGGAATTTTCCAAATTCGACTCCATACCCACAGCCTTACAAAACAAATTCAAAACATTATCAAAAGATAATGTATCTCTGGTAGATCCATTCACAAAAATGAGTACATCATCCATAATTAGGAGATGTGCCAGGGAAATATTTTCCACAACTTGTACACCCTTCAGTTGACCTAACTCCTTTCATATTTTAATAATCTTCTTAAGCCTTCCATTACCAATAAATATAAAATAAGTGACAAAGGAAATCCCTAAAAAAGTCCTTGCGCAACATGAAATAAATTGGTAGAATAACCATAAGAACACTGAATGATGTAGATGATATACAACACATAATCCAATTTATAAAGCTAATATGAAATCCCAAATGAGCTAGCAATATCCGAATATACAACCAATTGTTCTTATCCTATGCTCTTGATAAGTAAATTTTAGGAATCATACCTTTCAAATTTTTATCTTTAAGGAATGAAGCCCCTCTTGTGAAACACCTATTGGTTCATGGATTTGTCATTTCTCCGGAAAAGTAAGTTTCTCCTTGGAAATATTCAGTGAAATAATAGGCTTGATTCAGTTGGAAATAATTTTTGCAATGATTTTATATGTGCAATTACACACATAGATAGGTCTATAATAATTAAATCTCCTTGGATTATCTTATTTTTGTATGAGAGAAATGAAGGTGGAATTAAAAGCCTCATACATCCTCCCAATCATTTTTCACTCCTTAATAACCTTCAAAAGATCATGACCAATTTGTTCATAAAGATCAAGAAAAAACTCGATCGACCACCCATCATGTCCTAGAATCTTGTCCTTTTTGAACCATCGAAAGAATTCTTCAAACTTACCCAAAGTAACCGGCTCTATGAAATTATTGTTTGAATCTTCATCTAAATAATGATGGAAAAAGTGAGAAACTTGAATGATTTCAGCCAAGGAGGCTTCTCTGAGAGCTTGAAACAAAGACCAGAAATGTTGTGAACCCATCCTTTCCAGATCCTTGAAATTGGATGCCCTAACTCTAGAATAATTTTCTATGGACCATGTAGTGTTAATAGCTCTTCATCCCCTAGAAAATTGCTTGAAAAGTTTGGATTTTTCATACCCAACCTGCAACCATATGGCACGACTCCACAATCGCCAAGTTTCCTATTTTTTATCCAGAAGTCTATGCTTGGGAAATTCATATGGAAAATATAAATTTTGGCCTCTAATGAGTCATAACCATCGATGTTTAGCTCCTCTAACAATCCAAACTCCTCCTCAATATTTCAAAGTGTCTCCTCATCATGAATCCTTTTAGTTTTTACCATTTGAATGCTTGATTCTTCATATTTTTAACTTATAATAAAATAATTTTGCGGCAGATCGATCCCCATTCAATGATAAAGGTTTCCACACTTCCCTAAAAATAGCCCTATATTTCACATATTTTACCCATGAAGCATTAAATTTTAAATGGAGCACAATGCTTTGGGAAATAACCAGCCAATTCTAGAAAAATAGGGAGATGATAAGAGATTTCACTAGTACCCACCCACTTCCTAGGAGAAGAAATCTTATCCATCAGGTATTCATAGATCAAAATCATGTCCAGCCTCCTAGCTCCCATAGCTTCGCCAACCCTCTAATTCCTCCAGGTTGTTTTGTAACACAACATCTAAACATCAATTAATCTATTTAACTCCAAAAGATGTGTGAAATAATCTGAAAGTAAATCCACAATGATATGAGCACCCCATATCTTAGATAGCCCAATGGAAAAATTTAAATCACCCCCCAAGATTAAGTTTTTCACCTTCATGAATGAGAGAGACATGATTTCATCCCAAAATGAAACATGGTTCTAATAAGGACCATATATGTTGGGCATCGTAATTTCTATATGAAACCTCTCAGAAAATATTCCAACAACAATCAACCCTTCTATGCCATAGAAATTTAAAATATTTATCATTCGATGATTAATTGTTAAAATTGGAAAGTAGGGCCAAATTCATCTTTTGATAGATCCTTGGAAAAATATACTTGTTGCATTTAATTCCTCTTTTCGAGAGGACCAAAATCGGCGCAAAGATCATCAAATTTGGACAAGGAAAAATATGTTTTTGAAATTAAGTCTTTGCATGTACAAATATTCAAGGTTGGCTTGGGGAAAATTAATCAAATAGAACCCCTCTCCAAATCCTATAAAAGGAAGCTCCCTCCAATATTATTGGCCACACCTTGTCACATATTTCTCTCTCTAAAATGGTCCGAGAAGGAAGCACAACTCCAATGAAGGAGGAAGGGAAAGATTAGCATCTTGGAATGGTTGCTTAATGGAATGAAATCCTTAGGCAGGAGGTTGAGTCCATTAAAGGAAATTTTGGGTTGGTTTGAGGACTATTTTAGGCTTTTCTATCTCCTATTGTAGGTCTGATTTATTCCTAAAGATGATCACAGATATAAGGCCATAGTTTGAGTGTTTAGGGTTGGTTTTATAGAGTGAAATATCTCTCCTAGGTAAGTTGCATATACAAGAAACCTCTCTCAAGTAGGCCACATAACTTATCCTACTAAACAATGGGTCAAGAAAATAAGCTACTGCCCAAGTGGACTACCTCCTATTTCAATTGGCATGGATACATAATTAGGGTTTGGATCGAGTTCATATTTGAAGTTGAAGGAGGACAGATCACCATGAAGGGAGGTTGCAACTGTAGTAGGTTGTTTGAGGTGTATTTGTGAATGTTGTAACATTGTTCTTCATTACCTAACTAGGACTAGCAAGCAACGAAACTCCAGCCCTAGTAAACTTAAGATATGATGTACTCATGTATTCTTGGGTGGTACATTGATGGTTTACCTGATTGGAGTAGTTCCTTGAAAGACAGGTGTTAGCCCTAACCAGTCCAAGCTTCTTCTACAGTATGACATCAGCTCCAGAATTGCATCTACCATTGAGGGAAGTGATAGTGGTTCTCCTCATATGTTAATCAAGATTGACCTTGAATTATTGTACTCTATCTCTCTCTCTTTATTGAACATTTGAAATTAATAATAAGAAGATTTGATCAAGGGTTTTCAACATCTTGGGGTTTTTTCTTGGCTTGAGCCATATTCATGTGTCCTCCTATCTTGGATTTTCCTTTACATTATCCGTTTATGTTCTTTCTTTAGTTATTGTCAATCTGATGATGATTGATGTGACTGCTAATGAGAATAAATGGATTGATAATAATGCTAATATGGAACATTGAAGTAACTTTAATAAGAAAATAAAATGTTAACCAAAAATTAACATGGTATTCGAGCAAAGTTAGGAAAAGCCAAAGAAATATTGAAAGAGAAAGCAATCAATAAAAGAATTTTGTTGATAATTTTCCATGCTTCTTCTCCCTACACTTGGGTTCCTTTATTTCTATTTTCTGTGAGGGATCTTTTTTGAGCATTAATCTTTGTTGGCTAGTGTCTGTATATCTCTCAAAACAAGAATTTGTCACTGGATTGTTCTTTAAGTTTGGGTATTGTTGGAAGGATTTGAGTACTACACCAATAAAGGAGGAAGTTTAGTTCATTGTTAGGGAACAATTCTTCACCTTGGCAGCTATGTCTAATTTACTGTAGTCATAAAGAAATTTTCCATGGTAGTGTGTGCACTCCTCAACTAGGTGTTTTTGTCCTATGAAGGACAATCCTCAAAACTATTTCTGATTTTCTAAGTGTGGATCTCTAAAGGGCTTATAGAAATGATGATGGTTGAAATCTCTATTGATCTTTCTAGGAAAACTTGTGCAATACTAGGTTATAACCTGGATTGTCTTAGGGCTCTTACATTCAAAGGATATGCAAGTTAGAAGGTTGAGTCTAGAAATGAAAGTAGAAATTTCTAGGTATTCAAACCTCCAAGGGCTCACTTTTGGGAAGAATTTTTTCTAAGAATATTTCAACCTTTTTTTATAGCCTTTATCTGAAATACTTTGGCCTCCATGATCTGTTCTATAGCAATGTTGTTTTCCCCTAAATAAGGGATCATTGATAATATTTTATGACCAATTCTCCTATCATTTGTGGCATCTCTTAAGGTTGGATCTGTTGTCAAATCAAGGTATCCTTGTGTCTTGTTTTAGGTGATTTACACATTGTTTAACACAATCATTATCTAAAGCCTTTCATTGAGGGTTTGAAGTGTTCTATTGTTGGTTTAATCAATCAAGTATTGCAAAAGAACCAAGATCTACTTGATCCTTTGTTTTAACCAATGTCTTCTTGGTTACTTGGTAGCAATGCTAAAACTTATTTTTTGCACCAATGATCGTTGACATCTCATGAAGAAATGAGATTGAAATTTGTTTAGTGGCCAAAGTTAAGACCTGTGCCATTTTGAAAGATAGAGAATCAAGATTATACATACATAAAGGATATCATTAATATTCAAAATCGTCATCAAATAAAGATATAAGCTAAGACATCAACCTATGAACACAATCTTCAATTCTAATGGTCAGTCACATATATTTTCTATTTTTTCATCTTTTAAAAAATTGGATGAATAAGGATACCACTCAGTATTAATTATATGTGGGAAGACCAATGTTAATTTTTCAATGGATTGATGTCCATAACCATGTAAGAGGCATTATTGATGACAAAGTCAATATTTTCTTGATATTGTTCATAGTACGGTTACATGTGGAGACATTATGAGTACATGGGATATGAGATCCATGATGTGTTCCTTCATCAATATCATGATAAACACACACACACATATATAGATTCATGGCTTTAACTTCTCATGTCAGTCAAGCCCACTTATGGAATCTTTTTTTTTTGTAGTGGTAATATTGGATAAAGTCTATACTAAAACCCTATAGTATAATTATCAGTAAATATTGGGCTGCAATAGAAAGAAAGAAATCTTTAGGCATTAATCAGTATCAATCCTAATTTAGTTCTAAGAAGAACCATTCATTTATATTGAAGCCCTCACATAACATCATTAAAAGTAGCAACCTTGAAGGTGTATAAATCTATGGACACTTGAAGATTGTCTTATGATCATTCCTCCTTTATTACATAAATCCTTCTCTCCTCACGTTACATAGTTGATAACATTAAGAATTTAGTTTTGGATCCTCCTTCAGCCTATCAAATTAATGAAGTTGTATAGCACCTTGTCAATGATCCTAGGCTATTGTTAGCTTTCACAGTCTTCCATATCCATCACTTAATGGCAAGCATATGATGCTAGAAGGGAAAACTTAGTTTCTCTTCAACAATTAAAAATGATTGAATATTAGCCACATTATTTTTCTCTGGAAGAAATTCAATATATCATATAATATATTTATGGCTAACTTTCCTTAATTTGAATTTTCCTTGGTCTACCTAGAAAATGGAAAAAAATGTTAAGGTCAAGGCTATAACTCTAGATCTGTTGCATAATCAGGCTTGGAAATCATTCCAAGGATTAAGTCCCTTGGTATTTTTATATTTGCAGTCATATTTCTAATATCAATAATAAGGTCTTATTTGACATATAGTTGTTGAGGCCTATCAGTTGAAAATGCAAAGCATGGGAAATAAGTTTACTTTTGTATTACGTAGGTTTGGTATGTGTTGTGCTTTACAACAAACCCCCCCCCCCCCCCCCCCCCCATTTCAAATTTTTCTTAATTTTATTCTTAGATGATAAATAGGAAATACGGTCCCTTTAGTTTGTAAAAAGAAATAAAATCCTTACATATAAATCAATTTCTTTGTTTCTCGCTTTTTAAATAAAAGTGCTTCAAAAAACCCTCTAAGAACAACACACATTGCAAATCTCTTAAGGTTAAGAAACATACAATCCGTATGATATTGTTGTGATCCAAAAGTATCAACCTTAGAGCTTCTTATGAAAATCATTGACAAACATGCGACGTGATAAAGAATTCACATATCGCCTATCGCATCGCAGATTCTAAGTGATAGGTTTAACAGGACATTGAAACTTTGTGATGTGATAAGATTCTCACATCTCGCATATCGTAATCCCAGCAGACACAAATAATATTGAAATCGAGAATGTGCGATGTGATGTTAAATATAAATAAAGTGATAATAAAAAGAAAACATTTTGCGGGTGGGTAAATAAGGATTTCCCCAACTCTTTGTGCCAAGTCATCATACATCGCAATCACATAAATTCAAAAGGCTTTTAGAACATGGTGCCTACACCTCTCAATTTGCGATATGCGATGGCTCTCAGAATATTAAAATAATATATATTGAAATCGCTCATCGCAAATTTGGAAGATTGATGGCACGCATTCTAATTAGGCCTTAGGAAAATTGTGATGTGTTCTATTTATTGAAGCATTTAAGTTTGACGACCTTCAATATGGTGAAACATTAAGAATAGTAATCACTTGAGTCCTTCAAGATATTGTTGTTCATGTTAATATTATTTCATAATACGAAATCTTTTGCACCAAATACTCCTACCCTGATTTTCGACTGTACTATTATCACCACTATCTGTTCAAGCATTAACCACTCTAAAAGTTTAAGTTTATCACTCTTTTCTATTTCATATAATTGCAGTTTGAATCTGGAAGTATGTAGCCAGCTAAAATGACAAAGAAAGCCCGAAAGACAAAAACTTCCCCTGCAGTAGCCGAAGGAATAGAAAAAGTTGTGGTGATCTCAAATACGACATGCCAAGACTGTGGGAAAATTTCATGGGAAGGCATATATGATATGATGGAAAAGGAAAAGCCTAAAGTAACTGAAGGACAAGCAATAGCGGATGGACCTGCAGAATTTGAGAATACATTGAATTATTTAGCTGACTCTTTTCTATAACATAGCGACCCGACCAAAGATTTTTCCATACAATGACATGGTAAAATGGGTAGTTGAGGGCATCAATATAACATACATGATGCTATTTACAACCGATGGAAGAATGTCTGGATCTTTCAAGCCTAAGGACTTGAAAAAAAAAGTATCACTTGCTAGAGCCACAGAAGTGCTATAACAAATCATTCCTTGAAGCTTTTGCGAAGGAAAATGAAATAGAGTTGGACCCCATTAAACAATGGAGGCACTTCCCTAACAAACACAAGCATGAGCCATCCGATATGTATTATGTTGACTCTCTAGCATCTCCATTATGTTGCCGCAATGATGTGTACGCTATTTGGAAGCACTGGGTTTGCTAAGTTTTCCATTGAAATGGTCCCATTAATAGAAGCATCATTGAATTCTTTTGTGATGGATTGGGATACTATCCTCTCAGACAAAATGGCAGTCCAAATACTTGACGATAGGAAAAATAGGTTTTTGAACACTCAAGTTATTCCCCCATTCTATATGTGTGCCTACATAGTCGATACCATTTATTTCGATTCTGATTTTCCCATCATGGGATGGAAGTGGAATGTGCAACACCCAACCCCTGTTCATATTTACCATAAAGACCTGTGGAAAAAGCAATATAAGAAAGCATTTTTACAAGATTTTCCATGGCTTCATCCTACACATTCATTAGGCCATCTTTAATAGACCATTCCCTCGGCTGTCCGATGAAGCTAGCTTTGATCTAACTTCAATTGGAAATTGGTTTAGGTAAAAGTTGTTTACATACATTAGGGTTTTTGGCAGCATTAACAAACCACATGTCCTTCCCCTATATGTCCCAGATAAATTATTGGCTAGGGAAATATCCTGTCAGATGATTGAAAAAGGGCTTACAAAAAGTCTCAAGGATGCCAAGAAACAATTATGGCCTGCGTTTCCGATTCATTGTGACATTTATTCATTACATGATTATAAGAATGCCCAAATTAAAGCTGAGAAAATAGGGAGTTTGAACCTACCAGTTATTCCCAAAAGGTAGTATGATCTGAATAATGTTGCCTTTATTTTCACTACTCAGGTAAAAGTTAAATAATTCATCCATGAGAAATATGAATTCAATGACTTCTTCAGATCAGCTGAGTTGTTCTCACAAGTACACCACCTGGCAAAGATTAAATTGGGACCAGGGAAAATGGAGCAATTAATCCAATATAGGATTTAAAGGCTTCAGACAGTGCCACTGGACTTGTTGAGTATTGCACTAGTCATCCAACAAACAATGCAAAGAATAGAGCAGCAAAAAAATTCTGAGGTAGCCGAGAGAAGTGAGAAATCAAAGGAATAGGCCGACACAGATGTTCACATTGATTCAATATTGATCAAATAATGGGAATAGTTTGATCAACAGATTAAAGTTCAGAGTAATACTCAAACTATTATCGCACTAGAATCTCTCTTAAAACAACAACCCCTATTTCATGAGCACGTGGTTGAAAAGGCATCTAGCAAGGATTCAACTATAAGGGAAGTCGAGATAATCCCTGAGAATCCTTCATCAGAGATTATATTGAGTATTGAGGAGATCCCACCATTGGATGTGTTTTATAGCCCTAAACATAGGATTGTAGTCAAAAGGCAAAGGAAGAAGAGGAAAATAGACTAAGTATCGGCAACAGTCTCTCAAGATGAATACATGAATGTCATTTGGAAAGACTCAGAAGTTGATCCCTCCAAAGACTTGACTAAATTATCTCAGTTTGCAGGTGCATATACTGCTGCCACGATTGATAAAGCAACTGAAGTTAATCAATTGATCAAGGAAAAATATCAAAAGATTAAACAACTTGAAGATCAGCTAAAGGTTGAGAAACAGAGGATTAATCAGTAGGCAATTGAAAGACATCAACAACTATCCCAGGAATTTGAACAACTAAACTGGTGCATCATGAAGAGATTAAAGCTAAGGATGAGCAAATAATGCAGCTACAACTCTCAATAGAGAAATTCAAAGAAAATTCTAAATTTGAAGAGTTCATAAAGGAAGCCTTAGCAATAAATAATTTCTTATCTCAACAGCTAACCCAACTTTGCCAAAAGATATCCCTCATTCATCCATTATGCATCAAAACTAACACACTGGTAGATCAAGTGGTCAATTCTAGATTGGAATTCAAGGATGCAGATGACAAGATTACAGATTATATCTGTTGGCAAAACACAGAAAAGGGAAGGACTACTAAATTACCAATGATTGAAGAATATCATAAAGAAATATTATTCTCGGAGTGGGAGACACAGCTGATCAAAGAAGAAAGAGCAATTTCAAGGGCCAAGGTAGCAAGGAATAATATCATTGAATTGATAAATGATAATTTACACAATGCCAACTTAATTTTTTACTGTACCCCTAAAAATATTCCTATGGTAAAAGTATTGGAAAAACAATGGAAGCAAGATTAGAACACCAGAGAAGAAAAACTCAAAAAATTAAAAGGCCTCAATTGGGATACGCATTGGATCTATTTGGTCAAACTACATATCCAACAAATGACAATCAAATTTCTTGTGGATGTAGTCAATGGCATTATACTCGAACTCTCAGATGTAGTGTACATAAGTCAATTGCATTCCAGGATGAGTCATCCACTGAAACTCCAAACTATGCTTGAGATTTTTCAATTGAAGGCACAAGAGGAATGATAGATGTAATGCATATTTTTGAAGTTAGTTGCAATTCTGTTTTGTCATGAAATCCCATATTTTTAGAGAGGCTATTCCAACCACTCCAGACATCTTTTACAAACAGTTTGTTTTATTTTTTTCTATAAAGACCCTTTCATGTCATTTTAGAAAGGGTCCTAAATTTGTATTAAAATTAGATTGAATAAGAGAGCACTTTTGCACTTCTTAATTTATTTTTTGTAGAAAGCAAGGATCAAGGTTCAAATTTTTTTTGTAAACAGATTTCAAAAGGACTTGCATTTCTGTATCTTTTTGGAGTTTCTAGAATAAAAGGGAATCAACCAAACTGTTACTTCAGTAGCATGTTCAAATACATATGGTACTTATATATATGTCATTTTGTTTCATGTTGGGCAATTTAACAATATTTTGATTCAATATTGTTGTATATGTGAATGTCCATTCAATTCTACATTTATATCACTTTTGAATATTTACGGAATTGATATCTTAAACTTGTATGCTGGAAATTAATGTTATTATGATATGTGATCTATCTTACATTACTTTGTTTGAAGTAATCATCATTCATGCTTAGCTTCTGTAATTGATCGATTGATCTTTATTAGTGGCTGATTACCTAGAGTCATCATAAATCACATAGATATTGAGTTACCCGAGTAATATATATATAGATATATTAGTATATTTTTAGAAGTATTACTATTCAAACCATCTATTAGCCGTTTACATATTTTAAATGCCCACTCATCAAAACACATCTTTATAGGGAAACTGGTCCCATATTATCCAGTCGAAGCCATCATACCAAACAGAAAATGAATTGTATTAAGGGCTAGACCAGGTGGTTATACCCCAATGTTGTTGCAACGATTTTAGAGGCATCAACATTTTTGGCACTAGAAGGAGGGCCTAACTTTTAATGGTGAGTAAATCTAATTTTACAGGCCGTTCTAAGAGTAAAACTCCCTCACCATCACCTCTAACTTCTCCCTCACATTCTAAATCTCCTATTCCCAAGTGAGAAGTTGAAAAAAAAAATACACAACCCACTGTTGAAATCCTAAACAAACTATACATTACTCCTTCTAAAACCCCTAAAGTACAGTCCTTGATCCACAAATTGCAAGGGATTTAAATTTCTCAAGAAGAGTCTGGGTTATCCCAAGGCAGTGTCACTTCCCAGTAGACCCCATCACAACCATTAACTAGAGCAAAGAGTGAAAAACTTGGAATCCCACCAGTTGAATTCTCTCTACTAAGTTGAAAAAGGGCTAGGAAGACACCATCAAGATCTGACAACGAGATTCTTTCATCATCATCCATACCACTGTAAGTTCACACTCCCCCTTCTCAACTCCAGATCATAGTCCAAACAGGTATAGGAGCTTCAACATCATCTACCCAATCACTTTCAATCATTTCTTAACCCTGTTCTACTAATAGCTCAATAATGGCACATAATCAACATCAACCAAGGCCATAGACCAATCAAGCAGATGTGACAGTGCCTGCCCCTTTAACACAATTGCCAGCTCATTCGGAAAAACGGTTACCTAAATTCAACCCTGATAATGGACTATTAGTGGAAGAACATATAAATAATTTCGTGTTGTCCATTAATTTGAATGGAGTAATAGAAGAGGACGCAGTAGTAAGGTTATTCCCATATACATTACAAGGAGCATCTAGATCATGGTACTTCTCATTGCCATCAGGCTTGATTAATAGTTGGGATGCTTTTCAAGAGTAATTTTTGACTAAATTTTGAGTCGAAAGGTCTACAACAACTCTGATAAATGACCTCTCCAATTTGAAAGCCGAACCCAAAGAACCCATTAAGGACTTCAATTCACGTTTCAATAAGTTATTAAATTAATATCTAAGACATCCAAACCTAGTGAGGAGGTTTGAAATGAGTGGTACATTTTTTCACTACCTTCAAACACAACTATCCTTATTGATAGAGCTACTAAACCAACATCAGCAGAAAATATGAAAGACGCAATAACTGTTGAAAAACATATCGTAGCATTAGAAAAGAAAAATGCACTAGAGGAGAGAAAATCCAAAAAAGTAACCTTTAGAGAGGAATCAAAGATGAAAGTAACTAAAGATCCATATGACATGGAAGCCTTGCAAAAAGTTCTTAAAACTATGTCCAATGAAATCGTAGAAATTAAAAAAAAGGTATCTGAAACCTCATTAGAAGGACCATATAGGAATTCTAAAATAAATCAACCAACTGATCCTAAACCACCAAATGCTATATCAAATGCAAAATCTGATTTAGATGATGAAGAAGAGGAAGATACAACTTTATCAATTGATGAAATAGAGGAAGAAGAAACAATTGAATTTCATGGAATGTGGGACTTTATTTTACCCAACTCTAATAATGAAAGTGAATAGGAACCCTGACCAGTAAACACTAGAAGTAAGAGTGTTATAGAACCTAATTGGTCAACTCAAAAGAAGAAAAACTCAAATATTGTTACTGAAGAGAAAGCTCCTGTGAAGAAAACTCCAATTTCATCTCCTCAAACAAAACCATCTCTGTTTAATCCTCCATCATCATAAAAGACTTTAGTAGTTTCAGATCCCATGGACTATAACATAGTTGAAGATGTGGAGAAGAATCGAGCAAATATTTCTCTGCATGAACTTTGGAAGCTCAAACATCAACACAAGTTTTTGCTTAAGGAATTAAATGCAGTACCTTCTTCTCCTCTTCCAACTAGTGTATTATCTAAGGTTGCCAGAGGATCAGGTAAGCCACCAGCTGATAAGGTGGATGCTACTGATGCCATTTTAATGGGAGATAGATCAAATTATCATACTCCCCCTTTTATTTTCACTTATGAGATCTACAATAGGAACTTGCATAAATGCTTGATTGATTCAGGGGTTTCATCAAATATAATGTCAGCATTAGTTTGCTCCAAACTAAATATTGAACCCCAGAAATCTGCAGTTCATATTGTTTAGTTAGATCGGACTAAGGTTCAAGTTTTAGGAGAGACAAATTCAGTTACTATCAGACTATCTGTTGATCCAAGGGTTGTTCAAATAATTTATATATTGATTGCTGACATCCCTAAGTTTTATTGTTTAATCCTTAGCAAAGATTGGTTTGAAAAAATCCATGGTTATATTTCAACGGATTGGTCTCACATGTGGCTTCCTCATAATGGGAAGCCAAATCAAACCAAAATCGACCATGAAAAGCATCTTACTCACACAATAACTGAGTTTGAAGAAGAAAATGAATGGTAGCCTTCAGTAATAATATTCTTGGTAACTATTCGACTGAATCATTTTTTGGGAACTTCACTACTCACCAATCACCTTTCTCAACTACTAATGTCACCTCACAAGTTGAAATTTTTTCACAAATAGATACTTCTAAGTTTGTTAATGTTGTAGATAAAATTGTATATAAACATGTAAATAAGCCTTTATTTTGGTCTTTTTATTTCGATGGATCTAAATACAATGATGGTGCAGGAGTAGGATGTATCTTAGTTGGTCCTAAAGGAGAGAAAGCTATGTTATCATGCAGGTTAGAATTTGAGAGTACTAATAATACTACAGAATACGAAGCCTTGATTGAAGGTCTTTATAAAGAAATAGGCCTAAATATCCAATATCTGAAAGTATTTGATGATTCGAAAATTATCATTAAACAAGTGAGAAATACTATCCATATTCTTTCGGGGCATCTAAAACATTATCAATCACTTGTTCAAGATCTTATAAGTCATTTTCTGGAATTTGATATTTCTCCTATTCCGAGATCACAGAATGCAGCAGCAGATCTCCTGGCTAATGTTGCTTCTAAACTCCTTCCATTTGAGGATTATAGTCCAGATAGATTTTCTATTGAATTAATTTTTTGGCCATCTGTCCCAAATAATGTCACCAATTGACATGTGTTCAATCATGATGAGGATATCCTAAATTTCTTGACATCTGAAGGATTTTATGACGATAAAAGCATTGATGAAAGTGATCATGATCTTCAATTAAAATAGAAATTCAAAGAAAATCCTATTCCTAAATTTGTGGTTAAACTAGAAGATCTTTATGATATTAAGGATAGATTCAAAAAGGTCACTAATGCAAAACTTCAAAGTTCAACTTTAAGGTTTGAATTAGTAAACCTTGGTACAAATACCAAACCACAAAATGTTAATGTAGGGCTTGGACTTTCATCGATGAAAGATTTGCTGTCATCCAATTATTGAAGAAATAAAAAAATTGTTTTGTTTTTGGGATTATGAGGATCTGAAGACCTATGATACCTCTATTATTCAACATACAATTCTAATGATTTCTTACGAGAAACCTATACAACATAAATTAAGGAAAACTCACCCCAATCTTGAGAGTCAAATCAAAATGAAGTTGAATAAACTCCTTAAAGCCAAAATAATCTTTCCTGTCATACATTCAAAATGGGTCTCAAATTTGGTAGCTATTAGGAAAAAGAATGGTGATATTAGGATTTTCATAGATTTTGGAAATCTCAACAAAGCATGTCAGAATGATAATTTCCCATTACTAGCAATGGAAAAGATACTTCAATCAGTAGCTAGCTTCGAGTTAATGTCTTTTCTTGATGGTTTTTCAGGATATAATCAGATCCTGGTACATGCAGATAATAGATTAAATACTACATTCAGAACTAGATGAGGAACATATGCTTATCAGAAAATGCCTTTTGGTTTGATAAATTCTGGAGCTACTTTCCAATGGGCCATGGATATAGCTTTCAAAGGTTTGATCAATAAAATGGTCGTTGTTTACTTAGATGACATAAATGTTTATTCTAAGAAAAGGAGAAACCATTTTCATGATTTAAATCCGATCTTTGAACGTTGAAAAAAGTATGGGATTTCCTTAAATCCCAAGAAATCATTCTTTTCTCTTAATGAAGGTAAACTCTTAGGGTTTATTACATCAAAAAATGTCATAGATATTGATCTTGATAGGATAAAAGAGATTTTTGATATACCTTTACCACCTAATAAGAAATATATGCAATCATTCTTGGGACAGATAAATTTTCTAAAAAGATTCGTTCCTAATTTTTGTCATATTGTTCTACCCTTGCAATCCATGATTATGAAAAAATCAGTCTTCAAATGGGGACATAATGGAAATGAAGATTTTGACTCAATCAATAAGAAATCATTAATGCTCGTGCATTGAATACTCTGAATTTTTCTAGTCATTTTATTTTATACACTCTGGCCACTAAATCATCTTACGTTGATGTTTTAACACAAATCAATGATCAGCAAGTGGAAGCACCCATATGTTTCTTTAGTTCCAATTTACAAGGTGCTGAGCTTAATTATTCAGAAGTCAAAAAATAAGCCTTCGTTGTGTTGAAGTCTATTAAACATGTTAGATGTTTTCTCCTGAAAACACATACACAAGTAATATTCCCATTCTCTGCAGTGAGGCAATTGCTAATTCAAAGAGAAGTAGGATAGAAAAGAGCTAACTAGGTAATAACTTTACAAGAATATGATATTGGCATTAAACCAGTGAAAATTGTTAGAGGACATGGTTTTTGCAGGTTGCTAGTAAGAGCTTCCAATATACCAGATCATGAAGATTCAGGTAGTACTGCACAAGTAAATGAGATAAGTATAATTGATTCTGAATCTCAATATGTTGATCTGATTTTTTACTTAATAAATGGATATGCCCCCCTGAGTTCAGCTACAAAAACAAATGTGCTTTAAGGTTAAAAGCCAAACACTATGAAATTGTTGATAATGTGTTATTCAGGAGAAATTATGATTCTGTTCTATTAAGATGCCTTGAAAAATCTAAAGCGCAAAAGGTTTTATAGGAATTGCATGATGGCCCAACTAGTGGAAATTTTGGAGGAGACACTACAACACACAAAATACTTCATGTTGTGTATTATTGGCTGACTTTGTTCAAAGGTATCCATCACTATGTGAGGAAATGTAAGATATGCCAAACTGCTAGTGGGAGGCAAAGGAAACTAGCCTTTCCTTTACAACCAGTTAATATTGAGAAAGTGCTTGATATAATAGGAGAGATTGTTCCTCATTCTTCCAAGCAGCACATATATATCCTTACATCCACGGAATACTTCACAAAGTGGGTAAAAGGAATTCCACTAAAGGTAACAAATTCTGATGCTATTATTGAATTTGTTCATCATTTCATCATCATCAAATTTGGTTTACCTAATGCGCTTATATTTGATAATGCATCTTATTTTTCTAGAAATAGTATAGTTGAATTTTTCTCTTAAGAGAGGTTTTAAGTTAAAAATCTATGCAAATTACTATCCACAAGGAAATGGCTTAGCAGAGGCAACTAACAAAAATCTCATCCAGATTATTAAAAGGACTGCTGATCAAAACCAAAAGAATTGGCATAAATCTTTAATATTTTCACTATGGGCAGATCGTACAACCGAGAAGGCCTCAATTGGTACTTCCCCTTTTAACCTAGTATATGGGATATAAGCTGTTATACCACCAAATCTAAACCTCCCATCACTAGCCCTAGTATAATTCATTGAAGAAAATCCTTCTTCCTCTATTCAATTAAGGTTTTATCAAATTCTTAAATTATACAAGGAAAGAGAAAAGGCCAAGATTACTCATGCTAAACATCAACAATTCATTAAATCCTCTTTTGATGCAAGTTTGACCAGCTCAAAAACATTACAGATTGGCGATATCGTTTTGAAATGGGACAAAGCACATGAAGACAAAGATAAACATACGAAATTTTAGAAGATGTGGCTTGGACCATTTTATATCATCGAAAAGGTAGGATCATCAATGTTTTTACTGCAAGACTTAACAGGAAAGAGATATTCTCTTCTTATGAATGGGCTTATCTTAAAGAAACTATTTCCCTATGAAGGTAACCCCTTCTTATCTGTACATATTCTTTTTATGCAAATTTTGATTTCTTTCAATAATGTTGTAAATAGTATACCATTGGCTTTCTACTATTGAAATCTCTTTTAAAACATATTTGAATATCCACTTTTAGAAAGTAGAAACTTTCAAGGAAGTGATTACAGTTTTGGGAAATTAGATAAACATCATAAAACTCTGAGATGTTCTTTGGAATCGTGAAATCTTTCAAACCAAGAAAGCATAGTGAATCATTTTAAGTTTTATTAATTGAGAGACATTGTTTTGTAAAAATTAAAGACTTTCTATGACTAAGCATCTACATCTCTACAATTGTCATCCAATAACTCTTATGGAGTCAAATATTCACCCCATCCATTAGGACAATGGTTTTTTAGAGTGTAATTCTAAAATATATCTGATTTAAAAGATAAGAGGTCTCATTACGAGCCTGCTTACCATGATCATAGGGAACTAATTAAACTGACATTACCAATAATGTGTACCAAAACAAGGTAATGGCTTATAATCATAAGACAAGGGGTATCATTACGAGCCAGCTTGTTCAATTCAATTACAACAAGTGAATGGCATTGTCATCTTATGGGTCCCAAACCAAGACAATGGCTTTTATCTAGAAAAGAAAAAAGAAACAGTAATATATATATATATATATATATACAAGGAAAATTTTAAGGATGGAAAATTTTCTTGAAGTTTAGAAACATTGGCGAATCTCACTAATCCCTAATATGCAAACTATAAACTTTTTTAATGATATATTTGCAAAATCATTCAAATTTATAATGATTTTATATATAGTCTCTATATAATGTTGGCGATTTTTAAGGTAAAATAATTTTATATTCTAAAATTTGGGCGAATCATCTTTTATAAAAATTGGAAATTGGCGAATCGTTTTTTGGAAAAATCATGGAAAATTAGCCCACTGGGCGAACATTAGCCCCTAAAATTTTCCATGTATATATATATATATATATATATATATATATATATATATATATATATATATATATATATATATATATATATCTTTATGAATTTATCTTTAAAAGATTATATTCTTAGATGGATGGGATAATGGGTAATTGATGCTTAAAATGTAACCCTGTCGAGACTTTAGACTTTTGCTAGCAGTAGTGGCTCTACCTATGACAAAAGAGTAAATTGAAAAGCTAAGTTGGAGAGGCCCCTTACTTTATCTTTAACAACCAATCAAGGCTTGAAGAAATTATAAATGTTTTCATTAATAATAAGGGTTTGTAAAAGAAATTTCAAAATTGATCAATTGTTCTTATTCAAAGTAATTTTGTTCATCTAACATATTTCAAAATAATTTCCTTTTCCTCAATTGTTTGTACTAAAGAAAGTGTTAGAAATTTGATCTTTTTAGTCAGAGATAACTGGTTCTTTCAGTGAATCGCCAATTGTTGTGCTATACAACAACCCCCATTTCAATTTTTTCTTAATTTTATTCTTAGATGATAAATAGAAAATATGCTCCCTTTAGTTTGTAAAAAGCAATAAAATCTTTACATATAAATCAATTTCTTTGTTTCTCGCTTTTTAAATAAAAGTGCTTCAAAAAATCCTCTAAAAACAAAGCACATTGCAAATCGCTTAACGTTAAGAAACAAACAATCTGTATGATATTGTTGCAATTTGAAAGTCTCAACCTTAGAGCTTCTTAAGCAAATCACTAACAAACACGCGATGCGATAAAGCAATCGCATATTGCCTATCGCATCACAGATTCCAAGTGATAGGTTTAATGAGACATTGAAACTTTGCGATGCGATAAGATTCTCACATCTCGCAATTGCAATCCCAACAGAGACAAATAATACTCACCTCAGGAAAATGCGATGCGATGTTAAATATAAATAAAGTGATAGTAAAAAGAAAACATTTTGCGAGCAGGTACATAAGGATTTCCCCAACTCTTTTTTCCAAGTGATCATACATCGCAATCGCATAAATTCAAAAGGCTTTTAGAACATGGCACCTACACCTCCCGATTTGCGACATGAAATGGCTCTTGGAATATTAAAATAATATATATTGAAATCACTCATCGCAAAATCAGAATATTGATCGCACACATTCTAATTAGGCCTTGGGAAAACTGTGATGTGATCTGTTTATTGAAGCATTTAGGTTTGACGACGTTTAATACGGTGAAACATTAAGAACGGTAATAACTTCAGTCCTTCAATACTCCTGCCTTGATTTTTGACTGTACTATTATCACCACTATCTGTTCAAACATTAACCACTCTGAAAGTTTAAGTTTATCGCTCTTTTCTATTTCATATAATTGCAGTTTGAATCTGGAAGTATGCAGCTAGCTAAAATTGCAAAGAAAGCCTGAAAGACAAAATCTTCCCCTATAGTAGCCAAAGGAACAGAAAAAGTTGTGGTGATCTTAGATACGACATGCCAGGACCGTGGGAAAATTTCATGGGAAGGCATATATGATATGATGGAAAAGGAAAATCTTAAGGTAACTGAAGGACAGGAATCATCAGATGGACCTGCAGAATCTGAGAATATGCTGAGTGATTTGGCCGACTCTTTTCTTAATAAAATAGTGGCCCAGCCAAAGATTTTTCCATACAATGACATGGTAAAATGGGTAGTTGAGGGCATCAATATAACAGACAAGACGCAATTTACAGCTGATGGAAGAATGTTTGGATCTTTCAAGCCTGAGGACTTGAAAAAAATGTATCACTTGCCAAAGCCTCAGAAGTGCTATAAAAAATCATTCATTGAAGCTTTTGCAAAGGAAAACAAAATAGAGTCGGACAACATCAAATAATGGAGGCATTTACCTAACAAACATAAGCACAAGTCATCCGGTATGTATTCTGTGGACTCTCTAGCATATCCATATTTTTATTCTGTTGCAATGATGTGTAGGTTATTTAGAAGCCTCAATTTTGCTAAGTTTTCCATTGAAATGGTCTCGTTAATAGAAGCAGCATTGAATTCTTTTGTGATGGATTGGGCTACTATCCTCTCAAACAAATTGGTAGTCGAAATACTTGACTATAGGAAAAATAGGTTTGCGACCACTCGAGTTGTACCCAAATTCTAAATGAGTGCCTACATAGTCAATACCATTTGTTTCAATTCCGATTTTCCCATCATGGGATGGAAATGGATTGTGTGGGACCTAACCCCTTACCGATATTTACCATAAAGACCTATGGAAAAAGAAATATAAGAAGCATATTTACAAGATTTTCCATGGCTTCATCCTACCCATTCATCAGGCATCATTAATAGACTAGCCCCTCAGCTGTCCGAGGAAGCTAGCATCAATCTAACTTCAATTGGCATTTGGTTTGGGGAAGAGTTGTTTACATACATTAGGGTTTTTGGCAGCATTACCAACCCGCATGTCCTTCCCCTATATGTCCTAAATAAATTATTGGCTAGGGAAATATCCTGTCAGACAGTTGAAAAAGGGATTATAAAAAATCTGAAAGATGCCAAGAAATAGTTATGGCCTGCATTTCTAGTTCATTGCGCCATTTATTCATTACATGATTATAAGCACGCCCAAATTGAAGCCAAGAAAATAGGGATTTTGAACCTAGTAGTTATTCAAAAAAGGAAGTATGATCTGATTAATGTTTCCTTTAATTTCACTACTTAGGTAAAATTTAGACAATTTAGCCATGAGAAAGATGAATTTGATGACTTCTTTAGATTAGATGAGTTGTTCTCACAAGTACACCACCTACCAAAGATTAATCCGGGGCTAGGGAAAATGGAGCAATTCATCCAATATAGGATGCAAAGGCTTCAGACAGTGCCACTAGACTTGTTGAGTATTGCACAAGTCATTCAACAAACAACGCAAAGCACAGAGCAGGAGAAAACTTCTGAGGCAGCCAAGAGAAGCGACAAAGAAATGGAACAGTTGGACATAAATGTTCACATTGATCCAATATTGATCAAAGAATGGGAAGAGTTTGATTAATAGATTAAAGGTCAGAGTAATACCCAAACTATTATCGCACCAAAATCTCCCTTAAAACAACAACCCCTGATTCATGAGCCTGTGGTTGAAAAGGCATCCAGTAAGGATTCAACTATAAGGGAAGTTGAGATAATCCATGAGAATCCTTCATCAGAGATTATATTGAGTATTGAGGAGATCCCACCGTTGGATGTGTTTTATAGCCTTAAACACAGGGTTGTAGTAAAAAAGTATAGGAAAAAGAGGAAAATAGACCAAGTATCAGCAATAGTCTCTTAAGATGAATACATGAATGTCATTTTGAAAGACTCAGAAGTTGATCCCTCCGAAGACTTGACTAAATTATCTCAGTTTGCAGGTGCATATACAACTGCAATGATTGATAAAGAAACTAATGTTAATCAATTGATCAAGGAAAAAGATCAAAAGATTAAACAAATTGAAGATCAACTAAAGTCTGAGAAACAGAGGATTAATCAGTAGACAATTGAAAGATAGCAACAACTATCCCAAGATTTGGAATAGCTAAAATTGGCGTGTCATCAAGAGATTAAAGCTAAGGATGAGCAAATAATGGAGCTACAAATCTCAATAGAGCAATTCAAAGAAAATCCTAAATTTGAAGAGTTCATAAAGGAAGACTTAGCAATAAATAATTTCTTATCTCAATAGCTAACCCAACTCTGCCAAAAGATATCCCTCATTCATCTATTATGCATCAAAACTAACACACTGGTAGATCAAGCGATCAATTCTAGATTAGAATTCAAGGATGCAGATGACAATATTATAGATTCTATCTCTCGGAAAAACACAGAAAAGGGAAGGGCTACTAAATTACCAGTGATTGAAGAATATCATAAAGAGATATTATTCCCAAAATTGGAGATAGAACTGATCAAAATAGAAAGATAAACTTCAAGGGCCAAGGTAGCAAGGAATAATATCATTGAAATGATAAATGATAATTTACACAGTGCCAACTTAATTTTTTACTGTATCCCTGAAAATCTTCCTAAGGTAAAAGAATTGGAAAAACAATGGAAGCAAGATTCGAATACCAGAGAAAAAAAACTCATAAAATTAAAAGGCCTCAATTGGGATACACATTGGATCTATTTGGTCAAACCACATATCCAACAAATGAAAATCAAATTTCTTGTGGATGTAGTCGATGACATGATACCTGAACTCTCGAATGCAGTGTACACAGGCCAATTGCATGCCAGGATGAATCATCCATCGGAAGTAGAAGCTATGCTCAAGATTTTCCAATTAAAGCCACAAGAGGAATGATAGATGCAATGCATATTTTTGAAGTTAGTTGCAATTCTGTTTTTGTCATGAAATTCCATATTTTTAGAGAGGTTTTTCCAACCACTCCAAGCATCTTTTACGAACAATTTTTTTTTATTTTTACTATAAATACCCTTTCATGTCATTTTAAAAAGGGTCCTGAATTTGTATTAAAATTGGATTGAAGAAGAGATCACTTCTGCACTTCTTAATTTATTTTTTGTAGAAAGCAAGGATCAAGGTTCAAACTTTTTTTGTAAGCAGATTTCCAAAGGACTTGCATTTTTGTATCTTTTTGGAGTTTTCATAATAAAAAGGAATGAACCAGACTGTTACTTTAGTAGCATGTTCAAATACTTATGGTACTTATATCTATATCATTTTGTTTCATGTTAGGCAATTTAACACTTTTGATTCAATATTGTTCTATATGTGAATTTCCATTCAATTTTGCATTTATACCACTTTTGAATATTTCTGGAATTGATATCTTAAACATGTATGCTCACAATTAATGTTATTATGATAAGTGATCTGTCTTATGTTACTTTGTTTGAAGTCATCATTATTCATGCTTAACTTCTGTAATTGATCGATTGATCTTTATTAGTGATTGATTACCTGAAGTCATCATAAATCGCATAGATATTGAGTTACCTGGGTTAAATATATATATATATATATATATATATATATATATATATATATATATATATATATATATATATATATATATATATATATCAGTCTCTTTTAGAAGTATTACTATTCAAACCATCTATCATCCTTCTACATATTTTAAACACCCACACATCAAAACACATCTTTATAGGGAAATTGGTCCCATATTATCCAGTCGGAGCCACCATACCAAATGGAAAAGGAACTGTATTAAAGGTCGGACCGGGTGGTTATCCCCCAATGTTGTTGCAATGATTTTAGAGGCATCAATAGTATGATAATGTCTCATCTTAAAGATTGATAAAAGGATGGATGTCGAACTGAGGAAAGGATTCAAAGGGATCTATATGGATGATAGGAATAATGATGGGAAAATTAGTAGGTAGGAGATGGCTTGATGATTATTTGGACAAACTCACTTTCCCTATATCTAGAGGGATCCATGATCGAAGATGTTGATGATATCCCTCCTTTTCGTAGACATAAATCCTAGCCATGATACATTATTTCTTGCACTTGAAGGTATAATGAGATGAAGAATTCCTTGATATATATATATATATATATATATATATATATATATATATATATATATATATATATATATATATATATATATATATATATATATATATATATATATAGATATATATCTTGTGTGATCCCTTCTGTTCTTGATTAAACACCCTATCATTCATATGTTGGCTCGGTTGGTAATGTAATGGATTGAAAGAGCGCATCTAGTGTTATATATCTTGATTAGGTTTCTCGATAAGTACTATTGAAGTTGAATGTATATAACAAGAAGTATGGCTTATTATGAAGCTAGTTGGTTGAAGAAGCTCTTCAATGATCCTTTTGTGCACATGCTAAAATCCACCATTGTATAATTGTGATATTATTGAGGGAGATTTATTTTTCATGAAATTCATGTTCCACGATAGCTCCAAGTATTGGGTACCACTTTATTTTGATATGGTACATTGGAAAGCTTCCAAGATCCATCATTGTTGCTTGGATGAGTAGAATATCATCCTTTCAAAGCCTCTTGGTAAGATCAAGATCATATTTCTTCAGAGAGAGGATGGTAGTCATGGATAGACCCTACTAGGAGGGTCTCGATTGAACATAGAGCATTTGGAGCTCTTAGAGGCTTCTGGTACTTATTGAGATATGAGCGATCATAGGGTGAGTGGTTCACCTTCCCCTATAGGTGCATTGTGTACAAGGTGTGTGGATCACCTTCCCCTATAGGTGCATTGTGTACAAGGTGTGTGGATCACCTTCCCCTATAGGTGCATTGTGTACAAGGTGTGTGGATCACCTTCCCATATGATGGTTTACATATGTGTAGGGTGAGTGGTTCACCTTCTCTTGTGGTACCCCTGTGAGAGATGCATATAGGCATTTGCTTGTTATCACATGTGGACATGTTGGTGGGATGTGTTTCAACCTTTCCCAACATATAGAATGCTCATTCCATACACTCAATGGTTAACATGTCAGTGGGACATGTTTCATCCTTTCCCCATTTCTAGTATCCTATCTACGATTAATGCATGTAGGATGTGGTTCATCCTTTCCATACTCTCAGTGGTTTTGTTGCATATGGGACATTATGGTTTATCCTTTCTTTATTATGGTTGTGACATGTGACTACAGGGTGTGGTTTATCATTTCCCTATGTGTGGTTGTGAGCAAGACGTGATTTATTTTTTCCCTGTTATTTCCCTAGCATCATCCTACCCATGTAGTCTGGGACAAATGGGAAGTACCTCTCATCTGGCTAATGACTCGGGAAAAGTTGATAGGTATCAGAACACTACCAGTGGATGCATCATGTATTGTTGTACTCCCCATGTCTAGGATGCGTGGTGTTCAACAACTTGACTTGGGATCAAGTTTGTTTGGGGTTCTAGCTCTAGATATAATTTTTTCTATGGAGAGTAGCAAGGTCTTATGATACACCCTCGATCAATTCTTCTTCATTATCTATATCATTATTTAGCAGAGTAGAGATGAGATTCATAGATGATACATGATAACAAAATGGCATAATGATAGATGGATTAGCGGGAGGAATTCTCTATAGTTGAGAGGGAGTGTTAAAATTAGAAACTAGAGCCAAATTTCTCTTTGATCAACTCCTTTGAAAAATATAATTATGGCATTGAAATCCTCTTTTTGAGAGGACCAAAATCGGCCTAAAGATCATCAAATTTGATAGGGAAAAAATATTTTTTTGAAATTAAGTCTATGCATGTACAAATTGTCAAGGTTTGCTTAGGGTAAATTAATCAAATAGAACCCATCTCCAGATCCTATAAAAGGAATCTCCCTCCATTAGACACATCTTATCACACATTTATCTCTTTTAAATGGCGACATAAATAAGCATATCTCTAGCGAAGGAGGAAGGGAAATATTGACGTCTTCATTGGGTCCGTTGATCAATTGAATTCCTTAGGAAGGATGACAAGTTTGTCAAAGGAAAATTTGGGCTTGTTTGAGAACTTTTCTAGGATTTTCTATCTATAATTGCAATTCTGAGTTTTTTTTGAAGATGATCATAGATATAAGGGCATAGTTTGAGTGTTTATAGTTGGTTTTATGGAGTCAAATCTCTCTCCCAGGTAAGTCGCATCTATAAGAAGCCTCTCTCAAGAAGGCCACATACCTTATCCTACTAAACAATGCGTTGAGAAGATAAGCTACCACCTAGGTGGACTACAGACCAATTTTAGTTGGCATGGAGACTTATTCGAGTCCAGATCAAGCTTATATTTGAAGTTGAAGGATGACAGATCACCATGAATGGAGGTCACAACTGTAGTAGGTTGTTTCAGGTGTATTTTGAAGGTTGTAACATTGTTATCGATGCCCTAACTAGGACCAATAAGCAACATAACTCCATCCCTAGTAAAATTAAAATATGATGTACTAAAGTAGTCTTCGTTGATACATGGATAGTTGACTTTATTAGGTAAGTTCCTTGAAAGGCAGGTGTTATCCCTAACCAATCGAATTTTCTTCTACAATATGATATCAGCTTGAGAAATGCATCTATGATTGAGGGAAGTGGTAGTAGTTCTCCTAATCTATTACTCAAGCTTGAACTTGAATTATTGTACTCTCTCTCTCTCTCCCTTAAACATTTGAAATTAATAATAAGAATATTTTACCAAGGTTTTACCCCATCTTGGGGTTTTTCCCTAGTTTGATCCATATTCCTATGGCCTCTTAGCTTAGCTTTTCCTCACCATTATTGATTTATGTTATTTATTCTTTTTTTTTAATGTGATAATGATTGATGTGATTTCTAATAAAATGAAATGGATTGATAATCGAGATAATATGGAACATTTAAGTAACTATCATAATTAAAGAACATATTAACAAAAAATTAACATAATTAATGCCTAGAACTAAACCCCCAGATCTACCCGTCACATCTAAGGCAGAAAAAGACTACTCCTTGAGCATATCCTCCAACACTAAAACTACATCACAACTAGGTCTTAGAGTTTCCTGAATTAAAATAACATCCAACTTATCTGATCCAAAAATACATTTTCGAGCTAGCTTCTTGGAAGGGCTAGCCATCCCATGACAATTATAGGAAATCCACTTCATCATGGGTCATTGATAGGGACATTCCTCTCTCTAAGAACCCCTTCGAAAGATAATTGTCTACCTTAAACAATATCCTAACAAGCCCTATGACTAATTTTAGAAATGTGTGGTTAACAATCCCTAGTGTTCCTAGGACACTTTGAAGGCGAAAGCAGACCCAAACCCCAACTAGTCTCTACATATGTCTTTGCTAAGGACCAAAGATTATATCGATGGCTCCTAAAAGTACCAAGAGAATCATCCTCTAAGGAGGAAATAAGGGAGTGAAAAGAAGAAGGAATAGAAGGGGAGTGTGTCAAACATCATACAAGAGCAAAGATAATAGGATAAGATATAACCACCAAGTCACTAAAAGATGTCATCAACTCAAAATAAATAGGATGCATCAAAACAGGGAAATTCATAGAGGATAATGAAATAATAGTAGGTGGAGAATTATAAAGGGGGAGAGAGGTAGTTAGAGGGGGAGTTAATGATTCCAACCCTGAGAAAAAATCCAAGGGAGTAGCCTGACCCTAAGTCAAAGAGCTCTTCCCCTTTTATTTTCTAGCATCCTTTGACCCTATTTTCCAAGCCATTATTTTATAAGAGGGAGGTGTCGATGCCCCTTCTTTCACTTTTCTTATAGGCTCATGAAAAACCTCCTCTAAAACAACATCTCTAGATTTCCCAACTGATAACAAGGGGCATTCCTTGAAAATATAACCAACCTCATGACATCACCGACACTAGAAGAGAACTCCTTCATAATCCACCTTTTGTAGCCTGAAATAACCCTGATATTGCAAGACCAAACTCTTGACAAGCCCTTCACTGGTATCTAAATTCATTAGAATCTAAGCGAAGGCCATTTTTCTAGACTCCTGTTATGATTTTTCGTAATCCAACAAAATCCCCAAATCATCCCCAATCCTTGTGAATATATCTATGATTATAACTAAAGTGACAGCATGAGCATTCGAACCTAAATTAGAACATCACCCAGTTGTTCCTAGTTTGGGACGAAAAGAGGTGACCTGCTTCTTATGTGAATTTCCCTCCATGTATGCGGAAGGAGAGGCATCTAAGTTTTTTTTGTCACTAATGCTCTAAACTCCCAAATTTTATGGATGATCCCCCAATGCATTTCCCCCACAAAAACTAGAGGAAGGCATAAAACCCTTGCTAAGGTGCCTCTCACCTGGACACTCTAAGTCTCTCCTCACTTGATAAAAACCCCCATCAGATGTTTTCCCACCATCGCTATTCAAAATCGGTTCCATCTTTGTCCCCTAAAAAGAGATTGAGGGAACTTCTAACCAATACCCAGGGGAGGAATTGGGATTTCTAAAACAATTAGTAAACAATTCGGGTACTAGGGAAACCAACATTTGATTAACCTGGTTTACATGAGATAATCCCCAATTTAGACCCTCAAAACCCCCAATCTCTTGAAACCCTAAAGAGATTTGTGCATATGGCGATATAAAATCCAACAAGTCCAAACCTTGAAAAGAGGACAAGTGAATATCTTTAGCCCTATTTGGTAATGAGGTGAAAATATCTTACTCTCATGATCCATCTAGCAAAGGGTACTCCATTTTAGGACTTCTTATGTGGAGATTTTATCCAAATAGGCATCGAGTCTAATGGGTCTGACGAATAATCAACCAATTCTTCATCCATCTCAGCATCAACCCGTGTTGTTGGTTATACTCTATTGTTGATTTATGCTTGCCTGCAAATAATTGTAGAAACTTCAAGAAAAACTACCCATAACTACACATGTTCTCATTGAATAGCATCGCGGAAAGATATCCTAACAGTGATATCCTACTCTACCACCCACCAATAGGAGAAGACTGTCAAAGGAGAGGAAGACCATATGTCCAAACCCAAACTGAAGCAAGAAAAATTAACCTAGACCCTGAAGTTTCCTTAGACCAATTTCTTCAAGACCCACGAACTACAGAGCCATTCGCCCTCCATAATATGTTAACCTTAAATTTTACTATTAACAATTTTTTGTAAGATTGGTGGGACTACATCTTCATCTTGTCGAATATATTACCCTGATCGAGGCCAGAAATTGAAATGGTGACTTAAGAGCAAGGAGTGCCTAAATAGAGTACCCGATCGTCGTCTATCTAAGACCCTATGGAAAAATGCTATTATTAAGCTTATTAAAATAATTTATACTAATATTTTGATATTTTTTATTTGATTTCCTTTTTATTAACTTTATTATAATATTACAAAAATATAATATAATATATTTTTAACCTTATGATTGATTTCTTAGGACTCCTTTCTATTTATTTCGTTGGTTGGATTGCATTTTCTTCATCTATTTGTTGTGAAAATGAACAATATTGGTTGATTTCAAATGGGTTGAATATGGATCAAATCTCATTTAACTCTAAAAGGAGGTTTGTATCTCAAGAAATTTGATTGCTTTCTCTGTAGATTCAAAGTTAAGATGGATCTAGGTTAGTTTAATTATTTTTATGTAATTTGACCAAGTAATTATTTTATTTGATTTTATCATAATTTATTTTTATTTTAACTTAATTTGACTAAGTCAAAATGTTAAACAATACATTATATTACCTCACTCTACTAAATTGGGTTGGATTGGTTTTACTTTCACTATTTATGGGCCCATGGTATTAAGTAACCATAGTATTAAATCATAACTTTCTTAGTTCCGGTAACAATTTATATTATTTAAATACATTATTTTATGTTATATTAAAATGATATTTCCATAATTTTAATACAATAAAATTTATTATTTATACACTTATGGTGTATGGTATTAGGTATCTCACCGTATTTGGAAATAATTTTTTAAAAATGAGTAATATTTTATAATATTATTTACCTCTAACAAGATTTTTATTTATGGATATTCACCCTCTTTATCATGGAAATTATTAAGTTGTAAATAATCTTTGTTAAATATTATGGGTCAATATCATGACTTATTAATACCACATGCCCAAAAACTATAATTTATTTCAAAATAAAAATATTTTGTTTAAGTGTTAACTCAATTAATAATAAAAAGTTAAAAATAATAAAATTCAGTTGAGAAATCAGCCTTTCAGATTAATCACTTTGAGCCAAGTAATGGGTTAGCCATTAGTGAAATGAAAAAATTATTTAAAAATAAGTGATAAAGAGATGTTTGTTAAATTATTTATTATTTAGTTAAAAACTAGATGTTATGTAATAATTAAATATTTTATTTAGATATTATAAACTAATTATCAATTTATATCATGATATTATCTGAAAACAAGATGCATCCATCCTATTTATTCTTTTAGATCAATTGATTTCTCACATTGTCTTGATAATGAAGCACATTAGTTGGCTGGAACGTCGACCCAATCCTAATGATCTGATTAATCCGAAAATTTAAGAATAAGTGATAAAGAGATGTTTGTTCTCACCTTATCCTAATAATGGTTGGAACCTGGACCCAATGATTCTAAAGATGTGATTAATCCTAAAAACTGATTTTTGCATTATGGATCACAAAAGTCTTTGATCTAAAATTCAATTTGTTATATTGAAATTTTGTTTTTATTTATAAAATCACCAATATTTTTTAGATAAAAAAAAAATCATAATATACTTTATAGCTTCACTTAGAGATGTGAATATTAAATCTTATTTTTAAAATATAAATAATATTTATAATTTAAGATCTATTTTATCACGTAAATTAAAATAATATAATCATATTTAAGTCACACTTTCAAAATAAAAATAAAAATAGGTGTGCACATATTTTTGATCGAGGTAAATTCCTTTAAATCTAAAATAAAACCTACAATTATTGTACTACACGGGAACGAACAGAGTTATAAAGACGTTGAATTTCACAAAAATAACCTTTTGTGAAACGTTCTGCTCCAACGAGCACGACGATTCCTTGGCAATGATTAACAAAGCTGCTGTCCGGGAAAATTTATTGAGTAACATTTTGTTTTTTAATTTTAACCTGGAAAAAATAGAATTGGAAGATTTTTTTCAAAGTTTAAATTATTTAATTTATAAAATTTAAGTCACTCAGAGGATTCAAAGCATTCATAAAAATTTTAAAATGTTGAATTTATTTATACATAAAATAACATAGATTTATTTTTAAATAAAAATTTAACATGAGTTATGTGCAAAATACATTTTTTATTATTTAAATTATATTTTTGAATGAAAATATTATTTATATTTATATTTATATATATATATATATATATATATATATATATATATAGATATGACTAAATAATCTACAATAACAACTCAATAAAAACAACCATATTATACTAGCATTTGTATCAGAGGTTGCAAAAGAAACCCCGTAAAGCATAAATGTAAATAGTCATTGAAAATAAGAATGAATCAAGAAAATTGCAAATAAGATTTAATAAACAAAATTGCATACAAAGGTGGAAGATAAAGCTAAATGATTTGCATTGACTAGGTCTCGCAGGCATCGAACTGCAGGTCTCGGTGGTCTCGCAGGGAAAGGAATCGAACTGCAGGTCTCGGTAGATATTCTCGCAGGTCTCGCAGGTGGAACAACTATCTCGCAGATCTCGCAGGTCTCGCAGATCTCGGTGGATATTCTCGCAGATCTCGCAGATTGGCATTAAATATATCTTATATCTATCATTTGGAAAAGTGATTTGATTACATGAAACGATGTCGAGCAAGTGGCCTTCAGTTTGAAATTAGGTTTATATGTGATATATTTAATTTTCATTTTTGAAACTGCGATCTCGCAGGTGAGAGATATTACGTTTTTGGCATCGAACTGCAGGTCTCGGTGGTCTCGCAGGTCTTGCAGGGAAAGGAATCGAACTGCAGGTCTCGCAGGTCTCGGTGGATATTCTCGCAGGTCTCGCAGGTGGAACAACTATCTCGCAGATCTCGCAGGTCTCGGTGGATATTCTCGCAGATCTCGCAGGTCTAAATAATCAGTTATAATCTTGCAGATCTCGCAGGTCTCGCAGGTCTAGTATTCTCGCAGATCTCTTCTGGTTCAGATCTCGCAGATCCCGTGGATTCTGCGGTTGAGTGGGACGTTTGTATCTCTTCAGATCTGCGGTTTGGCTTTCGATCTGGTGCAGATCTGCGTAAAATATGGCTCCGAGCTTCGCAAAAATAACTGGTGGCTCATCCGCCTCTGGAGGGCAATCTCCTGCCCATATCGTGAGTGAAGCCCCAGCTCCCACTATCCAAGTGGTCCAGGACTCACTCGATGAAGCTTTGAAGTTCTCCGAAAGTGCCCTAATTTGCCGGTTCAATGGTTTTTGGCCGCGACTGACAGCACTCCACAATTGGATCTCGGAGGTATGGAAGCCTATCATTTCTGATGAAATTAATATCTACCCCTGTGCTAGAGGTTTCTTTATAGTAGATTTTGAAAATCCTGAAAGCAGACAATGTATTCTAGATTCCGGCCCTTGGTTTTGGGAAAAATCAGGCCTATTCATGAAGCCATGGAAGCCATCATTCGATCCCTCTACAGCAGTGATAACCTCAGCACCAGTTTGGGTGAGATTGCCAAGCCTACCCTTGCATCTCTGGAATCTCTCCTCGCTAAAAGCCATCGGAAATGCAATTGGGAAATTTTACTGCAGGTGCCCAGAAACAGAGGAATATGCCAGAACCACCTATGCACGCATCTGTGTGGAAATGGATTTCAGCGCCGGATTCCTAGCTAAAATAAACCTAACAATTAAAGACTATGTGTGGAACCAGAAGCTTGATTATGAAAGTGTCCTCTTCAGATGTCGATCGTGCTTTGAGACGGGGCATCTAGCCAAAAATTGCCCAAAAGCCTCTGAGAATAATTTTTCTAGAAAAAACCACCACAGATCTACATGGTGGGAAGGAGCACAAAAAGAACACTACACTGTCATCAAAGAAGAATATTCTAGAGAAAACTCTGAGTCACAAGAAATCAAGGAAGAAGGAAACAACTCTCAAAGCAAGCAAGGAGAAAGCCCGCCCCAACAAATCAACAGTTATGAGGATTTGCATACCGCATAAAATAAATCTTCATTTAACAGCAAAGCAGATCTCCTAAACCAAACTTCTCCGACTATAAATCGCGAAGCTAAGACACCAATGTCCCAAGGACCAGAAGAGATGAAGGAGATGCAAGACAAAGGAAGTTGGAAGACTGTAGAGAAAAGAAACAAAGCTACAACACCAATCTCGCCAAGAAAGACGAGGAGCCAGACAAGTAAAAATTAAGAAAATTGTAGGTCCGATAGACCAATTTGGTCTCAGTGGACGTTAACCATCATCATCATCATCATTATCTCAAATTTATAGATAATATAATAGTTGAGCATTATATTAAAAATGAATTATATTTAAAAAATTATATTATTATTTTTTAATGTAATGTTTAGGGTGCCTATAAACACAATAAAATAATGAATAATTAAAAATAAATAAAAAAAGTTTTACAAAGTAGAAGGTAAGAACAATCTTAATCTTCACATTCACAACTTTTTCATTGAATGTTTTTTAGATATTCTCAATTTCTCTTATATGTGTATTAATCATATCCCATGTATTTCATATTTTGAAACATCCAAACATAGTGAATCCAAAAGTCAATAACAATAAATTATTTTTTAATATATCTCTAAATTAGTTGATTTCTAAAATGGGATTCTAACTACTAAAAAAATAAAAATAATAATCTAATTTGAAGATCACAACAAAGTATCCCCCTTTCTTTGTGGGACATAGGAGCCCAACTCCTACAAAGATTTAGTAATTCTCTTAATATACAGAAAATGTGTAGAGAAAAATAAATAAAATTGATGCAACTAAAGAAGCGTCAACAATATGATCATCACGTAAACCGCTAGCACAACCAATTGAGGATGGGTCCACCAACAAGAAGACCTGGGATCAAACCTCATGGAAGCTGTTATGTCGAGGCCGGCTACAATCCCTAGGTTACTTTGATGGATTAGATGCCCTTGGGTCACGGTTTCTCAAGCCACAAATTAAGCCTGGGGAACACAAACAACTTGACAAACAAATAAACAAAAACAAGATAATCATGAAAACAAAATTCAAAATTGAATAATCGAAGGTATGATAATGGAACTCAATTCAATACTAGATACTGGAAGGTATGATCATGGCACTCAATTCAATATTGGATACTCCGAAGGAAAAGTGGCACCACATGGAGGTGGCACAACTTAAACATTAGTGAATATCACGACTTTAAAACAATATCTATAACAGTTAAATCGTTGTATAACAATCTATAGAAATGACAGTCAAAATAGTTCAATTCATGAGAAATGGCTAGAAACACGGTTTGCTACAAAACATGAGTGAATATCATGACTTTAAAACAATATTTATAACAATTAAATATCTTTATAACAATCTATTGAAATGACAGTCCAAAGATTTCAATTCAAGAGCATAAGCTAGAAAGATGGTTTGCTACATGAACAAATATCTTGATAACATTCAAAATATTTCAAGAGGAGATGCAATATATGGCATTGACGCTAAAAACAAAGACTGTGAGCACCACCTAAATCTCTTCCCATTTAATTTGACATGTGAACCTAAAACATACTTTAAAAATGCAAATCATGCATTCCATAAAAGTTTAGAAAATATTTAGAAAGAAGACATAAAAGGTTCATGTTTTGTTGCCTTAATTCTCCAGTGTCATTACCAAAATTCGTAGTTGTGGTTGAAGTTGGTAGAAAACTTTCAAATAATTTAATTTCTTGGCATTTAGTAATAGACTATTTATTACACTTGCACTAAAAAGAAATAAAGTAATCTACTCCCAATATTAATATAATTTCAGAAAACTAAATCACAATAGTATAAAGTGGCTGGAAAATTAATACCACGACGTCACCTAAAGACTGAAAATAAGCTTCATCTCATGACTTCCCTAATTTGTACAACATTTTAGAAGTTCTTAATGTCGAAAGCCACCATGTATAAACAGAGGATATGAAGGATAGTCTATAGAGAGATGTCCGCAACCCCCACAGACATGGGAGTAAATTATCTTGAAATCATCAAACCCTCCACGTGGTGCCATAATTCTAGGAGGGCTTTGAACATGGGGACAGTCTGTGACAAGATGACTAGGTTCACAATAGCCATTGCAAACCAGGCTAATCATACAATCTCGAGCCAAGTGGCCAGTCTGGTGACAATTATTGCAGGCCTAATCAATAGGACAGTCGGCCATAATATGCCCACAAAAATAACATTTCTTGCAAAGTGCTGATTTTGGAAGTCCTAGCTCAAGCGCAGAACATTCCTTTGCCATGTGACCTGTTTTACCACACATGTTACAGAAAGGTTCATTACAAAAATCAACTGCAAGATGATCAAGCTTCTTACAATTCCTGCATAATTGCTATTTTGGACACTTTGATGCAATGTGCTTGTCATTAGAAAAACAAAAGATAAAAAATAAATTAGGGCCTCCATATACCTTTTCTTTCCATGTTTCCCTAAATGAAAACAACATGATTTAAAACCACAACAGAAACCTCTCCATTTGTTCTAACTCGAACAATTTCTGAAAGAGTGATTTCTTTAAAAGCATTCATTGGACTGCCTGCAAATCTTTGTGCAAAATGACTATCCATATTAGTCTCTAGATGCGAGTTCTAAGGCCTGATCTTACTGATAGTTTGATGGAGACTATCTTCATGTGTACTCACAACAATGTGTGCAACAACACTAAAGACAATAGAATGTTGTAAGGTTACTACCACAATAAGCATTGCCAACTCTCCAAAAAGTAGAAATGGTATAAAAACACTGTAATTCAAGTTCCTTGAGGCATTTCCCCTTGATGATCAAAGCCTCTTCTATGAAATAACCTCCTTGCAAAGATTCCAAATTCTTATAATTCTTCAAGATCATCACTAATATCAAAAGTTCACAACTGAAGCCAATATATAGAGTTTGATGAGTAGATATCAACTTGTGCAAAGGAAAGAAAAATAAAAAATTAAAATTAGAAAGGTAAAATCAAAACTATGCACCGATAGGTTGCCAATATTAAATGAAGAATGAGCCCACATTGAAGAAAAAACAGAGGGGAACTAATGGTGTATGAGTGAGCACTATCATAGAGGTTTGACTCTATATTCCTACAATCTACCATCAAATAATGTCCACTAATAAAGATAGAATCCTCTGTGATAGTACTCTGTGATAGTAGACAATGATGCCCGAGCCGCATTCAGAGTGTTTAAAGAACAATCACTTTTCTCCCAAATCCAAGGATATTGGTTCACACCCATGCATATGAATGGCCTAGGTTGTGGTGGAATAAATCCACTGCCCTTGTCCATTATGGTTGCCACATGCTCTTCATTCCTCACATTGCAATGGATGAACTCAAGTGTATTTCCTAGCTCTGTGATTTTCACATTTGCTATCAAGTGTTGTGAACCATGTGCTACAAAGAGATGACATGTTGTCTTTCCAATGCCAATGGTTGCAACAATGATGAATTCCATCTGCCTTCAAGCCTGATCATATTTAGCTACATATAAACCATGGATTACTATAGTAGCAAAACCCATCTAAATTATCTAAAATCTCAAATCATGTGAATCCAAAAGCTTACATAACTAAAATTAAAACTAAATCTACTTTATGTGTGGGGAGAAAGAAATAAAAACAAGATTCAACTTGAAATACACCCAAAAAATTGCAATGTTGAGAAACAAGTTAAGCGTAGTTTGAGATGAAACCAAAACAGTGCTTCAAAGAGATGACTTGTAGTATCTCCAATGCCAATTATTGTAGAAATGACGATTTCCATCTTTCTCAAATTCACATTCTCCCATTGCAAACCGGGATATTCATACAATCTCAGGTCAAGTGGCCAGCCTGGCGACAATTATTGCATGCCTTATCATTAGGATAGTGTGGCATAATATGCCCAGGCAAATAACACTTCTTGTAGAGTGTGGATCTTGGAAGTCCTAGCTCATGAGTAGAACATTCCTTTGCCATGTGACGTATTTTACCACACATGTTACAGACAGGCTCATTATGGAAATCAGCTGCAAGATGACCAAGCTTCTTGAAATTCCTACATAATTTCTCTTTTGGACGCTTCGATGCAATGTGCCTATCATGAGAAAAAAACAAAAAAAACAAATTAGGGCCTCCATATGCTTTTTCTTTCCATGTTTCCCTAAATGCAAACAACATGATTGAAAACCACAACAACAACCTCTCCATTTGTTCTAAATCCAACACTTCCATAATTCTAGGAGGGCTTTGAACACAGGGGCAGTCCCTGATAAGATGACCAGGTTCACCACAGCCATTGTAAACTAGGCTATTCATACAATCTCGAGCCAAGTGACCAGTCTCGCGATCGTTATTGCATGCCTTATCATTAGGACAGTCTGCCATAATATGCCCAGGAAAATAGTTCTTCTTGGAGAGTTCTCATTTTGGAAGTCCTAGCTCATGAGCAGAACATTCCTTTGCCATGTGACCTATTTTACCACACATGTTATAGACATGATCATTGCGGCAATCGGGTGCAACATGACCAGGCTTCTTACAATTCCTAGATAATTTCTCCTTTGGACACTTCGATGCAACGTGGCTGTCATGAGAAAAACAAAAAATAAAAAAGAAATTAGGGCATCCATATGCCTTTTCTTTCCATGTTTCCCTAAATGCAAACAACAGGATTGAAAACCACAACAACAACCTCTCGATTTTCTCTAACTCCAACACTTTCTGAAAGAGTGATTTGATTAAAAGAAATCATTGTAGTGCCTGCAAACTTTCGTGAAAAATGACTAGCCATATTAGTGTCCAGATGGTAGTTCTAAGGCCCGATCTTACTGATAGTTTGATGGAGACTCTCTTCATGTGTACTCACCATTATTAGTCATTTGATTAGGAATTCATATTTATTGAATAAAATTCACAATTATTTTATCAAAAGGAAGAAAATTTCAGCATACTCGTGATCGTGATTCCAAAGCATGCTGCATATGTTGTATTTACTACTATTTATGATTGAACTGAACCCGCAATAAAGTGATGTCCTTATCCAATTAACTAAAAATACCACTCAAAAACACATCTCTAGCACGAGTGGTGTCTACAGCTTGCATTGCCAGGCCTTCCACTCTTCCACTAAAATTCCAATACACATTAATCACCACATATATAATTATTTTACTTTAACTATTGTCGTAAGGCTGCCATTCCTTATCAACACTAACTATAGATTCAAATAAATAACATGGAAATTCTCTGATATCAAATATAAATGATTTCCAAGTGTGGTAAATTATCTTGTTGCAAACCCAAAAAAATTCCCTTTATCCAACAATTTAATAAAAACTTCATATGGATAGTACTTTTGCTCAAATTATTGTTAGCTTATACTATTTCAGTAGTAATCAACATTAAAATGGAAAGAATTTATGATCAAATATACAAGATTATTACCAAGCTTTGGCTAATGCACAAAAATCTGGATCACATGTCAGAGAGTTTTACTATTGTGCAAGATCCCTAGTAAATCTTGTTTATGTTACTAAGATTTGTATCATCAAATATAATCTTGCTAGCTTGTGTAATGTTTGCATCTATGTTGCAGTGATTTTCAGGATGAGTGAAGGGTAGGGATAGGGTACTCATCTCTAGGATCGCTAGAGTGTACCCAATTTTTTCAGGGGATGGTGGGTTGGGGACAACAACTCTCATGTGAGAATTGCAGTCTAATGGTCTAGAAGGCATTTTTCCATGACGTTTCTTTAATTAAAAAAAATCTCTACATTTCTCTGAGGTTTGCTTCACTTATACAATTGTATTAGTAACCATGATGAAATGATGCAATAATGTCATTTGCATTTTTAATCAAAAAAACTGAAGTATGTTTTGTTGCATATTTTAGTGCAGTTATATATCCTTTTATTTTAGTTCAACCATTGGCAAGCCTGTCAAAGTAATTGGTAGAGAATCAGTTCATGAATTTTGTGCAATTTATTACCTGCATACTTGAACATCTCATGGCCATTCCAAATGGACTAGGGTTAGTGTAGTGAGAAAAAATATGGAAAACCGCACCTTCATAATTTGCAAAATCTTGATATATCCTTTTATGAAATCTAGATACAACTTGTTTCCATGCATTTTGTAACAAATGTATATGAAATCTGGGGAGATCCCTCTAGAAATATATAGTCATTTCTCTCAATGATCCCCTTCAGAAAGGATCAAAATTTAAGGAGTACTCTCTAGAATCTATAATCCTCCACAAATGTTATTTTTAATGATGTTTTATATGGTAGGATTCTTCTCCAATTTATGGTTTAAATATATGTATTTTTCTTGGTCTACAGTTCCTTCCTAGGAGAACTATAGTATTACTGGAAATATCATTTGAAATACTCATGTGGTAATAGCAACAGGAATGTGGAACCTTGGGAAGTTAGGAATACTACAAGGTAGGTGTCTGTGATCCTTGGTCAACCATTTCATTTAAGAGCTTCTTGTGCTGCAAGTTTCAGAATCGGATATTGCCTCAATGTGGGAATTTATTCTCCCCAATGTTAAGAACCTCCATCATTTGAGAGAGATCTTGCATCAATGAATACCCATGACAACAAAGAGTTGTGGCAATGGTGGTGGTGTTGGATCATAGCAAAGAAGGGTTGCCTATGGGTAGATATGGGTAAGGAAGAGTTGGTCATGGGGTGTGGAAAGATCAACTATAGGTAGTTGTTGTGGAAGCGCAGAGCTAGAAACATGGTTTGCTACACAACATCAGTGAATATCATGACTTTGAAACAACATTTATAATAGTTCAATCTCTTTATAACAATCTATAGAAATGACAGTCAAAATAGTTTAATTCAAGAGCATAAACTAGAAACATGGTTTGATACATGAACAAATATCTTGACAACATTCAAAATATTTCGAAAAGAGATGCAATATATGGCATCGACTCTAAAAAAAAATACTTGTGAGAACGACATGAATCTTTGCCCATCTGCTTTAACATGTGAAGCTAAACCATACTTTAAAAATGAAAATCATGCATTCCATAAAAATTTAGAAAATATTCAAAACATACACATAAAAGGTTAATGTTTTGTTTCCTTAATTCTCTAGTGTCATTATCAAAATTCATAGTTGTGGTTGAAGCCAACAGAAAACTTTCAAACTGTTTAATTAACTTTCAAATAGTTTAATTTTCTTGCATTTAGTAACAAACTAGTCTTACACTTTCACTAAAAAGAAAAAGTAATCTACTACCAATATTAATATAAATTCGACAAACTAAATCACACTAGTATAAAGTGGTTGCAAAATTAAGACCGCGACTTCACCCGAAGACTGAAACTGAGCTTCATCTTGTGACTTCCCCAATTTGTACAGTAACTCAGAAATTCTCAACAGTGGAAGCCACCACGCATAAACAGAGGATCTGAAGGACTGTCTATAGACAGATGTCCACAACCCCCACAAACATGGCAATAAATTATCTTGAAATCATCAAACCCTCCAGTTATTTCAAACCCTCCACGTGGTACCATAATTATAGGAGGGTTTTGAACATGGGGAATTCATTGAGAAGATGAACAGGTTCACCACAATGTGAACTGTGCTAATCATACAATCTCGAGCCAAGTGGCCAGTCTGGCGACAGTTATTGCAGGCATCCTAATTAGGAAAATTTTCCATAATATGCCAAGGAAAATAACACTTCTTGCATCATGCTAATATTGGAAGTCCTAGCTCATGAGAAGAACATTCCTTTGCCATGTGACCTACTTTACCACACATGCTATAGACAAGCTCATTGCGGCAATCAATTGCAAGAATATTGGTGAATCATAAAGGGTTTAGAACACAATATCTGTACCGAAGGATTCAAGTGCCTTCCTCTGTGCTGGAAAACAACCCGAGGACCTACAAGTAAGACAAGAAACAAAGAATTAGTCAGATTAAAGAAAATAAAAAAATAATGTTTAGATACCTAATGTGTGAATCGTTAAAATACTCTAACCCATCAATGAAAATTAGGGTTACTCGCACCCCATGAATCTAGATTCGTGATGGTATTTGGGTACCAGTTGGTAGTATAGTGGATAGGAAAGACACAAATTCTAGTTTAGTGCAATGTCGTGGCCAAGAGACGAGAACTAGCCACCCAAGAGGAAACCCTAGATGAGTTAGGGTTTTTCATAACGTTTTCACAGAGCTTGGCATCAAACAACCAAGTTGTTTCTCATGGTGTCTGGTAATGAACATGCTTAGGTTTAGATGTGGCCAGCAGAGCCATGAAGCCTGGTTGAAATAATTCCAAATGGGACTATGGTTATAATAGTGGAAATCAAGATTTAGTTGACTTGACAATTAGCAATATATAATGGTGGAAAAAAATTTAATCATCTAATAATGGATCTCAAGGTCACGATTATGATAGAAAGGCAGTTAGGGGAGTTGATTTCAGAGGGGAATGCCTTACAACATAATTAAAAATATATGATATCAATTACGATCCAAAAACCTTTCAAATTTTCGCTATCACACGTGAACTTGAAATATAGTGAAATAAATAATTACTAATTAAATCATCATTCCTTCCGATATTAAAGGATATTTGTTGGCCTCTATTTTTCCATTAGCATGTTCTTTTAATGATTTTTTTTTTCAATGTAACCCTTTAATATAGGAAACAATTCCTATCATATGATATTTTAAAAATTAATTTAAATTAATTAATAAAAGGAGATATATATTTAAAACCAACTATTAAGTTTCAAGGAACTTCATTATATAATAACATATGTAATATGTAATATCAAAAAAAATATATGTTATCTAACAATAACATATGTAATATCAAAATTATATAATTTAATATTATATTATATTAAAATATTTTATATGACATGTGCATGGAGACATTTTATTTATGAATTACATTGTCTTGTTATAATGAATATTTGTAAATATTACATATTAATTTTATATTAAAAAATAAATGAAGTACACATCTCCCTCTAGTTATTATTATTATTAGAAAATACTTGATATTTGTTATTTTAATTTTTAACTTTCAATTACCTTTTTTCTTTGAATATTTAATATTTTATTATATACAACATTATTTTGTTTTAACTATATATATAAGCATAAACTACTTAACATATATTTAAATCTTGTTTATTTTTCCAAAGAAAAAACTCATAACTTTATTCACAATGAAAAAAACGTACAAATGTATGCGCGAAAGAATTCCATGACTGAAGCATCATCATAAAGATAAAAGCTAAATATAAAAGGAGACAAAGAAATATAATTTTTGGAGTTATGTATGATCAAAATCATTTATTTTCCCTCTTTTCCCTCTTTTCCTTTCCACTTTTCTCTAAACCTCATGGGTGAAAGTGGTTGTTCATTTCCACATTTCTCTAAACCTCATGGTTGGAAGTGGTTGTATCTATCTCCATCTGATTTTATGGCAATTGTGAAGGAACTTCTTTGTCTAAATTCAAACTTTGGGATACATGTGATTGCTTTGTCCCTCCTGCTTATTTTTCTAAATACACTTCCTCATTATTTTTCTTAGAGATAATGAACTCCTTTGAAGCCATCCCCTTTTGGATGTCTTCTTTTGGACCATTATTGATCTCTTCACCTTACTTAGCTTGAGTTTTTTTTCCGGAGTCTGATTCTCATCCTCTACCTCTTGATCTTCCTCTTTTGTATTCTTTGGGAACTACCAAACCATCTGCTTCAGACCTCACCACTTTTTATTTTTTGGTGCCCTTTTGGCTTCAAGGTAGAATTTTGCAAATTCCTAGTTTGATAACAGTTGTGACATCTGAAAGTCATGTTCTCATAATAGAGTAACTAATACCATTCAAAATTTTCATACTTTAATAGGATACAATCTAGAATACCCTTGTTGAGGTCCATATTAACAAATATTCTTGCAAAAGTAAAGATGTGCTTTGATGTTCTATCTATGTCTATTGTTTTGAACTTGCCAAGAATATTTCCAATGGACTCCAATACTGGAAGATGCCAAAAGGGAAGAGGGAGGTTTGGTAACCTTACCCAAACTAACATTGTTGTTACAACCATAGCTTTTGCATGAAAACTTGAAAATCAAGGGGTTACAAAGAGCCCCACTCTACCCTAGAACCATGAGCCTTCATTGAAATATTTGTCGCATTATTGTTGTTTCAAAATTTTCTATAAAGAAACCTTTTGAGCACAAATAGATATCACACTTTTTCCAAGAAGAGTGCACCCAAAAATATATGTCTTATGGTTTCAGCCAAAATACATTAAATTGATATATTAATGTGGTATTTTGTAAATAAGTTAAATTAGTTTTTAGATCGAGAGATTTGAAATCCTAAACAAAAAGCCTATCCATTTCCTTCATTATGTAAATACTAGAAAGATAAGAAAATTGTTTAGTTGAAGTGGGATTCTTCCCTTTGAGTGCATCCTTAAATAGAGTGGGTCTGTTAGTTTTCTTGAAATCTACATTAATGTTTCTATGGCTAGAAGACCATCCCTCTCCTAAACTTCCACCCGACAATCTCAGGTTTATGAGTATGCTTGAATTATAGGTGATGTTATATTCCTACATGCAGATATTGTCTCATAAAATATTGCCTTGATATATCAAATTCTAAAGATTTTCTGAATAACCAAAGCTATTTTGGAAAAAGAAATGCAGCTTCCAAACTAGGTCTACATCCTCAACTTCGAAGAGAAACAATTTTCCACATGGAGACTCTGCAAAAATTTGGAAAATCTTTACAGAAGTTGTTAAATCACCAGATCTGGCATGAAGCATACCATATCTAAATTGCCATATTATTTGTCATCCTAATCTACAATGAAAATATGGTTTGGGGACCATGGGGATGGGATAAACCTCACCATCCATTCTATGATAAACTTGGAGAAGTAACAGAGAGTCAGGACTCATCGGATTGAATTCGAGGCATACCTCTTGACCAAATCTAATACAAAAGCCACAACAACACGTTGAAACCAAATATCCTTTAATCTTTTGTCCAAATGTAACGTACCCTGGTAATCTCACATGTAAAAGTAGATAGTTAGAATTTTTTATACAAATTACCCACGAGTAATTATCCAATTCACAACTCCACATTCCTCATTAACCATTATATATAATGTTCATTAGTACATGAAGTAAATTACAATAGAAGATAGTAAGTTGCATAACCATTTGCCTAACCATTAACCACCACTTTGGTAGTGTAATAACATAAACTGTCTCATGAACCTTGCATCCAGTTCATGATTTTCCTTAACCATATTAATTAATCACATACTTTGGACATTATGATTATCACATCAAATAAAGAATCATCATCATCAAAGATTCAACATCATCAAACTGACACAAAAGGCAATCACACCAATGAACACCGATATACCTTGGAAACCTCACAGGGTGAAAGCTAGCAAACGTTTAATCTTATTATTAAATGCTCATGAGGGTTTTCACCCCTCACTCAATGGCTTATAAGGGATTCCATCCCTTAACCATTGTTATAAAATTATTACAATGAATTATCATTAAGTTGTCACATAACTAGCTAAAAGCTAATACATTTTCCATGAAACCCTTTACTTACATACCGCCACATGCAACATTCCTTGTGGCATGATTGTTCTAGCAATGTACGATCCCGCAACTCGTACTCATCCGCATGGACCATTAATCCTTTTCCTGTCTCGACGTTAAATATAATATATGCCTTTCACAAGTAATCCAACTTTACCTGCCCATGTTATCACTATCAACATTGACATCATGATTACATTTATAAATAATCATATTATCTAGCATTTCCCTTCGCATAAGCACATATTCTTAGAGGAAAAACCACTAAGGCATTCCTTTGAAGGGACTAACTAAAACATCAATTATAATCTTCTTACATGAAAATTTACATAAACTTAATCAAAAGAACTATTCCCTCAGCTATTACTTTTGATGCATGCAAATATGTAAAGCAATCTACACAATTTGTTGTCTCTTCCTGCGTGCGAACATATATCCTTTCTAATGAAATCTAACACAAATCTTGTGTGCATACACATCTTATTCAACAAGAAGCTAAGATAATAGTTATGTTAGCATAACAGTAATCACATATCATTTTCGTAAAGAAATATGGGCCAATAGTTCTTCTAGCCATACAAAGAACATATCTCTAGAACACAACGATTATTATTTGCGCATCCAATAGCTTATCATAAGAGTCCTCCTTTAATGTATGTAACACATATTCCCTTTTCTAGAATTCTATCAACATTTCATGTAAACAATTACATAATTCTTTCTTAAAGGAAGTCATTATAACCTCATTTCTCTATCTTCCTACATGAAGGTTTCTCATGCTTCCCTTTCAAGAAATTATTATAGATATCCATCATTATGCATAAAAATCAAGATAAAATAACAAGGTTAACTTACCATTTTATGCATCAAAATCAAGAAATTGGCACAACTCATCTAACAAGACAATGTTTTCAAGAGATTAATATTTTCAAGAAAGTTAACATCGATTATTATTTCCAAGAAAGTCAACATAATACTTTCTCTATGTACACCCAAAACCATATTTTCAATGTCACAATAGCTGCCCTTATACAACATGTGTTTTTCCTAACACAATTACTTTTACTTCATTGCACATAATCCTTTCATGAAACAAATATGGATTCTGGTTCTTTTATGAACACTATTCATATGTGTCTTCTAAGGAAATAATCTCTATCTTTGTTTTCAAGAGATCTCCCATAAAGTCATTATTTTCATGCATGAAGAATGCACTCTTTTTCTAAAAAGAAACTATATTTATGTGTATATAAAACATACGTTTTCTTCAAGAAAGTTAGAATGATTATCTATGTGCCTAGAAGCACATCATTAGCTATTTCTATCATGCATGCAATGCATAACTATTTCACAAGAACTTCGAAATTAGCTAGTATCCCAATGCAATAAAGCATATATCCCTTTTCAATAAAATCCAACTTAACTACTATTTCTTTTATATGCATTCTCTTTTCCATAAATGCAATAACTATTATTTGAATATGGGTTATCCTTACCCAAAATAGCTATTTCTATGTCAAATAAACATACATTCATTTCAAATACTAACACAAACTCCTATATTTTCCAAGATTTGGCATAGATACTTATCTCTTCAGTGGCTCACTCCATGCTTCCATTGCATGCTTCTATCGAAATAATAAAACAATGCACGGCCAACGTGCTCATCGACCGTGATGTATCCAACATATTGTTTGAGATTTAGTTTTAGTTGACTAGGCAGTCTACCAAATAAATCCTCCATCAGACCTCCACTAATTTGGACAACTATGCCAAAGAAAGCGTACATAATCAAGAACAACCATTGCTGCAATTGTAGTTGCAACTCAATTCTACTTTCCCCACTAAGAATGGCAAAAAAAGGCTCGAATTACTTTTCGGTGAGCTGGAGAGCCCTAGATCCAACATGACCCTTCAGTTCTCCACAATCCCTATGGCCACTGCTCACCTCTCAGGCATGGGAGGAGACGAACTAAAAATTACTCATGCTATGTGGTGAATGGCAACCCAAAAAATCTAAAGCCACATTGTATCTGAACTTTCTTTAGTTGGAAAACCAGAAACATGCCGCTCTTCTATACTGGGCATTCAATTGAAAAACTAGAATAGTATGGCGCACAATGTGACTAGACACTTTTTACATGGCACCCACTTACTATTCCTTGAACATGTCGCTGCCCAATATTAATGCGACAGTTGTAGAGAACTCGACTATGGCATCAGATACCAATACCCTGAAGATGAATGTAATTACTTCAACTTCCACGAGTCCTCATTGGATACCATGTTGAATGTTCATAACTTCCTCTGCGTTCTAAGTAGCGGTTAAACCTAAATGTGTATCCTTATTCCAAATTAGCGGAAATCAAGAATCAGTTTTTGAACTGATTCATAACTCTTTTTAAAAATTACTATTTACTCAACTGTATAATTTTACACCCATTTATTTATGGATGTTACACCAAATCTGAGAGATGAAGGATCAAATCTACTGCTAATATGGTCAAAGATCCCTTTTTAAGTATTAGAAAATGTGATTCAAAATAATCTATTCCCCCATGAAAGCTCAGAACAACATAAACAACAATGAGGTTGCCTTTGAGACGGCAAGGAAGCTTCCCATCCTCTTCTTTCATGAGTAGACACTGATATCATATATATATATATATATATATATATATATATATATATATATATATATATAGATATACATCAAAATTGAGGTGAATCTCAACAACGATAGCCAAACAAAGATCAGAGAGAGAAATCTTAGCCATCTCACCCCTTACTCTCCAATTCAACATAGATTTAAAGCTAGTTTAAATAGCTTACTCTCACTTTTTTTTTTTAATTACCTTATATCTTAGCACTAAGAGGCACTCTACAAAGGTGTATGGCAATGTGGATGCATTAGGAATTATGAATATTAATAATGTAAGAAATATTACATTTCAAAATTTTTAAATATTTAATTTAATTTTATAATAGATTTTAAATTAAATATAAGAGCAAAAATGTATGGAAGAGATGTAGTGGTGTCAAATAATAATTATGCAACCATACTTAAATTTAATTGATAGGCACATAAAAACTTAATATTTACAATAAAATTATTATATGACAAGAAATTTAATAATCTATATTCATCTCCATTTTACCATGGATATTATTAACTTGTAAATAAGTTTTGTTACACTATCATGGGAAAATTTACAATGACTTATGCATACCACATGCCCAAAAACCATCACTCATTTGTCTAGAATCTAGAAGGTATTCATTGAAATCACAACTTTGATGGGTAAACATTGCAGTAAAAAAAACTAGTTTAAACAACACAAATGAGGATTTCATCACTGGTAACTCTAAAAAATGGCACTTAAAACAACTCTTATTATTTTAATTTATTTTATAACATTTTTAAAATTAAGTCTAAAAATAAACATATATGGGAAAAATTTAGTGGTGTAAAATAATGATTATGTAACCACATTTAAATTTAATTATAAGCACAAAAAATCATAATACTTAGAATAAACTTACAATATAACAAGATTCTTAACCATGGAAATTCACCCCCTTTTACCATGGATATTATTAACTTGTAAATAGTTTGGTTACACTACGATGGGCCAGTATTATGTCTTATCAATACAACATACCCAAAAATCATAACTCATTTAAAAATCAAAATAGTTTAATTTAATTTATGTTTATGTCAGGCCAGGCAATAACTCTCCAAGGGCACAAAAACTGATTGGTGTGCTTATTTCATAGGTATGTTATTGTTTTATACATTAGGAGTGATTGTTCAGTTCATCTTCCGATGACTGTTCACATTCTTGATTTGTTTGTGTTACAAATTCCCCAATCATGAGGATTAGGTGTCAACATTCCCCCCTTAATCTGAAGGGATGTTGGTGAGTCCAAGCATCATTCTGAATCGTTCAAGCTTTTTCTTTCCAAGTGCTTTGGTGAAGATGTCTGCAACTTGCTCATTTATGGAACAATGACGGAGATGGATTGTTTTGGCCTCAGCATGATGTCGAATAAGATGATATTTAGTATTGATATGCTTTGTTCGATCATGGAACTTTGGATTCTTGGCCAACTTTATTGCAGAGGTGTTATCAATCATGAGTGGAGTTGATTGTACTTGTTTTACCTGCAAATCTTCAAGAATTTTCCTGAGCCACACAATTTCTTTCGTTGCTTCAGCTGCTGCCACGTATTCTGCTTCAGTTGTGGAATCTGCTGGAACTGATTGTTTGCGTGATCTCTAGGAGACAGCTCCTGATCCAAGACTCGTAGCATATCCTGAAGTAGATACCCCATTTTCTTTGTCTCCATCGAAGTCTGAATCAGAGTATCCAATCAAGCTGAAGTCGTCCACCTGTGTATACTTGATTCCAAGGTCTTGAGTTCCCTTCAAGTACCTTAGAAGTCTTTTTGCAGCAGACCAATGTCCCTCACAAGGCTTTTGCATGAACCTGGAGAGGATTCCAACAATAAATGAAATGTCTAGTCTGGTAGTAGTGAGGTAGATGAGACTTCCTACAAGTTGTCTATACTTTGTTGCATCCTCAAATTCATTTCCTTCAATAGATGTGAGCTTTAAGTTTTGTTCCCTTGGAGTAGAAAGAGGATTGCACTCTGTCATGCCAAATCTATTTAACAAATCTCTAATGTATTTCTTTTGAGAAAGAAATATGGATTTTGGATGTTGGGTTACTTCAATGCCAAGATAGTAATGAACATAGCCCAAATCAGTCATTTCAAAACTTTTCCCTAATTCCTTCTTTATGGATGCAATGTAGCTTTCATTGTTCCCTGTCATTAAAAGATCATCTACATATACCACAAGATACATAACTGTTTTGCCAACTTTCTTGACAAATAAAGTTGCATCATCAAGATCAAAATGATTGAAGTTGAGTTTCAGAAGATGCTCAGTTAGTTTTTCATACCAAGCTCGCGGTGCTTGTTTGAGGCCATACAAGGACTTCACAAGTTTGCATACTTTATGTTCATTTCCTTTCACAGCAAATCCTTCAGGCTGGGACATAAAAACATTTCCTTTTAGATCTCCATTCAAGAATGCAGTTTTTACATCCATTTGATGGACTTTCCAATCGTTTTGAGCAGCTAGTGCAAAGAGTGTCCGGATGGTGGCCCATTTTGCTGTGGGGGCAAAAGTTTCCTCATAATAGACCCCTTCCTTTTGTGCAAAACGTTTTTCCACAAGCCTAGCTTTGTGCTTGTCAAGTGAGCCATCAGCTTTGTACTTGTTCTTGTAGACCCACTTGCAGCCAACCGGTTTGGTTCCAAATGGAGGATCAACCAGCTTCCAAGTGCCATTCTTTATGAGGGCATCATACTCCTTTTTCATCGCTTCTTTCCATTCATCATGAGAAGCAGCTTGTTTGAAAGAAGTTGGTTCAAAATCTGTACACAAGTTCAATTCACAATCATAAGTAATATCCATATCAACAGGTGAATTAGAGTCATCTACATCACCTCCATTTTGTCGGTTTGAATTTCTGGTTCCTATTTTTCCAATTTCATCAGGATGAACACTTTCAAGTGTCTTTGTCAGCCACTTTGGGGGACCTTTCTGAGATGGTCCAGGCTGCTCTCTTGATTGAGTTGGGACTGAATCAAGATTGAGTCTCCCAATTCTATCAATTACATCACTTAAAGCATCATATGTTGTTGGAGTTTCATGCAGATGAGATTGTTCTTCAGAAGAAGATTCCACATGTTGTTCTAGTATAGGAATACCCCCTTCAAGATGTGGAATATGATTATCAAATTCTTGAAATGATTTCGTTTTTGCGAATCTATCCAAGCGATCAAGTTGCCGCTCAACAACATTGTCAGATTTGGATGATTCAAGAAAAATGACATCTCTAGATACAACAAACTTTTTATTTACTTCATCATAGAGGCGGTATGCTTTAGAGGTGTTTGAATACCCCAGGAAGATACACATACGACTTCTAGCACCAATTTTGTTTCTATGTACCTTTGGTATCAAAGCATAATAGGTGGAACCAAAGATCCTGAGATGTTTTATCGAAGGAACATGTCCATACCACAATTCATAAGGAGTCTTGTTTCTTATAGCATTAGATGGACATCTATTCTTTATATATGCAGCACATAGAACAACATCAGCCCAAAACATTATCTTTACATTTTTGAAGAAAAGCATGGATCGTACCATATTCAAAATTGTTCTATTCATTCTTTCTGCTACACCATTCTGTTGGGGATTATAAGGTACAGTTGTTTGATGTTTGATCCCATGTTGGCGAAGATAGTTTTCAAATTCATTTGATGTATATTCTTTTCCATTATCAGTGCGAATAGACCTAATATGAGATTGTGCATAATTTTCAATCCATTTATGAAAATTCTTGAATGTTTGAAAAGCATCAGATTTGTTCTTCGATAAATAAACCCAACACATTCTCGTGTAATCATCAATAAATGTCATGATATATTTATTTCCATTTGCAGAAGGAATAGGCATTGGACCACATAAATCAGAATGAATGAGTTCAAGCTTCCTATGTGCTCTTGAATGTGAATCATGAAAAGACTCTTTGCTATGCTTTCCTAGAATGCAAGCATCACATAGCTTATGATTCCTAGGAATTGTAGGCAAACCAGCAACACCATTTTTCTTCAATAAGTGGAGACTGTCATAGTTTAAATGTCCAAATCTAGCATGCCATAATAAACTTGATGGAAGTGTACCTTCTTCATGATGAGAAATATATGAGAAATGTTGTGCATGAGCAGAGGTTCCTTGCAGTTTGAGAAGTCTTTCTTCTTCTATTCCCCTCATGACAAGTGAGTGGTCAGATGCTTTTCTTACCTCAAGCTTGCCATCAAACATATGATTGGAGTGACCTTGCTGGTGGATGTGGACCAAGGACAACAAGTTTCTCTTGAGCTATGGGAGATATAGAACATGATCCAGAAGAAAGTCTGGAAGACCAGGAAGTTTAAGCTTGATTGTGCCAAGCCCTGATGGCTTGATTTTTGACTGATCTGCAAAGTATACTGCTCCATCAACATTGTCAGTGAAATCTTCAAAAAAATCTTTCCTATGAGTCATATGACAGGTTGCTCCTGAATCAAGCAACCAATCATTTTTCGAAGAAGCAAGTGAAGCATTAAACAAATCTTCATTTACTCCAATGTTACATTGTGCCTCAATATAGTGAGCGGATTCAGGTGCTTTACCTTTGTCTGTATCATCAGTTTTACCTTTCTACTGGTTTCTTTTCTGCTCAATTTTGTCCCATGGTAACTTGCATGTAGAAGCATCATGTGATCCATTTCGTTTGCAACGAATGCAAGGAAGATCTGCTTTTTCTCCTTGAGAATGTCTTCCCCCCATGCCTCTGAAGTATCTTGCTCTTCCTCTTCGTCCACCTCTTCCTCTTTTAGAATCTTGAGCAGGATGCTTTTCTTTATGAGCAAGGCAAACAGTCTCTTCAGAAGATTCATGGACTGTCTTCTTTCCAAAGGCTTTCTCTCTTTCAGCAAACTTTTTCACAAGAGAGTCAAAGGTTATATCTTTAAGATTTCCATTTTCTTGTAAAGACTCAAGATAATTGGAGTAAGAAGGATAGAGTGCCTTGAGAAAAGCAATAATAGGGATACCCAGCTCAACATTAGTGGATTTGATATCATGCATTATGGATTTTACTTCAGATGCAAGAGCAAGAGGATCATTATTTTTCAGTTCAAGAGTGAAGAGTTTAATCATGAGCTGAACAACTTCAAGTGCAGAATGTGAGTCATAGAGTTCTTTGAGCTTTTGTAAAGCTTCAAAGGCAGTTGAATATGATGAAATATGGCGACTTACTTCTTCATTTACAGATGCTGCGATTAATGCATATGCTTTGTTGTTCTTGTTATCCCAAATGACGAGCTCTTTGTCTGATGTAGGCTATCCTGGGTCATTGTCTCCTTCTCCGGCACACACTCCCTTCCACAACTCACTGAAGATGAGGGTGTGTTTTATCATCCGGGACCATTCAGGATAGTTCTCCCTGCCAGTGAGAACTATTCCTACCATAGAGATGATTGAATGCATTCTGTAAAAAAAAACTTTTGCTGATAGAAAAGAATGCTTCTGCCAGTGTACTCAAAAAAGCATTCTCAAAGGATTTCAAATCCACAATGTGACTCATATAAATCCATCATTGTATAAATTCACCTCACATAAACCTCATATAAGTTTTATATAAGTTCATTATATAAATCTCATAAAACTTTGCCTTATAAATCTTAAAAAAACTCCACCTTATAAATCTTATATATCTCATATGAATCGACCATATGAATCTCATATAAACTTCATATAAGTTTTATATAAATCCATATAAATCCACTATTATATATGCATATGGCATACATCTCCTTTTCAAAACTCAATTACCACGTGAGATGGTAATTTCAAATATAATGACAACCACAAAAAAGGATCATACGACTTATATTCAGCTCGTACGATGAAGATGAATAAACAACTAGCTCTCACCATAAATTCCAAATCTGTGAAATGCTCAGAAATGTGATCAGTTAATAGATGATTGCATCTATTCTTCAATGTCCACGGATTGCACTTAGTTTACCTTTCACGTGATTACAAATTCAATCTTGGAATTTATATAAAGCAGCGTTTATATAAAGCAGCGTTTTAACACAACATTTCTGGAATTTATATAAAGCAGTGTTTAACACAGCCATTCTGGAATTTATATAAAGCAGCATTTATATAAAGCAGCGTTTAACACAGCATGACAGCGTATAGCCAAAACACATTCAACGTATATATACCAGTGTTCTTCAGAACGGAGTAGCATTCCAGAGTGCATTCAAATCAGGAGCAGCATATTCAATATAGGGTTACCATTCAACTCAGGAGCAGCATTCAAATCAGGAGTAGCGTTCATACATTCCTTTGGCATGTAGGTAGACTCATTGCAATGCGTGCTCGCTTCTGCCTGCCTCCAACGGCTACGATTGTCAAATCCTCTAACGCCTCTCACAATGTCTAGAATGTATATCAGAGGATGAGCAGCGCAGCTTACAGTGAATATGAAAAAAATGGTCAGAGAAGAGGGCGCAGGAAATGTCAAGCACCAGTGTTCAGGTGACAGTGTGGAGCAGGCTACCATATTTATGAACATGCAGCATTTTTGAATGGAAAGCAGAGGAGCAGAGGAGCAGAATAAGGAGTTACAACAGCTAAAAAAGGGCTGGCTCTGATACCATGTCAGGCCAGGCAGTAACTCTCCAAGGGCACAAAAACTGTTTGGTGTGTTTATTTCATAGGTATGTTATTGTTTTATACATTAGGAGTGATTGTTCAGTTCATCTTCCGATGACTGTTCACATTCCTGATTTATTTATGTTACAAATTCCCCAATCATGAGGATTAGGTGTCAACAGTTTATAACAACTTTTACATTAAATCTAAAAGAAAAAAAGTATGGGGAGATGTTATATTGTCCCATAAATATCTTGACTAGTTCAAAATAAAATAAAATAAAACAAAATAAAAATTAATAGTCATAATTATCAATAAACCATTTTGATATGGTCAAACTACATAAAACTAAAAACAAATATAATATAAAATAAAATAGAAAAACATAAGATTAATAATTAGAATTAATAATAAAACCAACGTAGATCCTTAACTCTAGATCTACCAAGCCTTGAGAGGAATGGAAACCTTTTTTATAGTGAAAAGGGATTCTATCCCTCTCGCTATTGGTATATTTTAAGTTAAAATGGATCTAGGCTAGTTTTAAAGTCACGTGGATATCAAAATATTTTAGTTATCAATGAGAGTGAGTGGAATATTTTTACCACAATGGTTGTCCTATCAACAACAAATCGAGTGACCATAGTGAGGTTAACACTATTGATATGAATTGGATCCTTAAACATTTCCATGATTGTTTCCAATTATGTCAGGTTCCAAAATATTATGAATAACGAGCTTATCAAAAATGATCTCTGATAATGGCAATTTGTGGCTAGCACAGAACAACGAGGATCCTCAGTCAAGGCGCGCTAACCGTTGGCCCATGGAGTCCGCGCATTGGCACAAATGGACAATTGGAAGCCTAGATCCAAAAGCAGATGCAGTTTTTGATACACGATTAGCATCGTAGCGAAAAACGCTCAGTGAAGGAAAGCCTCGAGCACTCGGTAATGAGGAAAATAGGAAACCGTGCAAAAACCATCAAAAGGCGGGACCCGTGCCCAAAACTGGCATGATATCACACGCAGTTCGAATGGTAAGTGGGTTTGGCCGAGTTCAGCGCAATGCCACACATTGGTTGACACATGTCCAGTGGATGAGAGAGAAAACCACTTACATCACGTGAGTAAAGGTCAGGTAACTTACCCACATGATATAAATGGAAATCGTAGGATCTGGAGGCTAAGATCAACAAATGAGAATCAACCCGATGGATGACCAAATTTGACAAGGAAATAGACTGAGGTACATAAGATTTGAGGTCCGACATGACCGCTGAGCTGGCAGAAGAATCAGTTTCGCGAGCAACCTTGGAGTAATACAAATAATGACCATTCAAAAGGAACTGACACTTAGTTCGTGAGGAGACAAGTGGCAACCTCTCTGTGAAGCATTACACAATGATGATGACATGAAGCAAGGGAATTCTAGTGGATAGAAGCAGGCAATCCAGAGAGTTGGGAAGTGGAAATGAATAGTCAGGGAGAAGATTGGCTTTAAGCCACGAACATACAAAGAAAGAAGAGAGGGAGGTAGAAAGAGGAGCAGAAAGTTGAGAGGCAAGAGAGAGGAAAATTATAGAGAATAGAGAAGCCGAGCTAACCTACAGAGCAAAGCCAGCATCGAGCAGACAGAGACAGAGAGAGTCTAAGAGTCTGTGAACTCCAGAGAAGACTTGAGAGGCTCAAGCAAATCCTCTGTGTATTCCTGTCAGGTATTGAGTACCAAATTGGACTCATACCACTGAGACTAGTTGAGGTCGAGATTCGATAACAGGAGTCTGTGTACTCTAGAGACTTGGGAGATCCAAGTACAATCCTATTGATCATTCTCTGTTAAGTGAGACTCAAATTAATCTCCTTATTGTAAAAACTCTTCTTCAAGAAACAATAAAATAAACCACCACTTAAGGCTAGACCAGGAGACGTAGCCCAAGAGGATTGGCTGAACTCCTTACTAAATTTTTTGTGTTTTTGTATTTTCTTACTATGTTTCTCTTACTATTTCAGTGTCTGTGTATTTCGCAATCTTATCAATCTGTTGCATGAAATAACATAGGCAAACCCTAGGACATGGGTCTGTAATACCTTCATTATTTCTCTGAGGTCATCTAAGGGTGATTTCAGATCAAGTGGTATCAAAACTTCTAGGTTGTTTAAGGTTAGACAAGCTTGCACTAGATTTTGTTGTTGAATGCTAACTAGAGCAAAGCTTAGATTAAGAGAAGGAGAGTTCGTTGAAATCAACTCGAAGATTGGAAGAGCCTATCCTCAGAAGAAAATGTCAGAAGAAAGTCCCTTGGGGCCAGATCCCCAGTTTATCAATAGTTTCCTGGCTATGAGGTCCATGGTAGAGGAAACGAATAAGGACTTCAGGAAACATAAAGATGAAAATTCATCAAGCTCCAAACAAGAAAAAGGAGAAGAAGAATCTCTCCTCCATGACCACTCAAAAGGCAAAGCGAAAGAAGAATGCTTTCTCACACCTCCTAATAGCCCTGAACATAAAAAGAAGAGATTTTTATTAAATTAGATGTTAAATTTGATTTACCAATATATGATGGAGAGTTGAATGCAGAGAAGTTGGATAATTGGATCAGACAAATTGATGTTTATTGCAGAGTGCAGAGTCTCGACTTAGACAAGAGTAAGATTCAGCTGGCTAGCCTTGGTATGGTGGGAAGGAAAGACCCAAGCTGACATGAAGAAACATGGTAAGATTCTTTCTATTTGGAGTGAATTTGTTTCTGCAATTAAAAAGCAATTCTATCCACTAGCTTACGTGCAGCAAGCCATGATAAGTTGGCAAACTCTTCACCAATTGAAAGGGAAAGGTGTACTAGGTTACACCCAAGAATTTAGGAAGAGAGCTTTTATTCTAGGAATTTCATTAGACTCGCTTGAAACTCTGTTGAAGTACATAGGTGGTCTACACAACTACATGAGGCACACCATCCTCATGTTTAATCCCACTAGTATAGATGAGGTATTTGTTCAAGCTACACATCTAGAAGCTAGAGGAAAGAATAGGAACCCAGAAGTTGGAGGATCATCCAAGCCCATTGCAAGCAAGACTAAGGAGAAAAGAAAATAGAAATGGAAAGAAAAGAAGGCAAATACTGCACAAAAGAAAAATTCTTCATGCACTCACCGTAAGAAGGATGGGCATGATGATGAGCACTGCTGGATTTTGCATTCAGAGTTGAGACGTAAGAAGTTCAAGGGCAAGAAGAAGAAGACTGTTGCAGCTATTCAGAAAGATTTGGGGTCAGACTCAGGAGATGAAGCAACCATTGTAGCCACAAGTATAAAAGGTTTTCCGCTTTAGAGAATGCAAAAATCAAGAAGTAGGTGCAAGAGTTGCTCCAGAACGGGTTCATCAGACCTAGCACATCACCATGTGGGTCTCCAATCATTTTGGTGACAAAGAGAGATGGCTCCTGGAGAATGTGCATTGATTACTGAGAACTGAATAACATAACAATAAAAAATCGTTATCCCCTTCCTCGCATATATGATCTATTAGATCAGTCGAAAGAAGTTATTTATTTTTCCATGTTATACTTGCATAGTGGATATCATCAGGTCAAAGTTGCAGAACAAGATGCATGGAAGACTTCTTTCAAAACAAAGCAGGGATTGTATGAGTGGCTGGTTATTCCTTTTGGCTTAACTAATTCTCCTGCTACTTTCATGAGAATAACGAATGACGTACTCGGACCTTTTCTTGATGATTTTGTTATTGTATATCTGGATGACATTATTATATTTAGAAAAGCATGGGAAGAACATTTAAAGCATGTTAAGCAGACACTAGGTGTTTTGAAAAGAGAAAAGTTTTATGTTGAACTCTCAAAATGTGAATTTGGCAAAACATCTTTGAATTATTTGGGTCATATAGTATGGGGTGTTGAATTGAAGATAGATCCCTCTAAAGTTGTAGCATTGTAAACTGGCCTAAACCCAAATCTACTACAGAAGTGAGAAGCTTCTTAGGAGTAGCACAATATTGGAGAAAGTTCATTTCTAACTTTTCCTTAATTGCAGCTCCCTTACATGCTTTAACAGGATTGAACAAGGTGTTTCAGTGGGGAGGCAAACAATAGAAACCCTTCAACACCTTGAAAGAAAATATTAGTACAACACCAGTACTAGCACTCCCTGCTCTTCAAAGACCGTTTGAGATCCAAACAGATGCCAGTGACTATGCCATGGGAGCAGTGTTGATACAAGACGGTAAACCCATATGTTATCATTCTGAGACATTTAATTCTGTAGTAGTTAACTATCCCGCACATGATAAAGAATTGTATGCATTAGTACAGAGTGTGAAAAAGTGGAAGCTTTACTTAATGGGCAAAGAGACAGCTATACATACTGATCATCAACCATTTCAATACATACACTCACAAACTAAGTTGCAGCAATCAAGACACTATAGATGGATGAGTTTTCTACAATAGTTTCATTTAGTTATCAGATATAAAAAGGGAATACACAATAAAGTTGTAGATATGTTATCTAGACCATTATAAATGCATCCACTATACTTAAGCATAATTCAGTATTGCATGAGAGCTACATTGAACAATATGCTCAAGATATAGATTTTAAAGATGTATATGAAACTTTAAGTCAAGGCAAATGAGTGGAATAATTGGATTATCACATTAAGGACCAACTCTTGTATCATTGTGGGAAGCTATGCATTCCACAAACTAAAAGTGCAAAGATAATTCGAGAAGCACACACTTCTCTAATATCAGGTCACTTTGGGGTAAGAAAAATGGTTGCACAACTACAAAGATTTTGTCATTGGCCAAAAATGAATGAGAGAATTGCTAGATATGTAAGAGGGTGTACCATGTGTGCTAAAAGCAAGCCCAACAATAGAAAACAAGGCTTGTACACTCCACTGCCAGTTCCTTCTCATCTTTGGGAAAGTGTTTCCATGGACTTTGTTGGAGGACTACCTAAATCTACGAAAGGTCATGACTATTTATATGTTGTTGTGGATAAGTTAAGCAAAATGTGTATTTTGATATCTTGTAACAAACAGATTACAGTTGAACACACTGTAAAGTTGTTCTTTCAGCATGTATGGGTTCATTTTGGATTACCCACTTCCATTGTTTCTAATCGAGACACCCGATTTGTTGGGAAATTTTTGTCAAGTCTGTGGGAACTAATGGACACCAAACTGAAGAAAAGCACAACCTTTCATCCACAGACAGATGGCCAAACAAAAGTGGTCAATAGGACAGTGATCCAGTTGCTCAAAGGTTATTGCACCAGGCATCCCAAACTTTGGGATGAACATTTCTGTTATGTGCAGCATGCTTACAACCGAGCAAAACATTCTTCCACATAGAGATCTCCTTTTGAGACCTGTTTTGGCTTCACACCAAGGTCTCCATTGGAATTTGTCTTTGGAAAAGACATAGGAGTTGATGGATAGAATAATGTGGACAAGGCAACCAAGTTCATTGAATAAATCGAGGAGATTCGCCAGGTAGTAAAGGAATAGCAAGAAAAGAGCCAAGCCAAATACAAGGCAAGGCATGACAAGCATCTGTTGGAGCATAGTTTCCAAGTTGGTGATCAAGTCTGGCGATATATTAGCAAGGACAAAATGCAAGGTGAAGGTAAAAAGCTAAAGTCAATAAGGTATGGACCTTTCAAGATACTTGAGAAAATTGGTGAGAATGCTTTTTGCCTTGATTTACCGGCTTACATGCACATATACTCAGTCGTTAATGCAGATAGCTTGAGGCTATTTCAACCTTCATTAATTGAATATCCTGAAGAGTAGAGTCAATTGCCTTCTATTGATGATCTGTTACCTGAATATCTCAATGAATTGTAGGAAGATATAGTTCTAGACAGGAAGGTAAGGATAATGTGCAGTGGAGATGTTGAGTACCTCAGGATTGGGATCAAGGGTTCAAAGCCAAGTAGTGCAAAATGGATAGAAATTGGACAAGAGAGACAGTTATACCCTCACTTAGTCGATGCTTGAAAACCAAATTTTGGTGGTACAAAAGCTTTTTTAGTGGGAAGGTCATGATACCAACTGGATCCTTAAACATTTCCATGACTATTTCAAACTATGTCAGGCTCCAAAATCTTATGAATAACAAATTTATCATAGATGACCTCTCGACAATGGAAATTTGCGGCCAACACAAAACAACGAGGACCCTTGGTCAAAGCGTGCTGACTGTTGGCTCATGGAGACTTCGCATTAGTGCAAATTGGCAATCAAAAGCCCAGATCCAAGAATAGAGGCATTTTTGATACGCAAAGTGCTAATCGCGTATTGCAGGGCAAAACTCTCAGTGATGGAAAGCCCAAAGTGCTCGGTCATGAGGAAATAGGAAACCATGTGGAAACCGTCAAAAGGTGGGTCTAGCACTCAAAACCGGTAGGATATCGTGTGAACTTCGAGCAGTAAGCGGGTTTTCCCGAGTTCAGCGCAATGCCACATACCAGGTGATGCATGTCGAGTGGATGAGAGATAAAACTGCTTACATCACGTGAGTAATGGTCGAGCAACTTACCTACTCAATATAGACAGACACTGTAGGATCTAGCGGCTCCAAATCAATGACAGAGAATCAACTCGATGGATGACCAGATTTAAGGAGGAAATAGACTGAGGTACATAAGATTTGAGGTCCGGCATGACCACTGAGCTGGTAGAAGAATCAGTTTCGTGGGAAACCTTGGAGTAATGGAAATAGCGACCATTCAAGGGGAATTGACACTCAGTTCATGGGGAGACAAGTGCCCACCTCTCTGTGAACCGTTACATAGTGATGATGACACAGAGTAGGGGAATTCTAGTGGATAGAGGTTGGCGATCTAGAGAGCCGAGAAGTGGAAATGAACAGTCACAGAGAAAATTGGATTTAACCCACAAACAGACAAAGAAAGAAGAGAGGGAGGTAGAAAGAGAAGCAAAAAGCTGAGAGGCAAGAGAGAGGCAAACTGTAGAGAACAGAGAAGCCAAGCTGACCTGCAGAGCAAAGGCAACATCGAGAAGATAGAGATAGAGAGAGTCCGAGAGTCTGTGAACTCTAGAGAAGGCTTGAGAGGTTCAAGCAGCTCCTCTATGTATTCTTGTCAGGTATTGAATACCAAATTGGACTCATACCACTAAGACTATTTGAGGTCAAGATTTGGTAAAGGGAGTCTGTGTACTCTAGATGCTTGGGGGATCCAAATACAATCCTACTAATCATTCTCTGTTAAGTGAGACTCAAATTGAGCTCCTTATTGTAAAAACTCTACTTTAAGACACAATAAGAAAAGGCCACCATTGAAGGTTGGACCAGGAGACATAGCCCAGGAGGATTGGGTGAACTCCTTATTAAATTTGTTGTGTTTTTGTATTTTTTTACTATGTTTCTCTTACTGTTTCATTGTCTGTGTATTTCACAATCTTATCGATCCATTGCACAAAATAACACAGGCACACCCTAGCACATGGGTCTATAATACCTTCATTATTTATCTGAGGCCATCTAAGGTTGATTTCAGATCAACTATTGATTTTTTATTTATAATTTTATTAATTTAATAAAACTACCTAAAAATGCCTATTTTTTTTATTAAAGTTCGTAATGTTTTTCTATGTAGAGAGTATTTTATTTCTATTTTAGGAGGGACAACAGTGCACTCTACGTTGAGCATGGATGGAATTACACATCCCTCATTCAAGGTTTTAGAATGGGTCTGTTGATGCAATAATATTAAAATTTTGAAAACTATTAAGATAATATAAAGTTCTTTGATCTTATACGATCATAAATAAGATGAGGAATATCCACATATCAATTACAAAGTAATTTTCATATTCACTAAAATTTTTAATTAATACAATACTACAAATTTCATAAATCTTCAAATTTACACCTAGCTTATTAAATCAAAATTATCAATCAAATTAGTTATAATAAATGAAATTTTAATTATTTATTTAGATTATGTAAAAGAAACTAAAGTCCTTGAAGTAATATGTCTGATGATAGCCATGAAATTACTATAAAGTAATATTTTGCAACCATGGAAAATAAAGGAATGGTTGTATATAAAACAATATAAAGGTAAAAGTGGAAAATATCCAAAAACGAGTGAGTAGTGACTTATTAGTTGAAGTGTCGACTATTTTTTTTAGTAATATTGTATGTGGATCATGGTTTATATAAAACAATATAAAGGTAAATTTTATTCAACTAACTCACAAAACAAAAAAAAAGATAGACCAATGACTTCAAAATCAGCCTATTCGAGGAGGCAACCTCCTTTACATTACATGAATAAACAATTCTTGGATGATACAAATGGCAAGCCCTCATTTCTATAAATAGGAGTCTAAGGGGTCACAATATAATCAAAGTCAACATAACGATAATAATGTAAGGGCACAAAAATAACCATAGTGGGCTTCTATGTGGCACAATAATAACCATAAGGGGACTACATGGGCACAACAATACAATAATGGGGTTTCACTAATAACAATAAGGGGCTACACTAGTAGTATAGGGACCGAATAGTAAAAGTGGAAAATATCCAAAACAAGTGAGTGGTGACTTACTAGTTGAAGTGTCAACTATTCTATTGTAGGAATGTTGTATGTGGGTGATTTTCCATCCTAAGTCTTTAAATTTTATTATTTGTGACCCCTCAAACAATGTACCAAAGTCTTGTTAACTATTTTTTTACCATCAATCTATAGATGGCATGATGTAGACCTCTTCAATTTTGTGTCCATCTTCTCAAACAATATAGTCTAAAATGTAATTAGAAATAAGGTGTCCCTATCTAAAATGATGCTCCTTGGTATCTGAATGTATGCCCAAAATTTTTCACATAACAAGTTTGATGCTTCTTGTCCCCTTGTGGTATTTTTGCAAGGCATGAGAACACACATCTTGTCGAACCTATCAATGGCCACAAATAAGTATTATTTCCCTTCTTAATAGTTGGTAAACCTTCCACACAATCCATGGAATTTTCTTCCCAAGGATGAGTGGATACATATAAGGGATGATATAAACCATGTTGCATGTTACTAAGGTTGAAGCTACAACAAATTATACTTATTTTATTGAACATAAATATATCTTTCATCTTGGACTAGCATGCATACATCTGCAAATTTGGAAATTTTATTTTTAACACCAAAATGCCTTGCAACCATGGAGATGTGAACCTTTTTAATTAGTTCTAATCACCTACCTTGAGGAACACCTTATCCAACTTGTGGATTCTAAATAGTATAAGGAAGGTTAAAACTTTTAACTATTGATATACCTCCCTAAATGCTTCATATTTATATATGTCTCTTCAATGTATGCATCATGGGTGAAAGATTTTATTTGTACTAGAGTTTCCAAAGCTATGATTTTTTTGCGACTCACCTCGAGAGCATGTTTGAAAATTTATCTATGTTTCTCTTCCTTTACTTGATCACTAAATAAAACTATCGTAAGAACCCCATTCACTCATAATTCTCTCTTTGTTGTAACTTAATTTGGGCCTATAGGTATTGTAGGAGTTGGTCGCAATATGTGTGGATAAATAGTCTCTTTACCATTAGATAATCTTTCCAATTTTTGATTGTTTGTACTAAGCATTGAGATCTTCTCATAGATAGGGTAGTTGAAAACTACCACATGAAATACTTCAAAATTGTAGCATATATTCCTTCCTCACTGCATCAAGACTACTCCCATAACATACCAACTCATATATGTCTCCACTTCAAAGGGTTTTTGAAATTTTGGCAATCCAAGAATTGGTGCTTGAATTTTTTTCATTTCATCACTTCAAAGGACTTTTGTTGGTCCTTTCCACAATGGAAACCCTTCCCACTTCCTATTTTTTGAAGAAAGTGTAACTAGGTTCGATCTTCATAATGACATGATCTTTGTATTTGATGTAATAAAATAAAAGAAATTATATTTGTGATATTGCTACATGGGTTTCATGAGAAAGAAGTGTCACTCAATGAAAGACTTATTCTTGATGTCTTTAGGATTTATTTATATGTCAAAGACTTATGTAATGTGTATAGAAACTCTTCATGAGTTCATGTAAATATGTATTTTAAGTCTTCAAAGTTGTGTAACAACCCTCCAAGACCAAGTTCAATGCCTCAAAAAGAAATTCTTCTGAAGTCTGCAAGAAAAGCGATAAGGGAATAATCATGTTGGCTCCAAACAAATGAATTATATATATAAATATGTCATTTCAGCTTGAAGCAAATAGTCACGTTAGCTCATCAACATATGTCATCTCAATTATATGTGGCTCATTACTATAAATACTTAGGAGGGGTAAACGAAAATGACACAACAAATTTTGGATGCCTCTGATGAGCCACTATAAGGAAGTCGCAATCATGAAGAGAAGGGAGACGTAGTCATGGAAAAAGGAGCCACAATGAATGAAGAGGAGATTCACAGTGACTCACAGTAAGGGAGACATAGTCAAGAAGAGATAGACTTTTGATATCCGCAAATAGAAGAAGATTTGCAATAAGGTCCCACTACACCTCGACCAGGGTTTTAGGTGTAGTCTTGACTAGATCTCATAAATATAATAAAGCTGCAGCATTTCTTTATGTTCTGGATAAATTATTCATCTCAACGTACCTGTGATCTAAAGGTGGAGTCCTCGTATGCATGGAATATACAAGTCTGTGTGTTAGTGTGAAATCCGGGTAATCAAATATGGAAGTGATGGTTCTGCTTCTCTCTTGACATACATATCTCATATTACCTAAAGCCTCAATGATGATCTCAATGACATAGATAGTAGTGTGATCATTCTAGGTGGTTCATATCTCAACAAAAGGAAGGATAATGATTATCTGTTTCTATCCAAATGCTACTCTAGCCTTAAACAGTCTTAGCATGACTATGATAGAATCTTTGATATACCACAGGGAGTTTCATATTTGTATATAGATGTCTCAGTGCTTCTACTTCAGTACAAAGTCTCGCATAACCATATCAAATCTTAGTGCAATGTTAAATTTGGTTAATGTCTCAATGGAAAATGAAGATACTAGATTAGTCACACATTGGGTAATTTCAATCTCATTATAATGAGAAGGTGTAGGATCATAGTATCATAGTCAGAGTAGTGTCAAGGTCTTGGTATCTCACCATGATGATGGAAAGATATTATCAAGATATCTTAATCTATATTCATAATTCTACTTCAGTTATGATCTCGTTCTCGTGGATCTCGATGAAGGCTACAACAGTGATGAAGAGCTTAATGGAGCAATCATGGTGCAATAGTGACCTAATTGAAGGAGCAGCAAGATGATGATCTCTGAAATGATCGAGGAAGAGGATCGATGGCTTGGTCTTGGAGAGGCAGATTGTGTCAAAGGTCATGTTCTTGGTATTCGTCAATGGAATCTCAATAAGAAGAATTTTGCGTGGGTTTTCCTCTCCAAGAGGGAGAGGTTTTAGCCTGGTATAAATCCAAATATGTGTGTTCTTGTCTCTTTTATTTTTGATATAATTTTGATGAAGTTAACTCACACATGATAATAATAAATTAAATGTCAAGCTAAGATAAAAATTATATAAACACTTCAATTTTTTTTATCATGTATTGAAGAATCACTCTAATTATGCATGCCCTAAATTCTTCAACATGGTATTAGAGGGATTACTTCAACAGTAAAAAATAAGGTCAGAAAAGAGAAATTCAAGAATGAAGACATCAAAGAAGCTGAAGACCTACATGGCAGAATCAAACCCTAGTCATGATCAAACCCTAGATCAGAGATCAGTATGCAGCAACAAGGGTTTCAGATATTAGCAATCTTCAGATCTCAATAGTAGTTTTCACAAGATCATCCACAATTCAATTTGGATCCTTCTTTAGATATAATATCTACGAATGTATATGAACAATACTCAAATAATAATCTACTCTATGGTTCGTGACAAGAAACTTCAATTCAATATGTATCACCCATTTGTTGGAGGGCAATATGAGGATCTCGACCAATATATCTCCCTCAACTACTACCAACATGATCAAGGTGAAGACTACATCTTCACAATCAATTAAGTACCTTTTTCATAATCAAATTTTGTTTTGTGACTTCATGATTGCAAGAATATCTACATATTGGATAGGTCATCAAGGGTCTTGCATAGAATAAGGAGGATTTTCATTATCCTTAGAGAAGTCAGTACATCAAAGTCTCCTTTGAAGTCATAAGAACTTGTAGGGATCTATGAAACAAGAAAGGAGACATAGGAAGAATTCATTAAATTCTAGAGGAAATAGTATCTAAAATGAAGTAAAGAAGAAATAAGAGATATCATCATAAATGATGAATAGACAAACATCATTGATAAGAAAAGTAACCAGTGTCGATGAATAAGAAGATCACCTCGATCAACAGTTTTCGGTCTCTATGTCAGATAGAGAGGTACAAGTTGATAGGACTGAAATAAATGCAGATAAGTAAAGGAAGGTTGACAAGACAAAATAGTACTATGAAAGAGGAAGCTGGAGAAAGGATCAGGGAAAGAGGCAGTGATAGGTCTCTGTTATGAATGAGATGGTGTCCCTCTCAAAAGGATCCTGTCAGAACTCCTAGCAGGTATGAGCATAGTAAGAAAATGCATCATGCATCATGGAAGGAAGAGCTTGTATGGAATCAAGAAGAACATAGCTCTTGGGAATCTCATTGTATATTGAAGGAAAGGAAGAATTGATCCAGGTCAAAGGAAACATTTCCCAGATGGGTCCTAAATGATATTTGATAGAGATCTCAGTGAAGGATTTCCTAGTCCGGGAAGGCAACAAATATCTCATTAGAAATTCCAAATATTGAGATGGTGGTTCAATGACATAAAGAATGAAGCAAACTAGGGGATTGAAGATCTTTTCAATGAAGGAAGCTGTTGAAAAATACCTAAAGGAAAATAAGGTATGCATGACTGTATTTGTATTTGTGTTTGATATTGTAATGTCATGATATGAGGTTGCAGATAAAATAGATCAAGCATGATAAAAGGGATTAGATTTCCTCCTCTAAAAGGATGCAGAAAGACATAAGTCAGACTAGATGAAATCAACATAATATGTATGAGTAAATTGATGACCATTGAAGGACTATGAAAGATCCTGGGAATTTAAAGAGAATGGATGATCCGGATTTAAACAAGAACACAAGAAATTACAGATATAACAATAAATACAGAGATGAAACATAAATAATACTTCATTTTATTAATGTAAAATACTGAAATATGATTACAAACAAAAATGGAAATAAACCAGCTAGGGCGATGGTAGCTTATCTCTGAGAAGAGATGTGATGACTACATGCATCTGAACTATCTTACAATGAGGCTCAAAGGCCTATTTATTGTTTAGAAATAATGGAAAACCCTAAACATCCAAAAACCTAACCCTAAGAGATGAAGCGCCAAACGATGGGCCCCATTTTGGGTAAATTGGTGCATCAACTTCCTAGGGTCATAACTTTGACATATGATCTTTGTTTAACATGTACAAGACCTTGTTATAAGCATCTATCCCAGGACTGAAACTTTTGAGTGAGAAACATTGGTCCATGATCCCATGTTTCTCCAACATTTCTCAAAAAATGTCATTTCGGGCCTCAAAATGGCTCCAGAAGTTCATGACCCAAAAAACTGCTAAAAATAGTAAACTATGCTACAATTAAGGGAACTGAAAGAGACAGTTATGGGGGTCCAAGTGGGATAGGTGGGTGGCCACTAGCATCCACCTGGATAATTCCTCCCCCCATAGGAAGCAACAGTCACCATTGCATTGAGTCCCTTCATGAGATGAGGAGACTTCGGCTGAACTTGATCCCTGGTGAGTTGTTCTGCAAACCCTTATGATTCCAATAATGGTGGGAAGCACGGTCGAGGGTGGTCCACATTGAACACTCAGTGAAAGCAAAGGAATGGGGAAATGTTGTGCTCCAAATAATTGTTTTCTATAGCCTTGGTAATGATGTAAGGACCATATCGGAGTGGTTTGAGCTTCTGATGGGCTCTTGTAAGGCGTTCTTTTTCCATATGCAACTAGACTTTGTCAACAACCTAAAACTTGTGTGGCACTCGATGTTGATCATGTCGCTGCTTGTACTTGGCATTTTCCATAATGCAGTGGCAATAGAATGGCCCATTGGGTAGAGGTGCTCCAAAATTTAGATCAGACGAATGCTTGACTTGGCAGTGCAACAGTACCCTTGTGGGTGAGGAGAAGATGTCCCTATCTCCTTTCATGACTGTATCCACCTAATTATCGTGCATGGAGGAACCCTTGCCGAGGGCCATGGATGTGGCTATGATCTTCCTCTTACCTTGAGATCGAACTAGACAAAAAATAAATTTCCTAGTCTGGGAGATGATCTTATTGCCCTTCTTAGCAGAGATAATACAAGTGGCACTAGGTGGGGCTACCTCCTGTATCCTGTATAATGTATTACACAATTAAATAATAATAGCGCGAGGCCTTGACTCATACACATCATGTCACTTCCACAAGTATGGTTGGCCTAATAATACATCATAAACATCAAGTTGTACAACATCACACAATACCTCATTTGTGAAGGCTTAATGTTGTAGGGAAGGCAACATGGCTGGCAGACTCGGAGATCTCATCCTTGGTGAAGCCACCTGATGTTGTAAAACTGCGGCGTGGTATGGTTGGTAGTCCCAGTCGCTTGACGACCTCTACTAAAATGAGGTTCTTTTGGCCCCCACTATCAATAATGAATTGCAACGGCGAACCCTTCACCCACATCTGTGAGAGGAAAAGATTCTCCCCCTCCTCTGGATCTTCAAGCTGATTCTTTTGCATCTTGGTGGTGGAAATAGTGGCATTGGGCTGTGCGTCAATGATTTGATTCCATTTTTCATTCTCATTTTTAGGTTCTGACTCAGGGTTGGAACATGCACCTCATTCTTAAGCCTTCAACTTGGCCACCAACGATTGCTTGGTCCAACACTCACTTGTGTTATGAGTGGGGTTCTTAAGGAACTCACACTATATTCCTGTGTCCTTCTTTTAATTGGTGGTGTTTTTCGTTTCTTACAACATCGACAAGTTGTATTGGGTCACCCCACCTTGGCTTTGTCCTTTGTTCTTTGGATTCGCAGATCCAAAATACCAATTCTTTTGTTTAAACTTCTACTCAATCTTGACAGTGTATCAGTAAGCCATGTCAAGCATAGATATGTTCAGGAACTTAATCTCACTTGGATGTACTTGTGTAGGTAGCCACGATATTTGAGTACCAAATACATCTCAGAATCATTGAGTCCCAGCTTTGTGCGAAGGGTATGAAAAATATTTGTGAACTCTGGCACATCTTGGTCCCTTCCCTGCTGCAGCATGGTCCACTTTATGTATTGGTCCTCATAGCTCCTCACAGGGTAGTATTGCTCCCTAATGGCATCCCGGAAAGAATTCCAAGTGGGTGCGGCTGAAAATAGTGAGCTCGTACTTTCATCCTTCTACTTGCAATAGGTTTCCCACCGGTCCTTGACGTGGGGGGCTACTTTGAGAAGTGCAAAAGTGATATTTTTCCAACTGGAAAAATCATGAACCGAAAAATAACCTTCTAGTATATTTAACCATTTATCTACAATGTTTTCATCTATATGACCCTCAAATATGGGAATATCAAAGTTAACTTGTACCTTAAAGGGTGTGGTCCTTCCAGAGTAGTTGTTGGAAGTAGATGCATTGCCCATGGGTAGCTGCTGAAGGATCTAGGAAAAGTTGTCCATCATCGCTCTCCTTTGTCACTCGAGGGCTTCTTCAAGAAAGATTTTGATAGGATATCCTACCCCCTCATCTTTATTTTCATCTGCCATGGGAGGTAATTGGGTTTTGTGAGGCTAGTCTTGCTAAGGTTTGACCAGTTCTAGCTCTAACTACTTATATCCCGACCTCGTTGGTACATGCAAAGAAAAACAGAGAAAGAGTAGACTTCTCTTATACCACTGATCCAAATTTAAATAGGAGCGCAAAAAATTATAGATATTACCATAGATACAATGATGCAGTAGAAATAATACTTCATTTCATTAATGTAAAATACTAAAAGATGCTTACAAACAGAAATGGAAATAAACCAGCTAGGGTGATGGTAGCTTATCCTTGAGAAGAGATGTGGTTGCTACTTGCCTCTGAACTATCTTATAATGAGGCTCGAAGGCCTATTTATTTTTGAGAAACAATGGAAAACCCTAAACATCAAAAACCTAACCCTAGGAGATGAAGCACCAAATGATGCGCCCCGTTTTGGGTAAATTGGTACATCAACTTCCTAGGGTCATAACTTTGGCATATGATCTCTATTTGATGCCTACAATACCTTGTTAGAAAGATCTATGAGAGGAATAGAAATTTTGAGTGAGCAACATTGGTCCATATACTGTTCTTGCTCCGAGATTTCCCAAAAAAAGACTGTTTAGGGACTGAAAATGGCTCCGGAAGTTCAGGACCCAAAAAAATGCTAAAAATAGTAAACTATGCTACAATTAAGGAAACTGAAAAATTGAAAGAGATAGTTGTGGGGGTCCAAGTGGGATAGGTGGGTGGCCACCAACATCCAACTAGATCATTCATCCCCTCCTAGGAAGCAATGGTCCCCATTGTGTTGAGTTCCTCCATGAGATGAGGAGACTTGTGCTAAACTTGGTCCCTGGTGAGTTGTCCTGCAAACCCTGATGTTTCCAGTAATGGTGGGAAGCATGGTCATGGGTGGTTCACATTGAACACTCGGTGCAAGAGAAGGAATGAGGGAATTTTGTGCTCCAAATCATTGTTCCCCACAACCTTGGTAAAGGTGTAAGTACCATATCGGAGTGGTCTGAGCTTCTTATGGGCTCTTGTAAGGCGTTCTTTTTGGAGATGCAACCAGACTCTGTAGCCCACCTAAAACTTGTGTGGCACCCAATGTTGATCATGTCACTACTTGTACTTGGAATTTTCCATAATGGAGTGGCGATAGATTGGCCCGTTGGGTAGAGGTGCTCCAGAAGTCAAATCGGATGAATGCTTGACCTAGCAGTGCAACGGTACCCTTGTGGGTGAGGAGAAGATGTCCCTGTCTCCTTTCATGACCGTATTTGCCTACTTCTGTTGCGTGGAGGGACCCTTCCCAAGGGCCATGGATGTGGCTATGATCTTCCCCTTATTTTGAGAGTGAACTAGATAGAAAATAAATTTCCTAGTCTGGGAGATGATCTTACTGCCCTTCTAAGCAGAGATCAAAGAAGTGGCAGTAGGTGGGGCTACCTCTGGTATACTGTATAATGTATTACAAAAATAAATAATAACTGTGCGAGGCCTTGACTCATATATAGCATGTCACTTCCACAAGTATTGTTGGCCTAATAATACATCACAAACATCAAGCAGTGCAAAATCACACAATACCTCATCTGTGAAGGGCTTCATGTCGTAGGGAAGGTGACATTGTTGGCGGACTCGGAGATATCATCCTTGGTGAAGCCACCCACTATTGTATGGCTGTGGGTGTGGTATGGTTAGTAGTCCCAGCCGCTTCATGACCTCTACTGAAGTGAGTTTCTTTTGGCTCCCATTGTCAATAATGAATTGCAGCGGTGAATGCTTCACCTACATCTGTGAGTGGAAAACATGCTCCCCTCCTCTAGATATTCGGGCTCATTCCTCTGCGTCTTGGCAATGGCAATAGTGGCACTGGGCTATGAATCAACGATTTTCTTCCCTTTGTCATTCCCCTTGTTGGGTTCTAACTCAAGGTTAGAACATGCATCTAATTCTGAAGCCTTCAACTCGGCCACTAGTGACTGCTTGGTCTGACACTCACTTGTGTTATGAGTGGAGCTCTTATGGAACTCACACCATTTTCCTATGTCCTTCTTTGACTTCATGGTGTTGTTCTTTTCTATCGACTTCGACGGGTTGTCTTGGGTCACCCTGCCTTGGCTTTGTCCTTTGTTCTTTAGATTTGGAGATCCAAAGTCTCGCTTCTTTAGTTTAAACTTCTAATCAATCTTAACAATGTATCGGTAATCCTTTCCGAGCGAGGATATTATTAGGCCCCTATACTACTAGTGTAACCCTTATTTTTATTAGTATAGCCCCCTTATTATATTGATGTACCCATGTAGTGCCCATATTGTTACTATTGTGCCCCACAGAAGCCCACTATTGTTATTATTATGCCCTTACATTATTATTGTTATGTTGACTCTGATTAGATTATGACCCCTTAGACTCCTATATATAGAAAGGACGTATTTTCATTTGTATCATCCAAGAATTGTTCATTTTTGTAATTTAAAGGAGGTTTCCCCCTCGAAGAGGCTAGATTCTAAGGCGTTCAACTATCTTTTCTATCTTTTTGTGAGCAGGTTTCATAACAATTGGTATCAAAGCTTCGAATTCTAGGGTTTCGCTGCTCCTAATAGGTAATTATGGCATTTTGGCTCTTTCAGAAGCAAAAAAAAAACCATTTGAGATGAAATCACACTGAACCTTGGGTTCAAATTTCATAGCTTTTTGCATTATATTTGCAGAGATATGATCTAAGGAAGTTGGTCCTTTTGCAGACTCCTGAATTACATTCCAAACAGATGACCTGGGGAAAATCGTCATAACTTTCTCTTTCAGCATTGAATTGCAATTTTGTAAGAAGGTATAGAAAGAGGACAGACTGTAGTTTCTTGTATATATTTTCAGAGCCAAAGGTTGAAACACTAACACGTGGCATGTCTTACAAGTTTGCTCTAGTGAACTAGTCTATGATCAAGTCACTGTAGGAGATTTGGCATAACTCTTCCTTGGAGAATCCAATTTGGATCAAACTGGTGGCATTGGAAAAAGGACGCAGAGGGCTACTGCAAGTCACAATTTCAGAACTTAAAGATCCAAAAGTACAAATTTATAGTCATTTCAAGATTGAGCTCCTAAAATCAAGAAAAAGCAAGATGAGGAAGTTTGATGGCAAGGATCCAGTAAATTGGATACTTCAGATGGAGCAATATTTTGATCTACATGGTGTACCACTATTACAAAAGGTATGTATTGCATCTTCATATTTAGAACCGGATCAATTTTTATGGTATAAAGGGCTTTGTTATCGTAAACAACTTATTACATGGTCAATTTTCACTGAGGAAATGATAGCACATTATGAGGATACAAAGAGAAACACCTTCTTTCGAGCAACACCACAATAATTGGAAAGAGTAGAAGGGCTTTGTTACATAGTGGAAATTAAAATTATGGCAATAAGGAAGTCTATCCCTCACAACTATAAAGATGGAGGTGTTACACCACCAAGGAAGCCTTCCACAACCTACAAGGGTTACACCACAACAATTGGAAGAAAAAAGAGAAAAAGGGATTTGTTACAATTGTGATAGAAAATGCACTAAAGGTCATAAGTGTGCCGAGAAGAAATTATTTTACATAGAGGAGGAAGAAAATGATCAAGAAACATCAAAAGAAGAGGATACATGCCAGGACCCAACCCAAGAGAAAGAAGAAATGAATCAGACCATATCTTGTAAAGCATTGACAAGAATTACCACTCCTCAAACTCTCAAGGTAGAAGGAAATATCAATAAGAAAAAGGTGGAAGAAGTGAAATATCACATCGAGAAAGAAGAAATGAATCCAACCATATCTTGTAATTCATTGGTTGGAATTACCACTCCTCAAACTATCAAGATATAAGGGCATATCAAGAAGAAAAATGTTCAAGAAGTGAAAGATCACATCGAGCATCAAGAAATGAATCCTACCATATCTTGTAAAAGATTGGAAGAATTTACCACTCCTCAAACTCTAAAGATAGAAGGACATATCAAGAAGAAAAAGGTTCAAGTAGTGAAAGATCACATCGAGCATCAACAACAAGTTCTCCAACTTTTAAAGGATAACACCACTTTGGTGCAAAATCAAATGAAACAGCTGGTAGATCAACATTGTAGTGAAAAATGTTTTGATGTAGGTGATTGGGTATTTTTACTGCTACATCTCAAGCAAGCTATTTATGAGGCACTTAATAAATGGTGACCTTACCAAATGGGAAGACACTTCAAGGTAAAAATGGATCATGATAGTCTTAAATACTTTTTAGAACAACTATTATCTTTAGAAGAACATAAAAAATGGGTCACAAATATGTTGGGTTATGAATTTGACATCATCTATAGAAAAGGGAAGCAAAATTTTGTTGTAGATGCACTCTTAAGAAAGGATGAGGATGTGGAAGCATTGTTTGTGCTATTTCTATTATCCAACCAGATTGGATAAACAAAACAAGGGATGAATGGAAGAAGGATGAAGAAGTATGGCCACTTATTCAAAAGTTTCAAAAGATCCCAATTCAAACAATATTGCCAGAAATTGAAGAGGAAGGAAAAATCATATTGGAACCTGGAGTAGTCACAGAAACAAGAACCCAACAGCTATGAAATCGATCAATTTTAGATTACCTCATTAAGTAGAAGAGCTTACCCGTTGAAGATTCCACATAGGAGGACAATAATTTTATACAGAAGCATCAAGAACTACTCGAGCATTGAGGACAACACTTTTTGAAGGAGAGGGGCATGTTAGGCCCCTATACTACTACTGTAACCCCTTATTGTTATTAGTACAACCCCCTTATTATATTGATGTACCCATGTAGTGCCCATATTGTTACTATTGTGCCCCATAGAAGCCCACTATTATTATTATTATGCCCTTACATTATTATTGTTATGTCGGCTCTGGTTATATTATGACCCCTTAGACTCCTATACATAGAAAGGAAGTATTTTCATTTGTATCATCCAAGAATTGTTCATTTTTGTAATATAAAGGAGGTTGCCCCCTCGAAGAGGCTAGATTCTAAGGTGTTCAACTATCTTTTCTATCTTTTTGTGAGCTGGTATGTTCACGAATTCCATCTTGTGTTGGATGTACCTGTGTAGGCAGCCATGGTATTTGAGTACCAAATGCAGCTCAGAATCCTTAATACCGAACTTTTTGCAAAGGGTATGAAAACTCTTTGTGAACTCTGGCACATCTTGGACCCTTCCCTACCACATCATGGTCCACTTTATGTATTGGTCCTCATACCTCATCACATTGTAGTACTGCTCCTTGATAGCATTCTAGAACGAATTCCAAGTGGGTGCGCTGAAATAGTGAGCCCATACTTTCATGCTTCTGCTCATAGTAGGTTTCCCACCAGTCCTTGACATGGGGGGCTGTTTTGAGAAGTGGGAAAGTGATATTTTCCTGGTTGGAAATATTATGAACCGAAAAATAACCCTATAGTAGATTTAACCATATATCTATAGCATCTGCATCTATCTGACCCTAGAATATGGGAATGTCAAAGTTAACTTGTGCCTTAAAGGGTGTGATGCTTCTAGAGTAGCTATTGGAAGTAGATGCATTAGCCATGGGTAGCTGCTAAATGATCTGGGAAAAGTTGTCCATCATCGCGCTCCTTTGTCACTCAAGGGATTCTTTGAGAAATATTTGGATAGGATCTCATGCCCCCTTGTCTTTCTTTTGATCTACCATGGGAGGCCATCGGGATTTGCAATGCTAGTCTTGCAAAGGTTTGACCAGCTCAAGCCCTAACTCCTTATATTCCGACCTCGTTGGGGACATGCAAAGAAAAATAAAGAAAGAGAAGATCGCTCTGATACCACTAATCCGGATTTAAACAGCAATGCAACAAATTAAAGATATAACCATAAATACATATATAAAGCAGAAATAATACTTTATTTCATTAATGTAAAATACTGAAATATGCTTACAAACAAAAATGGAGATAAACTAGCTAGGGCGATGGTAGCTTATCTCTGAGAAGAGATATGGAATCTACATGCCTCCGAATTGTCTTAAATTGAGGTGTGAAGGCCTATTTATTGTTGAGAAGTAATGGAAAACCATAAACATCCAAAAACATAAACCTAGGAGATGAAGCGCCAAACGATGATCCCCATTTGGGGTAAATTGGCACATCAAATTCTTGGGTTCGTAACTTTGGCATACGATCTTCGTTTGACACGTACAATACCTCGTTAAAAATATATATCTGAGGACTACAACTTTTGACTGGGAAGAAATAGTAGAAGGACATATGTTGCTGCTAAATTTCCCAAAAAACGTCGTTAAGGGCCTCAAAACGGCTCTCGATGTTTATGAACCGAAAAACTACTAAAAATAGTAAATTGTGCTACAATTAAGGAAACTGAAAAGCTAAAAGAAATAGTTGTGGGGGTTCAAGTGGGATAGGTCGGTGGCCACCAACATCCACCTGGATCATTCCTCCCCTCCTAGGAAGCAATGGTCCCCATTTTGTTGAGTCCCTCCATGAGATGAGGAGACTTTTGTTGAACCTAGTCCCTGGTGAGTTGTTTTGCAATCACTGATGTTTCCAGTAATGGTGGGAAGCATGGTCAAGGGCGGTCCATATTGAACACTTGGTGCAAGCGAAGGAATGGGGGAATTGTGTCCCAAAAACAATTGTTACCGACAACCTTGGTAATGGTGTAAGGACCATATCATAGTGGTCTGAGCTTGTAATGGGCTCTTGTAAGGCGTTCTTTTCGCAGATGCAACTAGACATTGTCGCACACTTGAAACTTGTGTGGCACCTAATGTTGATCATGTCGCTGCTTATATTTGGCATTTTCCATAATGGAGTGGAGATAGATTAGCTGGCCATGGTAGAGGTTCTTCGGAAGTCAGATCAGTTGAATGCTTGACCTGACAGTGCAACGATACCCCCGTAGGTGAGGAGAAGATGTCCCTGTCTCCTTTCATGACCGTATTCACCTGCTTCTACTGCGTGGAGGAACCCTTCTCCAGTGCAATGGATGTGGCTACCATCTTCACCTTACTTTGAGAGCGAACCAGACAGAAAATAAATTTCCTAGTTTGGGAGATGATCTTACTGCCCTTCTTAGCAGAGATTAAAGAAGTGGCAGTAGGTGGGGCTACCTCTGGTATCCTGTATAATGTATTACACAATGAAATAATAACAACATGAGACACATCATGTCACTTCCACAAGTATGGTTGGCCTACTAATACATCACAAACATCAAGTTGTGTAACATCACACAATACCTCATTTGTGAAGGGCTTGATGCTGTAGGGAAGGCGACATTGCTAGAGGACTCAGAGATCTCATCCTTGGTGAAGCCACCCATCTTGTACGAATGTGTGTGTGGTATGGTTGGTAGTCCCAACCACTTGAAGACCTCTACTGAAATGAGGTTCTTTTGGCCCCCACTATCAACAATGAATTTCAGCGGTGAACCCTTCACCCACATCTCTGAGAGGAAAAGGCGCTCCCCTATAGATCTTCGGGCTCATTCTTCTGCATCTTGGTGGTGGAAACAATGGCACTGGGCTTTGCATCAATGATTTTCTTCCTCTTTTCATTCCTCTTGTCAGGTTCTGACTCAGGGTCGGAACATACATCTGATTCTGAAGCCTTCAACTCGACCACCAGTGACTGCTTGGTCTGACACTCACTTGTGTTATGAGTGGGGTTCTTATGGAACTTACACCATATTCTTGTGTCCTTATTTGAATTGGTGGTGTTTTTCATTTCTTGCAACTTCCATGGGTTGTCTTGGGTCACCACGCCTTGGCTTTGTCCTTTGTTCTTCAGATTCATAGATCCAAAAATCTCACTTCTTTTATTAAACTTCTACTCAATCTTGATAGTGTATCTGTAAGTCATTTCGAGCAAGGATATGTTTAGGAACTCCATCTCATCCTGGATGTACCTGTGTAGTCGGTCATGGTATATGAGCACCAAATACAGCTTAGAATCCTTGATACCCAACTTTGTGTGAAGCATATGAAAAATATTTGTGAGCTCCATCACATCTTGGTCCCTTCCCTCCCACAATGTGGTTAAATTTATGTATTGGTTTTCATAGCTCCTCACATGGTAGTACTACTAGCAGTAGGTTTCCCACTAGTCCTTGACGTGGGGGTCTGCTTTAAGAAGTGCAAAAGTGATATTCTTTTGGTTGGAAAAATCATGAACCAAAAAATAACCTTCTAGCAGATTTAACCATTTAGCTTTAGTGTCTGCATCTATCTGGCCCTCAAATATGGGAATGTCAAAGTTAACTTGTACCTTAAATGGTGTGGCACTTCCAGAGTAGCCGTTGGAAGTAGATGTGTTGTCCACGGGTAGCTGATGAAGGATCTAGGAAAACTTGTCCATCATCGCACTCCTTTGTAGCTCGAGGCCTCCTTTGAGCAAGATTTTGATAGGATCTCCTACCCGGTCATCTTTATTTTCATCCGCCATGGGAGGTCATTGGGATTTGCAAGGCTGCTCTTGCAAAGGTTCGACCAATTCTAGCTCTAACTCCTTATATCCAAACCTCGTTAGGGACATGCAAAGAAAAACATAGAAAGAGTAGACCGCTTTGATACAACTGGTCTGTGTTTAAATAGGAACGCAAAAAATTACAGATATAACCATAAATACAGAGATGTAGCAGAAATAATACTTCATTTCATTAATGTAAAATAATGAAATATGCTTACAAACAGAAAACAAAATGAACCAGCTAGGGCGATGGTAGCTTATCTTTAAGAAGAGATGTGGCAAGTACATACCTCTGAACTATCTTACAATGACGCTCGAGGGCCTATTTACTTTTCAGAAATAATGGAAAACCCTAAACATCCAAAAACATAACCCTAGGAGATGAAGCGCCAAATGATGGGCCTCGTTTTGAGTAAATTGGTACATCAACTTCCTGGGGTCGTAAATTTGGCATATGATATCTATTTGATGCCTACAATACCTCATTAGAAATATCTATGAGAGGAATGCAACTTTTGAGTGAGAAACCTCCATCCATGGACCGATCTTTCTATGAGATTTCCCAAGAAAACACTGTTTAGGGCCTCAAAATGGCGCCAGAAGTTCAGGACCCAAAAGACTGCTAAAAATAGTAAATTGTGCTACAATTAAGGAAACTAAAAAACTGAAAGAGGCAAATGCAAGGATCCAAGTGGGATAGGTGGGTGGCCACCAACATCTACCTAGATCATTCGTCCCGCATTACGAAGCAATGGTCCCCATTACATTGAGTTCCTCCATGAGATGAGGAGACTTTTGCTGAACTTGGTCCCTCGTGAGCTGTCCTGCAATCCCTGATGTTTCCAGTAATGATGGGAAGCATGGTCGAGGGTAGTCCACATTGAACACTCAGTGCAAGTGAAGAAATGGGGGAATGTTGTTCTCCAAAGCATTGTTTCCCACAACATTGATAATGATGTAAGGACCATATCGTAGTGGTTTGAGCTTCTTATGGGCTCTTCTAAGGCATTCTTTCTACAGATGCAACCAGACTTTGTCGACCACCTAAAACTTGTGTGGCACTTGATGTTGATCATGTCATTGCTTGTACTTTGTATTTTCCATAGTGGAGTGGTGATAGGTCAGCGCGTTGGGTACAGGTGCTCGGGAAGTTAGATCAGATGAATTCTTTACGTGGCAGTGTAATTCTACCCCTGTGGGTGAGGAGAGGATGTCACTGTCTCCTTTCATGACCATATCTTCCTGCTTCTGGTGCATGGAGGAATGCTTCCTAGGGGCCATGGATGTGGCTACGATATTCCCCTTACTTTGGGAGTGAACCAGATAGAAAATAAATTTCCTAGTCTGGGAGTTAATCTTATTGCCCTTCTTAGGAGAGATCAAAGAAGTGGCAGTAGGTGGGGCTACCTCCGATATCTTATATAATGTATTACATAAAGAAATAATAACAGCACGAGGCCTTGAATCATACACAACATTTCACTTCCACAAGTATGGATGGCCTAATAATATGTCACAAACATCAAGTTGTGCAACATCACACAATACCTCATCTGTGAAGGGCTTGATGTTGTAGGGAAGTCGACATTGCTAGCGGTCTCAAAGATCTTGTACTTAGTGAAGGAACCTGATGTTGTACGATTGTGGGTGTGGTATGGTTGTAGTCCCAATCGCTTGATGACATTTACTGAAATGAGGTTCTTTTGGTTTCCATTGTCAACAATGAATTGCAGTAGTGAACCCTTCACCCACATCTGTGAGAGGAAAAGATGCTCCCTCTCCTCTGGATCTTTAGGCTCATTCTTCTGCATCTTAGTGGTGGTAACAATGGCGTTTGGCTTTGCATCAATGATTTTCTTCCAAGTTTCATTCTCATTCTCAGGTTCTAACACAGGGTCGGAACATGCATCTGATTCTAAAGCCTTCAACTCGACCACCAGCGACTGCTTGGTCCGACACTCACTTCTATTATGAGTGGGGTTCTTATGGAACTCACACCATCTTCCTGTGCCCTTCTTTGAATTGGTGGTGTTTTTCTTTTCTTGCAACTTTGACGGGTTGTCTTGGGTCTTCTCGCCTTGGCTTTGTCCTTTGTTCTTCGAGTTCGCAGATCCAAAATCTCACTTCTTTTGTTTAAACTTCCACTCAATCTTGATAGTGTATCGGTAAGTAGTGCTGAGTGAGGATATGTTTAGGAACTCCATCTTGTCCTGGATGTACCTGTGTAGGCAGCCACAGTATTTGAGTAGAAAATTCAGCTAAGAATCCTCGATACCCAATTTTGTGCGAAGGTTATGAAAATTATTTGTGAACTCTGGCACATTTTGGTCCCTTCCCTGCTGCAGCGTGGTCCACCTTATGTATTGGTCCTCATAGCTCTTCACAGGGTAGTACTACTCCTTGATGGCATCCTAGAATGACTTGCAAGTGGGTGTGGCTGAAAATAGTGAGCCTGTACTTTCATCCTTCTACTCAGAGTAGGTTTCCCACTAGTCCTTGATGTGGGGGCTGTTTTTGAGAAGTGATCTTTTCCCGGTTGGAAAAATCAGGGATTGAAAAATAACCTTCTAGCATATTTAACCATTAATCTATAGTGTTTGCATCTATTTGACCCTTGAATATGGGAATGTCAAAGTTAACTTGTACCTTAAAGGGTGTGGTGCTTTTAGAGTAGATGTTGGCAGTAAATATGTTGCCCATGGGTAGCCACTGAAGGATCTGAGCAAAGTTGTCCATCATCGTGCTCCTTTCTCTCCTAAGGGCTTCTTCGAGCAAGATTTTGATAGGATCTCTTGCCCCCTCATCTTTATTTTCATCTACCATGGGAGGTTGTCGAGATTTGCGATGTTGGTTTTACAAAGGTTCGACTAGTTCAAGCCTTAACTCCTTATATCCCAACCTCATTGGGCACATGCGAAGAAAAATAGTTAAAGAGAAGATTGCTCTGATACCACTAATTCATATTTAAACTAGAATAGAAAAAATCACAAATATAACCATAAATACAAAGATGCGTCAGAAATAATACTTCATTTCATTAATGTAAAATACTGAAATATGCTTACAAATAGAAATGGAAATAAACGAGCTAAGGTGATGGTAGCTTATCTTTGGGAAGAGATGTGCCAGCTACATGCCTCTGAACTGTCTTAAAATGAGGCTTGAAGGCCTATGTATTGTTGAGAAATAATGGAAAAACCTAAACATCCAAAAACCTAACCCTAGGAGATGAAGCGCCAAACGATGGGCCCCGTTTCAGGTAAATTGATATATCAACTTCCTAGGGTCGTAACTTTGGCATACAATCTCCATTTGACACATAAAATACCTCGTCAGAAATATCTGTCCAAGGACTACAACTTTTTAGTTAGAAACATTGGTCAATAGGCCCATGTTACTCCCATATTTCTCAAAAAAACATCATTTAGAGCCTCAAAACGGCTCCGGATGTTCAGGACCCAAAAAACTACTAAAAATAGTAAATTGTGCTACAATTAAGAAACTGGAAAACTGAAAGAGATAGTTTTGGGGTTCAAAGTGGGATAGGTGAGTGGCCACCAATATACACTTGGATGAATGGAAGAGATTGTGAAGCATGCAACCATGATAAAGGAAGTCAACATCCAGAAGATCATGAAGACTTGACCAGGAAACCTCCCAAAACGATGTGAAGACTCTGGTGGAAGTATAAAAATATGAGGACCCTTGACATCAAAAATCACTAGGAGATGTGTCAACATGTATGCAATATGATTGATGCCTACAAGAAGATGTCACTAGAAGAAGGCCATCACAAAAAGGTAATTTGTAATTTGTTTTTGGTGTCTGACTCTCGGAAAAGTTTGGGCATGTGTATAGGATCAAGGAAAGGAGTGTTGTGAAGGATGTCACAACTATGTACCTTGTGATCTAGAAAAATAAATGTTGAGAAAAAGTGTAGACGTATGAACTTATGAAGGAAGCCCCAAATGTAAAGCGAAGGAGGATACTTTCCAGGAAATAAGAAATGACATGACGGAGGAAAGTGATGGATGGTTGAACCCTACATATGAAGAAATTGATGACATTGAAGTCTTGAATCATCAGTCAACATGAATACCCTATAAAGCATTGATGATAGAGTCCTTGGGTAAGAGGGAGCTCTTGGAAGTTCCTATGAGAATAGGAACTTCATCAAGTTTCTGAGTAGAGAGAAACTTGGGACTCGTCCCTGGTTAAGAGGAAGAGTTAGGCATGACATTATTATGTTCAATTTGGAAGAAATAATGGAGGATTTTTTAATCATCTCACATCTCACACTCTTTGAGGATGTAGTAGGGACTCCAAGACAAGAGTTGGCAAGAGGACCGGTATTCTTGAGGGATATTAACCCAAGATGAGAATAGTCCTAGTAGGCCATACTCAGAGAAAACTCGAGTGGGTACAACCCTAAGGGAGATAATGATGATGTGTGTCTATCAGTCATTGGTCTCGCCAACATTGTGTGCTCTAATCTATGTGAGAGATAGAGCTGTTAGTCAAGGCCTTGCAAAATGGAAATAATGTTGGTTGAAATGATGCTATAACAGATGGATTGCAAATTTGATTATTCTTATGAGAAATTCTTCAAATTGAAAATGACCAAGTACCATTATGAATACCTCCCTAGTTAAGAGGGAGTGTTGAAGAAAGTGTAACTAGGTTTGGTCTTCATAATGACATGATTTTTGTATTTGATGTAATAAAAGAGAACAAATTATTTTTGTAATCTTGCTACATGGGTTTCATGAGAAAGAAGTGTCATTAGGTGAAATACTTATTCTTGATGTCTATAGGATTTATTTATATGTCAAAGAGTCATATCATGTGTATAGAAACTCTTCATCAATTCATGTAAATATGTAAAAGCCTTGAAAGTTGTGTAACAATCCTCTAAGACCAAGATCGATGCCTCAAAAAGCAAGCCTTTCAAAGTATGAAAACAAAGCAATAAGGGAATAATCATGTCAGCTCGAAACAAATGAATTATATATATATATATATGTATATGTATATATATCATGTAGCTTGAAACAAATAGTCACGTCAGTTCATCAACATATTTCAGCTCAATTATATGCGGCTCATTACTATAAATACCTAGGAGGGGTCAGTAAAAATGACACAACAAATTTCGGATGCCACTGATGAGCCGCAGTAAGGAAGTCGCAATCATGAAGAGAAGGGAGCCAAAGTCATGGAAAAAGGAGTTGTAGTCAATGAAGATAGAATCCACAGTAAGCCACAGTAAGGGAGCCATAGTCAAGAAGAGACAAACTTCTCATATCCGCAGATAGAAGAAGATCCACAATAAGGTATCATTGCACCTTGACCAAGGTTTTAGGTGCAGCCTTGACCATATCTTAGAAAGATAATAAAACTACATCATTGCTTTTTTTTTATCGGTAACATATTGATCTTGACATACTTGTGATCTAAAGGTGGAGTCCTTCTATACATGGAGTAGAAAATTCTGTGTGTTATCGTGAAATCTAGGTAATCAATATGGAAGTGATGTTTGTGCATCATTCTTGACATACATATCTCGGATTACCTAAAGCCTCAATGATGATCTCAATGACATAGAGAGAAGTATGATCATCCTCGGTGGTGCATATCTCAAAAATATGAAGGACAATGGTTACCTATTGCTATCTGAATCTTACTCTAGCTCTAAACAGTCTTGGCATGATTGTGATAGAATATTGGATATACCACAAAGAGATTTGGATATGTATATAAATGTCTTAGTGCTTTTACTTTAGTACATAGTCTTTCATTACCATATCAGATCTCAGTGCAATGATAAATTTGGTTACTGTCTCAATGAAAAATGAAGATATTGGCTTAGCCTCATGTTGGCTAATTTCAATCTCAATATAATGAGAAGGAGCGGGATCACAGTATCATAGTTAGAGCAGTGTCAAGGTATTGGTATCTCACATGATGATGGAAAGATATTATCAAGTTATGTCAATATATATTCATAATGCTACTTAAGTTATGATCTTGTTCTCATGGATCTTAATGGAGAAATCATGGTGCAACATTGACCTAGTTGACGGAGCAACAAGATGATGATCTCGGAAATGATCGAGGAAGAGGATCGATGGTTTGTTCTTGGAGAGGAAGATTGTGTCAAGGATCATGGCCTTGGTATTCATCAATGGAATCTATATAAGAATAATTTTGCATGGGTTTTCCTATCCAAGAGGGAGAGGTTTTAGCCCTGGAAGAAAGCCAAATATTTTTGTTCTTGTCTCTTTTGTTTTTTATAGCAGTTTGATGAAGTTAACTCACCCATGCTAATAATAAAGTAAACATCAAACTAACAGAAAAATTGTATAAAAACTTCACAAATTTTTATCATGTATCGAAGTATCACTCTAATTATGCACGTCCTAGATTCTTCAACACTATTATTGTGTGGAGTTGTGACAATCCTTTTCATTATCCCTCTTGTAAACATTTCTATGAATATAAATTCATGTAAACAATGTGGAAATGTAAACATCGACTAGTTGAGGGAAGTGGACACAGATTTAGATCTATTAGGAGTAGTTACTTGTAAACCAAAGCCACTATATTTATTTAACCACCTATTTCACTAATGGATTTATGGCACTACTGGTCCAAGAATTGAATATAAAAAATGGGCTTCCTAAGTGAAGGACAATCCATGTAGTCCTAGTTCTCATGGAAAGCATGGGTGTGGTTAACATGCATAGAAATATACATAAAGCAAGGCCTGTTGAGCAACAAGGGTGGAAAACATAGAGACACACGAGACAAAAACAAGAAGGTATATTGGGTAGTGTTGTCAAGCAAGAGAGAGCTCATCGAGGAAAGAAATAATAATGAATTTGCAAGGAAAGAGAATTCAAATCTTGAAATTGGTGGTGGATGTGGATATTTTGAGGAGAATTAGCTTCTGTCTAGCCTATGTTCTATATCTTGGGATTGTGTTCCCTATTTTTTTTTAGGCCTATATGTGTGTTTTTGATTCAGGTGTCTAGGGAGACTTCACTTGAGCCAAACAATTAGTGTTAGACTTGGGGTTGATAAACTACTAGGGTGGTAGTTGGGGATAATAAGTCACTTGATAGGCTAAGACACCTAGATACTAGCTGAAAGGATTGATAAACTATTAAGTATTATTCTTGGGGATGATAAACCACTTATGCACTTTCTTAGTAAGATGATAAACCACCTGGATAGTGGGATAATGACACCTACAATGCTAGCTTACAGAAGCCAGTTGTTAAACCACCTAGATAATGTGTTCATTCTCTTAGACAGAGTTGTAATGCACTGAGCCTTAAATGAACCCCTGTGGTTGATTTTCTACTTAAGAGAGATCCATTATGGTGTTACTACTACGAAGTTGGTAAACCACTTGGAAAGTGGACACTTCTCATTACCATATGTTAAATGATTATTGTTGAGAATAGCCTTGAGAAATTACCTCCTCATACTCTAAATCCATCTCAAGGGTGGTTACTTGAAGGAAATATTCCAGTTTAGTTGGCCTATGATTAGGTGGAGAGTTGAATTCACTCCCTCACTTTTTAGTCATTAAGTCATACAAATAAGTGTATCTACTTGTGCTTTTGTTGCTTTACGAATGTTGAATAATGTTGTTATGGGTTATAACAATATATGTATCAACATTTATTATGGAGGAGTGGTGTTATTCATGGTGGCTTTAATGAGATGCATATGTGATTGTTATCATAGTTTGAAAGGGATTTGCATGTCCCTATGACTGCTCATACTTTCTTGAGTTCGGGGTTAATTACATAACATGTATGGTTATTTTTTGAGTTTAGTTGATTGCCACTAGGTGTGATTTCTATTGTTTGTTATATCATGAATGTCATGGATATCTATTATTTATGGACTGGTGAATTTTTTTTTTGATGTTGTGTGTGGCATGTTATATCAATGGATTTGATAGTTCCTATTGGATCTAGTGTGTGATTAATGGACTGTTTTGTATATAAATTCATAGCTAAGATTCAGTTATAGTTTAATCTAATTTTGTTCCTGTGGGTAGGTACGTTGACATTTTATTTCCCTTATTATGGCCATGTTTAATGCCTTGAATGTTGGAGTGGGAATGAGATATTCATACATGTCTTAATAACGGTGTTGAGAATTTCTCATCATCAAGAATGGATTTTCAACTTATTGAAGCTATTATGACTTCTAAGCCTTTTCATCACTAAACAACAACCTTGCACTCTAGATGAATGAGCCCTTCTAAAATTGCAATAGATTTGGATTCTATGGAGATGGAGAAACATTCATCCAGGGATTGATACATTTATGTCTTGGGAAATAGAGATGTGCCTCTGTAGGACAAGAATCTCAATGTTTATTAACAAAAGTTGTAGAATAATAGGAGGCATAGAGTTACTAGGAGCAGGGGACAAGAAACATTCTCACTACTTGTCATGAATTTTTCATGTCGGGCCATGTTAGGTTGCTAAGAGGCTTTGAGGAAAGTGGACACGTTCAATAGAAGGCACGGGGTGAGAAAACTTCCATCTCCTACCAAGAAGAATTGTTGTCGTTCTGTGGAGGTGAGACAATGGTCCCTTCCCAATGTGGGCACATTAGCTTTTTTGATAGAGTGTGTGGTAGGAAAACCCTCTCCATTTTTTAACAAGAAAATATTGTTTTTCACAGAGGTGTGGAACTTGGTGGTACCCATGAATTATATTGAAGTGGTAGATTCCATTTGGAACATGAATGACATGTACTTGTGGCATGGCGAGGTTTCCAACATGGAAAATTGTCAACGTGACATGTGGTAGGTAGATATGGCCTCTTGGATGGCCTAGTGGCTAGTTTTTGGATTACACGTGACACCTCTAGAGGATTTAATGTGGAAAAATGACATCATCTTGACATGAGTAAGATGTAGTGGGATTAGTTTACATGGAGGATAGGTTGATGTAGCACATAAGGACACATAACAGTGGTTTTGTGGCACCACTTGGATTGGTTTCATCATGTGGAATTAGAATAGTAGCAAATGTGGTTAGGAGCCACTTGGCCATAGATCTTGGCACCACAAAGTTATTGTCTAGTGCCTATTGGTAATGACCTGCAACGGAAAAAATCTATAGAATTAGAACCATCCCTTTACATGACATAGATGGTCATGCCTACCACACCATAGAGATTTGAATGGAAATGGTGGAACTATGGAAATATGACATGGCATGTGTCATTGTGGATATCAAATGAGGTGGTAGCACCACGTGGGTACCATGTGGTAGATCCTTGCTAATTTGGTAAGAGTTAAGGGGCCCAAACTTCAAGTGGGCATAACTTTTAATATAAATGTTGGATTGAGGAAAAATTCATATCATCGAAAATCTCTTAATGAGCTAAATGCAATGGTGCTATCCAAATTGAGTTCCACAGACTTTGGATGACAAGGAATTTTGTAATATGATCAAGTGATCAAGTTTAGTGCTCAAAATTTAAAGTGTTCAGAAGTGCTCGAAACCTATACTAATGCTTGGATCTCAGAGATCTTAATCCAACGCAACTCGTTTCACTCAAAACCAATATCGTATGCTCCTAATCTTGCGTTTTGATCATTTTCCCAAACAAAAAAAAAATTAAAGTTGGGTTGTAGGTATGCCTAGTCAATAGTCCATAAGTTGACTAAGCATGTCACTAGGTAGGGTGATTGTATTTTTCTTGGGCAATGTTTTGCTGACAAGTGTCATTTTTTTATTACTTCGTGGATGGTGCAATTCTATTGGTTTATGGTGTATTGAGTGGTTGAATTAGAAGAGGCCATGTGGGCCAATGGGAAGCTGCCATGTGGCCTCTAGGTGGGAGTTAAAACTTTGGTTGAGGGTCGATGCACCCCATGGGATTCAAGCACCATACCTTCCATTGAGTAGCAAGACCAACTACCATTGCACCATCGCACATGTTTCTTCACCATATGGTTCTCAACCTCTATTTGAATGGAGCATAAATGGCTTTTGGAGTTAAGGCTAGGTCTAAGCCCCAGCCTTGGTCCTCGCACCCTCAAAACCAATAGGCGGGACTATGGGCCACGACTCAGCCTCAGTCCCATGGTCACAATCCCATTATAATTAACTCTTCACATAACCACAGGCAGGAGCAAAGGGGGTCAATCTCTAAGCGTTTCTAGCAGGGGCCAGCCCCAGGGCCTATGGCCAATAGTATGACCTTAGTCTCTGACAATTGATGCACACAAAGTTTTTGGGACCTAACATGGTCATATGCACCACCAATGTGCCCAGATTCGAAGACAGTTGGGGACCCGACCGACGGGGGTGGGCAGGTTATCCCCATCCCCTAGGCACTTCCCCCCACATGACCTCAGCTTTTGGAAAGTGGGGGCTAATGTACAATTTAACTGTCATAAAATTTCACCAATTAGGTGGGATCATATGCCAGGTTTGAGTGCCCATCCCAAGTTTGGGGTGCTCAAGCCAGGTTTAAGTTGAATTGTAGTATGGTTAACATAAGAAGTTCATGAGAGAGCTTGAGAGCTCATAACTTTTGGAGTTTTTATCCAAATTGAGCTCATAAATAGGATGGTTAGGGATTTTTGGATGTTTAAAATCTATTGGCAATCTCTATTCTCTATTTTGAGCACATCTATATGTTATTGTTGCAGGTTAGAGACTAAATGTCTATAGATCAGTCAAGGTTTGGAAGTAGTTATGGGAAATTTTTAGGCATGGAGAAGACCTTGTAGGGGTATTTTGACTTCCATAAGGTTACTATAGTAGTTCTAACTAGAAGGGTACAACCTAGTTTCAACTTCTATTATCATGAAGTTTTGATTATATTTTTCAATGTGGAATTGAAGCATACACATGATGTTTTTAACTCATTTCAGTAAAGTATGTCATCTTTGAAGGAGATGTTTTGAGTTTTTGCTATTGTGAGATTTATTTGTAGGAGAACCTTACCTTGCAGGGGTAATAGCCAATTATTTACCTGTTGCAAATGTTTATGTACTTCATTGATACTGAATATATGAGTGGTTTATTCATGTTGATAGGCCTAGAGATGTGGCCCAGGAGAGGTGAACTCCTTCAACAAAACTTTGCTTTTCTCATTTTTATGCCTTTACAGATTATGTGTGTTATGTTCATTATGTTCAGTTACATATAAAGACTAATTCATGTTTTGTTAGATGTTTTGCACATGAAGTTCAACACAAAACATGTCACAAGTGTGTCCATCAGAAGAAGCTCGGATGAAGCCCTCATTGATCATATCTTGCTGAGATTGACTAGGAGAGAGCCCTCTCCCAACCTGGTAGGGCTAGCTACCAGGTTAAGCATGGTTGATGTTACCCTAGATCCTGCCTTTCTCAGCCTGAGGCAGATTTAGGCCCTAATAGAGACATTGAATAAAATTGTTGTTTGAAGACCCATTTTTAATCTTGCAAAGCGTTGACACAATCCTAAGTTTTGTTTTATTTGATTTCAAAGAAGAGGAATAAATCACCTAATCCAATTTTAGATTAGTTTGGTATGAGAGGGAGGTTGACCAAGTTGCAAGATGGGTAGCAAAAAGAATCTCGAAGAGCTAGAGGAGCATAATTTGGCTCTTCGGATTTAGAACATAGAATTGAGAAGGATGTTGGAGATAGTTAAAGAGGAAAAGAGACACATGTGTTTTGTATTGCAGCAAGTTCTTGATGAGCAAGTTCTAGAAATCTCTACTCTTGCACTAACAAGGAAAACATCTAGAATGAGGCCAGTGTGTGGTCATGGTTCAAATAGTGGTTTTGGACCATATTTGGAAGATGCTACATGTGATTTTTTCAAACTTCTTCATGTAGCACACCATATTCTAGTGCAGAAGAGTGGGTGGCTGGAGTCATGTACAAGTTGGCCATCAACGTCATCATCAAAAGATGAAAATGAATGATAAATTTAAAGAAGTAATTAGTATCTCAAATTCCACTCAATGCTTTCATGTATAACAACACTTTTGCAATGTTTGAGAAACATACCGAGGGCATAGGTATGAATTTTCTTTCCAAGATGGGATATAAAGGTGGAGGTCTTGGAAAAAATGGTGAAGGTATTACCAATCCGATTATGGTTGATGAAATACCAAAGAACCAAGGATTGGGATATACCCGAAAGGATTTTGGAGAATTCTCCAAACATCTTGAGGTACATCAAACATCTTAGCATGATATGTCAACACATTTTGACAACCATCGATGCTGCAACTCTAGATATAGGTATAACTCTCAAGAGTATCTTCCAATTCATGGAAATTTGGAATACTTGTGGAATCAATATCCTTGTACATTTTGTGAAGATTTTGACCATTTCATGGTTGTATGTGCGCAACATATGATAATGGTTAAATGATTGAACCAAAATTTTGGCATCAAGCATAATGGCTTTCTTTTGCATGAGATAATTGCTATGTTAGAAAACAATAAGAAGGTTTAATGTGCTCATTGCAAAGTGAATGAACATGACACTGAACGACGTTGGAATTTGCATCTGAAGCTTCGCTCAAAGAAAGGTAAAGAGATTATATTTAATAATGCAAGGAAAAAAAAGGTGGTAAAGAGGAATCTCCACAATCCTAAGCATCCTTCAAGAAAAGAAGATGCAAGAAGAGAACTTGTAAGACTAGGAGAGGTAAAGTTTCGGTACACTTATTGTAAAGTTGTTTTGAATTTTTTGGTAAATACTTCTTGTTATTACCTATTTAGCTACTTTTGTAAAGTGGACATTATTGTCACCATGTTCAACAAGTAGATGTTTTCATTAATGTGTGTATTGACTTTTTATAAATCCACATGTTCAATTACTTTTGTGAATGTACAAGATTGTCGTTCAAAGTTGTCTACAAATTGACATATGTTCGCTGATACAATTATTCAATTTGAAATTTGTGTGAACTAAATATTTGTTTTTAAGATTTTATAATATGACTATGTATTGTAGAAAAGGTCAATCATATCATGGAAAATTTTATAACAGTGTACTTTTCATGTAAAAGCTCAACTTGTCCTGACAATGAGCCACATTTGCTGGCTCGAAACGCGTCGACGAAAGTCTTTCTATATGTGATTTACGCCGAAGCTCTTCTTATAACTGTTATCGATCACAGAAGTCTCAATTCAACAAAATTTATTTTGTTTTTGATTTCCAAGATGGAGTCAAGTTTGTCTTCAAATTTCTAAACTTGAAGATCAATTTTTTTTGGAGCTGTACAAAAATGAGCTTAAAGAGAATGTTAAAAGTCCACTCATCGGTATTTTGTTCCTGCAACAATGATAAAAATGTTGGCTTGATCCTTAACAAGACATCAGGTCTTCATGACAATGATAAGTGAAGTGCCTTGATTGGGGCTTTAAAAGCACCAACTTAAAATTTTACAATTTGGATTGGATTTTTGGGTATTTTGAGTTTCAGCCTCTTTATATTGACTAGCGAAGTAAATTTTTGGAGTCAAAAAATTCCTAGTGGAGAGGTGTGATCATGTGATCAAGTTTAGTACTCGAAATTCAAAGTGCTCAAATGTGCTTGAAAACTATACTAATGCGGGTATCTCTACAATATAAATCCAACACAACTAATTTCACTCAAAACTGATATCATATGCTCCCGATATGACGTTCTGATCATTTTTCCAAACAAGAAAATTTTTAATGTTGGGCTGTAGGTATGCCCAATGAGTATTCTATATGATGACTAGGCATGTGACCGGGAAGAATGATTTTATTTTTATTGCACAACATGGTTTGTTGACAAGTTTCTTTTTTTCATTGGTTCGTTGATGGTGCAATTCTATTGGTTTATGGATTGTTGAAGTGGTCAAATTAGAAGAGGCCACGTGGGCTAATGGGAGGTTACCATTTTGCCTCCAGGTGGTATTTAAAATTTTGGTTGAGGATTGAAGCACCCCATGGGATTCAAACACCAGACCTTCCACTGAGCAGTAAGAATAACTACCATCGCGTCATCACACATGTTTCTTAGCCATATGGTTCTCGACCTTTATTTGTGTTGGAAATAATACTGAGAGGGGGGGGTGAATCAGTATTAGAAATTTAACAGTATTTCATTTCCATAAACAAATTTATATATGCTACTTCTGTTAATGGAACTTGTGTATATATGAAACTGTGTTGAGAGCAACTAGCGTATACCCTGTAAACTTATAATTTAGTCAGTTGATATTTAATCTGTGTATCAGAACCATATAAGCAGTAACAGGTACAGTAAAAATAGAGCAGATAATCACACACAAGAACACAAGATATAAGGTGGAAACCCAATGTGGGTGAAATCTACCTACTGCAATTCGTCTCTATCTTCTTTTAATAAGAAACTTCTTTTTACAATATTTTTGTACTGGTGCAGTCTTATACCAGTACGTGGGCTTCTACTTGCAGAAGGCTACAACCTTCTCTCATTCTCTAGCTTCCCTTGGAAGGGAGTTACAACCCCCTTATCTCTTGTACTATTTGATGTAATAGTACATAGGTGTTGACCTGTAGAAGGCTAGAACCTTTTCTTTTCTTCCAGGGACCACATTTCATAATTTTTCAGACTGGATCCATCAATAGCATCAATCAAACATCAAAATATATCTGCATCAATCAATCTCCCTTTCACTAACAATCACTTCTTTGAATGTTGTAACCAGAATATAATAACAGTACCAAAACCCAAACCAGAATGCAAAACACTACAACAATAAACAGAAGTAGCTAAAACATATTTTATGAGACGTACGCTACTTCAATGTGTCAAACCTACATGCATACACACTTTTCTCAAGGAAAACCTACGTATATGTTGTTTTGAAATGTTGAACTAGCGTGTATATGAGCCTTTGTTATACTAAACCTATGTACAGATTTGTAAAAGATGATTTACCCTTTACAACTATTCGGACATTAGTTATACCCAGATCATCAGATTTACAGAATAAGGCATGTGCCAATTATAAAAGATAAAAACCACACAAAGATACTTCTCTTCAAGCCTTAGGATCTTGACCCATCAATAGATCTTATCCTTCTTCAAGCGCTTAGGTTCCTCCTTGATTCAGATCCAGCTATGCACCATAACCCAATCACCAGTATTCTAGATCTTTCTCTTCATTATATATTCAATACTTGAGTGCCTTTGCCTAATGATCTCCTCCTCCTTTTATAGTCTTAGTCCTTACTCAATACCATGGTCCAAAACCACTTAGAAGCAATACCTTGGACGAAATACTTGGGTTCAACACTTCGAACAAGATACCTTGGATCAATACCATGGGTCAAAATACCACGGACCAAAACCAAGTTTTCCAACATGTACGTGTTTTCCTTTGCATGAAAGTTCCTGTATATGCATACATGCGTTTTGGTTAGCAAACATGTGTGTATACATGATTTTTTCATGGGAAACCTGCGTATACCCCTTCTTCCTTCATTTTGAGAGCCTCAACTGTGATCTGACATCTGAGTGAGTTGCCATCAAGGACAAGACTTGTGTCATATTGCAAAATCTGTGTCATGATGCCAACAATCTCCCCCTTTGGACTTGATGGCAACCCCAAGTCACTCTCCCCCTTTGTCATCAAGTTCAAAGGGCTATGTTCCCCTTGAGTACATGCTGAAATCTCTGATATGTTGAAGTGTGTTGTTCATACTCGAACAAGACTCTATACATCATAAATGACCTTCCTATCACCAACGACTCACACATACATCCATATCCCAACCAAGTGGGGATATACCAAGATTGACTCATCCACCCAACCAAGTGGGGATACATCAAAAGTTTATACATATTAAAACAAGAACATTACATCATCCATCCCAGGCATAGTGAGGAAACAAAATAGGTCATTACATGACCTTGATAATAAAAGATAGACATGACATAGAGACATAATATCTAAAACAAGATAGTTATCAGCAACTATCATCAACAACATCTCTCAATCACCATCAACAACCATGATCTCCCTCTACACCTGTTCCACTTGAAACAAAAACAACTGAGAAATTATGCCAAGATCTTCTAAGATAACGCCAACAATGAATTATTAGAAGTATATGCTCCCCCTGAACGTGTGGCAGATGATCATTGTCAGACCCATATCATACTATTTTCATCCTGAGTCTGTCTCACTGATATTCTTCAAACCAACATATACACGACTATATCCACTGCAACCGGCCTATGTATGCGGATATGTTTCATGAAACTTGTGTACAACCACTTTCCTCTGAAACAGGTAAGTATCAATGGTAAAAAGATGTATCAACTACTCCCAGCTTCTACTTGAGGTATTCAAATGTCTCTCTGGGCAATGGTTTGGTGAATATATCAGTAACCTGTTCTTTGGAGGAAACATACTCTAATTTGACCTTTTGTTCAAGCACTTTCTCCTGGAGAAAATGATATTTGATAGGTATGTGCTTGGTCTTGGAATGCATGACAGGATTCTTTGAAATACTAATTGCAGTTGTATTATCACCTATAATGGACAAGGGTGGAGTACATGTGATTTGAATGTTTTTCAATGTTTGCATCATCCAAAGAAGTTGTGTGTAACAAGATGCAACAACCACATATTCTGCTTTAGCTGTAGATAATGCAATTGAACTTTCTTTCTTGCTGAACCAAGACACTAATCTGGAACCCATGAATAATGCACCACCACTAGTGCTTTTTCTATCATCCATGCTTCCTGCCCAATCTGCATCTGTATATGCATGAAGTGTAATATCTGTATCTCTGGGATACCATAAACCAAAGTTTTGTGTCCCTTGAAGATATTTAAAAATCCTTTTGACTGCTTGAAGGTGTGCTTCCTTTGGATTTGCTTGGAATCGTCCAACTATTCCCACTGCATGCATGATGTCTGGTTAGGTACCTATTAGATAGAGCAGACTACCAATCATGGATCTATAGGTTGGTTGATGCATTGCTGTTGATTCATCATTTGTGCTGAGGCTTCATCCTATTACCATAGGGGTACATACTGGTTTAGCATCTTCCATTCCATATTTCTTCAAGATCTTCTTGGGGTACATGATTTGTGATAGAAAAATACATCTTTATTTTGTTTAACTTGTAAACCAAGAAAATATGTGAGTTCACCAAGGAGGGACATTTCAAATTATTTTTGCATTACCAAAGCAAAGTTTTGACTCATGGGTTCTTCATTACTACCAAAATGATATAATCAACATACACAACAAGTATTAGCAATTTGTCATTGTCAATTTTTATATATAGACTGCTATCAGCTGATCCTTTTGAAAAACCTTGTTGATGAAGGTATTTGTCAAGATGATAATACTTCTTCTTCTTCTAGATCTACACTAATAAAGGCATATTTCACATCCATTTGATATACTTTGATCTTCTGAAAGCTAGAAAGAGCAAGGAACATTCTTATGGCTTCAAGTCTAGCAACAGGCGCAAAAGTTTCTTCGAAGTCTATACCTTTTGGTTGAGCATATTGTTTACAAACAAGTCTAGCATTTTTTCTAACAACTTCCCCATTTTCATTCAACTTGTTTTTGAATATCCATTTGGTTCCAATGACATTCTTATCATGAGGTCTAGGAACTAATTCCCAAGTATTATTCTTTTCAATTTTCTCAAGATCTTTATTCATGGCCTTGACCCAACATTCATCTCCGCATGCTTCATGTACATTTTGCGGTTCGATGGAGGAAAGCAATGCTAGATAGCTTGAAGCTTCTGTAATAGTTCTTCTTGTCTATACACTTTCCTCTTTCTGAACCAAAATTTGAGTCTCCGGATGATTTTTCTAAACATATTTTGATGGATTCTTTTCCTCTGCCATTATCCACTCTTATGGTGCTTCATTGGTTTCTTCTTCTTAAGCATTAGTCTAATTTGATGTGGAAGGATAATCCTCATCTTCTTCCCACTCTTCTATTTTTACCTGCTTTGGATTTTTGTCTGCTTGATCAATCACAACATCAATACTTTCAACAATTTTCACTAGTATTTTATTATAACACTTGTATCCTTTACTTCAGGAAGAGTAACCAAGGAGAATGACTTCATCTTCTCTAGGTTCAAACTTGCCAAGTTTTTCATCAGTCCTTTTGATGTAACATTTGCTTCGAAAAGCTTTGAAGTATTTTACAGTAGGAGTCTTACCATACCAAAGTTCATGAGGAGTTTGAGTGTTGTTTACTCGAACATTTGTTTTGTTGAGAATAGTGACGGCAACAAATGCAGCTTCACCCCAGGAGGTTGCAAGAGTTCCAGACTCATCTAGCATAGCTGTTATAGGACAAATTAACCTCCTAATCAACTCAGAGATGAAAGACAAGATGACTAAAGCAATGATCACAATTGTAGGCCTGGAATCCACACTAATGCTCTCTATACACTGACAACCTACTTTATAAAGCTTGCTACCAAGCATAAAGGAGCATTAGTCAGCCTGCTAACTCTTGTTATTAGACCAGGGGGATCATTAGTGAACTTAAGTGATGTTCAAAAGGTCATGCTAATGAATCTACTCATAAATATCTAGATATTAAATCCCTAAATTTGTGCAAGAAAAGCAAGGAAACTCCAAAAATCAAGATATTTGGAGAAATTATATTCTAAGAATGAAGTCAAATGGGAAAAAGCTTGTAAACAAGACAGGTTCATGGTTTATTCAGGAAAATTCAATTTCTATATAAGCAATGAGAGGGCCATTGCAAAAGGGGTCAGAGAATTTGGAAGGATACCACATAGAGCTGTTGTGAACTATCATATTCTTGAAGGAAATACCTAAAAGAAGGAGAGAGAGAGAGAGAGGAAGAAGGACTAAGGAAGGCCGATACAATGAATTGTTGTAATCACTCTTTCGTTCTGAATATAGAACTGTAGTTATGTTTCCTACTCCAAAGTGTTGGTGATATTGTGCATTTATTTGTTCATTTTGATGCTTGTCGAGTTGAGTAGTTAAGTTATACATTTATACATGTTTGTTATGGATTCTTACATTAGCTTTCAGAAGAATATGTTGTGATTGGTTTGCCTTGTCCTTTGTGCAGGAATTGTCTTGGAGCCAGCTTAGAAGGAGTTCTTCTTGCCGCACGAAGATCCCTAAGCGAATCTAGAAGGAACCCAAGCTAATCCTCTTTCCATACCTTGTCAATTTATGTTTCATAGATGAACATGTGTGTAACTGGTAGCTTTTGCAGATAATCTTACAGTTTGTTGAAGGTCACGGGAAGGCCTTTGAGGGTAGTTTTCATCCCGTGCATTTTACCCCATAGCAGAATTGGCGACTTCGTTGGGGACTATACATCTAGTTCCCGGTTACCCGGACTCCTCTAATTTCTTCTCTTTCTTCTATGAGCTTCCCACTTCTTCAAATCCTTTTCTGATCCACCATCTATCTTGTTGCATCCTGTAAGGTTACATTCTCCTCAGAAACCGATCCTAAAAGCCTTCTTTTTGAGCTATTTCCCTCACTAATATAGGTTTCTAGTCTACACAAAGCTTTATAAATCTCTTTGATTGTGCACAGGGAGCATTAGTGGCCAAAATAACTCTCTGTTTACAAAGAAATAGAGCGTTCATCTCCCATTTCCATGTTTTTCAGAAGATTTTGTCGACCAAAATGGGGGGAACTTGTCTCAAGGGCTAAAGTAAGATCTGTAATAGTATCATGTTAACCAATTTGGTGTCTTGAAAATTTATTTTTAAGAAAATGTTCCTTCTGTCGAAATAGTTGTTGGCTACTTCATTTTGGTTTTTAGTAGTTGTTAGGGAATACTGAGAAAATAAACTTTTAGTTATGCAAGTTTTGAATGGCTTTAGATGTACTGACGAATCCATCAATATGTGAAATGATACATGTGTAGAATATGACTTGTTTGCATAAGAAATTGATTTTTTTTTCAAAGCATTGTTCTGCATGGTTTGTTGACTTGAGAGTCTCACCATATTCATACATCAACACCTCTACTAAGGACAAATAAGCAAGTACTAAAATTTATATTAAAATCAATCAATTACTCTTTTTTGAGAAAACCAGCATTAGCTAGATTAGGACCTTGGGATAAGCATGTGAGTAAACTGCCCAAGGTTGAAAATCAAAACTAGTGTCATTAATGAGTGAAAAATCCTTCTACACTCATATTATCAGGACCACTCCACTAACAACAGAGTGAAATACAAGACAACATCTGACTGTAATTGAAGGTAGCCCACCTTCTCTTACAACTCCTTTGGGCATTCTGTGTATTAGGGGTCCCTTCGGGGATTTCAGAACTGAGTCGAGGACTTAGGTATCCTGTCCACATAGTGTGCTATCTACGACTATGTCCCCACTGGTAATGTCTGTGATTTGAGGTATCTGTAGTGGCCAAAAATTCTAGGTACTTACCTAAGGTGACTCGGACGAGCTATCTTGATACCTAAAACAAACGGATCTACTTTGTCTTTAGCTTTTGGGAGGGTGCTCATCTTCACGAGAGTACTTGGCCCCTCAATCTGAGGTTTGGGCGAGGCTCAAAAGTAACCGTAACTATACATTTGGCCATCCTTCTTCGTTATTCATTGAGAAACTGGGTTTCATCTCCAGTAATCAATGCTTATCAGACGAGGTATTTTCCCTTTGTTTGTTGATTGACATATTTAGTGTATTTTTTCTTTTTAGGTACCTGAGTGCCATTTTTTTAAGACTTTAAAGAATATCACATTAAAATCTATTTGATAAAACTTAACATTCATTGTGGCTACATCTGGCCCTCACCGTTAATCCAAACGATTGTTAGGATTTCCTCCACTCATTGTGGAGGATCCACCAAGTTCCATTGACTCAGATTCCTCATCTTCGAGGAATCAGTGTACTAAATTGCACACGGATCTGTGTGGACAACTGATGATTCTAGTTTGTTGGAGGATTTCTTTACGAAAGGATTTCTTCCTCATTTTAACACTCCGCTTACAGATCTGTCAGAACCTATCGTTACTCTTGCGGTATCTATACTTCCTTCTTCAGTAGGTGAAACTTTCCCATCTATCCAATTGACGCCTCAAGGGTTGTGGAATTATAGAGACACTGTTGGTCCTCTACCACTTCCCTAGTCGACGATCATTACAACACCGGTAATGTGGAATCCCATTATCCTGTTCATCCTAGGTACTCAAACTCACATAACACTCTCTATAAGTGAAACCCAGCAAATGCCAGGTTCCACTCCTATGGTGCCATAAAGCATACCTTTGACTAGCGTCACATATAGTGCTCCATATAACACTAAATCCGGCACTACGGGTGTCATTCTAGTTTACCAACAGTAAGGTGGGCCGCCAATGTACAGTTCCAACCCCTAGATTCAGATATCTTGGCAGTTCCCAATATGCACATGCTGACGGGGAATGTCACATTTCCCCTACCATTCTTAGGCATGCATGGATAGTTACTGATTGACATCAGTGTTCCCTCTGTCAATCAAAGCCATATGGTTAGTTCCGTGTCAATTGGGAATCTACAAGGGATTCCCACCCAATCCATGGGGGCACCCTACTCACAAGCTCAGATGAATTAAGGGAGCACCACTTATACTAGGGGCAACTTCATACCCCAATATCAAAATCCTCATCGAAATCCACTCTACAACGTCATAATGCAAAGAAACTACTACACCACATAGCCCATGTACACAATGGGGAACCAAACGATGGGAGGAGCACAAAGCTCCTCAACTCATCCATCATCACCATGGTCCAAGTCAGGGGCACCCAAAACCTTCCCTTTCTTGGCAACATTGGATATTCCTAACTTATACAAGTTGAAAAACGACTCCATCTACCACAACTTATAATGGCCACCAATCCCGCATAAAATACCGATGGACATTCCTAAGTTCGATGGAAAACAAGGGGAGGATCCGGGTACTCATGTCACCACCTACCATCTCTCGTGTGTTTCTAACTCTATGTTGGATGACAGTGTCCGATTATGTCTTTTTCCCTGCACCCTTATTGGAAATGCAGCAAAGTGGTATATTGAGTTTCCATGGGCGTCAGTGAATACCTTTGATGCTTTAGCGATGGAGTTCCTAAAGCACTTTCAGTTAGCTATCCGTTATGAGATAGGGACAAAGCTCCTTACTTCATTTCTTCAGGATACTACCACCCACATCTATGATCATATCCATGAATGGAGACATAGGTGGAGGCTAGTCAAAGCTCCCATCCCTGATTTTCTCTTAATAGACTGGTTCTGTAAGTCGTTACTCCCACAAATCACTAGAGATGTCACTTTAGGTGGTGCGGTCACATAGGACCAATCCATACATCACGCCTAGCACTAAGATGTAACTTATTCACAGTCTGGCACTCTCTACGACATTATCCCCTATGCTCCCAATAACCCCAATCCTCCCACCACTCAGCACCCTAGAGCGCACGTCGACGGGATCGTCGGCACAACCTCCGGGGTTGTTGTAAAACAACTTAGTGGTTCCATTGCCAAGCTGGCAGTGGACGCCTCTACCAAAGCAACTGATCTTCCTGCCACCATGGTTAATTCTATGCAGTCCACATAGAAATCTGGTAGCAAGAACAAGAATAATAAGAACAAGATTGCTCCTTCTGAGGAGCAGTCATCTAAGCAGCCCAACTCGAAACAGAAAGCCACTATGCCTACTGATGTGAAAAAAGGATAAAGGCATTAACTATTCATGCAATCTCTGTCTTGAAGAACAAGTAACCTGGCATTGTTTGCGTCTTCAAGAATGCATGGATTACCTTGCCAAGAAAGATTCTGGTAAGGCACCTGCTGTCCTTAGAAATCCTTTTCCTACTCAACAGTAGAAAAATCTCATTTCCAACCAACTACAATCGATGTAAGGGGGCAGTGACAGTTCGCAACATCCTTCAGCTGGTGAAGGAATTTCTACCATTTACACATTTGAAACAATAGAACTAGCCACAAGAGCCAAATCTTATGGATCTCCTATCGCTCTGGTAGTAGAACCATCCATAGGTCAAAACACATTGTAGCCCAATTATTTGCATATCAAAAGGCCGGTTGAGGACATTGTAATTTGACCCCCCAATGGGGCACTTCAATGCACAATGCACAACACATCTACACATGCTGCCCAACATTACAACATCGTAGAGGATTTGGCGCAAGCATCGTCGGCTATGTCGGCGCTCAAAGTCTTACAAACATGCCCTAGCCAAAGGAAATATTTTCTTTCGGCTATCGAGGGTATTGAACCTATGGATTCCATGCCTGCTATTTTCGACATGGACAAGTGTAAACCTCCCCTTTCCCACCAGCTTGCATTTCAAGTGCATATCACTTTGAAAGGTAAAGGTATACAACGAATTGTCATCGTCGAAGGTGCTTCAACCTGCATCATGTTGGCTCACCTTGGGTTCCCTAACCCTCTCCCTACTTTTGAACTCCCTTAAAGCTTTTGATGGCCACATCTTTGTCACAAAAGGATACTTAGCCAGCTTTCCCATCACTTTGGCTGGGAAAAGAATAACGGTGGGCGTAGAAGTCGTGAACAAAGAACTCGACTATAATTTGTTGTTGGGTCGCAGTTGGACATATGCCATGACAGCCGATGTATCCACTATCTTTCGTATCATCCTATTTCCATTGGATGGAAAGGTCATTACAATGGATCAATTGTCTTTCTGCACCCCTGATTATTCACCATTACCAAATGGCTCCATACCCCTAGTAGGAGGTGTAACTGATAGTTTTGTCAGTATAGGCACCGGGCTATTGAAGGATTCCTCCCTAATGGGTCATTTTCCTCCTCTATTGCTACAGGTTCCACAATCAGTCAACATGCTTTCATCAATTCCTCATGAAATGATCAATCCCTAGATCATAATGGAGCCTTCAGACCTTGACACATTCGGAGAGCAGATGCCACTATCACTAGCTGAATTGGCCTACCAAGGCATTCAATCAGCATTCCCATCTCCAGTCATGTTGGTTATCACCGACGGTACCATCCCCCTTCCCATAATCGCTCCTCCTTTAGATCCATGCGATCAACTCCCATCAACGGATAAAGTTGTTCAAGAAATCATGAGTTTTGGAGAGAAACATTGGGAGGATTAGCATATTTGGGGTCCGACATCTTACTTGAACATGATGCCTCTTCATGTCCCATCCTCTGACACAAATGAAATAATTTCCCCATCCTATACAAGCATTCAAACTCTTGGGGTGGATGAAAATATGGACGACACTTCCGAGTCATTACCTATAGATATTTCAGTCACAACAGGCACCATGGAAGACACCCAAATGAGAGTAGATTATAGTCCTCAGGAAACTGCAAGCTCAACCTACCTACATGAGGAATTCCATGAAGCATTTGTTTGGTATCACGAGGAAATGCTCGACTTTAATCTGTCCTTTGTTGTGCATGAGATCCAACTTTACGATGAGGCAAAATGAAGTGGAAGGCCAATTCCTTCCCTCAAAATAGCCATTGAACCCCTGCCCGGCCCCACTGCTGAATAAGAACACCTACTATACCTCAAACAGCTGGATAAGACCCGTCGAAATGTTGATCTAGCACTCTAGCTCACAACGAGCGAGTACAAACCCAATTTGCAAGGGCGGTTAGGTTTTGTTCTTTCCAAGAGGGTGATTTTGTATCGCTATATCATCCAAAAGATAATCTCTTGGAGGCCTACATGCTTCGACCCATATGGCTAGCCCCTTATTTCATAACGAAAGTCCTACCCTTGGGAGCATATGAACTACAAGACTGGGACAGAATCCCACTCAAGGAGCCCACATACGGGCTCTATCTAAAAAATTATTGTGCCTAGTGTTGTGTTGGGCATGTGCTTTGTAATTTTATGTATTCATAAGTTTTTCTTACCTTTTTTATGTGATTGGTTGTTTTGTTATTTAGTGGATTACTTGTCTCATACATTCTTCTTGCAATGCAAATGTCATTGTTGCCCTTAGCATATGTAGGATATGCAGATGGTGCCAGTCGTCACACACGACACATTGCATCAGCTGCTTGGGTCATCTATACACCCAAGTCGGAACTATTTTGCTCTGGGGGAGTCTTTCTTGGTACCGCCACCAACAATATTATCGAGTACATGTCCGTCGTTTCGCTTCTCATGGAAGCGCCATCAAGGGGCATCTCTAATATGGTGGTCAGGTTAGACTCCCAGCTAGTCATTATGCAATTGACAAACCATTATCACATCCGTAATCCAACCTTGTTACGTAACTATCTAAGAGTGTGACTTTTGGAATGTCGATTTGAAATAATCACATATGAACATGTTCCTCGAGAATTTAATACAGTTGTTGATTCATTAGCTAACTATGTATTGGATTGGCATTTGTCTCATTTGTTATAGCAACATGCATGAGAAGAAAAACATTTACTAAAGTTAAAAATTTGTTACAAAAAAAATTTAAAAACACATTTACACCACAAAAATACCAAAAATATATGTATATATATATATATATATATATCAAAATCCAGTTTTTTACGTCAAAAATATTCCAAAACATGGATGATTTAAGTACAAAATGGCTCAAAGCCAGCTACAAACACTCATATGGATATGCCAGATCACCTACTAAAACGAGCCTATTGCTCCAGAAATTCTAAAACAACTCTAACTACCCTCCAAAGGGGAACCAAAAACCGCTCAAGTACACCAACGGTGTGTCGCTACATATGAGTGGGAATCTCCCTCATAGGAAGGGGGGAAACCCATAGTCAAATCCTCTAGGTTCCTCAAAACCTCGCGGATACTGTCGGCATCACCTCATCGCACATAGCGAGGTTCACCTATAGGTCGTACTGGTGCCACATCTGTGTTAAGCATAAAAGTTTCATGTTAGTTCTTATCTCATCATTAAAACACATTACATACACATTCGAAAGCGCAAAAATACTTAAGTAATATCAAAATTATTCTCACCTTGAGGACCCCAGTTGGTCTCAGGCGGTAACATCAAGTCTGGGTCACCAGTAAAATCCATGCCTTCATAGGCATAGTCGTCAACAATCACAATCTAGATGCGAATCCACTGGAAGAAGTCTTCGTAAAAAAAGTGACGGAGTGGTCCTCCTCCTGTGAGAGGATCAAGTGATGACCAGTGACCCTGCCTTCTCTCCCTCCGATCAAAGGGACCTGAGCTCACCCGTGGGTGCATGAAAAGTACCCTCTCAAGGAAAAATGAGACTATGATAGTACCATACCCAAAACTGTGTTGGGTACGGGTCTTGCATGCTGTCAATTCTGCCTTCAACTAGTGAAGCACTACTTCAAACCAGTTGAACATCTGGGGCTGGACACAGTCAATGGAAAGCAATAGTTGGGCCTTTGTCGCTACATGGCGATTTTTTGACCCCACCAAATGCACAATCAACCATAAAATTTCCCTCATAGACCGATATCAAATCCTCTCTATCAGTAATCTATTGTTGACAAGCCCACTCCCATGGATGCAATAGATCTCTACTAGCTTTGAAGTAGATCGTGGATATAACCTACCACTGGTGAGGTTTACTTGTGCACCACTGCATGACAAACCAGTCAAAAAGTAAGTATCATCCTGGTCAATCGCCAGCTCTTGATCTCCAATTCGGAACACTTTCTCGTGTTCATCCCAGCGTTGTATGATCCATCCCAGTAAATCCTCCTGTCCTTTCATCAACTTTAGCTTTTCATACTTCAACAAACCATAGTAGCACAATGCAAGCATGCAAGGTGAATTGTTGCTCATCAGCAATTCCTCATTATCATGGGCCCGTTCTCTCCATAGGTGAGTCATTTTAGCCTGAAACCTGCACAAAATAACCCTAAAAATAGTTAAAATGGGGCAAAATCACTTAAGGAATGCATGCATGAGGGTTTCAAATGTTCCCTATAGCCCTAACACCCCTCCTAGTGTTGCAAACAGAGGATTAATGCCATCCAGTGGCTCGTACAGACCGTTTAACACTCTCTACTAGCCATCTGGAGGGCGTTAGTATGCAAAAATGGCTCTAGCGCACCTCGGATCTGGAAATTTCCACCCATAAAATTGTTAAAAAAGCTTTAATAACACATAGAGAAAGGTTTCAGCTCTCACATAGGACTGATGGCACGTCGAATGATTGCCCAGATCTCCTGTAGTGGTCCGCAGAAAATTTGCTCCTCTTTAGCTCCAACAAGCTCTCACAAACTTCAAAATAGTGAAAATGATGCATGTGAAAGCTTAAAGCATCTCCTTATATAAATTTTAGAGACATGATTTTTTGAAATTCATTAAAGAGGAAGTAGTCCATTCTACATGATTTTTGATCATGCATGAACCTAGATAATAGGAATTGCTGCTTTTTTATACTTTTTACTACTTTTGATGAAAGTATTTTCAGGAATGAAAAGTAGTAAACGCTGCATGCAATCCCTTATAGAGCACTGTTAGGGATATTTTATTGCTCTTTAAAAAATATAAACATCCCCGAGTTTTCATCGTTAAGCTTGTTAAAATCTATCTAACAATGGTAGAGAACTTTTGGAGACATTTTATTGCTCTTTAAAAAATATAAACCTCTCCGAGTTTTTGTAGTAGGGCTCATTAAACATCCATACCAGACTCAGTAAAACACTTTTTGGGATATTTTATCGCTCTTTAAACAATATAAACATCCCCAATTTTTTCATCATTTGCACTCATTAAATATATTCAAATGATGCTCTCAGCACCTCTTCTTTCACCTTGTTCCAGCTCATAAACTAAAAGAGACCAATGAAGCATCCTTTTTAGGTACTTTTTTCTTGCTCTTTAAACTAAAAAAATCCTGAGCTGTGTCTTGCTGCTCATTAAACATGCTAAAGATGACTCGAGCATTTTCTTGCTTGTTAAAAAATTAAAAATCCCAAGTTTTTGTTTAAAGTGTCATGACAAAACACGAGTTTAGTCCGTCGCCTCATAGTCATAACAAAATGAGTACGACATATATTGGAAAAATGTTTCTCTTTATCCAGGTTCAATAGATTAAAATACGGAAAAGTAACCAATCCAGCTATACTATTAACCTTTTGTCGCCCTCGGTTAACAACTATGACAAAGAGACCACCATGGAGTCTCTCTTTACAATCTTTTTAGACTCTCTAAATATGAAAAGACCACCAAGTTGTCTAGTTTGGACTCTTTAAATACACAGACAAGATATAGAGTCGTTCTTTTTATGATACTTTTCAGACTCTTAAAAGATGAAAAATCGATGAGTTTTCCTATCTTGACTCATTAAACTAATCAGATAGGGCAAAGAGTCGTTCTTTTTGCGATCATTTTCAGACTCTTTAAACATGAAAAGATCGATGAGTTTACCCATTTGGACTCATTAAAAAGTCAAACGGGGAAAGTGAACAATACAACTATATCCTGTATTCAAAAGTGTGGTTTGGCAGCATTTGTTCCCTTGAAAGTAGTACCTCCCTTGCCACAGGTCAATTATGTGGCTACCCATTCCATCTCTGCATCTGTTTGTGATCATGCAGATGATCTCGTACATCATGTACTGGGGGCATTGGAAACCGATCTCTCGTTGGTGCCTAATGACATGTATTCCTCCCCAAGCACAATTCTTCCATCCAGTGAAGATGCCTTGGGAGCCATGTTCTCGTATGGCCCATGAACAAGGCATTGCCCAAGGATAGTTCTGCTCCTATGTCAACCTTGTTAAAAAAATGAAACAACTCCCTTTTCCCGATCGAGTCTTCGATTAAGATCTCGTAAAATCTGAGTCGAGTCTTTCCAAGATTTGAAAAGTGAACCTTCATTCCATCCACCTTATTGAATGAAATGAAGCTTGGGGGGTATGTACCTCGATTTGGGTCATTATGCTGGGGGCATGTGAACTTATAACAAGCATAGTTTTTCGTTTCAAGCTTGTGTAAACATGAAACCAAATCCAAGCAGAGTTCTCCATGGTTCAAGCTTGTGTAAAAATGAACGCATACCCGATTTACATCTTGTGATTTTCATTTTTTATCAGATAATTTCTGCTAGATGAGCCTTGGTTATTTCATTCCATAGCCACCATCTCTTTGGCAAATCATATGCTTTCACTTGGTTGTTTTTCCTTTCGTGAGGAACCGCAATGATGAGTGGTTTTTTTAGCTAACCTGTTCACCATTACATGTTTTGAGCAGTTCAACCATTTTCGGAATGAGTTGTGACCCTTTATACCACTCATTCCTCCAGGACGAGTCTCCTTTAAGCTCTTTTCTGACTCATAAAAAATGAAAAGATTTACGAGTATTTTTCCCTTTTCAACTCGTTAAAGAGAATAAAAATGGCGGTCTTCTTTAAGCTCTTTTACTATTGTTTAAAAATGAAAATATGGTTGAGATTTTGTCATTTCAAGCTCATTTTTGGTTATGAAACGTCATGTATCTAGTGAGTTTTCTACTTTTTCAGACTGGAAACACTATTTACGAAAAGTACTCCTTGACCAAAATGGTCAAGCGGTTGTCTCGAGTATTATTTTCTACCTTTTTGGACTTGAGAGACACAAACTTACGAAAAGCGCCCCCCCCCCCAGAGTTTTCTTTTGTGTCTTTTCCAAACTCTCTAAACATGAAAAAGACTCTGAATTTTACCTATGTCGGACTCGTTAAACCCTGACGACATTGGACTCATCACCATGATGGGTCCCGAGCTTCTCCTCCCTAGGGCTCCTTAAAAATTTTACTTGGCTGGTTTTTTCAGAAGGATGAACTTATATCACAAGCATATGCTATCCCCTTCAAGCTTGTTTTTCAATAATAATTGGGGTACTCGCCAGCAATGGTGGCTGAAAATTTGGAAATTGTCATTGGTTACCAACAATAGCTAGTCACTCTTGAACATCAACACTTTTACTTCTTGCCTTGTTTGGGATATCCTTGTATCGTCATTGGCCTTCTACGATTTGGGTTGTCATTTTGCCTCATTTCATTTGATCCTTGTCATCTCCATCTGACCTCCGATCCCTTGGTACCAAAATGTTGTGGCCTTCCAGAGTCATGTCATCGATATCTTCAAGAGTATAATCCTTCTACAATTCGCACCCATACCTCCTCCTTTGATTCTCTATTTCACCATCTTCCTCTTGTTCCTTGTCTCATGTTGTTGATGGGGCAAACATTATGGCCCTCCTGCAATGGGTCGCTTCCTGTCGATGCTAGCTCATTATCCAAGAAGTCGATCTAGAGATTCCTTTCAGTACCTTGGAGCTTGCATGCTTCATGCTCAATAACAGACTTACATCATTGGTCTTTGATCGAGTGATTTGATGGGTGGTTGACTCCAGATCATTCTTCACACTTAGTGGATTGTACTCGTAGTACCTTGAGAACCATTGACATTACTGGTGATCTCTCTCGCGCTTGTTAACGGTTCGCATCATTAACCGACAATGAAGCGATTTTCTACCATGCTCGACTTCAACACATCTATTCACATGTTAGGAATTGTACTCAGATCGGTTGGGTTTCAAGACCCCAGACTGAGATTACATATGTTCAGGTTGCATGGATTGGTTCGTGATTACATACATGACTCTTTGATTGGATGGCTATGACCATACCTGAGTCTTTCTGGATGGTTGCAACCATACCTTTATCTTTATATATGGTTTTATTGACTGGGTGGCTACGTCCATACCACAAACCAAACTTCATTTGTCTTTTGGATGGTTGCGCCCATGCCTAGACTTCATGTATTTCACTGTCAAAGATATTAATTGTACTTGTGCCTGTAGGTTCTCCACTATGGTGTTCCAGTTCAGTTATGATTTTGTAAAGAATTTCACCCCTCCCACACTCTCAGGCTTCATGCTTTAGGGGGCATCTATTACATAGTAATTTGTCACCGACCTCATGTCAGTCCTCGAGTGACATCTTCACTATGTCATACATCACATAAACATGTCCATATCTTCCCACTCATTTGAGAAGATCAAGAAAATGCTATCTAATCCTGAAGATTGACCCTTTTACCTATGTTTCTACATCATCTCAAGTAAGCATCATTATTCTTGTGACGATTCTTTGTGTTGAACTATAATGTCGCACCATCATCACAAGGGTACATCAGTTTCCTGTGACGGTTGGATTTTAGGGCTCGACACAAATCCTCAAGATTCTTCTTGTGAAGATTTTTCTGAATGCACTTCTTCCATGCGATTTTGTTGTTGAGCCCTAGTGTATGACTCGCGACGATCCAGATATGGAAAATTAGTTGAAACATAATGTGTCTGGGTGATTCTAGAGCTGGTTGTTGGGTCAAAGGATTTCACCTTTCCTCCTTTGGGATGGTAGTTCCACCCTTTGAGAAACCTCCCTTGAGGATAAATTCCCTCTCCCTCATTTCATGGTGGCTCCTCCTCCTATAAATCCCAATTGCTATGATCAACTAGTTCCTAGTTCTTAGTTCTTAGTTTTTGGATTGAAACAAATTAGCTAGCTTTGGTGTGAGTTTGTAGTGTGAATTGGTAATAGTTTAGAAATTGGTTTTGGAGTGCCTTAGCCTTGTATTAGAGCTTGTGAAAGAGAGAGAGTTACCATCCATTTGGGAGATCAATTCTTGAGAGTGAATGCTTGAAGAAACATACCGACTGGACCCTTCGAGAAGGCTTGCCACGTCAAGGCTTGGTTGTAATATTTTCTTTTGATTTATTTTAATACAATCAATGATGGTTTCCTATGTCTTGTGTATAATATGATTCATAGCTTATGGTTCCTTAACTCTATAAGTAAATATATCATTGTTGTTTGCAATTACGTGTTCTATTGTTCTCTTGTGTTGTTTCAGGTTGATTTCTCATTTAGAAGGAAACGATAGCTAGAGCAGCACAACGAAAGATTCATCAAACATCGGTTTGAGGTAGGCTCTCAACAATGACTATTTAAGGAAATTTATTGTTGTTTTGTTTTGATGTGACTAGACCCACTGTAGGGCTAAAGAGGTTGCCTCTACCCGCAAAGGGAACATTTCCAACTTCACAGTCTAGAAGGTCATAAATCCATGGGATTGGATACCTATTACGAATAGTGATATTTTTCAATGTTTGATAGTCAATAAAGGGTCTCCAAGTCTCATCCTTCTTTTGTACCAAAATGATCGAGCTCCCATAGGGTGATGAAACTAGCTTGATGTTCCTCTTGATTTTATCATTCTTTAGAAAATAGTGTCGATATATCGGTCCATTAATGTCATGGGTGAATATTAAATTGTAAATAATATTTGTTATAATGTCATGGGTCAATACCAACACCTATCAATACCACATGTCCCCAAAAACCATAACTTATTTCAATATCAAAATATTTTATAAAAAAATATTTGAGTGTGAGCTCAATTGATAATAAAATTACGAAAAGTCTTTAGGTAGAAATCACATAACAAAGCTTTTTGGCCTAAGCGAAAATCATAATATAAATATCACAATAAACTTAATATAAGAAGATTTTTAGGGTTTAAGTTTTACTAGAGATATTATTAATTTGTAAATAAGAGTTGTTATAATATCATGAGTCGAAATAGTTACTTATCACAATACCTTATACCCATAAACCATAACTCATTTCAAAATCAAAATATTTTATAAATATATTTTATGTTATTTTATTTCCTAAATTAAACACAAAAATAAAAAATTTAATTAAAAAAATAATAAAAATTAAAAATTTCAACTGTTTGCATCCTATAAAACCCAACCAAACAATCTTTCAGTACTCGTGTAAATTGTCTCCGAAACAAGATCCTGTAATTGTCTCTGAAATAAGAACCAGATGGATTCACGACATAGGAATAAAAGGGCAACGTACGATATAGTAATACAAAGTGAAGAAGACGAGGGTTAAATCAGGCGCACTCAGTCGCACGATTTCATTACTCAACTTTGTATCAATTTGGAATTTTGGAATTTGGTTAATAATAATGAAAGATATAAGTTTTTTGATTAATTATATAGTTAGGATTTGATCAATAAAAGATCAATCATATTAATTGGTTTGAAATTTTGATCAAATTTTAACTATATAATTAATTCTAAAAATTCATATTTACATTATATCAAATCACAAAAATCTTAAATCTAATAACAATATTATTAAATAAATCATAAAAATAAATTATTATTATCTTTATATTTAATAATTGAAGAAAATAATTTCACTACTGTGAAATGAATTGACCATAAATGGTAATTCCATTTACAGAACCTAGGTGTATAAAGGCCTACGACATTGTAAATGGAAAATTGTTGGGAGCTATATATGCGGATGATCCAAATGTTTCTGATGCAGAAGAACGATGCAATAGAAGGGCGACTCTCTTACAGATATATGATATCAATTACGATCCAAAAACCGGTCAAATTTTCAACATTACAGGAGGCGGTCAGAACCAACTTGGAATATGGTCAAATAAATAATTGGCCCATAATATATGTGAATTTTGCGTGAAAGAGGTTTGGTAGATTTTTTTTTTAATATGCTAAGAATATTTTTTTAGTGTGAGTGTTACTGCCCAAAGGGAAAAGCAAAGGAACAAGGGCAAGATTGGCTTTGGAAGTATTGTAGCAGTATTAATTTGTGGTAAAAGTTAGTTGATGAATATTTAGTAAAAGTTAATTTTATTTTTATAATTTATGTAAATATTAGTCTATGATTATTTTGTAAAAGTTTATTTATTTTTATAATTTATAAAGAGTGTTAATATTAATTGATCAATATTTAGTAAAAGTTAATTTTACTTTTGTAATTTATGAGTGTTAATTTTAGTTGATGAATATTTTGTAAAAGCTAATTTTATTTTTATAATTTTATTATATTTGGCTTCCATAAATTTTATGACCTAGTTAAGTTTGGTCTTTAAAAAAATAATTTGTTATGTTACAAATAAAACACTATAATTTACTATGTTAGAGATAAAACACAAACATAAATTCCCCATATTACAATATTCTATAAATTTCATTACAATTCGCCATAGTCAAAATTCAAAATTGGTTTAAAATTTGAATGCTAATTTATAATAAATAAAAAATATGATTATGAATAAGAAATTCTTATTTTTAGATATTTTAATTTAATTGTATGGAAAAACTAATTATAAAATCACTAAAATATTTATATTTGGTAAAAGTTATTAAAAGTAAAAAAAAAAAATCCCAAAAGTTAATGAAAAGAAAGGTTATTTCTAGAATAGATAATTTGAAAGAAACATTTTGTGTCATAAAAATAAAACACAAACATAAATTCCCCATATTAAAATAGTCTATAAATTTCATTACAATTCACCATGGTGAGAATTGAAATTGTTTTAAAAATTGAATGTTAATTTATAATAAATAAAAAATATGATTATGAATAAAAATTCTATTTTTAGATCTTTTAATTTGTTTAATTATATGGAAAAGCTATGGAAAATTTATATTGTATAAAATCACTAAAATAATTATATTCGGTAAAAGTTATTAAAAGTAAAAAAAGAAAAAGAAAAGGAAAGGTTTTTTCTAGAATAGATGAAAGGAAAGGTTATTTACAAAATAGATAATTTGAAAGAAACATTTGTGTCATTCTTCAGCATTGTTGCTTGTTGGAAACCTAATCCTCAATGGGTTAGTGTGGAAGCCAAATAGACAAAGTAGTCCAAGAGACCTTGGGATGTGGAACCCAACGGTAACATAATGTACTATAAATGTATATCTCTTGTTAATAAAAATTGTACTCTCATGATTTATCTTTCATATTGTTCTTGCTGCCCATGTGTGTTTAACATGGTATCAGAGCGGGTACCTTCCTAACCTGCTCAATCTTGTGTGAGCCACTAGTTTTGCAACATTAGTGTGCATTTCAGCTCTACCATCTATTGTTTCGCTGTCATTCTCAGCCTGGCGTGCAAAACGATCCTCCTCACTGTGCACCTACTCTAATGCTTTGAATTCTGTCTGAAAACCTTGGCACCCCTCAGAACTTTATTTTTAGTATGCTATCCCTATGCATGCGCTGCTGTGTCCTGTCAGATAACAATTCACGCCTTTGAAACAGTCTATCAGCCAACCCATGATTGACATATACAAATTCCCGCAACAACTCCTTGGTTCATATGCGTTGGTTGAATGCTACTAATATGCTGGTCAAAGCATTCAGGTGGACTGGTTAAGCATTTCTTCTTGCGTCCGGTCGGCTCCCTTTACGGGACTGGTTAAGAAGTTGTTACATGACGGTTACATTGTGAGCTGCAATAAAATGGCAATTTGAATGATCATGAAGTTCCTCAGGACAATGATTATTGCAAACCCTGGTGCATTGAGCGTTTGTAACGCCCCTTACCTGCTCATCCCAACACGGCTTGTTTAGCATTCTTGTCAAGTAAAAACTCAAATCCATCACCGAAGTTTCCAAATTAGCGATTCAATGCATTCAGTCGGAACCATCTACTAGACCGCACATCAGCACCTTCGTGCCAGAGTTGAAGGACGCTATCAAACATGAGGAGTATAAGGCTTCTCTAATTGATTGATATGAATATGGAGATTTATCCTTAACTTCCATTGGATCCAAAGAAATGGATTCTGCTCAAAGCAGCTGCTCGAAGCTAACTACAGTGCGTCAAGAAGGCCGATAAGCTCAAACGTCGTGGGTCGCGGCTATCGATATTGTGGAATGGTAAACAAGTCACGTCAAGCTAAATAGGTTTTCTGAGGCACGTAATTCGACACACAAGACAACCCCTCAGAGTCGTGAACGCCGAAGCTGGAGAAAGGTCTTGCCTCAGTGCGCCACTCCTCTTGCGTTGCCAACATTACAGCTCCTGATTCCTGGCTCTCCAGCTACTGATGCCATTTGGTAAGTGCTTTTTTGATGGTCGATGGCATATATGGTGAATACGTAAAACTTTTATAGTCAATTGAATGGCGTGACACTGCACCTCCCTTATGCCGTATTCAACCACCTCTGCACTAAAACCACCTATGCGCCAAACGCTGCCTCCATACTTATACCACTATCCTCTCCCTCTTAACTCGTAGCACCCTCTTATTTTAGTGTATTTATTTTGCAAATGTCTACCATGCTCCCTCTCGATGTGCGATAATACTTCCACGCTGTCATATTACAAAGGTCTTTGAAATTATTTTCATAGTGGTTTGTTCGACTCCGACCTCTCCGCACGGCCTCTTCATATTGAAACAAGCCATCTCCTCCGACCTCTCCACATACAACCTCTCCACTCGCTGCTCTCAATTAATTCAGCCAGTAGCCAAAAGCAATGAACACAGAAATTATCAATAATATGAATGATGACGTTTGGGGAAACATAAAATCAATAAGAAATTTGCATCGAGCTGAGATTTGGGTGATACATTGGTTTATGTGTTTTTTCTTATGCGATTGGACTGCTAATTGAAACTACATAAGAATTTTCTAATCTTGTATTAGATTGCCCAGTGCTCCAATACATATCATCAATATTCTTATAGCAACTAGTAGGGAGGATGCGTCATTTTTTAGTATTTATGAGTTGCATATATTTGTAAAAGGGTCAAGTATATAGATCGATTGATCCAACTGTTGAAGTCGAGTTTCATATATTTTTGAAGGGGTCAAGTTAATATTTGTAACCCAAAATTGTCAAATACGAGAACATCTTTAAACCCCCATTCAGAAGCCTCTACTCCAAACTATCCAATAGATCCTCATCAAGTATCCTCTTAACGTATTGTGAACACCGTCTGTGCTTCAAAATCATGGCCAACTGTGAAGGACACAACTCACATTTTCCATCGTAATTTTGGCGGAAGCGGCAGGATTTTCCATTTTTGCAGTGGCCCCGCTGATAAAATTTGTAAACCTGATTAGAACTGGCTCCATTGGTAGCTGTCCAGTGTTTGGGATCCCGCATGCTGGAATTGGCAGAACTCACCATTTCTACAATAACCCCGCTTGAAATATTTGCAAAGAGGGGGTTCTGTAGATATCCGTTGAATATTTTCAAATTTTGATTTTATTCGAGTATTAATTGCCACGTGTAAGGATGCGCCCCTTCTTGATTGTTCTCGAAATAACCGGTGCAGTATCTAGAATGTCGGAAAGCTCTGGAAATCTACAAGTATTGATGTCATGTCCTTCCTTATGGTAATGTCCCTTGCATTTTATCAGTCTGAAGTATGATTTATGTGCCTTAGATCTTCCATTTAAGGCATTCGGAGACGGTTTTTGGTTTTGGAAAACTCCACTTCGACGCGATTTCTGTGTTGTTTGGTCTTTTGCTCAACAAACTTTGACAGGGTTTTACTGCTATTGGGGGCCAGTCCGTCGCTATTATTTACAGGTTTTGTTAGACGAAACGGAGTTTTTGCGCCGTTGTATTAAGAAAGAGATTTTTCGGGTCTTAAATTTACGGGTTTTTAATTTGTAATTTTCCAAAGATCTGGATGCTTAAAAGAATTGTAAAATATTTTTGTAATTTTCCAAAGATCTGGACGCCTCAAAGAATTATTTGCCAAAAAAAAGGCAGAGTTGTTTCAATACTCTTTTGTTGTAAGTGAAAATGGCTTTAATTAGCGATGTATTAGATTTATTAAATACCTTGATATATTCCACTACTGATGAGAAGGTAAACATCAACAAAGACACTCTCTGTGACATTTAGACCTACCTATATAATGCACAAGAAAAGATCGACTTTTTGTAGCTTGAATCACAACTACAACAAGAAGAGCTATATCAAAATAGACATCATTCTGAACATGTTTCTGTTCAGAACATTGAGACTGCAACCCATCAGTAGCAAGTCAATAATGTTATAGTTCATTCAGATTTACTACCCAATAAGGCAGCAGTTGTACATGCACATGCAGAAACTCAGTCTGCACTTCCCAAGCCCATCATCACACCTTGGGAACAGCTTGTCCACAACAAGAACAGAACTGGTCTTGGATATGACAAGGGCTTGTCCTTTCATATTCCAGACTATGACAAGCCCATTCAGTTTCAGAGTGTTGGATTCATTCATGATAGTTCTCTCGCTCCTAATGATAGTTCAGCTTCAGTTGTTCCAGACTCTGCCCCTCTTCCACATCAGCAACAACAACAACAACAGATTGTGAAATGCCAACACTGTGACCACGTTGGCCATTTGAAAGATCACTATTTTGATCTTCATCCATGTAAGCATTGTCATAAAACCACCCATTCTTCACACAGATGCTTTAGAAACAAACGTTCTACAAGAACAAAGATTCATCTTGGATGGAACGCTTCTTGGCAATGGGCATCAATAGCCAAGAAGATATTCTAATCACATGTCAGAACTTGTTCCAGAGTATTGAACAGTCTTGCAGTTGAGTTTTCTCCATCATCTTACCTTGTATCTGACAGGGGGGGAAATGATGGTCATCTATAAGCTTCAAAGTCACATCAAGCGAGCCTGAGCCACAACCTGCCACACCAGTTTCAGATTTGTAGCGAGAGACAAAGATGCCTGTGAACATGCCTTCAGTTGGTAATCTGGGACACTTCCTCTAGCAAAAGACTTCAGCTTCTTGCCAATGTCGGAAGAATTTCAGGAACAAAATTGGGGACACTTCCTCTAGCAGAAGACTCCAGCTTCTTGCCAGTTTTGGAAGAGTTCCAGGAATTGCATTAAGCATTCTAGAGTTGTTGGTCATCCTTAAACCATCACAGGTTGAGACTTCCCTTTTCAGGTTGAAGTTCTCCCTTTTATGCGAGGTGAGACCTCCCTTTCATGGTTTAAGGTTTCCCTCTTCAAAACAATAGGAGCACTTCTTCTAGCAGAAGACTTCAGCTTCTTGCCAGTTTTGGAAGAGTTCCGGGAACTGCACTAAGCGTTCCAGTGTTGGTGGTCATCCTTAAACCACCGCCCTTTATACCAACATTTCAGAGAGCACATTCAGCCTAGTGCTGCCATGAATTTTTGCACATTTTGTATTATAGCTCTCTTCTTGGACTCATACATAACCCTTCGGATTAAGGGGGGGAATGTTGGACACCTAATCCTCAATGGGTTAGTGTGGAAGCCGAATAGACAAAGTAGTCCAAGAGACCTTGGGATGTGGAACCCAACGGTCACATAATGTACTATAAATGTATATCTCTTGTTAATAAAAATTGTACTCTCATGATTTATCTTTCATATTGTTCTTGCTGCCCATGTGTGTTTAACATTGCTAGAGGGCTAGACTAGTTTAAGGAGTGCTAAATTCCATATTTTATGGAAGCTTGGCTTGTTGTGTTGTTGTTTTTTGGACTTTGTTGCTACAATAGAATTGTATGGGGGTGAGGTGTGCTTCCTAAGCTTGGCATTGGAGAGGAATTCTAGAGTTGTAATCTCTCTCTTCAAAAGAGTAAAAAAACTGAAGGACATTTTGTATTGAAGTATGAATTACCATGCAATTCTTATTTATAAGAATTATCGAAGCTTTACTTTCATTGATTATAACAAGTGATGTAAATAATAAGTATTATAAATAATTACAGTAAACTAAATCCAAATCCAAATTCAAATGATAGTATTAAATATAAGGTGATATGGTCATAGATAAACAAAAATACTACCCAAATAATAGTACTAATTATAAAGTGATATAGACATAGGTTTCATAAAAAGAAACTTATATAAAATACTAAAATAGGAAAAAAAAAAAAAAAAAAAAACCTCAACTTTGGAATACACTTACTTCCATATGTATTAGTTCGTAAAAAGATACACAACTAAATTTTAATATCTACTAAAATCTTACTACAAATTAAAAACCATATAAAAGTTTGCCGTGTGGCAATCAAAATCAAAAACTTAAATTACAGACAAAATCAGAAAACTGGACCCTCTATGGATGAAGTCCATCCAATAAAAACAGCATTCTATTCTAGTCCACTAGATTTGGAGCCTAAGATTTAATACAGTTTCAAAGCTAAAGTGAATGTCGGCATCAATTATTATCTCGGAAACCCTTACAAGGGAAGGAACGCTACCCATTTACATTCCCCAACTCAGTTGTCATCCCTTGTCGTCCCTGCCATCAATTACGAACATAACATAATTAAAAAAAAATGCTAAAGGAAAAGAATTAAATAAAATAATTATAATTACCATTTATAATATAGAAATTAAGGCTATATTAATTTTTTCAATATATAAATTTTTTTTATGACAATGTTTAAATATTGAAGTAAATAAAAATAATTACGAAAGTCTATAAATTCTAAATATTTTAGTAAATACAAATTATTTTTTGAAATACAATAAATTGTTTTGGTTCTTTCTTATAGATTATCTGGACCTTTTGAAGATAGATTATCTGGATCTTTTGAAGATATGGACACAAAAATTTGATTGGACAATATTTTTTTCAAAAATTTATAGAAATTGTGACACTCAAATATTTTCCTTGAAAATTATAAAATAAAGATTTGATTAGACAATATTTTTCTCCAAAAATTTATAGAAATTGTGACTCAAATATTTCCCTAAAAATTATAAAAAAAACATCCTTTTAGCAGAAAATAAAAAACACCAAACAAAATAACAAATCCTGCCTAAAAACAGAAATTTACATAATTCAAGCATAGAAATTGAAATTCTTTCCTTAAAAAGAGATTGTCTGCCTACAAGAAACATAAATTTACATCATTCAATAAACATAAATTTACACCATTCAAACATGGAAATTGACACATTTACTTTAAAAAAAGATTTCACTTTTGCAAAATAGATCCATGGAAAAAATTTAAATTTCCTATTGAAGGAGATTGTTTGCCTATAAGGAAAAAAATTAATTTTTCGGTAAACATTTTATAGATTGTAATATTTTTTTGACAAAATGGAACCCTTATATTTTAATTTGAAGAAAAATAATTATTTGCTGGAAAATCTATATTCTATGAAAATAGCACTATTTGCTTCAAAGAATAATGTCTTTTCCGCCCAGAATGTGAATATAATAAAAGAATAAAGAAATGTTGAGTGCACAAGCGAGGATTGCACAGTAAAACCACTTTTAACCGAAGATAGTTGAAATAGCAGGAAAATGTAAAAGAAAATAACCATGTGTGCACTGTGTGTTTGGTTATTATCACATTAAGAAATATTCATATCAAATCCTTACTCCTAAGATTTTGAGCCATGCAAATAACTGTAAAAATTGCTTAACAGAAGTCCGACATAGTTTGAATAATTTATAATTTTGTGTTACACTGTGAGCACTTGCAGAAGCTAGGATTCAAATCTATTAATTGTTCATATGAACACAACTGATAGAAGCATAACAAACCCTACATTTAATATTAAATTTTTTACTTAGTAGAAGAGAACTGGAAGGAAAGTGAGAAACCCTCTGATTTCCCTCTCGAAACACCTAAAGGGTATTAGAGAAGTTGTTTCCAAGGAGTCAAACTCTAATGAAACAAGCTAATTTAATAGTGATTGGTGCGGGTATTAGAGAGGTTATTTCCAAGGAGTCAAACCCTAAAGGAACAAGCTAGTGACTGGTGTTGACAAGTCTAGACTAGATAACCGAATGCAATTTAAATAAATGGGAAAGGAGGAAAACTAAACCGTGAAAGGTGACCATTTTATACAAATTTAATCATCAAATCAATACAAGAAGTAAAAGACTATAACAGGGCTGCATGGAGGATAACCATAGAATTCGGTTCCATAATTTTTAATATCAAAACTAAAGAAATCATAGGTTCACATGAATCATAAACTTTCAATGTACCAAGAGCCCATCAAGGTGGAACTTTCATAGTTAACAAATTGCAAACAAGAAACTGAGTAAGAGCTTAATGGAAGTACAAAAAATAGAGTTGGGAAGTTGTCGCCTTCCTTAAAAGAAAACAGAGATTGTTCACACCTACGGGAAATACCCTAAGCTACATCACGATAATCTAAGTATTCAGAATAACAACAAGAACCATTGATGGTTCAATACGACGATAATCTTGGGCATTAAACTACACCCCAACAGGATCCATTGTGCTCTATTTTGACCTAAGGATACATACTTCTAATGAAAAACCATGTTCATACTTTTGTTTAATAACTTTTTTGTAAAATTAAAATTTTTGGTTGATAGAGGAGGATAATCATCTGCTATTAGAGTAAGTTAACCACTCTACATCATATCAGAAGATAATTTTCTAATAATATAGAATCTCTTCATATCTATAAAATTGTTTTATATAATTTTTTTTAAGAGGAGCCTATTATAATAATTAACAATGAGGGTAATTATCATATATTTGGAGGGTGAAAAATGATATAATAATTCAAAAAATAATGAATAATAAAGAAAGTCATTACTTGCTTTTTTTATGTTAATGTGAATAAACATACATACATACATACATACATACATACATACATACATACATACATATATATATATATATATATATATATATATATATATATATATATATGAGGAGCTATATGTATATAGCGATCTTAATTTTGTATATATTCAATATTACTTTGCATTTATTTAACAAATAAATTTATTAAGTGTTAATGGGACAAAGTTTTGCAAATTTTGAAAACTTTTAACTTGCCCATCTTTGAGGAAATCTGTGAAAAAATGGTTCACATAAGGTGGTTATAAATTTGACTAATTATGGATTTTTAAGTTGCACTATTTGATTTATTTAGTCTACTATTGCAGTAGATAGGAACCAAGTAATATGGATTGTTTTCCTAATCAATTTTCAAATCAAAATAACTAATGAATGTTGTTGCTATTGTGATTTAATGTTTTTCCTTTTTTCTTTGCAGTACACAAGGGAAGTTTTCTTTTGTTGCTAGTAAAGATTGTTTCTTTTGGTATGGATACTTTTATTTGAAAATTTCTCCCCTTTCACATTATTTAGCTTATGTTTAATTGGCTTCCTTTGTTGGTCTCCATGAAATTTAAGTTGGTTTGTAGACAATGGTGTCTTGTTCTGGAAAGCCTGATTTTTCTTGTGGCTTGTGATTGATGACATGAGAAACAGTTAGGATTTATTTCTTTCTCCACTTGTTTTCCCAATGATTTATTTCTAGCATCATACCTTAACTATAGTGGTTGCTTTTCTACTATAGTGTTTCATTTTCTTCATTCTCCATACATAATTGAATGTATAGTGGGATCAATGATTTTTTTCACTATGCCTAGAAGTTATTTGCATATAAAAAGATATTTGATTGTCAAACCTTTTACAAAGACATTTAGAAAAGTTGAAATTTTTAATGTTGGGGAGTGATGATTCTTCTCTTCATTTCCAATATGTAGTCTAGGAAATTATGAATGGGTGTTTCTAAAACATGTTTGTAAAACCATGAACTGGCATTTTATCATTTGCAGTAGTGTTGACAATGTTTGGAAGAGGACTAAGCTTCCATATGGTAGTGTAACTCCACCAATGCAGGCTATCATATTTAAAGAAAATGTGTGTTGGGTATATCTAGATAAAGATTATGAGGATTACCCTACTTATGGTTATAATATATACTGGTTGGAATTGAACAAAAATAATTGGGATTATACGTCTCTTCCTATTGTTGAAATACAATGTATGTCATTAGGGTTACAAGAATCAACTTATTTGTGTTATTAATAATGGTCACACATCTATTTGGTCACTTGAATAGATACAAAATTTTCAATTTGGTCAACTGTCAAAAGAGAAAATTTTGCAATATTTTGGAGATGACATGGGACACAGATGGTTGTTTCTTGAATCTATAAATTTGGATATAAATAGTAAATGTGCATGTCACTTACCTTTCCACATAGTTGGAGAAAAATTCCTTATGCTCATTTGGTCTGGACTGCATTCAAAGTTATAAGATTTACTAAGTGGGTTGTGAAAGCAATAAGTGTTGATGTATTGTTCGTGCTTGAAGCCTCATGCTTCTATCTACAAACAGTTGAGGAATTTGATGATGTGATTAAAAACGATTTTTTTCACGGATTCCTAATGCAGATTCTATTGTTGAGATACCTCCATTACCTGTGGACATATTCAATTAGCCTTTGAGGCATGAACATATTTTTTTTATATATTACTAAAGACCGGTTATAGTGGCTACAACCACCATCCAAGATTTTTCCTTAGCTTCATTTTGGAGCCTCCCTTCCAACCTTCAGAGAAGATTGCCTTGCTATGTTAAATTCACAAGCTTCATTGTTTTTATTGCACAAAGGCAATGTGTCGATCATAGCCCAATGCACTCCCCTGAGAGGCTAATCACCTGAACTTGGTCCAACTGTAGGCTGAGTAGCTTCCCCAAGAAAATTGCACATTTCTGGAGGGAAACTGGCCTTCTCTTTAGAAATTGTGCAATCCTGTCTAGTAGCCTATTGGGCTCCAAGATTGCACAATTATGCTAGTCAAAATTCCGAGTAGGAATTACACAATTTTTAGGTGCAATTCTAGGTAGCAGTTAGCTACTCTGCCTAGAAATTGCACAAATCTCTTGGGTAGCCAACCCAGATCCTAGCAAAAAATGTGCACTTTTCTTCAATAGTTGAGTAGTCTCTTCCATGTGTAGCTGAGTTGATCGGTTCCATGTGGGACCAAGCAAACTGACTTGTATGCATGAGCTAGTTCTTCCAAGGCAACATGCAAAGGAATCCCTTGTTTGAGGGATCTTGTTTAATAGTTGGAGGTTACATGCAAGGATCATTTCAGAAACCTCCCACCAAGCGCGTCACAACCTTGATGTTATCAAAACTCATCAACCAAATGCTACAGAGCTCATTCCTCACATCAAACTTGTAGCTCTGACATTCCACATCACATCCAGGAGCAGTTGGCACATTCAGATCAGTTTTTTTGGCCTAATCCCGCTTCCCATGCCTTGTGTTCCATTTCCCTCGGTTTTCATGTTTTCGCTTGTATGAGCATTTTTTGCTTGATTTATTTGAACAATTTATATCATTTGAATGTATATTAGCTTTTCCTAGAACCATTTCATTTTTCGTCAACATCTCACTATTTTCGCATGCATAAAACTATTTTTCATGAACGGTTGCTAATTCGGTGACTCGCCTCACCCACATGCATGTTGTTCCATTTTCATAATATGTCATTTACCATTTGCATGCATGATTATTCACTTATGCTTACACTCAGTATTAGCATGAATTCACACTCATATTCACTTTCAGTTGTCCGTTAGCGAGTCTGGTCAACCTCAGCCTGGACTCTGCCTCACGAACAACCTCACCAAGGCAGAATTATGAAATCCTAAGGGGGAAGGCTCTGCCTTCCTCTCTATAAGTGTGAATTTCTACCCAAAAGCTATTCCATAAGCCTTCTTTGTGCAATCCTAAGGGACAGTGACTACTAGCCAAGAATATTGCACAATGCACTCACTGAGCCTGCAGCCATTGCCAACTGAGATTGTGTATTGTGTAATCTCAGCAGTCAATAGCAATACTAGACTATACAATGCACAGTTCTAGTATTTATTGAGACCCCCTATCATCCCAAATTGTGTCTTGTGCATTCTTGGTATTCGGTCTCCCGACCCCTCGACCAAAATTTTGCAACCTTCATGATCAGTCACACAGGTATGTTGCAAGTCAATTCTCAAGTTCATTTTGGTTTTCATCTGACAAATTTATTTCCATGAGTGTTGTCATGCCTCTAGGTATTGTAGGTGGTCATCCGCCTCTCAGAAGTGTAGGTACAATGGTTTCCAAGAGAGTAGAGCTGGAGACACCATCCAAAGCAAACCTAGAGGTGAAATCGATCAAATGTCTATGAGCTTGCCTTCCTGTGAAGATATCAAGTTGTTCGTAGACAAGGACATTAAGATATGACAACAACAACATCACAACAAGAAACATCATGAACAATAGTTGAAGGCAACATACTGAATGTAGAGAACACCGAGAATACATTAGATGCAATGAATGCAAGAGGAAGGTTGTTGACAACACAGAGGTGGAACAAAGTTGCAAGCTCAAGCAGATCCACTAATGATGAAAGCAACTTTGGAGATTCATATTATGAGGTAAGGAGTTTCATGTGCTGAAGTAGCAACTCAAGGATGAACATGAAGTTGCACAGATAGAAGAATGAGTTGCAGTAGGATCATGAATATTAGTGGGCACAATGTGCACTCACATATGAAATTGTGTCTGTACAATTTATATATTCATCCTAGCATGTGACATAGAGAAGACATGGTGAGCAATGTTTTTGATCGCATGTAAGAGATTCAACATCATGCATTTCATTGTGCACGCACATGAAATCCAACCCATTCAACGCACTCACCAAGGAATAGACAAGAAGCAAGTCCAACTAGAGCTGAACATGTGATTTGGCAAGTTGATGTGCATGACCACAAAAAAACAGTTGAAGATCAACATGGACACTATGCATCAGTGCGTTTCCAATTTAGCCACACCTAAGAAGACCATGCGCATGTTAGCATACGAGTTGGATGAAGGAGCCGAACCAATGCACTAGTTACACCAGAGGCAAGAGTTCATTGTAGCAAGATGTCACCATGAGGTGCATGCACACTATCGTGGATGACCAAGCATGGCATCAGCTCACCACCTTCATCGTCCCAAGCATGTCAAAGAGTTGGTCTCATCACAGTGGACCAAGTGTCATTAATGTCTTGCATGGATTTGTCAAGCCATGTTGTCTCACATGAGTACATGTGCATTGTAATGTTAAGTCATGTCAACTGTAAGTCAAGTGTCAATAGTTGGATGTAACAGTCATAGAGTAGCAGAAGAGTCATGAGGGTATTTGAACTCTCACAGAGGGGAATGTCAAGGGTCACCCCACCCTTTATTATAAATATTCCCTCATAACTCATTGTAAAGGTTTTTTGTAATCCAAGCTTTTGATAAGACTATCTGGAAAAGAGATTTGACAGTATTGTAATGTGCCTTGGCTTCTCCACTACACAGAGCTAGTTCATCTCTTTGGAGGAGTAGGAGGATGTGGCTGTAACGTTCTACTAAGAGGGATAGTAGGTTTACATGGATGTATTGTATGATTATGACTTAAACTTTTTATATAATAAGAGCCAACACATTTTCATGCATATGTTGTTATTGTAGTTGGATTGTTCCAATTTCCTTAATGATATATGTTGTTTAGCTTGCGTATTTCTATATGAACTAATTTGCATGCAATTATATGAATCTGGTTGTTAATGTGTTATATATGTTGTTAATGGTTTTATCATCCATGTCGACTGTTCTGCCAGATACATGACAAAATTTTCACATGAACCTTGTTGTAACAACCGTTGAACTCATCTTGGACTAATCTATGAGTACTATGTGTGTTATCTTACATTGTATGATGTAACTGCCACATCCGAGTGGACTGCTCCACCGGAAGCTATGCATGTCCTTTTGTGTTGTGTGTTACTAACCAAGTTACGATTGATCCCTTTCAACCTGGAACTCACCTTCACCCTCATCTCCACCTTATATGTTAGAACCTCTTATACATCTTCCATGACTCACTACATTAGTCACACCCTTGCTAGTGACATAGTTATCTTACTTGCCTCTGTGTGACATTGTAGTCAAGGCATTACCTTACGATGCACTGTTGGGACTCCTACACCAAACTGTCTGAGGTCTAATTGGGACTTCTTACTAGGGAGATCCCCTTACATGTTGGTAGGTCCATCACTGTCAACATTTTGGCACTAGAAGGAGGTCTAGATGACAAGCCGAGTCCTCACATCTGTTTTGAATCTCAACACATCTATCATGGTTCACTACCAAGCTTCTCTTTTGGAACATATGCCTTATGGAAATGATTTCTTCATCTCAGAAGAGCTCTCAGATAACTTGTGTCATAAAAATTTTCATGTTAGACGCTACGTAGCCTTGGTAAGGCACACGGTTGGCATTGTAGGCTCATGCGAAAGACATGGACTCTTTGAAGAATACATGAGTTGTGCGTTGTTCATATACACATTTCGAGGGCACCCAATGCACTAGTGTGCCACGCTGCCCAAAAAATCTATTCATTATCTTGCTCATCTCGTTGCATTGATAGACCATGCTTTCAATCACTATGACTGTAAACAACTCAACAAAGAAATTTTGAAATTATGAAAAGAACCCAATGAATCTGTTGAATAGTTTCACACATGCTTTTGTAATATTGCATATTGATTCCCAGAAGATGATATTGATTGGGAATTTCTTGATGGAATATTTGAGTATCTTCTTGACATATCCGATCCCCACTCAGCACACTTCAGTGATGGATATGTGCAATCACAGGTAGGTATAGTCATTGTCACAAGTGACTTTCCACCTTCACCTCATCAAACAACTCCACCACCGTGGAGTGATATGGTAGATCATGCACACACATGTATCAAACTAGCACATCCTCCCACCCAACATTCTCTTGATATTTGTGCATATTTGGCTAGCCAACATGTTGATTGTCATGTGAACTCATTCCATTGACCTCCATCCTCACGTCCTGTTGATCCTCCATATTGTATTGTCTTGTGTTCTCCCATTCCAAACTCCTCACCTATTGCGAACGAGGATTAAGTTATCGACGGAGTTGGTGTTATGTAGCCAACCTACACCATAATTAATCATTCATGATGAGTTCCTGCGAGAATCTAAAGAAGAGCCTATGATGAAGGATGACTCCCTTCCAGCCTAACATCCCTTTGTGCCTCATTCGCTTCATCCTAACATCCCTTGTGATTTTGTCACTGCTGATTTCCCCTATTAAAACTCATTAATGTATGCTTCTACTTTCTATCATTCATAGGACACGTTGATGTCAGTTTGTCATTACAGTGCGGATACGACACATATTCCTCGGAACATCTGTCCAATCTATCATATGTCTTTCTAGAAAACATAAAGGGTGAACATATTTTCTTCTTATCTACCGAATTCATCAAATCATGAGGATGCTAACGAACATCTCAAATTTTATGATCTTGGTTTTCATGATTTATTCAATTCCTCATCCGATCATGATGTTAATTCGACCATTGTTAATCTATCTAAGATACTGTTCTACAATGATCTATGTTTCTGCAAAGTTGAAGCCCCCCTGACCGTCAAGGCACTTCAGCTCGAGCTGATGGTTATGTTAGGCCCTAGCTGTCCTAAGTTTGGTTTCACTTCCACTCAAGAAATTGTTGAAACACCCAAGGTAGACATACATCTCTACTTTGCATAAATGATCAACCAAACACCCACATTTCGCTTCCTCCACCCAAACTACATGATCCCATCTCTCATGCATTGGAGGAATCTTCAACAACAAGCACACATGCACAACACAAGTGGTCTACCTTTCTCATGTTTGCTTGCATGTCATAGTCAAGAGAATGCATACACTCAACATCTGCATGTAGTGAATTACAACATCATGGCAGCACCACAGAATGCATGGAATGCGCACTCACTCATATTTTTTTAGTGGTTGATTCTAAGCTCGGAGTTTGTTTGTCTTCAGTGTTACATATTTCTTCTTTGCTGGTTTGCATGACTATCTTGTTCAAAAACCATGCCTTCACCAGAATGGGTCAACCAATGTTTCAATGTCTACATTGGAAGTCTCACTGCACGTGAGATGACCCATGCATTGTTAGCTTAGGAGTAGGAGTAGTGTTTACTTTTGAGTTTTTTTCTTGTATGCTTTTTATATTACTTGCTTTGTTTGTTTGTTTGACAACTTTCTTGATTGCTCACATTCTTTTCTTTAACTTTTTCTTCTGGTCTTGGTTTGTGTTTAGTCAATTTGGTGTCGTAAATTACTTGCATTAATTATCAACAAAGGTTTGTCGACTGCTGAAGTGTGATGCATTGTATGTGCTTAGTTAAATTTTCTCTTACTTCATTGTTTTATATTTTTAGCTTTGTTTTGGGGGTTTATGTTCTTTGATGTTTAATAATATACAATCTATGAGAGATTTACATGGATCTAATGAGTTTTAAAGGAAAGGAAATTTTCCTATGTTATTCTAATCTCCTAAAAATGAACCAAGAACCTTTTAACTAGTTAAACGCTAATAAGAAAAAAAAACAGAGCATCTACCTTATCCTACCATTTAGTCATAATCCATGGATCTACTTCTTAAAAACAAAAAGTGATGTTGATGTAGAAGGTAATTCAATGATTGCATTGGTTTAGCCATTCAACCATCCAATTTTGGAATATGATAGAATCAATCTCCTTAAAGTGATTTTGTGGAATGTCAAGTGAAACAACTAAGTAATGACATGAAAACAAAAAATAGAAGATAACATCATATAAAACTAGCAATCTGTTGAGTAAGCTCAATCACTGCATGCATTAGATATTTAACCATTCAAGTTAGAATTATCATCACTTTGAAATGGTTTTGAGAACATCTATTAATACAACTAATTGACAATTCTATGCTAATAAAATGAGTAACAAAATAGGAAGAAGCTAAGAAACAGTGTATTCTCATTACTTTATTTTTCATTCAATCATTTCTCATAAAATATCTCATAAGAGCAAGACTTGCACAGTTGTGATTTTATCCTTACACTATTGGTTACAAACTGAAATAAAACAAAATTAGAGAAAATAGACTTGTAGAAAACAAAGTAATAGAAATTAAACTGAAAACAACAAGTGAAAAACCTTCTTTAGTGGAGGGTCCCTCTACAACTGATGTGGTTGGATGCTAGCTAGTTAAATATGCACTTTTAAACCATAATTCACAAGCTAAGTTTGTATTATCAACAAAATTAAGTCTAAATAGAATATTTAACAAAATCTTATAATTCCTTCTAGCTTCTAACTACTTCTCAGTTCCATGCAACCAAATTTTATAGGAAAATAACATAACTATTATGAGAAAAACTTGCTACAAATGGATTAGTTTGAGTTATAATAGGACTATCTAACTTCTGATCAGCTATAGGGGGCTAATTCGAATGAAATATTCAATGAAATACACTCTTGATTAGCTACGGAAGAGCAAATCAAGAGTCCTACTCCTTCTAGATCACATGTTTGACTCCATCTTTGACCATGACTTTAAGCACAATTTTCTATCAATTTGGACCGAGTGAATAGGATAGAATCCATGTGGAGATGATTATGGAAATGCCCATGTGGCTTAGTTCTTCATTTGGCACCTGTAACCTGCCAAACCATGAGAGTAGCTATGAAATCCATAGTTAGCTACATAATAGGCTGCATTATGTAGCTAATTTGAAGAAATCTATTAAAATAACAATAACATGAAAATATAATATGGTAATCATTTTAATGCTTTTCTAAGACAAAACCTAGCATATATCATTGACTGGGTATGTATTCTTATGAGGAAATGAGAGAGAAAGGTGAGAAAAAATGCTAAGGAGAAGGTGATTCTGAGGTTCAACATATCCCCACTATAAAATCATTGCATGTCCACATGTAATTTGCCAAAAATGTGATTTCCTCTTCTCTAATCCATTTTCTTAGACACCTCTGCTAGTACATCGAATTTTCTTCTTTTGTTCTTTTTTGAAGTAATTGTCATTCTAGGTTCTCTCATAAGAAGTGTGTACTTGAGGTTAATGACTATTTTGTTCAGGATCTTATTCTTTCTTTTCACCTTCCTATTTTTCTTATACCATAGTCCTAGGTGCATACTGGTATTATCATGGATTGCCTTATCGAATTTGATTTGTTCCTTCAAGGTTTGATTCTCCTATTTGATATTTCTGTTTAATATCTCTAATTCATAAATTTCCTATTTGAGAAAGTCAATTAGAGGTTCTTGTGGATTGGCAAAAGGTGTTGGGTTCATTGAGGCACTTCTTTTCTCCATTGATTCTATATAATCATATATTTTTTGTTGCATTGTGTCTATGCCTCGAGATATCCTACTCAGGTTACCTTAAAAATGATGATTAGGAGAGTTTTGAGGACTATGTGTAGGAGGGATTTTAACAGGAGATGTTGCTGGTGTCTCCTCATCTAAGCTTATAATCTCAGTCCTTTTTGACAATGTTTTTTTACCAAACCTAGAAGTCTAGAGCTTCTTCTAGGTTGTGGTTCACTTACATTCTCCTCATTTGTGACCTTTTTCTTGTTTCTTATATTTCTTCTTGCCCTAGTTTCCTTCTTGATTTCTATCAGTTCTTCAGAGTTTAATATTTCATCATCCTTCTGTAATGAGGCCTCAGGTCTGTCTTTAAAAGTTATACTAGTCTTCTTTCTTGTTCTTATTCTAACATTATCTTCTTTGGGTAACTCTACTGCTTCTTGGAAATGGTTTCTAATGACGAAATCCTCCCATGTATATCTTATACTTTTTAAAAGAAACTTAATCAGTATCTTTATCAACCCATGATGGTAGATGGTTGTATCTATGAACTCTATTTTCTTTTTCATGTTTGAGGCCATCCTTCTTAGACTATTTAGTAGGAGGAAAGGGAGATTGATTTCTCCATTTCCTAGGAAATTCCTTAGTAAACGAATATGGTAGACATACATGCAACTGAATCTCCCCTCCCAGGTGATAAATTTCTGTATTATCAAAAGCATACTCCTCCACTTACTTTTAAGACTGAAATGGGAATTCCTTTTCTAAAAACAGAGACATCCATACCTGGGTTCCTGAGTATTACTTTCCATGATTCATTGCGGAATTCCTTGTTTCTGTACCATCTTTCACCATGCCTTGGAAGTTCTGTAACTTTGGTTATGAATGACTCTGTTACTACAAACTTAATATCTCCAATTTCTACCTCCATGCCATCAAAATATCTAGCAAAATATTTCATAATACCTGTTATTCTCTTAACCTGCAAGATGATACAAGAATACCAAATATGCGCAGAGATATACCTAGAACATAGAACAGTGAGAAATAACAGTAGGTATTTTATTATTCAGAAAGTAATGTTCACTTGCCTCTTCCACGGGGCAACCTCCAATAGAGCAAAGCTCGATTACAAAATAAGACACGATGCTCCTCGCAGGGAGTCTCTATTCTTTGTATATGACTCATACATGTAATACCATGGAGCAATACCATGGTTCTTATTAATACCATCTATCTAATACCATGGCCCATTTGCAACTAGCTGTGGTCCCGTCATTAAATACTAGTTAACCACTTACAATTATTAATATGGGCTTTATTGACTCTTTACTTAGCTATAACTATGACTCAATCCTATTACATAAATAAGGGGGTTAGGGTGGGACCTTAACATGCCCTCCCCTTAGGAATAGCCTTGTCCTCAAGGCTGAAGCTGCGGAAATTGCTGAAAAATAGTGGTTGGTTCCCAGGTTGCATCTTCCGGAGAGGTGTCTTTCCACTTGAAGAGGACTTCCTTGATCATGCTGCCACACAGGTGTCATTCTCGTGCGTCGAGGACCTATTCAGGTTGGAGCCAGATTGACGCTTCGTCATCCAATTTAGGTAGACTTGTTTGAATTCTGCAATTGTTCCCAATCACTTTCTTGAGGCATGATACATGGAAAACTGGATGGATTTTTGCAGTGGGTGGCAAAGCTAGCTTGTAGGCCACTTGTCCAATGCGTTGAAGTACTCGATATGGTCCGTAGAATTTTGGAGATAGTTTCTGACAACCCTTGTCTTTGAGTGATGTTTGCTTATATGGTTGCAGCCTCAAAAATACCTTATCCCCTTCTTGAAATTAGCGTTCTGAGCGATGCTAATCTACCCGCTGCTTCATGCGGTTTTGAGCTTGATGAAGATTCTCTCCAAGATGGGCAAGCATGGTTGTGTGGTTCTATAGGAGTTGACCCACTACTTGTACCTCTGAGAACCCCTTGATATGATAAGTAGGGGAAGGAGGGAGTTGACCATAAACTGCTTCATAGGAAGTCACTTTGGTGGGCATGATAGTTGGTGTTCTACCACCATTCAGCTAGAGGTAACCACTGTACCCAAAGATGTTGCTTTTATAAAGTGAAACACCTAAGGTAGGTTTCCAGACATTTGTTGACTGCTTCAACTTGACCATCCATTTGTGGATGATAGGAAGTACTAATTTTTAGTTGGGTACCTTGTAGCCTAAGAGTTCCAGCCAAAAATTATTGGTGAAGATCGGGTCATGATCAGACACAATAGAAGTGGGCATGCCATGCAATTTGAAGATCTAATCCATGAGAGATTGAGCGACCAAAGTCGGTGTAAAAGGGTGGGGTAGGGTGAAAAAATGAGCATACTTAGAAATTTGATCCACGACCACCATGATGACTGACTTGTTCCCTGAATTTGGAAGACCTGTAATGAGATCCATAGAAACCTCCATCCATATTGATGCCGGGATGGGCAGTGGTTGTAATGTTCTTGGTGTTTTGACTATCTTCCCTTTGTGCCGCTGACAGACATCGCATTCTGCTACAAAAGTAAGAGTGTCCTTTTTCATGCTTGTACAAAAAAATGATCTTCTAGTGTGAGCATATGTCTTCTAAAAGCCTGAATGTCTTGTAGTGGGGGATGAGTGCAACTCCGCCAAAATGTGGCTCTTGAGGGTGGATGTTAGTGATATTATGACTTTGTCCTTGTAGCAAAGAATCTCATCCTGCCACGGGTAGCCCTTGGTGGAATTTGGATCCACCTGCAATTGAGTAATGAGTTGGGAGAGCCAGGGATGTGAAAACCATTCCCTGCGAGCCTCTTCAATCCATTCTAGAATGGGAAGGGAAATTGCGAGCAGGGTACCTTCCTCCTCAAATTGGCGAGATAATGCATCTACTACAATATTTTCACGCCCTTTCTTGTAAATGATCTCATAATCATATCCCAGCATTTTGGCGAGCCATTTATTTTTTTTGTGGTGAGGATAGGCGTTGCTCCAAAAAATATTTAAGATTATGATGGTCTGTATGGATTTGGAAACGTCACCGCAATAAGTAAGGCCGCCAAGTATCTACTGCATGTAATATGGCCATTATTTCCTTCTCATAGGTAGATTGTCCCAGATTCTTCCCACTTAGTTGTTGGCTTGTGAAGGCCAAGGATCGACCTTCCTACATTAAGACCGCCCCAATACCCATACCCAAATCATCACATTCACTGACAAAAGATTTGGTTAAGTCGGGTAGTGCTAAGACTAGAGTGGAACACATGGCAATTTTGAGAGCTGTAAAGGCCTGTTGTGCTTCATCATTCCAGAGGAATGAATTTTTCTTGAGGAGTTGAGTGAGGGGTTTCGCAATGTGACCATAATTGTGGAAAAATTTGCGATAGTAGCCTATGAGACACAAAAATCCTCTCAGGCTCTTCAAGGTCTTAGGTTGAGGCCAATCCTGCATTACCTGGGTCTTTTTGGGGTCCACTCTGACACCTTTACACCCCACAATGTGTCCCAAATACTCAACTTATTCCATGCCAAAAGAACACTTGGACATCTTAACAAATAATTTATGCTTGTGGAGCAGTTGCAAGAGCAGATGTACATGCTGAAGATGTGAAACCCAAGTGCAACTGTAGATGAGGATGTCATTGAAGAAAACAAGGACAAATTTTCTGAGATATGGTTTGAGGAGGTGGGTCATAAGGCTTTGAAAAGTATATGGGGCATTACAAAGACCGAATGGCATGACCAGGAACTCATAATGGCCTTCATGAGTTTTGAATGTAGTCTTTGGAATGTCGACTTCTTTCATGCGAATTTGGTGGTAGCCTAAGCGAAGATCCATCTTAGTGGAGAATTGAGCCCCATTTAGTTCATCCAACAAATCATCAACAACCGGGATGGGAAATTTATCTTTGATGGTCAACTTATTGAGGGCCCTGAAGTCTGGACACATATGCCATTCCCAATCTTTCTTGAGCACCATGACCGACGGTGATGAATAAGGACTAATGATGGGACGAATGACTCCTGCTTCCAAAATTTCCTTGATTATTTTTTCTATTTCATTCTTTTGGGAGAATGGATATTGATATGGGTACACATTTGGTGGTTGGGCCATTCGGACCAAAGTGATGCTATGATCATGTTCCCCTCTCAAGGGTGGAAGCTCATGAGGCTTGTCAAAAACTAGCAGATGGTTATTCAAAATTTGTTGCATCTCAGGATGAATCAGAAGTGAATTGGGTTCGATGGCCTAGATGGCATCAAAATGAGCTATAACTCCATGATGACCCTTTTTTAACAATTTTTCCATCCTATGTGAGCTGATGATAGAGGGAGCTCTCGCCTGGAGTCCGCAGAGGGTATGTGTGGAGTTGTTCTACTTAGAGCTCATATATAACTCCTGGAAATCCATTGTGATTGGCCCAAGTGTGCGAAGCCATTCAGCACTGAGGACAATGTCGCACCCTCCCATGTGTATGGCAAACATGTGGGTCTTCAATTGATAATCCCCCATTTGAAGTTTGACATTTTCATAACGACCTTCACATTTCATTGTTCCCCAATCCACAATTTGGACTTGGAAGTTAGAAGCAGCTCGTACAAAACAGTGCACTGCTTCCACAACTCTTTGATGGATAAAATTATGTGTGCTTCCATTATCAATCAAGACTACTATTGGGTGGTGCTTAATAAAACCTCTGATTTTGACAGTTTGAGGTGAAGAAATCCCTGCCAAAGCATGCAACGAAATAAATGGTCTGTCAGGGACATTGTCCTTCTGGTTGTCTTCTTCGTCCTCCTCAGGTTCCTCAAGTGGTGGGGCTTCCTCTGATGAGATGTAATCAATAGCATCAATTTGAAAAAATTTGGGCTCCTTGCCTTTATGACCTAGGGAGTATTTTTCATCACAGTAGTAACATAATCCCTGCTTTCTTCTTTCTACCATTTCTACAGGTGACACGTTTTGAACCTTAAGTGTTTGAGTAGTGCTGTGAGCCTATGGGGGTTGACCGTTGGCAGTGAAATTGGGGCAATTGGACTGGGCCGCTAACGCACATTCAACTTCATGAGCTACCCTGCAAGCCTCCGACCATGTGGTACGGTGGTGCAGTCGGACGTGAGCTTGTATGGCCTCTTTAAGACCACTGATAAAAAATTTCATGTAGAACACATCTTGGAGACCTGTAGTGTGGAAAGCTAAGGCTTCAAAGGCTAAAATATATTCATCCACTGTGTAGTCTGTTGGAGCTTAATGAGAGGACCCAAAAAATAGAGTCATGACTAAAGCACTCTATAAGAGCTTTTTTGAAGGTGTCCCAAGTCAAGAACCTTCCATTGCAATGTTGATGCCATTGCCACCATTGCCATCTTTCATTGTCCAAGTACATGCTCCCCACCATAAGCTGAGTCTCATTATCTAAGATGTAATTCAGATTGAAATACTGCTCCATGTGTGCTACCCATGCTGCCGGGTGAGAACCATCAAATTTATGCATATCCAACTTGGGTGGTCATAGACGGGATTGTTGGCGGGTGTCCCAGAGGTGAAGAGAATGGCTAGACTCACCCTCACTGTGTTCATTGCCAATATATGCCTCCTTGCGGGCTTCCACCTTGCCTTTTGAGAGTGCATTAGTTAGTGTCATCAGCTGATCTTGGAGTTCTTTCAAGGATTGTTCAAGTTTGTCGATCTTCTCATTGGCCATAGCTTGAGCTCTAGTTTCTACCATGCACCAATCTGATGTACTTGAAATTTGGGACCGCCCAATTTTTTTTTGCACTAACAATTGAATGGTACCACCTTGCTCAGTTTGTCGTCCTGATTCTTATGGGCTAGATCACCAATAAGTAGCCTCAGGGGTCTCAGACATTTTTTTTTTCCTGAAAACTTCTAACAGAGTTTTACTCCTTGCTTATGAATACTGCAGTAGCCAAATCCTCAAAATGTCAATGCTTCCAAAAGTCATACAAAAATCACGCCTCGGTATAGGAACCCACACAACTGCTCAGGTCTAGATGGTGGCTCTGGGGGATCTGAGAGATCTGAATGGCTGATCAGATGAATCTGATTGGTAGAACAGATTGCTACTGCAAATCTAATGGATTTGAGCTGTGGGACTGATTTATGCTGCTGCTGCAAACCCCACTTGCGAGATCTGATCTAGCAAAGATTATGCGTGCTCCAGAGATAGAAAAGGGAACTATGGTCTCGAGCAGTTTCAGGTGCTACAGATCGCAATATACATAAGGGTCTGACAGTAGTACTCTACCCAATTTTCAGGGCACTAACCAAGGAGGATCAACTGTACCCTTAGCCGTACAGCCTGACTACACTATCGTACGGGTGAGTAATCTCTCTGATTGTTGTTCTCGTGTACTATAGTAGCCAGACGACCGATGTTTTATCTATGGTGAGGTTTCAAGGGAGCTAGGGGGCTTATGATATACCAGAGGGTACTTGGAAGACAGTTCGTGCGCGGTTCTCTCTAATGCGCTACTACTCGAAGGGGTACCCATAGGGGTTACAAGGGAGTCCAACAAGCGTGACCACCTATTGTATTTCCTACGTGCATGCCTCCCCAAATCCGTAGTTTTATGTGCTCAATGACAAATCCCATGGTTTAAAGACACCGAAACACGTCTCTAGCCAAAAAAAAAATTGCTAAAAAATGGAGATCCCATCAGCCCTGGAAAGCGCTTTGATACCACTTGTTATGCTCTTAACCTACAAGATGATACAAGAATGACAAATATACACAGAGATATACCTAGAACATAGAACAGTGAGAAATAACAGCAAGTATTTAATTATCTAGAAGGTAATGTTCACTTGCCTCTTCGAGGGGGCAACCTCCAATAGAGAAGAGCTCGATTATAAAATAAGACACGATGCTCCTCGCAAGGAGTCTCTATCCTTTATATATGACTCATACATGTAATACCATGGAGAAATACCATGGTTCTTATTAATACCATCTATCTAATACCATGGCCTATTTGCAACTAACTGTGGTCCCGTCATTAAATGCGGGTTAACCACTTACAATTATTAATATGGGCTTTATTGACTCTTTACTTAGCTATAACTATGACTCAATCCTATTACATAAATAAGGGGGTTAGGGTGGGACCTTAACATGCCCTCCCCTTAGGAATAGCCTTGTCCTCAAGGCTGAAGCTGCGGAAATTGCTGAAAAATAGTGGTTGGTTCCCAGGTTGCATCTTCCGGAGAGGTGTCTTTCCACTTGAAGAGGACTTCCTTGATCATGCTGCCACACAGGTGTCATTCTCGTGCGTCGAGGACCTGTTCAGGTTGGAGCCAGATTGACGCTTTGTCATCCAATTTAGGTAGACTTGTTTGAATTCTGCAATTGTTCCCAATCACTTTCTTGAGGCATGAGACATGGAAAACTGGATGGATTTTTGCAGTGGGTGGCAAAGCTAGCTTGTAGGCCACTTGTCCAATGCGTTGAAGTACTCGATATGGTCTGTAGAATTTTGGAGATAGTTTCTGACAACCCTTGTCTTTGAGTGATGTTTGCTTATATGGTTGCAGCCTCAAAAATACCTTATCCCCTTCTTGAAATTAGCGTTCTGAGCGATGCTAATCTACCCGCTGCTTCATGCGGTTTTGAGCTTGATGAAGATTCTCTCCAAGATGGGCAAGCATGGTTGTGTGGTTCTATAGGAGTTGACCCACTACTTGTACCTCTGAGAACCCCTTGATAATTGAACCACTTACAATTATTAATATGGGCTTTATTGACTCTTTACTTAACTATAAATATGACTCGATCCTATTACATAAATAAGGGGTTTAGGGTGGGACCCTAACAATATCTTTATGAAAGCCATCAAATTTTTTAATGAATTTGAGCCATCCAACCTTCTACAACATTTCCTTGAGTTGTGGGTATCCTTCCATATACTTTTCTCCTACTGGTTATGATCCGATAATGAGTCCCATGCCTTCTACTACACAAAATTCCTTAACCTTTAGAATTACCCTTCTTGGTTTATGAAATGAATTGACTATGAGTATGGTGAAAAGAACTACAGGTTTGCATGAAATAAGTAGATGGTAAGGTTTCTAGAGAAACGTGGACAAGCATGTCATGTCATGGTCATAACTGTTAAAAAAAATGAGGGAGTAAGTTATGAATCATTGTGTGACAGCAGGTATGTAGTACGATGGAGATTTCAATCAAATGATGATTTTTTAAGGAGACATATGAATACCCATATTATATATGGTATGTTCTACCCTTGATATTAAAATAAATTTTTGCACTTTACCTAATATAACTTACCTTTTCCGTTTGTTGTTTTCTTTGATGTTGATCCGCAGATACCCTTTTTAGCATATCGGTCTTCAAAAATAAGTTTCTTCAATTCCATGCAATTATTATTTGTTTGGAACAAAGCTACGGAATGAGATATGGCTGCAGAATCAAATTATCTACGGAATGGAATTAGCTGCAAAACACGATAAAAATGATGTATGGCTATGGAACATGAATGTGAAATGAAATGTAAATGGTATATAACAATGAAAGGGAATGAAAGTGAAGTGATATAAAATGAAATGAATTTGCAGATTAGGAACTACAAATGAATGTAGCCTTATGTCACTACTTATTACAAAAAGAAAATGGGAAATATAGGATGTTAGAAATATCTAATTTTTGCCCTGTATTTCTTGTATAAGTATGCCAATGAACAATTGGTTTTGATACTTATATATATATATATATATATATATATATATATATATATATATATATATATATATATAGAGAGAGAGAGAGAGAGAGAGAGAGAGAGAGAGAGAGATATAGTATGTGTTTTCTTTATTATTATTTTCTAGATATATATACAAGAAAAAGCTAAGTTAGTGGAGAAGAAGAATTCTTCATCACCAACTTCATTTCAGTGTCATGTTGGAAAATTTTGACAAAATCCTCTCTTGAAATTGGTTGATGATATATCTACAACCAATGACCATTCACAAGAAGAGGTACCTTTCTTTCATCTATTATCCTTATTCTCACTACTCCATTATTAAAGACTTCTTCAATCTCATATGGCCCAAGCTAATGAATCTGAAATTTCCCTTCGAAAAAATTTTAATTTTGAATCGAACAAAAGTGCCCAATATCCTGCTTGAAACTTATTCTCCTTGATATACTTATGATGCCATTTATCCCTTTGCTATTGGACTAAACTAGTTCTTCGAATTTCATCTTGCTTAATTTCATCAAGCTCATTGAGTTGCTCCAATCTATGTTTATGTGATTCTAATAAATCTAGTCCCAATTCGATTACCATCTTGAAGGTTTTGATTTGAAACTCTGTAGGGAACATGAATTGATTCCCATAAATAAGCTCATAGGGAGTATGGCCTGTTGTGTTCATCCATGTAGTCCTGTAGGCCCATAAGGCCTCAGGAAGCCTTTCTACCCAATCTCTTCTGTGTAGATGTATAAGTGAGAATTACTTCAATCACCTTATTGGTAGATTCAACTTGATCGTTTGCTTGTGGATGGTAAGGAGTAGACTTCCTATGTTTTATATTTTATTTTTCCACCAGTATCTCCACCATTTTAGATGTAATTTGAGATTCTTGATATGTCACTATTTCTCTTGGAACACCAAAACGAATGATGATGTCCTCAAAAATAAAATTAACTACATATTTTTCATTAGAAAAAGGTAATTCTTTAGCCTCTACCCATTTGGTGACATAATTAGTGTATACCAAAATAGATTTCTTTTGTTTAGATGGAGGATTAATTGGTCGAATGAAATCCAAGGCCCATTTTTCAAAAGGTTCAATGAGTACTTGAGTTTGAAGTGGAACTTCATCTGAAGGAGCAAGTTTCCCTACCCTTTGATAGCTGTCACAGCTTTTAACATATTCTTTGGCATCTCTAAGGATGGAGGCCAATAATGTCGTAAACGAAGGATTGTATAGGTTTTTCTCTTGTCAGCAAAGTGTCCACCAAAAGGTTCATCATGGCATGCCTTAAGTATTTCAGGCATGTCATCTTCTCAAATACATCTTCTGATCATGAGACCTAGACCTGTTTTATACAATTAGTTAGTAAACCATGAGTAATTTGCACTTGTTTGAATGATTTTTCTTTTCTCCATAGGAAACAAATGTGCAAGTAATTTTCATGTGACTAAGTAATTGGAAATATCTGCAAACCAAGCGTTTTTAATCAGGAGCTCAAGTCCAAGCCATGGAAAAGGCTCAAAAATTGAAAGTGTTCAAAAACACTTGCAACCTAAATGACTAGATAGGCGTCGTCGATACTGTAGGAATTTACAGGGTAAGTTCCTCAGAAAGAACACCAAAAGGACACCGCTCACAAACAGATCTCAAATCAATACACCAGTATTTTTGACGTGGTTAAAACCCTCAAAGTGCAAGGAGGGAAACAGTCCACGGCCTGTCCTAACGTGGGTACTACATGCAATTTATTAATCAAAGAATGAAAATTTACATAATCTTCTCTCATGCACGAATTACCCGAACAATGACCCTCCATGCGCTTTAAATAGAACTCATGGACCAATCGAGTGTTAAGCCACGGATCAAGTGTCGGTAATACCGAGGTGAGAGTGAACCGTCGGATCACTACATATTGTGACCGTCAGATTGTAAGTTAAAAAATGTAAAACGGTAAAGAAAGACACTTTACCTAACTCTATACCTAACTCTATACTAGACCAAGTTGAACTTAACTATATCCTATGTGTCGGAATATCCTAACATCCCCCCTTAAGAACAACTTGGGATAGGATTGAAGGATTTACAAATATGATACAATAGGAGAAGGAAGGAGGCACTAGAGCCTATCCCCCCTTAGTGACAACTTCCTGAACTCCAAGCATATATCGAAGTTTAGTGAACTTCGCCTCTGTGAGAGCCTTTGTGAAGATGTCTGCAACCTGATCATCTGTTGAACAATATTGCACTTCAAGAACATGGTCATGAATGTGCTTTCTGATGAAGTGCATGTGTAGTTCAATGTGTTTGCTGCGCTGATGCTGGACTGGATCTTTGCATAGCTGAATGGCACTTTGATTATCACACCAAAGTGTGGTTGGATGCTGTTGCTCAAAGCCAAACTCTGATAGGATCTGACGAAGCCACAAGGCTTCCTTACTAGCTTCCACAACACCACGATACTCTGCTTCTGCTGACGAAAGAGAAATGGTAGCCTGTTTCTTACAAGCCCATGTAATAGGTCCTGAACCAAGAGTGAAGACATAACCGACAGTAGACTTCCGATCATCTGGGTCACCAGCCCAATCAGAATCAGTGAAACCAACTAATAGAGGAGCTGCTTTGGCACTGTAATGAATCCCAAACTGTACTGTACCTCGAACATAACAAAGTATTCTTTTAGCTGCTTTCCAATGACTTTCACGAGGGTTTTGCATAAAACGAGCAACAAGGCCAACAACAAAGGAGAGGTTAGGACGAGTATGGGTTAAATACAAGAGTTTTCCTACAAGTTGACGGTATAAGGTAGCATCAACTTCAGGAGAAGTACAAGAGACTGAAAGTTTGACTCCAGACTGAAAGGGAGAAGGGGCTGGCTTACAGTATTCCATGTGAGAATGACAAAGAATATCACAAGGATACTTGGACTGGGAAAGGAAAATACCCTCATTGGATTGCAAGACTTGAAGACCGAGAAAATAGTGTAAGTGTCCTAAGTCTGTCATTTCAAATTTCGTTTTAAGGCTGGACTTCACATGGTTTATAAGGTTGGGATCACTACTAGTAAGAATAAGATCATCAACATAAAGAACAAGGATGATAAGAGAGTTGCCCAATTTCTTGGTGTACCTTTCTGAGATGGTCCAGGCTGCTCTGTTGATTGAGTTGGGACTGAATCCTGTATAATGTATTACACAATTAAATATTAACAGCGCGAGGCCTTGACTGATACACATCATGTCACGTCCACAAGTATGGTTGGCCTAATAATACATCACAAACATCAAGTTGTGCAACATCACACAATACCTCATTTGTGAAGGCTTAATGCTGTAGGGAAGGTGACATGGCTGGCAGACTCGGAGATCTCATCCTTGGTGAAGCCACCTGATGTTGTAAAACTGCGGTGTGGTATGGTTGGTAGTCCCAGTCGCTTGACGACCTCTACTAAAATGAGGTTCTTTTGGCCCCCACTGTCAATAATGAATTGCAACGGCGAACCCTTCACCCACATCTGTGAGAGGAAAAGATGCTCCCCCTCCTCTGGATCTTTGAGCTGATTCTTTTGCCTCTTGGTGGTGGAAATAGTGGCATTGGGCTCTACGTCAATGATTTGATTCCATTTTTCATTCTCATTTTTAGGTTCTGACTTAGGGTTGGAACATGCACCTCATTCTTAAGCCTTCAACTTGGCCACCAGCGACTGCTTGGTCCGACACTCACTTGTGTTATGAGTGGGGTTCTTATGGAACTCACACTATATTCCTGTGTCCTTCTTTGAATTGTGGTATTTTTATTTTCTTACAACATCGACAAGTTGTATTGGGTCACCCCACCTTGGCTTTGTCCTTTGTTCTTTGGATTCACAGATCCAAAATACCAATTCTTTTGTTTAAACTTCTATTCAATCTTGACAGTGTATCAGTAAGCCATGTCAAGCATAGATATGTTCAGGAACTTAATCTCACTTGGATGTACTTTTGTAGGTAGCCACGGTATTTGAGTACCAAATACATCTCAGAATCCTTGAGGCCCAACTTTGTGCGAAGGGTATGAAAACTATTTGTGAACTCTGGCACATCTTGGTCCCTTCCCTGCTGCAGCATGGTCCACTTTATGTATTGGTCCTCATAGCTCCTCACAGGGTAGTATTGCTCCCTAATGGCATCCCGGAATGAATTCCAAGTGGGTGCGGCTGAAAATAGTGAGCTCGTACTTTCATCCTTCTACTTGCAATAGGTTTCCCACCGGTCCTTGACATGGGGGGCTACTTTGAGAAGTGCAAAAGTGATATTTTTCCAGCTGGAAAAATCATGAACCGAAAAATAACCTTCTAGTATATTTAACCATTTGTCTACAATGTTTTCATCTATATGACCCTCAAATATGGGAATATCAAAGTTAACTTGTACCTTAAAGGGTGTGGTCCTTCTAGAGTAGTTGTTGGAAGTAGATGCATTGCCCATGGGTAGCTGCTGAAGGATCTAGGAAAAGTTGTCCATCATCGCTCTCCTTTGTCACTCGAGGTCTTCTTCAAGCAAGATTTTGATAGGATATCCTACCCCCTCATCTTTATTTTCATCTACCATGGGAGGTCATTGGGATTTGTGAGGCTAGTCTTGCTAAGGTTTGACCAGTTCTAGCTCTAACTACTTATATCCCGACCTCGTTGGTACATGCAAAGAAAAACAGAGAAAGAGTAGACTTCTCTTATACCACTGATCCAAATTTAAATAGGAGCGCAACAAATTATAGATATTACCATAGATACAGTGATGCAGTAGAAATAATACTTCATTTCATTAATGTAAAATACTAAAATATGCTTACAAACAGAAATGGAAATAAACCAGCTAGGGTGATGGTAGCTTATCCTTGAGAAGAGATGTGGCAACTACTTGCCTCTGAACTATCTTATAATGAGGCTCGAAGGCCTATTTATTTTTTAGAAACAATGGAAAACCCTAAACATCAAAAACCTAACCCTATGAGATGAAGCACCAAACGATGGGCCCCGTTTTGGGTAAATTGGTACATCAACTTCCTAGGGTCGTAACTTTGGCATATGATCTCTATTTGATGCCTACAATACCTTGTTAGAAAGATCTATGAGAGGAATAGAAATTTTGAGTGAGCAACATTGGTCCATATATTGTTTTTGCTCCGAGATTTCCCAAAAAAAGACTGTTTAGGGACTCAAAATGGCTCTAGAAGTTCAGGACCCAAAAAAATGCTAAAAATAGTAAACTATGCTACAATTAAGGAAACTGAAAAATTGAAAGAGATAGTTGTGGGGGTCCAAGTGGGATAGGTGGGTGGCCACCAACATCCAACTAGATCATTCATCCCCCCTTAGGAAGCAATGGTCCCCATTGTTTTGAGTTCCTCCATGAGATGAGGAGACTTGTGCTAAACTTGGTCCTTGGTGAGTTGTCTTGCAAACCCTGATGTTTCCAGTAATGGTGGGAAGCATGGTCATGGGTGGTTAACATTGAAAACTCGGTGCAAGAGAAGGAATGAGGGAATTTTTTGCTCCAAAGCATTGTTCCCCACAACCTTGGTAAAGGTGTAAGGACCATATCAGAGTGGTCTGAGCTTCTTATGGGCTCTTGTAAGGCGTTCTTTTTGGAGATGCAACCAGACACCGTAGCCCACCTAAAACTTGTGTGGCACCCGATGTTGATCATGTCACTACCTGTACTTGGAATTTTCCATAATGGAGTGGCGATAGATTGGCCCGTTGGGTAGAGGTGCTCCAGAAGTCAAATCAGATGAATGCTTGACCTAGCAGTGCAACGGTACCCTTGTGGGTGAGGAGAAGATGTCCCTATCTCCTTTCATGACCGTATTTGCCTACTTCTGTTGCGTGGAGGGACCCTTCCCAAGGGCCATGGATGTGGCTATGATCTTCCCCTTATTTTGAGAGTGAACTAGACAGAAAATAAATTTCCTAGTCTGCAAGATGATCTTACTGCCCCTCTAAGCAGAGATCAAAGAAGTGGTAGTAGGTGGGGCTACCTCTGGTAGACTGTATAATGTATTACAAAAATAAATAATAACTGTGCGATGCCTTGACTCATATATAGCATGTCACTTCCACAAGTATGGTTTTCCTAATAATACATCACAAACATCAAGCGGTGCAAAATCACACAATACCTCATCTGTGAAGGGCTTCATGTCGTAGGGAAGGCGACATTGTTGGCGAACTCGGAGATATCATCCTTGTTGAAGCCACCCACTGTTGTATGGTTGTGGGTGTGGTATGGTTAGTAGTCCCAGCCACTTCATGACCTCTACTGAAGTGAGGTTCTTTTGGCTCCCATTGCCAATAATGAATTGCAGCGGTGAATGCTTCACCTACATCTGTGAGTGGAAAACATGCTCCCCTCCTCTAGATATTCAGGCTCATTCTTCTGCGTCTTGGCAATGGAAATAGTGGCACTGGGCTCTGAATCAACGATTTTCTTCCCTTTGTCATTCCCCTTTTTGGGTTCTAACTCAAGGTCAGAACATGCATCTAATTCTGAAGCCTTCAACTCGGCCACTAGTGACTGCTTGGTCTGACACTCACTTGTGTTATGAGTGGAGCTCTTATGGAACTCACACCATTTTCATATGTCCTTCTTTGACTTCATGGTGTTGTTCTTTTCTTTTGACTTCGACGGGTTGCCTTGGGTCACCCTGCCTTGGCTGTGTCCTTTGTTCTTTAGATTTGGAGATCCAAAGTCTTGCTTCATTAATTTAAACTTCTAATCAATCTTAACAATGTATCGGTAAGCCTTTTCGAGCGAGGATATTATTAGGCCCCTATACTACTAGTGTAACCCTTATTGTTATTAGTATATCCCCCTTATTATATTGATGTACCCATGTAGTTCCCATATTGTTACTATTGTGCCCCACAGAAGCCCACTAGGGTTTCGCTGCTCCTAATATGTAATTATGGCATTTTGGCTCTTTCAGAAGCAAAAAAAACCATTTGAGATGAAATCACACTGAACCTTGGGTTCAAATTTCATAGCTTTTTGCATTATATTTGCAGAGATATGATCTGAGGAAGTTGGTCCTTTTGGAGACTCCTGAATTACATTCCAAACAGATGACCTGGGGAAAATCGTCATAAATTTTTCTTTGAGCATCGAATTGAAATTTTGTAAGAATGTATAGAAAGAGGACAGATTGTAGTTTCTTGTATATATTTTCAGAGCCAAAGGTTGAAACACTGACACATGGCATGTCTTACAAGTTTGCTCTACTGAACTAGTCTATGATCAAGTCACCGTAGGAGATTTGGCATAACTCTTCCTTGGAGAATCCAAATTGGATCAAACTGGTGGCATTGGAAAAAGGACGCAGAGGGCTACTGCAAATCACAATTTCAGAACTTAAAGATCCAAAAGTACAAATTTACAGTCATTTCAAGATTGAGCTCCTAAAATCAAGAAAAAGCAATATGAGGAAGTTTGATGGCAAGGATCCAGTAAATTGGATACTTCAGATGGAGCAATATTTTGATCTACATGGTGTACTACTATTACAAAAGGTATGTATTGCATCTTCATATTTAGAATCAGATCAATTTTTATGGTATAAAGGGCTTTGTTCTTGTAAACAGCTTGTTACATGGTCAATTTTCACTGAGGAAATGATAGCACATTATGAGGATACAAAGAGCAACACCTTCTTTCGAGCAACACCACAATAATTGGAAGGAGTAGAAGGGCTTTGTTACATAGTGGAAATTAAAATTATGGCAACAAGGAAGTCTACTCGCCACAACTATAAAGATGGAAGTGTTGTTTCTTCTAGCCTTCCACAACCTACAAGGGTTACACCACAACAATTGGAAGAAAAAAGAGAAAAAGGGATTTGTTACAATTGTGATAGAAAATGCACTAAAGGTCATAAGTGTACCGAGAAGAAATTATTTTACATAGAGTATGAAGGGGAGGAAGAAAAGGATCAAGAAACATCAAAAGAAGAGGATATATGCCAGGACCCAACCCAAGAGAAAGAAGAAATGAATCAGACCATATCTTGTAAAGCATTGACAATAATTACCACTCCTCAAACTCTCAAGGTAGAAGGACATATAAGAAGAAAAAGGTGGAAGAAGTGAAATATCACATCGAGAAAGAAGAAATGAATCCAACCATATCTTGTAATTCATTGGTTGGAATTACCACTCCTCCAACTATCAAGATAGAAGGGCATATCAAGAAGAAAAATGTTCAAGAAGTGAAAGATCACATCGAGCATCAAGAAATGAATCCTACCATATCTTGTAAAGGATTGGAAGAAATTACCACTCCTCAAACTCTAAAGATAGAAGGACATATCAAGAAGAAAAAGGTTCAAGTAGTGAAAGATCACATCGAGCATCAACAACAAGTTCTCCAACTTTTAAAGGATAACACCACTTTGGTGCAAAATCAAATGAAACAACTGGTAGATCAACATTGTAGTGAAAAATGTTTTGATGTAGGTGATTGGGTATTTTTACTGCTACATCTCAAGCAAGCTATTTATGAGAAGGAAATGTTGGCAATACTATATGCACTTAATAAATGGCGACCTTACCAAATGGGAAGACACTTCAAGGTAAAAATGGATCATGATAGTCTTAAATACTTTTTAGAACAACTATTATCTTTAGAAGAACATAAAAAATGGGTCACAAATATGTTGAGTTATGACTTTGACATCATCTATAGAAAAGGGAAGCAAAATTTTGTTGCAGATGCACTCTTAAGAAAGGATGAGGATGTGGAAGCATTGTTTGTGCTATTTCTATTATCCAACCAGATTGGATAAACAAAACAAGGGATGAATGGAAGAAGGATGAAGAAGTATGGCCAATTATTCAAAAGTTGCAAAAGATCCCAATTCAAACAATATTGCCAGAAATTGAAGAGGAAGGAAAAATCATATTGGAACCTGGAGTAGTCACAGAAATAAGAACCCAACAGCTACGAAATCGATCAATTTTAGAGTACCTCATTAAGTAGAAGAGCTTACCCGTTGAAGATTCCACATAGGAGGACAAGAATTTTATACAGAAGCATCAAGAACTACTCAAGCATTGAGGACAACACTTTTTGAAGGAGAGGGGCATGTTAGGCCCCTATACTACTACTGTAACCCCTTATTGTTATTAGTACAACCCCCTTATTATATTTATGTACCTATGTAGTGCCCATATTGTTACTATTGTGCCCCATAGAAGCCCACTATTATTATTATTATGCCCTTACATTATTATTGTTATGTCAGCTCTGATTATATTATGACCCCTTAGACTCCTATATATAGAAAGGAGGTATTTTTGTTTGTATCATCCAAGAATTGTTCATTTTTGTAATGTAAAGGAGGTTGCCCCCTCGAATAGGCTAGATTCTAAGGTGTTCAACTATCTTTTCTATCTTTTTGTGAGCGGGTATGTTCACGAATTCCATCTTGTGTTGGATGTACCTGTGTAGGCAGCCATGGTATTTGAGTACCAAATGCAGCTCAGAATCCTTAATACCCAACTTTGTGCAAAGGGTATGAAAAATCTTTGTGAACTCTGGCACATCTTGGACCCTTCCCTACCACATCATGGTCCACTTTATGTATTGGTCCTCATACCTCCTCACAATGTAGTACTGCTCCTTGATAGCATTCTAGAATGAATTCCAAGTGGGTGCGCTGAAGTAGTGGGCCCATACTTTCATGCTTCTGCTTATAGTAGGTTTCCCACCAGTCCTTGACATGGGGGGTTGTTTTGAGAAGTGGGAAAGTGATATTTTCCTGGTTGGAAATATTATGAACCGAAAAATAACCCTATAGTAGATTTAACCATATATCTATACCATCTGCATCTATCTAACCCTAGAATATGGGAATGTCAAAGTTAACTTGTGCCTTAAAGGGTGTGATGCTTCTAGAGTAGCTATTGGAAGTAGATGCATTGGCCATGGGTAGCTGCTAAATGATCTAGGATAAGTTGTCCATCATCGCGCTCCTTTGTCACTCAAGGGATTCTTTGAGAAATATTTGGATAGGATCACATGCCCCCTTGTCTTTCTTTTCATCTACCATGGGAGGCCATCGGGATTTGCAATGCTAGTCTTGAAAAGGTTTGACCAGTTCAAGCCCTAACTCCTTATATTCCGACCTCGTTGGGGACATGCAAAGAAAAATAAAGAAAGAGAAGATCGCTCTGATACCACTAATCCAGATTTAAACAGCAATGCAACAAATTAAAGATATAACCATAAATACATATATAAAGCATAAATAATACTTTATTTCATTAATGTAAAATACTGAAATATGCTTACAACCAAAAATGGAAATAAACTAGCTAGGGCGATGGTAGCTTATCTCTGAGAAGAGATATGGAATCTACATGTCTCCGAACTGTCTTACAATGAGGTGTGAAGGCCTATTTATTGTTGAGAAGTAATGGAAAACCCTACACATCCAAAAACATAACCCTAGGAGATGAAGCGCCAAACGATGATCCCCATTTTGGTTAAATTGGCACATCAAATTCTTGGGTTCGTAACTTTGGCATACGATCTTCGTTTGACACGTACAATACCTTGTTAAAAATATATATCTGAGGACTACAACTTTTGACTGGGAAGCAATAGTATAAGGACACATGTTGTTGCTAAATTTCCCAAAAAACGTCGTTAAGGGCCTCAAAACGGCTCTCGATGTTTAGGAACCGAAAAAATACTAAAAATAGTAAATTGTGCGACAATTAAGGAAACTGAAAAGCTAAAAGAAATAGTTGTGGGGGTCCAAGTGGGATAGGTCAGTGGCCACCAACATTCACCTAGATCATTCCTCCCCTCTTAGGAAGCAATGGTCCCCATTTTGTTGAGTCCCTCCATGAGATGAGGAGACTTTTGTTGAACCTAGTCCTTGGTGAGTTGTTTTGCAATCACTGATGTTTCCAGTAATGGTGGGAAGCATGGTCAAGGGCGGTCCATATTGAACACTTGGTGCAAGCGAAGGAATGGGGGAATTGTGTCCCAAAAATAATTGTTACCGACAACCTTGGTAATGGTGTAAGGACCATATCATAGTGGTCTGAGCTTCTAATGGGCTCTTGTAAGGCATTCTTTTTGCAGATGAAACTAGACATTGTCGCACACTTGAAACTTGTGTGGCACCTAATGTTGATCATGTCGCTACTTATATTTGGCATTTTCCATAATGGAGTGGAGATAGATTAGCTGGCCATGGTAGAGGTGCTTCGGAAGTCAGATCAGTTGAATGCTTGACCTGACAGTGCAACGATACCCCCGTAGGTGAGGAGAAGATGACCCTGTCTCCTTTCATGACCGTATTCACCTGCTTCTACTGCGTGGAGGAACCCTTCCCCAGGGCCATGGATGTGGCTGCCATCTTCACCTTACTTTGAGAGCGAACCAGACAGAAAATAAATTTCCTAGTTTGGGAGACGATCTTACTGCCCTTCTTAGCAGATATTAAAGAAGTGGCGGTAGGTGGGGCTACCTCTGGTATCCTGTATAATGTATTACACAATGAAATGATAACAACACGAGACACATCATGTCACTTCCAAAAGTATGGTTGGCCTAATAATACATCACAAACATCAAGTTGTGTAACATCACACAATACCTCATCTGTGAAGGGCTTGATGCTGTAGGGAAGGCGACATTGCTAGCGGACTCAGAGATCTCATCCTTGGTGAAGCCACCCATCTTGTATGAATGCGTGTGTGTTATGGTTGGTAGTCCCAACTGCTTGAAGACCTCTACTGAAATGAGGTTCTTTTGGCCCCAACTATCAACAATGAATTTCAGCGGTGAACACTCCACCCACATCTCTGAGAGGAAAAGGTGCTCCCCTATAGATCTTCGGGCTCATTCTTCTACATCTTGGTGGTGGAAACAGTGGCACTGGGCTCTGCATCAATGATTTGCTTCCTTTTTTCATTCCCCTCGGCAGGTTCTGACTCAGGGTCGGAACATACATCTGATTCTGAGGCCTTCAACTCGACCACCAGTGACTGCTTGGTCTGACACTCACTTGTGTTATGAGTGGGGTTCTTATGGAACTTACACCATATTCTTGTGTCCTTCTTTGAATTGGTGGGGTTGTTCATTTCTTGCAACTTCCATGGGTTGTCTTGGGTCACCACGCCTTGGCTTTGTCCTTTTTTCTTCGGGTTCGCAGATCCAAAAATCTCACTTCTTTTATTAAACTCCTACTCAATCTTGACAGTGTATCTGTAAGTCATTTCGAGCAAGGATATGTTCAGGAACTCCATCTCATCCTGGATGTACCTGTGTAGGCGGTCATGGTATATGAGTACCAAATACAGCTTAGAATCCCTGATACCCAACTTTGTGTGAAGGGTATGAAAAATATTTGTGAGCTCCATCACATCTTGGTCCCTTCCCTCCCACAATGTGGTTAAATTTATTTATTGGTTGTCATAGATCCTCACATGGCAGTACTACTATCAGTAGGTTTCCCACTAGTCCTTGACGTGGGGGTCTACTTTGAGAAGTGCAAAAGTGATATTCTTTTGGTTGGAAAATCATGAACCAAAAAATAACCTTCTAGCAGATTTAACCATTTAGCTCTAGTGTCTACATCTATCTGGCCCTCAAATATGGGAATGTCAAAGTTAACTTGTACCTTAAATGGTGTGGCACTTCCAGAGTAGCTGTTGGAAGTAGATGTGTTGTCCACGGGTAGCTGATGAAGGATCTAGGAAAACATGTCCATCATCGCACTCCTTTGTTGCTTGAGGCCTCCTTCGAGCAAGATTTTGATAGGATCTCCTACCCCCTCATCTTTATTTTCATTCGCCATGGGAGGTCATTGGGATTTGAAAGGTTGCTCTTGCAAAGGTTCGACCAATTCTAGCTCTAACTCCTTATATCCAAACCTCGTTATTGACATGCAAAGAAAAACAGAGAAAGAGTAGACCGCTTTGATACCACTGGTCTGAGTTTAAATAGGAACGCAAAAAATTACAGATATAACCATAAATAAAGAGATGTAGCAGAAATAATACTTCATTTCATTAATGTAAAATAATGAAATATGCTTACAAACAGAAAAGGAAATGAACCAGCTAGGGCGATGGTAGCTTATCTTTAAGAAGAGATGTGGCAAGTACATAGCTCTGAACTATCTTATAGTGAGGCTCGAGGACCTATTTAGTTTTCAGAAATAATGGAAAACCCTAAACATCCAAAAACCTAACCCTAGGAGATGAAGCACCAAATGATGGGCCTCGTTTTGAGTAAATTGGTACATCAACTTCCTGGGGTCATAAATTTGGCATATGATATCTATTTGATGCCTGCAATACCTCATTAGAAATATCTATAAGAGGAATGCAACTTTTGAGTGAGAAACCTCCATCCATGGACCGATATTTCTATGAGATTTCACAAGAAAACACTGTTTAGGGCCTCAAAATGGCGCCAGAAGTTCAGGACCCAAAAAACTGCTAAAAATAGTAAATTGTGCTACAATTAAGGAAACTAAAAAACTGAAAGAGGCAAATGCAAGGATCCAAGTGGGATAGGTGGGTGGCCACCAACATCTACCTAGATCATTCGTCCCGCATTACAAAGCAATGGTCCCCATTGCATTGAGTTCCTCCATGAGATGAGGAGACTTTGCTGAACTTGGTCCCTCGTGAGTTGTCCTGGAATCCCTGATGTTTCCAGTAATGATGGGAAGCATGGTCGAGGGTAGTCCACATTGAACACTCAGTGCAAGTGAAGGAATGGGGGAATGTTGTTCTCCAAAGCATTGTTTCCCACAACATTGATAATGATGTAAGGACCATATCGTAGTGGTCTGAGCTTCTTATGGGCTCTTCTAAGGCATTCTTTCTACATATGCAACCAGACTTTGTCGACCACCTGAAACTTGTGTGGCACCTAATGTTGATCATGTCATTGCTTGTACTTTGTATTTTACATAGTGGAGTGGTGATAGGTCAGCGCGTTGGGTACAGGTGCTCGGGAAGTCAGATCAGATGAATGCTTGACCTGGAAGTGTAATTCTACCCCTGTGGGTGAGGAGAGGATGTCACTGTCTCCTTTCATGACCATATCTTCCTGCTTCTTGTGCATGGAGGAATCCTTCCTAGGGGCCATGGATGTGGCTACGATATTCCCATTACTTTGAGAGTTAACCAGATAGAAAATAAATTTCCTAGTATGGGAGCTAATCTTATTGCCCTTCTTAGGATAGATCAAAGAATTGGCAGTAGGTGGGGCTACCTCTGATATCCTATATAATGTATTACATAAAGAAATAATAACAGCACGAGGCCTTGACTCATACACAACATTTCGCTTCCACAAGTATGGATGGCCTAATAATATGTCACAAACATCAAGTTGTGCAACATCACAAAATACCTCATATGTGAAGGGCTTGATGTTGTAGGGAAGTCGACATTGCTAGCGGTCTCAAAGATCTTGTCCTTAGTGAAGGAACCTGATGTTGTACGATTGTGGGTGTGGTATGTTTGTAGTCCCAATCGCTTGATGACCTTTACTGAAATGAGGTTCTTTTGTCTTCCATTGTCAATAATGAATTGCATTAGTGAACCCTTCACCCACATCTGTGAGAGGAAAAGATGCTCCCTCTCCTCTGGATCTTTAGGCTCATTCTTCTGCATCTTGGTGGTGGTAACAATGGCGTTTGTCTTTGCATCAATGATTTGCTTCCCAGTTTCATTCCCATTCTCAGGTTCTGACACAGGGTCGGAACATGCATCTGATTCTAAAGCCTTCAACTCGACCACCAGCGACTGCTTGGTCCGACACTCACTTGTGTTATGAGTGGGTTCTTATGGAACTCACACCATCTTCCTGTGCCCTTCTTTGAATTGGTGGTGTTGTTCTTTTCTTGCAACTTTGACGGGTTATCTTGGGTCTCCTCGCCTTGGCTTTGTCCTTTGTTCTTCGAGTTCGCAGATACAAAATCTCACTTCTTTTGTTTAAACTTCCACTCAATCTTGATAGTGTATCGGTAAGTAGTGCTGAGTGAGGATATGTTTAGGAACTCCATCTTGTCCTGGATGTACCTGTGTAGGCAGCCACAGTATTTGAGTAGAAAATTCAGCTAAGAATCCTCGATACCCAATTTTGTGCGAAGGTTATGAAAATTATTTGTGAACTCTGGCACATTTTGGTCCCTTCCCTGCTGCAGCGTGGTCCACCTTATGTATTGGTCCTCATAGCTCCTCACAGGGTAGTACTACTCCTTGATGGCATCCTAGAATGACTTGCAAGTGGGTGTGGCTGAAAATAGTGAGCCTGTACTTTCATCCTTCTACTCAGAGTAGGTTTCCCACTAGTCCTTGATGCGGGGGCTGTGTTTGAGAAGTGATCTTTTCCCGGTTGGAAAAATCAGGGATTGAAAAATAACCTTCTAGCATATTTAACCATTAATCTATAGTGTTTGCATCTATTTGACCCTTGAATATGGGAATGTCAAAGTTAACTTGTACCTTAAAGGGTGTGGTGCTTCTAGAGTAGATGTTGGCGGTAAATACGTTGCCCATGGGTAGGCACTGAAGGATCTGAGCAAAGTTGTCCATCATCATGCTCCTTTCTCTCCTGAGGGCTTCTTCAAGCAAGATTTTGATAGGATCTCTTGCCCCCTCATCTTTATTTTCATCTGCCATAGGAGGTTGTTGAGATTTACGATGCTGGTTTTACAAAGGTTCAACCAGTTCAAGCCTTAACTCCTTATATCCCAACCTCATTGGGCACATGCGAAGAAAAATAGTTAAAGAGAAGATCGCTCTGATACCACTAATTCATATTTAAACTAGAATAGAAAAAATCACAAATATAACCATAAATACAAAGATGCGTCAGAAATAATACTTCATTTCATTAATGTAAAATACTGAAATATGCTTACAAATAGAAATGGAAATAAACGACCTAAGGTGATGGTAGCTTATCTTTGGGAAGAGATGTGGCAGCTACATGCCTCTGAACTGTCTTAAAATGAGGCTTGAAGGCCTATGTAGTGTTGAGAAATAATGTAAAAACCTAAACATCCAAAAACCTAACCCTAGGAGAAGAAGCGCCAAACAATGTGCCCCGTTTCAGGTAAATTGATACATCAACTTCCTAGGGTCGTAACTTTGGCATACAATCTCCATTTGACACGTAAAATACCTCGTTAGAAAGATCTGTCCAAGGACTACAACTTTTGAGTTAGAAACATCGGTCAATAGACCCATGTTACTCCCATATTTCTCAAAAAACATCGTTTAGAGCCTCAAAACGGCTCTGGATGTTCAGGACCCAAAAAACTGCTAAAAATAGTAAATTGTGCTACAATTAAGAAACTGGAAAACTGAAAGAGATAGTTTGGGGGTTCAAAGTGGGATAGGTGGGTGGACACCAATATACACTTGGATGAATGGAAGATATTGTGAAGCATGCAACCATGATAAAGGAAGTCAACATCCAGAAGATCATGAAGACTTGACCAGGAAACCTGCTAGAACGATGTGAAGACTTTGGTGGAAGTATGAAAATATGAGGACCCTTGACATCAAAAATCACTGGGAGATGTGTCAACATGTACACAATATGATTGATGCCTACAAGGACATGTCACTAGAAGAAGACCATCACCAAAAGGTAATTTGTAATTTGTTTTTGGTGTCTGGCTCTCGGAAAAGTTTAGGTATGTGTGTAGGATCAAGGAAAGGAGTGTTTTGAAGGATGTCACATCTATGTACCTTGTGATCTAGAAAAATAAATGTTGAGAAAAAGTGTAGACGTATGAACTTATGAAGGAAGCCCCAAATGTAAAGCGAAGGAGGATACTTTCCAGGAAATAAGGAATGACATGACGGAGGAAAGTGATGGATGGTTGAACCCTACATATGAAGAAATTGATGACATCGAAGTCTTGAATCATCAGTCAACATGAATACCCTATAAAGCATTGATGATAAATTCCTTGGGTAAGAGGGAGCTCCTGGAAGTTCCTATGAGAATAGGAACTTCAGCAAGTTTCTAAGTAGAGAGAAACTTGGGACTCGTCCATGGTTAAGAGGAAGAGTTAGGCATGACATTCTTGTCTTCAATTTGGAAGAAATAATGGAGGATTTTTTAATCATCTCACATCTCACACTCTTTGAGGATGTAGTAGGGACTCCAAGACAAGAGTTGACAAGAGGACCGGTATTCTTGAGGGATGTTAACCCAAGATGAGAATAATCATAGTAGGCCATACTCAGAGAAAACTTGAGTGGGTACAACCCTAAGAGAGATAATGATGATGTGTGTCTATCAGTCATTGGTCTCGCCAACATTGTGTGCTCTAATCTATGTGAGAGATAGAGTTGTTAGTCAAGGCCTTGCAAAATGGAAATAATGTTGGTTGAAATGATGCTATAACAGATGGATTGCAAATTTGATTATTCTTATGAGAAATTCTTCAAATTGAAAATGACCAAGTACCATTATGAATACCTCCCTAGTTAAGAGGGAGTGTTGAAGAAAGTGTAACTAGGTTTGGTCTTCATAATGACACGATTTTTGTATTTGATGTAATAAAAGAGAACAAATTATTTTTGTAATCTTGCTACATGGGTTTCATGAGAATGAAGTGTCACTAGGTGAAATACTTATTCTTGATGTCTATAGGATTTATTTATATGTCAAAGAGTCATATCATGTGTATAGAAACTCTTCATCAATTCATGTAAATATGTAAAAGCCTTGAAATTTGTGTAACAATCCTCTAAGACCAAGATCGATGCCTCAAAAAGCAAGCCTTTCAAAGTATGCAAATAAAGCAATAAGGGAATAATCATGTCAGCTCGAAACAAATGAATATATATATATATATATATATATATATATATATATATATATATATATATATATATATATATATATATATATATGTATGTATATGTATACGTATATGTATATATATCATGTAGCTTGAAACAAATAGTCACGTCAGTTCATCAACATATGTCAGCTCAATTATATGTGGATCATTACTATAAATACCTAGGATGGGTCAGTAAAAATGACACAACAAATTTCGGATGCCACTGATGAGCTGCAGTAAGGAAGTCGCAATCATGAAGAGAAGGGAGCTAAAGTCATGGAAAAAGGAGTTGTAGTGAATGAAGAGAGAATCCACAGTAAGCCACAGTAAGGGAGCCACAGTCAAGAAGAGACAAACTTCTCACATCCGCAGATAGAAGAAGATCCATAATAAGGTATCATTGCACCTTGACCAAGGTTTTAGGTGCAGCCTTGACCAGATCTCAGAAAGATAATAAAACTACATCATTGCTTTTTTTTTATCGGTAAAATATTGATCTCGACATACCTGTGATCTAAAGGTGGAGTCCTTCTATACATGGAGTAGAAAATTCTGTGTGTTATCGTGAAATCTAGGTAATCAATATGGAAGTGATGTTTGTGCATCACTCTTGACATACATATCTCAGATTACCTAAAGCCTCAATGATGATCTCAATGACATAGAGAGAAGTATGATCATCCTCGGTGGTGCATATCTCAAAAATATGAACGACAATGGTTACCTATTGCTATCTGAATCTTAATCTAGCTCTAAACAGTCTTGGCATGACTGTGATAGAATATTGGATATACCACAAAGAGATTTGGATATGTATATAAATGTCTTAGTTCTTTTACTTCAGTACATAATCTTGCATTACCATATCAGATCTCAGTGCAATGATAATTTTGGTTACTGTCTCAATGAAAAACGAAGATATTGGCTTAGTCTCACATTGGCTAATTTCAATCTCAGTATAATGAGAAGGAGCGGGATCACATTATCATAGTCAGAGAAGTGTCAAGGTATTGGTATCTCACATGATGATGGAAAGATATTATCAAGTTATCTCAATATATATTCATAATGCTACTTAAGTTATGATCTTGTTCTCATGGATCTTAATGGAGAAATCATGGTGCAACATTCACCTAGTTGAAGGAGCAACAAGATGATGATCTCGGAAATGATCGAGGAAGAGGATCGATGGCTTGGTCTTCATCAATGGAATCTATATAAGAATAATTTTGGTCTTGGTCTTGTGTCAAGGGTCATGGCCTTGGTATTCATCAATGGAATCTATATAAGAATAATTTTGCATGGGTTTTCCTATCCAAGAGGGAGAGGTTTTAGCCCTGGAAGAAAGCCAAATATTTTTGTTCTTGTCTCTTTTGTTTTTTATAGCAGTTTGATGAAGTTAACTCACCCATGCTAATAATAAAGTAAACATCAAACTAACATAAAAATTGTATAAACACTTCACAAAATTTTATCATGTATCAAAGTATCACTCTAATTATGCACGTCCTAGATTCTTCAACACTATTATTGTGTGGAGTTGTGACAATCCTTTTCATTATCCCTCTTGTAAACATTTCTATGAATATAAATTCATGTAAATAATGTGGAAATGTAAACATCATCTGGTTGAGGGAAGTGGACACAGATTTAGATATATTAGGAGGAGCAGTTACTTGTAAACCTAAGCCACTATATTTATTTAACCACCTATTTCACTAATGGATTTATGGAACTACTAGTCCAAGAATTGAATATAAAAAATGGGCTTCCTAAGTGAAGGACAATCCATGTAGTCTTAGTTCTCATGGAAAGCATGGGTGTGGTTGACATGTATAGAAATATACATGAAGCAAGGCCCGTTGAGCAACAAGGGTGGAAAACATAGAGACACACAAGACAAAAACAAGAAGGTATATTGGGTAGTGTTGTCAAGCAAGAGAGAGCTCGTCGAGGAAAGAAATAATAATGAATTTGCAAGGAAAGAGAATTGAAATCTTGAAATTGGTGGTGGATGTGGATATTTTGAGGAGAATTAGCTTCTCTCTAGCCTATGTTCTATATCTTGGGATTGTGTTCCCTACTGTTTTTGAGGCCTATATGTGTGTTTTTGATTCAGTTGTCTAGGGAGAGTTCACTGGAGCCAAACAATTAGTGTTAGACTTGGGGTTGATAAACTACTAGGGTGGTAGTTGGGGATAATAAGTCACTTGATAGGCTAAGACACCTAGATACTAGCTGAAAGGATTGATAAACTATTAAGTATTATTGGGGATGATAAACCACTTATGCACTTTCTTAGTAAGATGATAAACCACCTGGATAGTGGGATAATGACACCTACAATGCTAGCTTACAAAAGCCAGCTATTAAACCACCTAGATAATGTGTTCATTCTCTTAGACTGAGTTGTAATGCACTGAGCCTTAAATGAACCCCTGTGGTTGATTTTCTACTTAAGAGAGATCCATTATGGTGTTACTACTACGAAGTTGGTAAACCACTTGGAAAGTGGACACTTCTCCTTACCATATGTTAAATGATTATTGTTGAGAATAGCCTTGAGAAATTACCTCCTCATACTCTAAATCCATCTCAAGGGTGGTTACTTGAAGGAAATATTCCAGTTTAGTTGGCCTATGATTAGGTGGAGAGTTGAATTCACTCCCTCACTTTTTAGTCATTAATTCATACAAATAAGTGTATCTACTTGTGCTTTTGTTGCTTTACGAATGTTGAATAATGTTGTTATGGGTTATAACAATAAATGTATCAACATTTATTATGGAGGAGTGGTGTTATTCATGGTGGCTTTAATGATATGCATATGTGATTGTTATCATAGTTTGAAAGGGATTTGCATGTCCCTATGACTGCTCATACTTTCTTGAGTTCGGGGTTAATTACATAACATGTATGGTTATTTTTTTAGTTTAGTTGATTGCCACTAGGTGTGATTTCTATTGTTTGTTATATCATGAATGTCATGGATATCTATTATTTATGGACTGGTGAATTTTTTTTTTGATGTTGTGTGTGGCATGTTATATCAGTGGATTTGATAGTTCCTATTGGATCTAGTGTGTGATTAATGGACTGTTTTGTATATAAATTCACAGCTAAGACTCAGTTATAGTTTAATCTAATTTTGTTCCTGTGGGTAGGTATGTTGACATTTTATTTCCCTTGTTATGGCCATGTTTAATGCCTTGAATGTTGGAGTGGGAATGAGATATTCATACATGTCTTAATAACGGTGTTGAGAATTTCTCATCATCAAGAATGGATTTTCAACTTATTGAAGCTATTATGACTTCTAAGCCTTTTCATCACTAAACAACAACCTTGCACTCTAGATGAATGAGCCCTTCTAAAATTGCAATAGATTTGGATTCTACGGAGATGGAGAAACATTCATCCAGAGACTGATACATTTATGTCTTGGGAAATATAGATGTGCCTCTGTAGGACAAGAATCTCAATGTTTATTAACAAAAGTTGTAGAATAATAGGAGGCATAGAGTTAATAGGAGCAGGGGACAAGAGACATTCTCACTACTTGTCATGAATTTTTCATGTCGGGCCATGTTAGGTTGCTAAGAGGCTTTGAGGAAAGTGGACACGTTCAATAGAAGGCACGGGGTGAGAAAAATTCCATCGCCTACCAATAAGAATTGTTGTTGTTATGTGGAGGTGAGACAATGGTCCCTTCCCAATGTGGGCACATTAGCTTTGTTGACAGAGTGTGTGGTAGGAAAACCCTCTCCATTTTTTAACAAGAAAATATTGTTTTTCACAGAGGAGTGGAACTTGGTGGTACCCATGAATTATATTAAAGTGGTAGATTCCATTTGGAACATGAATGACATGTACTTGTGGCATGGCGAGGTTGCCAACATGGAAAATTGTCAATGTGACATGTGGTAGGTAGATATGGCCTCTTGAATGGCCTAGTGGCTAGTTTTTGGATTACACGTGACACCTCTAGAGGATTTAATGTGGAAAAATGACATCATCTTGACATGAGTAAGATGTAGTGGGATTAGTTTACATGGAGGATAGGTTGATGTAGCACATAAGGACACATAACAGTGGTTTTGTGGCACCGCTTGGATTGGTTTCATCATGTGGAATTGGAATAGTAGCACATGTGGTTAGGAGCCGCTTGGCCATAGATCTTGGCACCACAAAGTTATTGTCTAGTGCCTATTGGTAATGACCTACAACGGAAAAAATCTATAGAATTAGAACCATCCCTTTACGTGACATAGATGGTCATGCCTACCACACCATAGAGATTTGAATGGAAATGGTGGAACTATGGAAATATGACATGGCATGTGTCATTGTGGATATCAAATGAGGTGGTAGCACCACGTGGGTACCATGTGGTAGATCCTTGCTAATTTGGTAAGAGTTAAGGGGCCCAAACTTCAAGTGGGCATAACTTTTAATATAAATGTTGGATTGAGAAAAAATTCATATCATCGAAAATCTCTTAATGAGCTAAATGCAATGGTGCTATCCAAATTGAGTTCCACAGACTTTGGATGACAAGGAATTTTGTAATATGATCAAGTGATCAAGTTTAGTGCTCAAAATTTAAAGTGTTCAAAAGTGCTCGAAACCTATACTAGTGCTTGAGTCTCAGAGATCTTAATCCAACGCAACTCGTTTCAATCAAAACCAATATCGTATGCTCCTAATCTTGCGTTTTGATCATTTCCCCAAACAAACAAAATTTTAAAGTTGGGTTGTAGGTATGCCTAGTCAATAGTCCATAAGTTGACTAAGCATGTCACTAGGTAGGGTGATTGTATTTTTCTTGGGCAATGTTTTGCTGACAAGTTTCATTTTTTTATTACTTCGTGGATGGTGCAATTCTATTGGTTTATGGTGTATTGAGTGGCTGAATTAGAATAGGCCATGTGCGCCAATGGGAAGCTGCCATGTGGCCTCTAGGTGGAAGTTAAAACTTTGGTTGAGGGTCGATGCACCGCACGGGATTCAAGCACCATACCTTCCATTGAGTAGTAAGACCAACTACCATTGCACCATCACACATGTTTCTTCACCATATGGTTCTCAGCCTCTATTTGAATGGAGCATAAATGGCTTTTGGAGTTAAGGCTAGGGCTAAGCCCCAGCCTTGGTCCTCACACCCTCAAAACCAAGAGGCGGGACTATGGGCCACGGCTCAGCCCCAGTCCCATGGTCACAATCCCATTATAATTAACTCTTCACATAACCACAGGCAGGAGCAAAGGGGGTCAATCTCTAAGCATTTCTAGCAGGGGCTAGCCCCAGGGCCTATGGCCAATAGTATGACCTTAGTCTCTGACAATTGATGCACACAAAGTTTTTGGGACCTAACATGGTCTTATGCACCACCAATGTGCCCAGATTCGAAGACAGTTGGGGACCCGACTGACGGGGGTGGGCAGGTTATCCCTAGCCCCTAGGCACTTCCCCCCACATGACCTCAGATTTTGGAAAGTGGGGGCTAATGTACAATTTAACTGTCATAAAATTTCACCAATTAGGTGGGATTATATGCTAGGTTTGAGTGCCCATTCCAAGTTTGGGGTGCTCAAGCCAGGTTTAAGTTGAATTGTAGTATGGTTAACATAAGAAGTTCATGAGAGAGCTTGAGAGCTCATAACTTTTGGAGTTTTTATCCAAATTGAGCTTAGAAATAGGATGGTTAGGGATTTTTGGATGTTTAAAATCTATTGGCAATCTCTATTCTCTATTTTGAGCACATATATATGGTATTTTTGCAGGTTAGAGACTAAATGTCTATAGATCAGTCAAGGTTTGGAAGCAGTTATGGGAAATTTTTAGGCATGGAGAAGACCTTGTAGGGGTATTTTGACTTCCATAAGGTTACTATAGTAGTTCTAACTAGAAGGGTACAACCTAGTTTCAACTTCTATTATCATGAATTTTTGATTATATTTTTCAATGTGGAATTGAAGCATACACATGATGTTTTTAACTCATTTCAGTAAAGTATGTCATCTTTGAAGGAGATGTTTTGAGTTGTTGCTATTGTGAGATTTATTTGTAGGAGAACCTTACCTTGTAGGGGTAATAGTCAATTATTTACCTGCTGCAAATGTTTATGTACTTCATTGATACTGAATATATGAGTGGTTTATTCATGTTGACAGGCCTAGATATGTGGCCCAGGAGAGGTGAACTCCTTCAACAAAACTTTGCTTTTCTCATCTTTATGCCTTTACAGATAATGTGTGTTATGTTCATTATGTTCAGTTAAATATAAAGACTAATTCATGTTTGAAGAGACTGTTAGTTCTAGTCTTCGCAACCTATCACCAGGGATCAACATGAGCTCTTACTATGTCTCGTTTTGTTAGATGTTTTGCACATGAAGTTCAACACAAAACATGTCACAAGTGTGTCCATCAAAAGAAGCTCGGATGAAGCCCTCATTGATCATATCTTGCTGAGATCGACCAGGAGAGAGCCCTCTCTCAACCTGGTAGGGCTAACTACCAGGTTAAGCATGGTTGATGTTACCCTAGATCCTGCCTTTCTCAGCCTGAGGCAGATTTAGGCCCTAATAGAGACATTGAATAAAATTGTTGTTTGAAGACCCATTTTTAATCTTGCAAAGCGTTGACACAATCCTAAGTTTTGTTTTATTTGATTTCAAAGAAGAGGAATAAATCACCTAATCCAATTTTAGATTAGTTTGGTATGAGAGGGAGGTTGACCAAGTTACAAGATGGGTAGCAAAAAGAATCTCAAAGAGCTAGTGGAGCATAATTTGGATCTTCGGATTTAGAACATAGAATTGAGAAGGATGTTGGAGATAGTTAAAGAGGAAAATAGACACATGTGTTTTGTATTGCAGCAAGTTCTTGATGAGCAAGTTCTAGAAATCTCTACTCTTGCACTAGCAAGGAAAACATCTAGAATGAGGCCAGTGTGTGGTCATGGTTCAAATAGTGGGTTTGGACCATATTTGGAAGATGCTACATGTGATTTTTTCAAACTTCTTCAAGTAGCACACCATATTCTAGTGCAAAAGAGTGGGTGGCTAGAGTCATGTACAAGTTGGCCATCAACGTCATCATCAAAAGATGAAAATGAATGATAAATTTAAAGAGGTGATTAGTATCTCAAATTCCATTCAATTCTTTCATGTATAACAACAATTTTGCAATGTTTGAGCAACATACCGAGGGCATAGGTATGAATTTTCTTTCCAAGATGGGATATAAAGGTGGAGGTCTTGGAAAAAATGGTGAAGGTATTACCAATCCGATTATGGTTGATGAAATACCAAAGAACCAAGGATTGGGATATACCCGAAAGGATTTTGGAGAATTCTCCAAACATCTTGAGGTACATCAAACATCTTAGCATGATATGTCACCACATTTTGACAACCATCGATGCTGCAACTCTAGAGATAGGTATAACTCTCAAGAGTATATTCCAATTCATGGAAATTTGGAATACTTGTGGAATGAGTATCCTTGTACATTTTGTGAAGCTTTTGACCATTTCATGGTTGTATGTGCGCAACATATGATAATGGTTAAATGATTGAACCAAAATTTTGGCATCAAGCATAATGGCTTTCTTTTGCATGAGATAATTGCTATGTTAGAAAACAATAAGAAGGTTTTATGTGCTCATTGCAAAGTGAATGAACATGACACTGAACGACGTTGGAATTTGTATCTGAAGCTTCACTCAAAGAAAGGTAAGGAGATTATATTTCATAATGCAAGGAAAAAAAAGGTGGTAAAGAGGAATCTCCACAATCCTAAGCATCCTTCAAGAAAAGAAGATGCAAGAAGAGAACTTGTAAGACTAGGAGAGGTAAAGTTTGGGTACACTTATTGTAAAGTTGTTTTGAATTTTTTGGTAAATACTTCTTGTTATTACCTATTTAGCTACTTTTGTAAAGTGAACATTATTGTCACCATGTTCAACAAGTAGATGTTTTCATTAATGTGTGTATTGACATTTTATAAATCCACATGTTCAATTACTTTTGTGAATGTACAAGATTGTCGTTCAAAGTTGTCTACAAATTGACATATGTTCGCTGATACAATTTTTCGATTTGAAATTTGTGTGAACTAAATATTTGTTTTTAATATTGTATAATATGACTATGTATTGTAGGAAAGGTCAATCATATCATGGAAAATTTTATAACAGTGTACTTTTCATGTAAAAGCTCAACTTGTCTTGACAATGAGCCACATTTGCTGGCTCGAAACGCGTCGACGAAAGTCTTTCTATATGTGATTTACGCCGAAGCTCTTCTTATAACTGTTATGGATCACAGAAGTCTCAATTCAACAGAATTTATTTTGTTTTTGATTTCCAAGATGGAGTCAAGTTTGTCTTCAAATTTCTAAACTTGAAGATCAATTATTTTTGGAGCTGTACAAAAATGAGCTTAAAGAGAATGTTAAAATTCCACTCATCAGTATTTTGTTCCTGCAACAATGATAAAAATGTTGGCTTGATCCTTAACAAGACATCAGGTCTTCATGAAAATGATAAGTGAAGTGCCCTGATTGGGGCTTTAAAAGCACCAATTTAAAATTTTACAATTTGTATTGGATTTTTGGGTATTTTGAGTTTCAGCCTCTTTATATTGACTAGCGAAGTAAATTTTTGGAGTCAAAAAATTCCTAGTGGAGAGGTGTGATCATGTGATCAAGTTTAGCACTCGAAATTCAAAGTGCTCAAATATGCTTGAAACCTATACTAGTGCGGGTATCTCTACAATATAAATCCAACACAACTAATTTCACTCAAAACTGATATCGTATGCTCCCGATATGATGTTCTAATCATTTTTCCAAACAAGAAAAATTTTAATGTTGGGCTGTAGGTATGCCCAATGAGTAGTCCATATGATGACTAGGCATGTGACTGGGCAGGATGATTTTATTTTTATTGCACAACATGGTTTGTTGACAAGTTTCTTCTTTTCATTGGTTCGTTGATGGTGCAATTCTATTGGTTTATGGATTGTTGAAGTGGTCAAATTAGAAGAGGCCACATGGGCTAATGGGAGGTTGCCATTTTGCCTCCAGGTGGTATTTAAAATTTTGGTTGAGGATTGAAGCACCCCATGGGATTCAAACACCAGACCTTCCACTGAGCAATAAGAATAACTACCATCACGTCATCGCACATGTTTCTTAGCCATATGGTTCTCGACCTTTATTTGTGTTGGAAATAATACTGAGAGGGGGGGGGGGTGAATCAGTATTAGAAATTTAATAGTATTTCATTTCCATAAACAAATTTATATATGCTACTTCTGTTAATGGAACTTGCATATATATGAAACTGTGTTTATAGCAACTAGCGTATACCTTGTAAACTTATAATTTAGTGAGTTGATATTTAATATGTGTATCAGAACCATATAAGCAGTAACAGGGACAGTAAAAATAGAGCAGATAATCACACACAAGAACACAAGATGTAAGGTGGAAACCCAATGTGGGTGAAAACTACCTACTACAATTCGTCTCTATCTTCTTTTAATAAGAAACTTCTTTTTACAATATTTTTGTACTGGTGCAGTCTTATACCAGTACGTGGGCTTCTACTTGCAGAAGGCTAAAACCTTCTCTCATTCTCTAGCTTCCCTTGGAAGGGAGTTACAACCCCCTTATATCTTGTACTATCTGATGTAATAGTACATAGGTGTTGACTTGTAGAAGGCTACAACCTTTTCTTTTCTTCCAGGGACCACATTTCATAAATTTTCAAACTGGATCCATCAATAGCATCAATCAAACATCAAAATATATCTGCATCAATCAATCTCCCTTTCACTAACAATCACTTCTTTGAATGTTGTAACCAGAATATAATAACAGTACCAAAACCCAAACCAGAATGCAAAACACTACAACAATAACAGAAGTAGCTAAAACATATTTTATGAGACGTACACTACTTCAATGTGTCAGACTTGCATGCATACACGCTTTTCTCAAGGAAAACCTACGTATATGTTGTTTTGAAATGTTGAACTAGCGTGTATATGAGCCCTTGTTATACTAAACCTATGTAAAGATTTGTAAAAGATGATTTACGCTTTACAACTATTCGGACATTAGTTATACCCAGATCATCAGATTTACAGAATAAGGCATGCGCCAATTATAAAAGATAAAAACCACACAAAGATACTTCTCTTCAAGCCTTAAGATCTTGACCCATCAATAGATCTTATCCTTCTTCAAGCGCTCAGGTTCCTCCTTGATTCAGATCTAGCTATGCACCATAACCCAATCACTAGTATTCTAGATCTTTCTCTTCGTTATATATTCAATACTTGAGTGCCTTTGCCTAATGATCTCCTCCTCCTTTTATATACTTAGGCCTTACTCAATACCATGGTCCAAAACCACTTAGAAGCAATACCTTGGACCAAATACATGGGTTCAACACTTCGAACAAGATACCTTGGATCAATACCATGGGTCAACATACCACGGACCAAAACCATGTTTTCCAACATGTACGTGTTTTCCTTTGCATGAAAGTGCCTGTATATGCATACATGCCTTTTGGTCAACAAACATGTGTGTATACATGATTTTTTCATGGGAAACCTGCGCATACCCCTTCTTCCTTCATTTTGAGAGCCTCAACTATGATCTGACATCTGAGTGAGTTGCCATCAAGGACAACACCTGTGTCATAGTGAAAAATCTGTGTCATAATGCCAACAATCTCCCCCTTTGGACTTGATGGCAACCCCAAGTCACTCTCCCCCTTTGTCATCAAGTTCAAAGGGCTATGCTCCCCCTGAGTACATGCTGAAATCTCTGATATGTTGAAGTGTGTTGTTCATACTCGAACAAGACTCTATACATCATAAATGACCTTCCTATCACCAACGACTCACACATACATCCATATATCAACCAAGTGGGGATATACCAAGATTGACTCATCCACCCAACCAAGTCGGGATACATCAAAAGTTTATACATGTTAAAACAAGAACATTACATCATCCATCCCAAGCATAGTGGGGAAACAAAATAGGTCATTACATGACCTTGATAATAACAGATAGACATAACATAGAGACATAATATCTAAAACAAGATAGTTAGCAACAACTATCATCAACAACATCTCTCAATCACCATCATCAACCATGATCTCCCTCTACACTTGTTCCACTTGAAACAAAAGCAACTGAGAAATTATGCCAAGATCTTCTAAGATAACGCCAACAATGCATTATTAGAAGTATATGCTCCCCCTGAACGTGTGGCAGATGATCATTGTCAGACCCATATCAGACTCTTTTCATCCTGAGTTTGTCTCACTGATATTCTTCAAACCAACATATACACGACTGTATCCACTGCAACCGGCCTATGTATGCGAATACGTTTCATGAAACTTGTGTACAACCACTTTCCTCTGAAACAGGTAAGTATCAATGGTAAAAATATGCATCAACTAGTCCCAGTTTCTATTTGAGGTATTCAAATGTCTCTCTGGGCAATGGTTTGGTGAATATATCAGTAACCTGTTCCTTGGAGGAAACATACTCTAATTTGACCTTTTGTTCAAGCACTTGCTCCTGGAGAAAATGATATTTGATAGGTATGTGCTTGGTCTTGGAATGCATGACAGGATTCTTTGAAATACTAATTGCAGTTGTATTATCACATAGAATGGACAAGGGTGGAGTACATGTGATTTGAATGTTTTTCAATGTTTGCATCATCCAAAGAAGTTGTGTGTAACAAGATGCAACAACCACATATTCTGCTTTAGCTGTAGATAATGCAATTGAACTTTCTTTCTTGCTGAACCAAGACACTAATCTGGAACCCATGAATAATGCACCACCACTAGTGCTTTTTCTGTCATCCATGCTTCCTGCCCAATCTGCATCTTTATATGCATGAAGTGTAATATCTGTATCTCTGGGATACCATAAACCAAAGTTTTGTGTCCCTTGAATATTTTAAAAATCCTTTTGACTGCTTGAAGGTGTGCTTCCTTTGGATTTGCTTGGAATCGTCCAACTATTCCCACTGCATGCATGATGTCTGGTTAGGTACCTGTTAGATAGAGTAGACTACCAATCATGGATCTGTAGGTTGGTTGATGCATTGCTGCTGATTCATCATTTGTGCTGAGGATTCATCCTATTACCATAGGGGTACATACTGGTTTAGCATCTTCCATTCCATATTTCTTCAAGATCTTCTTGGGGTACTTTATTTGTGATAGAAAAATACATCTTTATTTTGTTTAACTTGTAAACCAAGAAAATATGTGAGTTCACCAAGGAGGGACATTTCAAATTATTTTTGCATTACCAAAGCAAATTTTTGACTCATGGGTTCTTCATTACTACCAAAATGATATAATCAACATACACAACAAGTATTAGCAATTTGTCATTGTCAATTTTTATATATAGACTGCTATCAGCTGATCCTTTTGAAAAACCTTGTTGATGAAGGTATTTGTCAAGATGATAATACCAGGCCCTTGGAGCATGTTTTAGACCATATAGAGCCTTTCTAAGTCTACCTAAAAGTTTTGGATCATTTCCAAGGATGAATCCATCTGGTTGCTCAATATATACTTCTTCTTCTTCTTCTAGATCTACACTAATAAAGGCATATTTCACATCCATTTGATATACTTTGAACTTCTGAAAGCTAGAAAGAGCAAGGAACATTCTTATGGCTTCAAGTCTAGCAACAGGCGCAAAAGTTTCTTCAAAGTATATACCTTTTGGTTGAGCATATCGTTTACAAACAAGTCTAGCATTTTTTCTAACAACTTCCCCATTTTCATTCAACTTGTTTTTGAATATCCATTTGGTACCAATGACATTCTTATCATGAGGTCTAGGAACTAATTCCCAAGTATTATTCTTTTCAATTTTCTCAAGCTCTTCATTCATGGCCTTGACCCAACATTCATCTCTGCATGCTTCATGTACATTTTGTGGTTCGATGGAGGAAAGCAATGCTAGATAGCTTGAAGCTTCTATAATAGTTCTTCTTGCCTATACACTTTCCTCTTTCTGAACCAAAATTTGAGTCTCTGGATGATTTTTCTAAACATATCTTGATGGATACTTTTCCTCTGCCATTATCCACTCTTCTAGTGCTTCATTGGTTTCTTCTTCTTCAGCATCAGTCTAATTTGATGTGGAAGGATAATCCTCATCTTCTTCCCACTCTTCTATTTTTACCTGCTTTGGATTTTTGTCTGCTTGATCAATCACAACATCAATACTTTCAACAATTGTCACTAGTATTTTATTATAACACTTGTATCCTTTACTTCAGGAAGAGTAACCAAGGAGAATGCCTTCATCTTCTCTAGGTTCAAACTTTCCAAGTTTTTCATCAGTCCTTTTGATGTAACATTTGCTTCCAAAAGCTTTGAAGTATTTTACAGCAGGAGTCTTACCATACCAAAGTTCATGAGGAGTTTGAGTGTTGTTTACTCGAACATTTGTTTTGTTGAGAATAGTGACGGCAACAAATGCAGCTTCACCCCAGGAGGTTGCAAGAGTTCCAGACTCATCTAGCATAGCTATTATAGGACAAATTAACCTCCTAATCAACTCAGAGATGAAAGACAAGATGACTAAAGCAATGATCACAATTGTAGGCCGAGAATCCACACTAATGCTCTCTATACACTGACAACCTACTTTATAAAGCTTTCTACCAAGCATAAAGGAGCATTAGTCAGCCTGCTAACTCTTTTTATTAGACTAGGGGGAGCGTTAGTGAACTTAAGTGATGTTCAAAAGGTCATGCTAACGAATCTACTCATAAATATCTAGATATTAAATCCCTAAATTTGTGTAAGAAAAGCAAGGAAACTCCAAAAATCAAGGTATTTGGATAAATTCTATTCTAAGAATGAAGTCAAATGGGAAAAATCTTGTAAACAAGGTAGGTTCATGGTTTATTCAGGAAAATTCAATTTCTATATAAGAAATGAGAGGGCCATTGCAAAAGGGGTCAGAGCATTTGGAAGGATACCACATAGAGCTGTTGTGAACTGTCATATTCTTGAAGGAAATACCTAAAAGAAGGAGAGAGAGAGAGAGGAAGAAGGGCTAAGGAAGGCCGATACAATGAATTGTTGTAATCACTCTTCCGTTCTGAATATAGAACTGCAGTTGTGTTCCCTACTCCAAAGTGTTGGTGATATTGTGCATTTATTTGTTCATTTTGATGCTTGTCGAGTTGAGTAGTTAAGTTATACATTTATACATGTTTGTTATGGATTCTTACATTCGCTTTTAGAAGCATATGTTGTGATTGGTTTGCCTTGTCCTTTGGGTAGGAATTGTCTTGGAGCCAGCTTAGAAGGAGTTCTTCTTGCCGCACGAAGATCCCTAAGCGAATCTAGAAGGAACCAAAGGTGATCCTCTTTCCATACCTTGTCAATTTATGTTTCATAGATGAACATGTGTGTAACTGGTAGCTTTTGCAGATAATCTTACAGTTTGTTGAAGGTCCCGGGAAGGCCTTTGAGGGTAGTTTTCATCCCGTGCATTTTACCCCATAGCAGAATTGGCGACTCCGCTGGGGACTATACATCTAGTTCCCGGTTACCCAGACTCCTCTAATTTCTTCTCTTTCTTCTATGAGCTTCCCACTTCTTCAAATCCTTTTCTGATCCATCATCTATCTTGTTGCATCCTGTAAGGTTGCATTCTCCTCAGAAACCGATCCTAAAAGCCTTCTTTTTGAGCTATTTCCCTCACTAATACAGGTTTCTAGTCTACACAAAGCTTTATAAATCTCTTTGATTGTGCACAGGGAGCATTAGTGGCCAAAATAACTCTCTATTTACAAAGAAATAGAGCGTTCATCTCCCATTTCCATGTTTTTCAGAAGATTTTGTGGACCAAAAGGGGGGGAACTTGTCTCAAGGGCTAAAGTAAGATCTGTAATAGTATCATGTTAACAAATTTGGTGTCTTGAAAATTTATTTTTAAGAAAATGTTCCTTCTGTCGAAATAGTTGTTGGCTACTTCATTTTGGTTTTTAGTAGTTGTTAGGGAATATTGAGAAAAGAAACTTTTAGTTATGCAAGTGTTGAATGGTTTTAGATGTACTGACAAATACATCAATATGTGAAATGATACATGTGTAGAATATGACTTGTTTGCATAAGAAATTGATTTTTTTTTCAAAGCATTGTTCTGCATGGTTTGTTGATTTGAGAGTCTCACCATATTCATACATCAACACCCCTACTAAGGACAAATAAGCAAGTAAACTAAACTTTACATTAAAATCAATCAATTACTCTTTTTTGAGAAAACAAACATTAGCTAGATTAGGACCTTGGGATAAGCATGTGAGTAAAATGCCCAAGGTTGAAAATCAAAACTAGTGTCATTAATGAGTGAAAAATCCTTCTACACTCATATTATCAGGACCACTCCACTAACAATAGAGTAAATACAAGACAACAACTGATTGTAATTGAAGGTAGCCCACCTTCTCTTACAACTCCTTTGGGAATTCTGTGTATTAGGGGTCCCTTCAGGGATTTCAGAACTGAGTCGAGGACTCAGGTATCCTGTCCACATAGTGTGCTATCTACGACTATGTCCCCACTGGTAATTTCTGTGATTTGAGGTATCTGTAGTGGCCAAAAATTCTAGGTACTTACCTAAGGTGACTCGGACGGGCTATCTTGATACCTAAAACAGACGGATCTACTTTGTCTTTAGCTTTTGGGAGGGTGCTCATCTTCACGAGAGCACTTGGCCCCTCAATCTAAGGTTCTGGCGAGGCTCAAAAGTAACCGTAACTATACATTTGGCCATCCTTCTTCGTTATTCATTGAGAAACTGGGTTTCATCTCCAGTAATTGATGCTTATCAGACGAGGTATTTTCCCTTTGTTTGTTGATTGACATATTTAGTGTATTTTTTCTTTTTAGGTACCTGAGTGCCATTGTTTTTAAGACTTTAAAGAATATCACATTAAAATATATTTGATAAAACTTAATAGTCATTGTGGCTACATCTGGCCCTCACCGTCAATCCAGATGATTGTTAGGATTTCCTCCACTCATTGTGGAGGATCCACCGAGTTCCATTGACTCGGATTCCTCATCTTCAAGGAATCAGTGTACTAAATTTCACACGGGATCTGTGTGGACAATCGATGATTCTAGTTTGTTGGAGGATTTCATTACAAAAGGATTTCATCCTCATTTTAACACTCCGCTTGAAAATGTGTCAGAACCTGTCGTTACTCTTGCGGTATCTATACTTCCTTCTTTAGTAGGTGGAACTTTCCCATCTATCCAGTTGACGCCTCAAGGGTTGTGGAATTATAGAGACACTGATGGTCCTCTACCACTTCCCTAGTCGACGATCATTACAACACTGGTAATGTGGAATCCCGCTATCTCGTTCATCCCAGGTACTGCAACTCACATAACACTCTCTATAAGTGAAACCCAGTAGATGCGAGGTTCCACTCCTATGGTGCCATAAAGCATACCTTCGACTAGTGTCACATATAGTGCTCCATATAACACTAAATGCGGCACTATGGGTGTGATTCTAGTTTACCAACAACAAGGTGGGCCGCCAATGTACAGTTCCAACCCCCAGATTCAAATATCTAGGGTAGTTCCCAATATGCACATGCTGACGGGGAATGTCACATTTCCCCTACAATTCTTAGGCATGCATCGACAGTTACTGATTGACATCAGTGTTCCCTCTGTCAATCAAAGCCATATGGTTAGTTCCGTGTAAATTGGGAATCTACAAGGGATTCCCACCCAATCCATGGGGGCACCCTACTCACAAGCTCAGATGAATTAAGGGAGCACCACTTATACTAGGGGCAACTTCATACCCCAGTATCAAAATCCTCATCGAAATCCACTCTACAACACCATACTACAAAGCAACTACTACACCACATAGCCCATGTACACCATGGGGAACCAAACGATGGGAGGAGCACAAAGCTCCTCAGGTCATCTGTCATCACCATGGTCCAAGTCAGGGGCACCCAAAAACTTGCCTTTCTTGGCAACATTGGATATTCCTAACTTATACAAGTTGAAAAACGACTCCATCTACCACAACTTACAATGGCCACCAATCCCGCATAAAATACCGATGGACATTCCTAAGTTCGATGGAAAAAAAGGGGAGGATCCGGGCACTCATGTCACCACCTACCATCTCTGGTGTGTTTCTAACTCTATGGTGGATGACAGTGTCCGATTATGTCTTTTTCCCTGCACCGTTATTGGAAATGCAGCAAAGTGGTATATTGAGTTGCCATGGGCATCAGTGAATACCTTTGACGCTTTAGCGATGGAGTTCCTAAAGAACTTTCAGTTACCTATCCGTTATGAGATAGGAACAGAGCTCCTTACTTCATTTCTTCAGGATACTACCACCCACATCTATAATCATATCCATGAATGGAGACATAGGTGGAGGCTAGTCAAAGCTCCCATCCCTGATTTTCTCTTAATAGACTGGTTCTGTAAGTCGTTACTCCCACAAATCACTAGAGATGTCGCTTTAGGTGGTGCAGTCACAGAGGACCAATCCATACATCACGCCTAGCACTAAGATTTAACTTATTCACAGTCTGGCACTCTCTACGACATTATCCCCTATGCTCCCAGTAACCCAAATATTCCCACCACTCAGCACCCTAGAGCGCACGTCGACGGGATCGTCGGTACAACCTCCGGGGTTGTTGTAAAACAACTCAGTGGTTCCATTGCCAAGCTGGTAGTGGACGCCTCTACCAAAGCAACTTCTCTTCCTACCACCATGGTTAATTCTATGCAGTCCACATAGAAATCTGGTAGCAAGAACAAGAAGAATAAGAACAAGATTGCTCCTTCTGAGGAGCAGTCATCTAAGCAGCCCAACTTGAAACAGAAAGCCACTATGCCTACTGATGTGAAAAAGGATAAAGGCATTAACTATTCATGCAATTTCTGTCTTGAAGAACACGTAACCTGGCATTGTCTGCGTCTTCAAGAATGCATGGATTACCTTGCTAAGAAAGATTTTGGTAAGGCACCTGCTGTCCTTAGAAATCCTTTTCCTACTCAACAGTCGAAAAATCTCATTGCCAACCAACTGCAATCGATGTAAGGGGGCAGTGACAGTTCGCAACATCCTTCAGCTGGTGAAGGAAGTTCTACCATTTACACATTTGAAACAATAGAACTAGCCACAAGAGCCAAATCTTATGGATCTCCTATCGCTCTGGCAGCAGAACCATCCATAGGTCAAAACACATTGTCGCCCAATGATTTGCATATCAAAAGGCCGGTTGAGGACATTGTAATTTGACCCCCCAATGGGGCACTTCGATGCACAACGCACAACACATCTGCACATGCTGCCCAACATTACAACATCGTAGAGGATTTGGCGCAAGGACCGTCGGCTATGTCGGCGCTCATAGTCTTACAAACATGCCCTAGCCAAAGGAAATCTTTTCTTTCGGCTATCGAGGGTATTGAATCTATGGATTCCATGCTTGCTATTTTTGACATGGACAAGTGTAAACCTCCCCTTTCCCACCAGCGTGCGTTTCAAGTGCATATCACTTTGAAAGGTAAAGGTATACAATGAATTGTCTTCGTCGAAGGTGCTTCAACCTGCATCATGTTGGCTTCATGTTGGCTCACCTTGGGTTCCCCAACCCTCTCCCTACTATTGAACTCCCTTAAAGCTTTTGATGGCCACAACTTTGTCACAAAAGGATACCTAGCCAGCTTTCCCATCACTTTGGCTGGGAAAACAATAACGGTGGGTGTAGAAGTCGTGAACAAAGAACTCGACTATAATTTGTTGCTGGGTCGCAGTTGGACATATGCCATGACAACCAATGTATCCACTATCTTTTGTATCATCCTATTTCCATTGGATGGAAAGGTCATTACAATGGACAATTGTCTTTCTGCACCCCTGATTATTTACCATTACCAAATGGCTCCATAACCCTAGTAGGAGGTGTAACTGATAGTTTTGTCAGTATAGGCACCGAGCTATTGAAGGATTCCTCCCTGATGGGTCGTTTTCCTCTTCTATTGCTGCAGGTTCCACAATTAGTCAACATGCTTTAATCAATTCCTCATGAACTGATAAATCCCTAGATCGTAATGGAGCCTTCAGACCTTGACACATTCGGAGACCAGATGCCGCTATCACTAGCTAGATTGGCCTACCAAGGCATTCAATCAGCATTCCCATCTCTAGTCATGTTGGTTATCACCGACGGTACCATCCCCCTTCCCATAACCGCTCCTCCTTTAGATCCATGCGATCAACTCCCATCAACGGATAAAGCTGTTGAAGAAATCATGAGTTTTGGAGAGAAACATTGGGAGGATTAGCATATTTGGGGTCCGACATCTTACCTGAACATGATGCCTCTTCAAGTCCCAACCTTTGACACAAATGAAATAATTTCCCCACCCTATACAAGAATTCAAACTCTTGGGGTGGATGAAAATATGGACGACACTTCTGAGTCATTACCCATAGATATTTCAGTCACAACACGCACCATGGAAGACATCCAGATGAGAGTAGATTACAGTCCTCAGGAAACTGCAAGCTCCACCTACCTACATGAGGAATTCCATGAAGCATTTGTTTGGTATCACGAGGAAATGCTCGACTTTCATCTGTCCTTTGTCGTGCATGAGATCCAACTTTACAATGAGGAAAAACGAAGTGGGTGGCCAATTCCTTCCCTCGAAATAGCCATTGAACCCATGCCCGGCCCCACTGCTAAATAAGAACACCTAATATACCTCAAACAACTGGATAAAACTCGTCGAAATGCTGATCTAGCACTCTAGCTCACAAGGAGCGAGTACAAACCCAATTTGCAAGGGCAGTTAGGTTTTGCTCTTTCCAAGAGGGTGATTTTGTATCGTTATATCATCCAAAAGATAATCTCTTGGAGGCCTGCATGCTTCGACCCATATGGCTAGGTCCTTATGTCATAACGAAAGTCCTACCCTTGGGAGCATATGAACTACAAGACTGGGACAGAATCCCACTCAAGGAGCCCACATACAGGCTCTATCTGAAAAATTATTGTGCCTAGTGTTGTGCTGGGCATGTGCTTTATAATTTTATGTATTCATAAGTTTTTCTTACCTTTTTTATGTGATTGGTTGTTTTGTTATTTAGTGGATTACTTTTCTCATACATTCTTCTTGCAATGCAAATGTCATTGTTGCCCTTAGCATATGTAGGATATGCGGATGGTGCCAGTCATCACACATGACAGATTGCATCAGCTGCTTGGGTCATCTATACACCCAAGTCGGAACTATTTTGCTCTGGGGGAGTCTTTCTTGGTACCGCCACCAATAATATTATCGAGTACATGTCCGTCGTTTCGCTTCTCATGGAAGCGTCATCAAGGGGCATCACTAATCTGGTGGTCAGGTTAGACTCCCAGCTAGTCGTTATGAAATTGACAAACCATTATCACATCCGTAATCCAACCTTGTTACGTAACTATCTAAGAGTGTGACTCTTGGAATGTCGATTTGAAATAATCACATATGAACATGTTCCTCGAGAATTTAATACAATTGTTGATTCATTAGCTAACTATGTATTGGATTGGCATTTGTCTCATTTGTTATAGCAACATGCATGAGAAGAAAAACATTTACTAAAGTTAAAAATTTGTTACAAAAAACATTTAAAAACACATTTACACCACAAAAATACCAAAAATATCTGTATATATATATATATATATATATATATATATATATATCAAAATCCAGTTTTTTACATCAAAATATTCCAAAACTTGGATGATTTAAGTACAAAATGGCTCAAAGCCAGCTACAAACACTCATATGGATATGCCAGATCACCTGCTAAAATGAGCCTATTGCTCCAGAAATTCTAAAACAACTCTAACTACCCTCCAAAGGGGAACCAGAAACCGCTCAAGTACACCAACGGGGTGTCGCTACATATGAGTGGGAATCTCCCTCATAGGAAGGGGGGAAACCCATAGTCAAACCCTCTAGGTTCCTCAAAACCTCATGGATACTGTCAGCATCACCCCCTCCACCGTGTAGTTGGTCCCTCATCGCACATAGTGAGGTTCACCTACAGGTCGTATTGGTGCCACATTTGTGTTAAGCATAAAAGTTTCATGTTAGTTCTTATCTCATCATTAAAACACATTACATATACATTCGAAAGCACAAAAATACTTAAGTACTATCAAAATTATTCTCACCTTGAGGACCCCTGTTGGTCTCAGGCGGTAACATCAAGTCTGGGTCACCAGTAAATTCCATGCCTTCATAGGCATAGTCGTCAACAATCACAATCTAGATGCGAATCCACTGGAAGAAGTCTTCGTAAAAAAAGTGCCGGAGTGGTCCTCCTCTTGTGAGAGGATCAAGTGATGACCAATGACCCTGCCTTCTCTCCCTCTGATCAAAGGACCTAAGCTCACCCGTGGGTGCATGACAAGTACCCTCTCAAGGAAAAATGAGACTATGATAGTACCATACCCAAAACTATGTTGGGTACGGGTCTTGCATGCTGTCAATTCTGCCTTCAACTAGTGAAGCACTGCTTCAAACCAGTTGAACATCTGGGGCTGGACACAGTCAATGGCAAGAAATAGTTGGGCCTTTGTCGCTACATGGGGACTTTTTGACCCCACCAAATGTACAATCAACCATAAAATTTCCCTCATAAACCGATATTGAATCCTGTCTATCAGTACTCTGTTGTTGACAAACCCACTCCCATGGATGCAATAGATTTGTACTAGCTTTGAAGTAGATCGTGGATCTAACCTACCACTGGTGAGGTTTACTTATGCCCCACTACATGACAAACCAGTTAAAAAGTAAGTATCATCCTGGTCAATCGCCAGCTCTTGATCTCCAATTCGGAACAATTTCTCGTGTTCATCCCAGCGTTGTATGATCCATCTCAGTAAATCCTCCTGTCCTTTCATCATCTTTAGCTTTTCATACTTCAACAAACCATAGTAGCACAATGCAAGCATGCAAGCTGAATCGTTTCTCATCAGCAATTCCTCATTATCATGGGCCCGTTCTCTCCATAGGTGAGTCATTTTAGCCTGAAACCTGCACAAAATAACCCTAAAAATAGATAAAATGGGGCAAAATCACTTAAGGAATGCATGCATGAGGGATTCAAATGTTCCCTATAGCCCTAACACCCCTCCTAGTGTTGCAAAGGGAGGATTAATGCCATCCAGTGGCTCGTACAGACCGTTTAACACTCTCTACTAGCCATCTGGAGGGCGTTAGTACGCAAAAATGGCTCTAGCGCACCTCAGATCTGAAAATTTCCACCCATAAAATTGTTAAAAAAGCTTCAATAACGCATAGAGAAAGGTTTTAGCTCTCATATAGGACTGATGTCACGTCGAATGATTTCCCAGATCTCCTGCAGTGGTCCGCAGAAAATTTGCTCCTCTTTAGCTCCAACAAGCTCTCACAAACTTCAAAATAGTGAAAATGATGCATGTGAAAGCTTAAAGCATCTCCTTATATAAATTTTAGAGACATGATTTTTTGAAATTCATTAAAGAGGAAGTAGTCCATTCTACATGATTTTTGATCATGCGTGAACCTAGATAATAGGAATTGCTACTTTTTTTATACTTTTTACTGCTTTTGATGAAAGTATTTTCAGGAATGAAAAGTAGTAAAAGCTGCATGCAATCCTTTATAGAGCACTGTTAGGGATATTTTATTGCTCTTTAAAAAATATAAACATCCCCAAGTTTTCATTGTTAAGCTTGTTAAAATCTATATAACAATGGTAGAGTACTTTTGGAGACATTTTATTGCTCTTTAAAAAATATAAACCTCTCCGAGTTTTTGTAGTAGGGCTCGTTAAACATCCATACCACAATCAGTAAAGCACTTTTTGGGATATTTTATCGCTCTTTAAACAATATAAACATCCCCAATTTTTTCATCATTTTCACTCATTAAATATATTCAAATGATGCTCTCAGCACCTCTTTTTTCACCTTGTTCCAGCTCATAAACTAAAAGAGACCAACGAAGCATCCTTTTTAGGTACTTTTTTCTTGCTCTTTAAACTGAAAAAATCTCGAGCTATGTCTTGCTGCTCATTAAACATGCTAAAGATGACTCGAGCATTTTTTTGCTTGTTAAAAAATTAAAAATCCCAAGTTTTTGTTTAACGTGTCATGACAAAACACGAGTTTAGTCCGTTGCCTCATACTCATAACAAAATGAGTACGACATATATTGGAAAAATGTTTCTCTTTATCCAGGTTCAATAGATTAAAATACGGAAAAGTAACCAATCCAGCTATACTATTAACCTTTTGTCGCCCTCGGTTAACAACTATGACAAAGATACCACCATTTTTATGGAGTCTCTTTTTACAATCTTTTTTGACTCTCTAAATATGAAAAGGCCACCAACTTGTCTAGTTTGGACTCTTTAAATACACAGACAAGATATAGATTCGTTCTTTTTATGATACTTTTTAGACTCTTAAAAGATGAAAAATCGATGAGTTTACCTATCTGGACTCATTAAACTAATCAGATATGGCAAAGAGTCGTTCTTTTTGCGATCATTTTTAGACTCTTTAAACATGAAAAGATCGATGAGTTTACCCATCTGGACTCATTAAAAAGTCAAACGGGGAAAGTGGACAATACAACTATATCCTATATTCAAAAGTGTGGTTTGGCAGCATTTGTTCCCTTGAAAGCAATACCTCCCTTGCCATAGGTCAATTATGTGGCTACCCATTCCATCTCTGCATCTGTTAGTGATCATGCAGATGATCTCGTACATCATGTACTCAGGGCATTGGAACCTGATCTCTCGTTGGTGCCTAATGACATGTATTCCTCCCCAAGCATAATTCTTCCATCCAGTGAAGATGCCTTGGGAGCCATGTTCTCGTATGGCCCATGAACAAGGCATTGCCCAAGGATATTTCTACTCCTATGTCAACCTTGTTAAAAAAATGAAACAACTCCCTTTTCCCGATCGAGTCTTCGATTAAGATCTCGTAAAATCTGAGTCGAGTCTTTCCAAGATTTGAAAAGTGAACCTTCATTCCATCCACCTCATTGAATGAAATGAAGCTTGGGGGGTATGTACCTCGATTTGGGTCATTATGCTGGGGGCATGTGAACTTATAACAAGCATAGTTTTTCGTTTCAAGCTTGTGTAAACATGAAACCGAATCCAAGTAGAGTTCTCCATGGTTTAAGCTTGTGTAAAAATGAACGCATACCCGATTTACATCTTGTGATTGTCATTTTTTATCAGATAATTTCTGCTAGATGAGCCTTGTTTATTTCATTCCATAGCCACCATCTCTTTGGCCAATCATATGCTTTCACTTGGTTGTTTTTCCTTTCCTGAGGAACCTCAATGATGAGTGGTTTTTTTAGCTAACCTCTTCACCATTACATGTTTTGAGTAGTTCAACCATTTTCAGAATGAGTTGTGACCCTTTATACCACTCATTCCTCCAGGACGAGTCTCCTTTAAGCTCTTTTCTGACTCGTAAAAACTGAAAAGATTTACGAGTATTTTTCCCTTTTCAACTCGTTAAAGAGAATAAAAATGGCGGTCTGCTTTAAGCTGTTTTCCTATTGTTTAAAAATGAAAATATGGTTGAGATTTTGTCATTTCAAGCTCATTTTTGGTTATGAAACTTCATGTCTCTAGTGAGTTTTCTACCTTTTCAGACTGGAAACACTATTTAAAAAAAGTACTCCTTGAACAAAATGGTCAAGCGGTTGTCTCGAGTATTATTTTCCACCTTTTCAAACTTGAGAGACACAAACTTACGAAAAGCCTCCCCCCCCTAGAGTTTTCTTTTGTGTCTTTTTCAAACTCTCTAAACATGAAAAATACTCTGAATTTTACCTATGTCGGATTCGTTAAACCCTGACGACATTGGACTCGTCACCATGATGGGTCCCGTGCTTCTCCTCCCTAGGGCTCGTTAAAAATTTTACTTGGCTGGTTTTTTCAGAAGGATGAACTTATATCACAAGCATATGCTATCCCCTTCAAGCTTGTTTTTCAATAATAATTGGGGTACTCGCCAACAATGGTGGGTGAAAATTTGGAAATTGTCATTGGTTACCAACAACAGCTAGTCACTCTTGAACATCAACACTTTTACTTCTTGCCGGGTTTGGGATATCCTTGCATCGTCATTGGCCTTCTGTGATTTGGGTTGTCATTTTGCCTCATTCCATTTGATCTTTTTCATCTCCATCTGACCTCCGATCCCTTGGTACCAAAATGTTGTCGCCTTCCTCCGATCCTCTGATTCTCTGTTTCACCATCTTCCTCTTGTTCCTTGTCTCATGTTGTTGATGGGGCAAACATTATGGCCCTCCTACAATGGGTTGATTCATGTCGATGCTAGCTCATTATCCAAGAAGTCGATCTAGAGATTCCTTTTAGTACCTTGGAGCTTGCATGCTTCGTGCTCGATAACAGACTTACATCATTGGTTTTCGATCGAGTGATTTGATGGGTGTTTGACTCCAGATCATTCTTCACACTTAGTGGATTGTACTCGTAGTACCTTGAGAACCATTGGCATTACTGGTGATCTCTCTCGCGCTTGTTAACGGTTCGCATCATTAACCGGCAAAGAAGCGATTTTCTACCATGCTCGACTTCAACACATCTATTCACATGTTAGGAATTGTACTCAGATCGGTTGGGTTTCAAGACCCCAGACTGAGATTACATATGTTCAAGTTGCATGGATTGGTTCGTGATTACATACATGACTCTTTGATTGGATGGCTATGACCATACCTGAGTCTTTCTGGATGGCTGCAACCATACCTTTATCTTTATATATGGTTTTATTGACTGGGTGGCTGCGTCCATACCACAAACCAAACTTCATATGTCTTTTGAATGGCTGCGCCCATGCCTAGACTTCATGTATTTCACTGTCAAAGATATTAATTGTACTTGTGCTTGTAGCTTCTCCACAATGGTGTTCCAGTTCAGTTATGATTTTGTAAAGAATTTCACCCCTCCCACACTCTCAGGCTTCATGCTTTAGGGGGCATCTATTACATAGTAATTTGTCACCGACCTCATGTCAGTCCTCGAGTGACATCTTCACTATGTCATACATCACATAAACATGTCCATATCTTCCCACTCATTTGAGAAGATCAAGAAAATGCTATCTAATCCTGAAGATTGACCCTTTTACCTATGTTTCTACATCATCTCAAGTAAGCATCATTATTCTTGTGACGATTCTTTGTGTTGAAATATAATGTCGCACCATCATCACAAGGGTACATCAATTTCCTGTGACGGTTGGATTTTAGGGCTCGACACAAATCCTCAAGATTCTTCTTGTGACGATTTTTCTGAATGCACTGCTTCCACGCGATTTTTTTGTTGAGCCCTAGTGTGTGACTCGCGACGATCCAGATATGGCAAAATAGTTCAAACATAATGCGTCTGGGTGATTCTAGAGCTGGTTGTTGGATCAAAGGATTTCGTCTTTCCTCCTTTGGGATGGTAGTTCCGCCCTTTGAGAAACCTCCCTTGAGGATAAACTCCCTCTCCCTCATTTCATGGTGGCTCCTCCTCCTATAAATCCCAATTGCTATGATCAGCTAGTTCCTAGTTCTTAGTTCTTAGTTTTTGGATTGAAACAAATTAGCTAGCTTTGGTGTGAGTTTGTAGTGTGAATTGGTGATAGTTTAGAAATTGGTTGTGGAGTACCTTAGCCTTGTATTAGAGCTTGTGAAAGAGAGAGAGTTACCATCCATTTGGGAGATCAATTCTTGAGAGTGAATGCTTGAAGAAACATACCGACTGGACCCTTCGAGAAGGCTTGCCACGTCAAGGCTTGGTTTTAATATTTTCTTTTGATTTATTTTAATACAATCAATGATGGTTTCCTATGTCTTGTGTATAATATGCTTCATAGCTTATGGTTCCTTAACTCTATAAGTAAATATATCATTGTTGTTTGCAATTACGTGTTTTATTGTTCTCTTGTGTTGTTTCAGGTTGATTTCTCATTGAGAAGGAAACGATAGCTGGAGCAGCACAACGAAAGATTAATCAAACACCGGTTTGAGGTAGGCTCTCAACAATGACTATTTAAGGAAATTTATTGTTGTTTTGTTTTTATGTGACTAGACCCACTGTAGGGCTAAAGGGGTTGCCTCTACCCGCAGAGGGAACATTTCCAACTTCACAGTCTAGAAGGTCATAAATCCATGGGATTGGATACCTATTACGAATAGTGATATTTTTCAATGTTTGATAGTCAATAAAGGGTCTCCAAGTCTCATCCTTCTTCTGTACCAAAATGATCGAGCTCCCATAGGGTGATGAAAATAGCTTGATGTTCCTCTTGATTTTATCATTCTCTAGAAAATAGTGTCGATAGATCGGTCCATTGGGAAGCTGAATGTTAGGAGTCATATCAATGGAGTGCTTGACCTGATAGTGTAGAGGTACCCATGTGGGTAAGGTGAAGATGTCCCTATACTTCTCTACAACCTTATCCATATCTTATTTTCATGTGGAGGAGGCCTATCTAAAGGTTGTTGCCACCATCTTCTTCTTTCCCTGAGGGCGAAGCATAACGAAAATAAATTTCTCAGTCTTGCAAATGATTTTACTGTGTTGCTTCACAGTGATCAAAGAAATGTTAGTATTCAGTGCTACATATGGTATCTGGTAAAACTTATTACCCAAAATAATAATAACAGTGTGATGCCTAGACTCATACAAAACATGTTGCTTCCACAAGTATTGTTGCCCTACTAATACATCACAAAATTCAAGAGGAGAAACATCACATGGTACCTCATGTGTGAAGGGTTTGATGTTGTACGGAAGGCGACATTGTTGGCCTACACACAGATCTCACCTTTGGTGAAGCCACCATATGGTGTATAGTTGTGGGTGTCAATAAACGTTCACCCAGATCTATTAGTGGATGAGTTGTTACCCCTCCTCTCGAGCTTCAGGCTCATCCTCATAAATCTTGGTGGTGGCAACGATGGCGCTAGGTTCATCTGTAATTTATATTTATCTATTCATAAATTAGTTTTATTATTAACAATAAATATTATTATTAACCTTATTTAAATAATTTGTATTAATATTTTAGTTTTTAGTTTCTCTTGATCCTTATTGGTTAGAAATAAGGATCAAATGACTTTACACTCTATTTTATCCTTCTAAGAACTTGGTAGATCAAGGGTTAACATTTAGGTTTCACTATTTATGGGGTCATGGTATTAAATAACCCATTATATTAAATAATAACCATTTCAGTTTAAATAATAATTTATATTATTTAAATATATTATATTTGATATTATGTTAAAATATTATCATATTTGTATAATTTTAATACAATACAGTTTATTGTTTATATAGTTAAGGTATTAGGTAACCCATAGTATGTGATAAAAAATTTTTAAAGGTAGGTAATAAATTATAATATCTTTTACATCTTATAAATTCAACATTGAACCACATTAGTTGGTCTTAAACTTGGACCAAATCCTAATCATGTGATTAATGAAAAAAATTCTCATTTTCAACCTAACAAGTTTTATAATCTAGAATATTCACCCTTACTTTACCATGGAAATTATTAAATTGTAAATAATATTTGTTATAATGTCATGGGTCAATCAATAACAACACTTATCAATACTAGGTGCCTGAAAGCCATAACTTATTTCAATATCAAAATATTTTATAAATATTTTATTTGAGTGTAGACTCAATTGATAACAAAATTAGGAAAAGTCTTTTGGTAGAAATCACATAATAAATTTTTTTAGAGGACGCCAAAATCATAATATACATATCACAATAAACTTAATATAAAAAGATTATTAAATTGTAAATAATATTTGTTATAATGTCATGGGTCAATACCAACACCTATCAATACCACATGTCCCCAAAAACCATAACTTATTTCAATATCAAAATATTTTATAAAAAAAATATTTGAGTGTGAGCTCAATTGATAATAAAATTACGAAAAGTCTTTAGGTAGAAATCACATAACAAAGCTTTTTGGCTGAAGCTAAAATCATAATATAAATATCACAATAAACTTAATATAAGAAGATTTTTAGGGTTTAAGTTTTACTAGATATATTATTAATTTTTAAATAAGAGTTGTTATAATATCATGAGTCGAGATAGTTACTTATCACAATACCTTATACCCATAAACCATAACTCATTTCAAAATCAAAATATTTTATAAATATATTTTATTTTATTTTATTTCCTAAATTAAAGACATGAATAAAAAATTTAATTAAAAAAATAATAAAAAATAAAAATTTCAAGTGTTTGCATCCTATGAAACCCAACCAAACAATCTTTCAATACTCGTGTAAATTGTCTCTGAAACAAGATCCTGTAATTGTCTCTGAAATAAGAACCAGATGGATTCAGGACATAGGAATAAAAGGGCAAGATACGATATACTAATACAAAGTGAAGAAGACGAGGGTTAAATCAGGCGCACTCAATCACACGATTTCATTACTCAACTTTGTATCAATTTGGAAAGCGCAAACTTACCACCGCAGGCCACGGTTGTTCCACATCATCCCACAATGATCGAAAAATCCAACCACTGTTGGAAAAAACTACATCCCATAGAAATCAGCTGAAACCCTACAATTTCGAATAAATGTAAACAAATTCATAGTTCATCTAGTTTGCATTTATTCGAAACTATGCAAACATGCCCAAAGGTAGAAGGAGAGCTCTCTATATTTGCATAGCTTCCGTATCTCTATGCTATAACTATGCTCCTTCTGCTTGTCTGACAATTTAAGGTCTTTGAATTGAAACATTACAACATTCTCTATACAATACAATGCGAATTTGAAGGGCCAATGGTCCACAGATTTACAGGTGTCATATATCTACATGCTAAAACATATATACATTAAAAAAAAATTTAATATAGTGTCCAAACTACTTTGGTTATGCGCCTGCACTTGTTTTAAATATAAGGTTATATATAGCCACCACCTCGTATACATGCCTAACCCGAGGAGATATATGGTGTGGAAGGTAACGTTGTCATACCAATGTTTATTCAATGTTTATTACTTGTCTATAATCTATCGCTGATACGATGGCATAAAAACCCTGTGACTTCTCCTCGAGCGTATCAAGACTGTCCTGCCCTCATTTGTTGGCGCCTCCTGCGCTGGACATCTGGCAACAGCATTGAATCCCGCTGGCCTGTTCACGTGATTGGGGTATGGTTGCTGAGCTTGGGACTTTCCCGCGCCTTGCTTTTGGGTAATAACGCCTTGATCAATGGTGTGAGGTTTCTGCATGAGATCGAGGGTCACAAATGCTCCACGCTTCCACCACTGGCAGGTAGGGTATATACGTGGTCTTTTCCGGATTCTTCGAGGTTTTCCTCATACTGCTCGGCGCTTCACAGCTCTCTGCTCACCACTGCAAGGGTTTTACCCCATAGCTCCGCGCCGAGACCACCCTCCATTCCAGGCACATGCGCCATCCCTGAGGGGCTTCCGCTCCATGGTTTCTCATTCTCGAATCGTCCAGGTAATTATACAATCAATTGGAAGTTCTGATGCGATTTTGAATTTAATTGCTAGGCAGAAGTTTAATATTTTATCCATTACTTGACAGGTTGTGAACGGCAACTTCCAGCTTCTACGGCATTGGAAAATCCCTCCAGATGAGGCCCGCCGAGTTACACAGGTATTTATCTTGGTTCAAGGGTTTAGTTTTCGGTTGATTCTCCTCTGTCCCACTTCGGGATGCCAGGGGTTTTCCTCTGTGCTTGAAATGAGGCCCCAACCTTATTATTGCACGGTTGGCCGTAGATCACGATGGACCGATGCTCTTATTCCGGTTCCAAATGTTCTGGGTCTGCTTAAGGAAATTGGGTACCTCTTCGTTTGCGGTGATTTGGGTTCTACCTCTGGTCCCCGAGGCTGAAGTTCACTTAGTTCTATTAAACAGTTGTTTATATCTTTGGTTTGCCGAATGTACTGGGACTACAGCCGTATGTATTGTGACTGTATTGAAGCCCGGTTGGAAACCGGCTAGCTTGTTTAATTTGGACTCATATGGCTTGCGGTCGATAGTTTAATATAACTCACTATTTATGTTACGCTACTGTTACTTTTCATGCTGATAAGAAATGGTTCTCTTTTATGAAATATATGGTTTGATTGTTACCTGGATGTGTAATGCAATTTCTCATTTTGGAATCCTGCTTTTTCGATTTACGGCATGCATGCACTTTGTTTACAGTATGATCTAAGGGTCCATCCCATATCGTCAATGTATTTAACAGATATGCATAAATTTAAAGAACTGTCGCACCTGCATCTGATTATTATAGATGTATGGTCGACTAGTTCTGGGTTCTCCGTAACACGAAACCCTGATGTTCTGGAAGTTATATAATAGTTATACAAAATGGTTATTGATTTCCTAGTTCGTTATTAGCGGACAATACTTCTGCGACCTCTATGCGATTGTTTAATTTGGTACTTTCCTTGATGCAATTTAAATATTTCCACTGTACATTATAGGAATGTCAATATGGTTTTACCGTATAGCTCTTTGCTCTTCTTGGTAAGGGTTTGCATATTTAATCGTCGTAATATTCAGAAGTCTATTCCACTTAACTGTTCAGATCTTAAGATTGACGATATTATCTAGGTTTTTGTTTCCCTGTTCGTATTTTTCTGCTCTTCCTTCAGGCTTATTCCGACGCTATGGAATCTCCAGAACCCCCACCTGCTACGGTTTGACCTGGTTCGGGGTTCAGGGTTTATTTGTTCCTTCTTATTACCTTATTAAGATCTTCACTTCACACCATCTAACTGATTGAAGTTATCAGAAAAGGTATTTTGTCTAAGATTATAACAAGAGATATTCGGCTTACTGTGAACATTAAGGGTCAAGATTTGATATCGACCCAAAGTTCTATTTTCCTCATAAATAGCTAGTTTTTCCTGGTTTGGTTTCCCCACGACTGTAAGCCTATTTATCTGGTAGGAATCAGGCTGGTTTTTGAAAATATACCACTCTCTTTTGTTCAGATAATCTCAGTTCTCTATTCTTCGAGTTTTACAGATACTCTGTCTATAATTTCTTTTACACAGTAAATCATAGTTACACTATATACTGTTTACAATTATTGCATAGACAATCACAGTTACACTATAAGTTACACAGATAACTATGGGGACATGAGGGTTCCGTTACTTACTTGATCTTCGCTGGTAAGGTGAGTCTGGAACAAGTCTCCTGCCAAATCTCTGTGTAAATCTTGTTATCCACCCAACCGCGAGACTTGTCCTTCGGGACCTGAGTCTTCCCCCCAAGCTTCTGCTTACTGGATCACTATCCTCAGTAAGACAGCACTGTGTGCTTGACTATCTGGTCCTTACCAGACTTAGTCCATACAGGGTTTTTCCTTCCCTTTCTCTTTCTCTGCCTGTCTCTACAGCCCCGAGTTCTCTCAACCAACCTCCCCTTTTCCCTGGAAACCCTTCCAGTTAGGGAAGGTGGTTATTTCTAGTTTTGTTAACTAACTTTTCTTTTCTAGTTCCCTTTTGGGAATTTAGATATTTTCATGAGTAATTCTTTTAATCATTATTTTAGTGCACATGTAAAGTCAACAGAATATTCTCAAAAGAAAATAAATTCCTCAATATCATTCTAATTCAGTTTTTGCTGTAGTAACTTTTAAATAATTACATTTTTACGGGGTCATCACATCTCCCCCTCCTGAGATTGGACATCGTCCCGATGTCTAGTGTCTCCAAACAGTTCCGGGTAAGCTTTACGAAAAAGCTCTTCGTCTTCCCAAGTGGCCTCTTCAAGTCCATAGTGCTGCCACTACACTTTAATTTGGGTAATAACCCGCTTCCGCAGCTGCACTTCTCTCCGGTCGAGAATGCTCAGCGGCTCGACCAGGACCTCTCCTTCCGGTTCGACTTGCAACCAATAACAGTATCAGTCTTTTGTTCCAGATACATTTCCAATTAGTTCAATTGAAAGCAATCCTTACCCGTATATCTTGCCACTTGATCACATGCTTAGGGTCATAGATATACTTTTTAAGCATGGATACATGGAAGACATTATGAATTCTAATGTGGCTCGGTAAAGCTAGTTGGTAAGCTACTGGCCCAACTCTTGCCAAGACCTAAAAAGGTCCGAAGTAACGAGGTGCAAGTTTAGCACAACTGCTCCATTGCAGAGTACTTTTCCTAGCTTGAATTCTGATGTAGACGTGATCGCCCACCTGATACTCTTTGAACCTTCTTTTCCGATCTGCAAAATTTTTCTGCCGATCTTGAGCAGCCTTTAGGTTGGCTCGCACCTTTTTGACCATGTCCTCCATCTCCTTGAGCATTTCTGGTCCCAACCTTAATTTGTCCTCCGGGCCACTCCAATTTGAGGGTGTCCGACATTTTCGTCCATACAAGACTTCAAATGGAGACATCTGAATTGATGTGTGATATCCATTGTTGTAAGCGAATTCCACCAAGTGCAAATAGTCTTCCCATTGTGTCGGTTTTTGCATGACACATGCCCTCAACATGTCCTCCACCATCTGATTTACTCTCTCCGTCTGTCCATCAGTCTGGGGATGGTAAGTTGTGCTAAAATTCAGCTGTGTACCCAGTTCTGCAAATAACGCTCTCCAAAAGGCGGATGTAAACTTTACATCCCGATCTGATATTATAGTCTTTGGGAGTCCATGAAGTTTGAACACATTTTGCATGAAAATGTGTGCAATTTGTACCACCCTGTAGGTGGATTGCACTGGTATAAAGTGTGTTGCCTTACTTAACTTATCTACCACTACCATAATATAGTCATTGTTCCTCTTTGTTTTAGGCAGCCCAGTTATAAATTCCATAGATATAATTTCCCATTTCCATTCTGGGATTGGCAGGGGTTGCAATAACCCAGCCGGATGCTGGTGTTTCGTCTTGATCTGCTGACACTCCAAACATCGCGCTAAATATTCAGCCACATGCTTTTTCATTCTCGGCCAGTAATATTCCTTCCGCAGTGCAGTAAACATTTTCTGATACCCGGGATGCCCTACGTAATGGCTGGTATGAAATTCATTCAAAATTAAATTTTTAAGGCTGTTGTCATTTGGTACAAACAATCGCTTCTTATAAAGCAGCACTCCATCCCTGCTTACTTCATATTCTTGCTGACTTTCTTTGCTGGAAAGTGGCATTTGTTGCTTCATTTGTTGGTCTTCAGCATCTTGGCTTGCTGTTATTTTCATCATTTCCCACAAGGAATTTTCCCATCTACTGAGTGTAACTTCGTACACACACTGTACCTTTCGACTCAGTGCGTCTGCTACGCGATTTTCCTTTCCCTTCAGATGTTTAATGTCAAAGTCGAACCCGCTTAAGAAATCTGCCCAACGAGCTTGTCTTGCATTCAGTGTGGGCTGACTAAAATAATTTGTTAAGCTGTGATGATCTGTTAATAACAGAAATTTCCTTCCCAGAAGGTAGTGCCGCCACATCTTAAGCGCATGTATGACAGCTGCCAACTCCAAATCATAGGCAGAATACTTCTGCTCATGTTCCTTCAATTTTCTCGATTCATAGGCGGTCACTTTCCCTTCTTGCATTAACACACCTCCGACGCCTTCTTGGCTGGCATCGGTACATACCACATAGTCCTTATCTGGATCAGCTATACTTAAAATGGGAGCAGACGTGAGTAATTGCTTAAGTCTTTCAAAACTTTGTTGACATTCAGAACTCCATTTGAATGTCCTCCCTTTCTTTTGCAAGGACGTGATGGGATATGCCACCCTCGAAAAGCCTTCCACAAATCTTCTGTAATATCCAGCCAATCCCATGAAAGATCTGATATCCGCCACGTCTTTTGGCACAGGCCAATCCAGTATGGTTTTTATTTTTTCAGGATCCATGGCAATCCCTTCCTTTGTAATCACATGACCCAAATACTGAATTTCCTCTTTATAGAAATCACATTTGTTGATCTTAGCATACAACTGATGTTCTAGCAGAGTTTGCAGTACCATCCGGAGATGTTCCTCGTGCTCCTCCTTAGAGCGAGAATAAATCAAAATATCATCAATGAATATTAGTACAAATTTTTCTAAAAATTGATGGAACACGTTGTTCATTAAGCACATGAACGTGGGGGGTGCATTAGTCAATCCAAAAGGCAGTACTACAAACTCGTAGTGTCCATATTGGGTCCTGAAGGCTGTTTTAGAAATATCCTCTTCTTTAATTCTAATTTGATGGTAACCAGATCGCAAATCAATTTTAGAAAATACTGTTGCCCCCTTAACTTGATCAAAAAGCTCATCGATCCGAGGTAAGGGGTATTTATTTTTAATTGTGAGCTTGTTCAGCTGCCGGTAATCAATACACATTCGAAGAGTTCTATCTTTCTTCCTGACGAATAACACCGACGCTCCCCATGGAGATACACTGGGGCGGATATAATTTTTATCCAGCAATTCTTGTAGTTGCATTTTCAACTCGGTCAACTCAGGTACACTCATTCTATAAGGTGTCCGCGAAACTGGAGCAGCTCCTGGTATTAACTCAATGGTGAAGTCTATATCCCTCTTTGGAGGTAGTCCAGGAATTTCCTCTGGAAACACATCTGCGAACTCTTTTATTACCGGGAGGTGGTCTAGTTGGTTTACCTTATTCTTAGTTTCTGCATAGCCCACCTGAATAGCATACACTTGGCATCTATTCCGGATGCATTTTTCCAGCTGAGATGCAGTGATTGGCCGGATCTGCATTGGTCGTTTAATTCCCTGCATTTCTTGTTCTATTCCCACATCATCCTTGTACCGTATGATCTTCGTTTTGCAGTTCACTAAAGCCCAATGCTTTTCTAGCCAGTCCATCCCAATTAGGACATCATAGGACCCAAGTGGAAGCATATTCAGGTCTGCCACTACTGGCTGTCCTGCTATCACTATAGGGCAGCTTTTGATTTTTGCCATTACTCGTCTTTTAGCCCCTGTAGCTAGCTGTACCAGCCAAGGGTTCCTGAATTTTTCAGGCTGCAATTTACACTGTTCAACTATCTTTGGACTAATATAACTTAAAGTAGCTCCAGGATCAATTAGAACAGTGATAGAAAGGTCTAAAATTTTACCTTCAAACTCTACCATGGTGGGCTGGTATTCTGTCTGGCGGTCGTCCAAGGCTGCGTTAATTCTTGGCATACTTCGTCCCACGTCACCCACGGTTGATGCCTCATGAATCTGGGATATCTTATCAGTTCCCTTCCTTTGCGAACAATTCTTGACGTAGTGTGGTCCGCCACAACCCCAGCACTGCACTGGGGGTCTGGTTATTCCTTCAGCATCCATCTTGGCGGGTTGTTCACCCATTCTGGTTTCACTGATGGGCTTGGGTCTGAATGAACCTCTCAGTGCTGCTCTACTATTCTAGCCCTTGCTGCTTCCTTTGACACCACTGCTCCGACTTCCCCTATTATTTCCAATAATTTTACTATTCTTTTTCTCATTCCATTTTCTGTTGGAACTGTCCCCTTTCTGTTTGCTCTGCTGGTAGCAGATTCTGGCCTTGCGAATAGCTTCATCCATGGTTCTAGGATTGTCAAATTCAATCCTTTCCCTCATATACATGGGTAAAATGCTAACAAACCGCTGCACCTTGGATTTTTCTTCTTTAAGGTAGGGTACATAGCGGAGCAAAGATGTGAAACAATTGATGAACTCATCCATAGTCTGCTGTCCTAATCGCAGATCATGGAATTCCTTTGCCTTTTCATCATAAAAGCGTTCCGTCAAGTATCTCTCCTTAAAATATTTCTGGAATTTTTCCCACGTTATGGTTCGTTCGCTTACCCCTTTAATGATTTTAACTTCCTCCCACCAGAGTGTCGCCTTCCCTTGTAACTGGAAGATAGCCAATCGTGCCTTCAAGTTATGATCATACTCATATAACTGAAAATATTTATTCATATTGATTAGCCATGCCTCAGCCGCTTCCTCTTGTTCCCCATCGAAGTGTGGGGGTTTAATTTTCCGAAATTCTCCTTGTAATTCCACCTTTTGACGCTTTGAGGTCTGCTGTTCTGATGCATTATCAGATTGATCCTCTCCTTCTTCAGGGATTTCAGATTCCGCTTGATAACATTGCTCCTCCGTCATTCTCTGTTGTTCTGCGCTGGGGTTAGCTAATGGCGGGTTCTGTTTGTCAGACAAACTTTTTAAAATCCTTTCCTGCTCCATTGTCAATCGTGCATTATCCTCCCGTAGCCGAGCCATTTCATTTTTCAGCTCTTGAACTGTTTCTAGTATGGCCAGATTCGTGCTGCGGGTCTCCTCACCCAGCTGCACCCACAACTCTGGGTTGTCTCCAGGATTTGTTGCAGGTCCCCGATTGACTGCGGACCTCTGCGGTGCGCTGCCAGCTCCCTGCATGCTAACTATTACTTTGTGGTACCTTGATTACTCTTTTCTTTCCTTTTGACTAGCCTGTACCTGGCCTGGTCTGATCATGAAACATTTAACATTGTGAGCTACCTGCACAATTTTTTTACCCCAAAAAGAATATCAATGTCATAATGACCTTCTCATCTTTTAATACTTCATTCACATCCCAGAGGCCACAGTATAGATAATCTGGGCTCTGATACCAATTGTCATATATCTACATGCTAAAACATATATACATTAATTTTTTTTTAATATAGTGTCCACACTTTGGTTATGCGCCTGTACTTGTTTTAAATATAAGGTTATATATAGCCACCACCTCGTACACATGCCTAACCCGAGGAGATATATGGTGTCGCAGGTAACGTTGTCATACCAATGTTTATTCAATGTTTATTACTTGTCTATAATCTATCGCTGATACGATGGCATAAAAACCCTGTGACTTCTCCTCGAGCGTATCAAGACTGTCCTGCCCTCATTTGTTGGCGCCTCCTGCGCTGGACATCTGGCAACAACATTGAATCCCGCTGGCCTGTTCACGTGATTGGGGTATGGTTGCTGAGCTTGGGACTTTCCCGCGCCTTGCTTTTGGGTAATAACGCCTTGATCAACGGTGTGAGGTTTCTGCATGAGATCGAGGGTCACAAATGCTCCACGCTTCCACCACTGGCAGGTAGGGTATATACGTGGTCTTTTCCGGATTCTTCGAGGTTTTCCTCATACTGCTCGGCGCTTCACAGCTCTCTGCTCACCACTGCAAGGGTTTTACCCCATATCTCCTCGCCGAGACCACCCGCCATTCCAGGCACATGTGCCATCCCTGAGGGGCTTCCGCTCCATGGTTTCTCATTCTCGAATCGGCCAGGTAATTATACAATCAATTGGAAGTTCTGATGCGATTTTGAATTTAATTGCTAGGCAGAAGTTTAATATTTTATCCATTACTTGACAGGTTGTGAACGGCAACTTCCAGCTTCTACGGCATTGGAAAATCCCTCCAGATGAGGCCCGCCGAGTTACACAGGTATTTATCTTGGTTCAAGGGTTTAGTTTTCGGTTGATTCTCCTCTGTCCCGCTTGGGGATGCCAGGGGTTTTCCTTTGTGCTTGAAATGAGGCCCCAACCTTATTATTGCACGGTTAGCCGCAGATCACAATGGACCGATGCTCTTATTCCGGTGCCAAATGTTCTGGGTCTGCTTAAGGAAATTGGGTACCTCTTCGTTTGCGGTGATTTGGGTTCTACCTCTGGTCCCCGAGGCTGAAGTTCACTTAGTTCTATTAAACAGCTGTTTATATCTTTGGTTTTCCGAATGTACTGGGACTATAGCCGTATGTATTGTGACTGTATTGAAGCCTGGTTGGAAACTGGCTAGCTTGTTTAATTTGTACTCATATGGCTTGCGGCCGATAGTTTAATATAACTCACTATTTATGTTACGCTACTATTACTTTTCATGCTAATAAGAAATGGTTCTCTTTTATGAAATATATGGTTTGATTGTTACCTGGATGTGTAATGCAATTTCTCATTTTGGAATCCTGCTTTTTCGATTTACGGCATGCATGCACTTTGTTTACAGTATGATCTAATGGTCCATCCCATATCGTCAATGCATTTAACAGATATGCATAAATTTAAAGAGCTGTCATGCCTACATCTGATTATTATAGATGTATGGGCGACTAGTTCTGGGTTCTCCGTAACACGAAACCCTGATGTTCTGGAAGTTATGTAATAGTTATATAGAATGGTTATTGATTTCCTAGTTCGTTATTAGCGGACAATACTTCTGCGACCTCTATGCGATTGTTTAATTTGGTACTTTCCTTGATGCAATTTAAATATTTCCACTGTACATTACAGGAATGTCAATATGGTTTTACCGTATAGCTCTTTTCTCTTCTTGGTAAGGGTTTGCATATTTAATCGTCGTAATATTCAGAAGTCTGTTCCACTTAACTGTTCAGATTTTAAGATTCAGGATATTATCTAGGTTTTTGTTTCCCTGTTCGTATTTGTCTGTTCTTCCTTCAGGCTTTCCGACGCTATGGAATCTCCAGAACCCCCACCTGCTACGGTTTGACCTGGTTCGGGGTTCAGGGTTTATCTGTTCCTTCTTATTACCTTATTAAGATCTTCACTTGACACCATCTAACTGATTGAAGTTATCAGAAAAGGTATTTTGTCTAAGATTATAACGAGAGATATTCGGCTTACTGTGAACATTAAGGGTCAAGATTTGATATCGACCCAGAGTTCTATTTTCCTCATAAATAGCTAGTTTTTCCTGGTTTGGTTTCCCCACGACTGTAAGCCAATTTGTCTGGTAGGAATGAGGCTTGTTTTTGCAAATATACCACTCTCTTTTGTTCAGATAATCTCAGTTCTCTATTCTTTGAGTTTTACGGATACTCTGTCTATAATTTCTTTTGCACAGTAAATCATAGTTACACTATATACTGTTTACAATTATTGCATAGACAATCACAGTTACACAGATAACTATGGGGACATGAGGGTTCCGTTACTTACCTGATCTCCACTGGTAAGGTGAGTCTGGAACAAGTCTCCTGCCAAATCTCTGTGTAAAGCTTGTTATCCACCCAACCGCGAGACTTGTCCTTCGGGACCTGAGTCTTCCCCCCAAGCTTCTGCTTACCGGATCACTATCCTCAGTAAGACAGCACTGTGTGCTTGACTATCTGGTCCTTACCAGACTTAGTCCATACAGGGTTTTTCCTTCCCTTTCTCTTTCTCTTCCTGTCTCTACAGCCCCGAGTTCTCTCAACCAACCTCCCCTTTTCCCTGGAAACCCTTCCATTTAGGGAAGGTGGTTATTTCTAGTTTTTTTAACTAACTTTTCTTTTCGAGTTCCCTTTTGGGAATTCAGATATTTTCATGAGTAATTCTTTTAATCATTATTTTAGTGCACATGTAAAATCAACAGAATATTCTCAAAAGAAAATAAATTCCTCAATATCATTCTAATTCAGTTTTTGCTGTAGTAACTTTTAAATAATTACATTTTTACGGGGTCATCACAACAGGTTTCCACATCCCACTGATTCATAATTTAAGTTTAAGCTTGACTCCTCACTGTTAAGTTTACTTTTCCTCACTTGTTAAGTTTAAGGTTGATTCCTGCAGGTCAGAGAACTCTACGATTGCGCTGTACCATCGAGAGATTACTCGTGAAATACGTCTGATATTATTTTCCAAAGAGGATGGCCACTTTATTAACAACGTGATAGCATCACCCATTCATAGTATTACCATACCAAATATTGTTACTATTTGCAGTGACATAGAAATCTTATTACATGACAAAGATCATAAAATGGTTAGCGTAGACATTAATTCTGGCTTGCGAAGACAGGAGAAAATTTGGTCATCCTGGTCGTGAAAGGAATGGAGGTAGTAATGCATTCAATTTTTTATTAGGTATTTAATTTATATGATTAGATTATTATTTAATTTAAATAATTAGATCAATTAGGAGTAATAAGATAATAAATTTATATTTATTTGTTAGAAATTTTTTTGAAGTATTTTGGAATTTGATTAATAATAATGATAGATATAAGTTTTTTTCATTAATTATATAATTAGGATTTGATGGATAAAAGATCAGTCATAATAATTGGTTTGAAATTTTGATCAAATTTTAACTATATAATTAATCCTAAAAACTCATATTTACATTATATCGCATCACAAAAATCTTAAATCTAATAATAATATTATTAAATAAACCATAAAAATAAATTATTATTATCCATTATTAACTTTATATTTAATAATTGAAGAAAATAATTTCACTACACACTTATTCATTCAAATTGATAATCGTCTTAACCATGAAATGAATTGACCATAAATGGTAATTCCATTTACAGGACCTAGGTGTATAAAGGCCTACGACATTGTAAATGGAAAATTGTTGGGAGATATATATGCCGATGATCCAAATGTTTCTGATGCAGAAGAACGATGCAATAGAAGGGCGACTTTCTTACATATATATGAGGAGAGGATGCGTAAGCAGACTCGACCATAGCCCCCCCCACCCAATAAGTAAATTGAACCTTTAGGTACTCGACCATAAGGATGCGTAAGTAGGCTCGACTGTTAAGGAGAGGACCTTTAGGTGCTCGACCAAGAGGGAGAGGATGTGTAAGCAGGCTCGACTGTTAAGGAGAGGACCTTTAGGTGCTCGACTGTTAAGGATGCGTAAGCAGGCTCGACTGTTAAGGACCCTTTAGGGGGCTCGATATCAATTACGATCCAAAAAGGACCTTTAGGTGCTCGACTGTTAAGGATGCGTAAGCAGGCTCGACTGTTAAGGACCCTTTAGGGGGCTCAATATCAATTACGATCCAAAAACCGGTCAAATTTTCAACATTACAGGAGGCGCCTCCAGAACCAACTTGGAATATGGTCAAATAAATAATTGGCCCATAATATATGTGAATTTTCCGTGAAAGAGGGTTGGTAGATTTTTTTTTAATATGCTAAGAATATTTTTTTAGTGTGAGTGTTACTGCCCAAAGGGAAAAGCAAAGGAACAAGGGCAAGATTGACTTTGGAAGTATTGTAGCAGTATTAACTTGTAGTGAAAGTTAGTTGATGAATATTTAGTAAAAGTTAATTTTATTTTTATAATTTATGTAAATATTAGTTGATGAGTATTTTGTAAAAGTTTATTTACTTTTATAATTTACAAAGAGTGTTAATATTAATTGATCAGTGTTTAGTAAAAGTTAATTTCACTTTTGTAATTTATGAGTGTTAATTTTAGTTGATGAATATTTTGTAAAAGCTAATTTCACTTTTATAATTTGATTATATTTGGCTTCCATAAATTTCATGACCTAGTTAAGTTTGGTCTTTAAAAAAATAATTTGTTATGTTACAAATAAAACACTATAATTTACTATGTTAGAAATAAAACACAAACATAAATTCCCCATATTACAATATTCTATAAATTTCATTACAATTCGCCATGGTCAGAATTCAAAATTGGTTTAAAATTTGAATGCTAATTTATAATAAATAAAAAATATGATTATGGATAAGAAATTCTTATTTTTAGATATTTTAATTTAATTGTATGGAAAAACTAATTATAAAATCACTAAAATACTTATATTTGGTAAAAGTTATTAAAAGTAAAAAAATAAAATCCCAAAAGTTAATGAAAAGAAAGGTTATTTCTAGAATAGATAATTTGAAAGAAACATTTTGTGTCATAGAAATAAAACACAAACATAAATTCCCCATATTACAATAGTTTATAAATTTCATTACAATTCACCATGGTGAGAATTGAAATTGTTTTAAAAATTGAATGTTAATTTATAATAAATAAAAAATATGATTAGGAATAAAAATTCTATTTTTAGATTTTTTAATTTGTTTAATTATATGGAAAACCTATGGAAAAATTATATTGTATAAAATCACTAAAATAATTATATTCAGTAAAAGTCATTAAAAGTAAAAAAGAAAAAGAAAAGGAAAGGTTTTTTCTAAAATAGATGAAATGAAAGGTTATTTACAAAATAGATAATTTAAAAGAAACATTTGTGTCACTATTCAACGTTGTTGCTTGTTGGAAACCTAATCCTCAATGGGTTAGTGTGGAAGCCAAATAGACAAAGTAGTCCAAGAGACCTTGGGATGTGGAACCCAACAGTAACATAATGTACTATAAATGTATATCTCTTGATAATAAAAATTGTACTCTCATGATTTATCTTTCATATTGTTCTTGTTGCCCATGTGTGTTTAACATGCTATCAGAGCGGGTACCTTCCTAACCTTCTCAATCTTGTGGGAGCCACTAGTTTTGCAACATTAGTGTGCATTTCAGCTCTACCATCTATTGTTTCGCTGTCATTCTCAGCTTGGCATGCAAAATGATCCTCCTCACTGTCCACCTACTCTAATGCTTTGAATTTTGTCTGAAAACCTTGGCACCCCTCAGAACTTTATTTTTAGTACGCTATCCCTATGCATGCACTGCTGTGTCCTGTCAGATAACAATTCACACCTTTGAAATATTCTATTGGCCAACCCATGATTGACATATACAAATTCCCGCAACAACTCCTTGATTCATATTCGTTGGTTGAATGCTACTAATATGCTGGTCAAATCATTCAGGTGGACTGGTTAAGCATTTCTTCTTGCGTCTGGTCGGCTCCCTTTACGAGGCTGGTTAAGAAGTTGTTACATGACGGTTACATTGTGAGCTGCAATAAAATGGCAATTTGAATGATCATGAAGTTACTTAGGATAATGATTATTGCAAACCCTGGTGCATTGAGCATTTGTAACGCCCCTTACCTGCTCATACCAGCATGGCTTGTTTAGCATTCTTGTCAAGTAAAAACTCAAATCCATCACTGAAGTTTCCAAATTAGCGATTCAATGCATTCAGTCGGAACCATCTACTAGAGCGCACATCAACACCTTCGTGCCAGAGTTGAAGGATGCTATCAAACGTGAGGAGTATAAGGCTTCTCTAATTGATTGATATGAATACGAAGATTTATCCTTAACTTCCATTGGATCCAAAGAAATGGAGTCTGCTCAAAGCAGCTGCTCGAAGCTAACTACAGTGTGTCAAGAAGGCCGATAAGCTCAAACGTCGTGGGTCGCAGCTATCGATATTGTGGAATGGTAAACAAGTCACGTCAAGCTAAATAGGTTTTCTGAGGCACGTAATTCGACACACAAGACAACCCCTCAGAGTCGTGAACGCCGAAGCTGGAGAAAGGTCTTGCCTCAGTGCGCCACTCCTCTTGTGTTGTCAACATTACAGCTCCTGATTCCTGGCTCTCCAGCTACTGATGCCATTTGGTAAGTGATTTTTTGATGATCGATGGCATATATGGTGAATACGTAAAACTTTTATAGTCAATTGAATGGCGTGACACTGCACCTCCCTTCTGCCGTATTAAACCACCTCTGCGCTAAAACCACCTATGCGCCAAACGCTGCCTCCATACTTATACCACTATCCGCTCCCTCTTAACTCGCAGCGCCCTCTTATTTTAGTGTATTTATTTTGCAAATGTCTACCGCGCTCCCTCTCGATGTGTGATAATACTTCCACGCTGTCATATTACAAAGGCCTTTGAAATTATTGTCATAGTGGTTTGTTCGACTCCGACCTCTCCGCACGGCCTCTTCATATTGAAACAAGCCATCTCCTCCGGCCTCTCCACATACGACCTCTCCACTCGCTGCTCTCAATTGATCCAGCCAGTAGCCAAAAGCAAAGAACACAGAAATTCTCAATAATATGAATGATGACGTTTGGGGAAGCAGAAAATCAATAAGAAATTTGCATCGAGCTGAGATTTGGGTGATACATTGGTTTATGTGTTTCTGCTTATGCGATTGGACTGCTAATTGAAACTACATCAGAATTTTCTAATCTTGTATTAGATTGCCCAGTGCTCCAATACATATCATCAATATTCTTATAGCAACTAGTAGGGAGGATGCGTCATTTTTTAGTATTTATGAGTTGCATATATTTGTAAAAGGGTCAGGTATATAGATCGATTGATCCAACTGTTGAAGTCGAGTTTCATATATTTTTGAAGGGGTCAAGTTAATATTTGTAACCCAGAATTGTCAAATACGAGAACATCTTTAAACCCCCATTCAGAAGCCTCTACTCCAAACTATCTAATAGATCCTCATCAAGCAGCCTCTTAACATATTGTGCACACCGTCTGTGCTTCAGAATCATGGCCAACTGTGAAGGACACAACTCACATTTTCCATCGTAATTGTGGCGGAAGCGGCAGGATTTTCCGTTTTTGCAGTGGCCCCGCTGATAAAATTTGTAAACCTGATTAGAACTGGCTCCATTGGTAGTTGTCCAGTGTTTTGGATCCCGCATGCTGGAATTGGCAGAACTCGCCATTTCTACAATAACCCTGCTTGAAATATTTGCAAAGAGGGGGTTCTGTAGATCTCTGTTGAATATTTTCAAATTTTGATTTTATTCGAGTATTAATTGCCACGTGTAGGACGTGCCCCTTCTTGATTGTTCTCGAAATAACCGGTGCAGTATCTGGAATGTCGGAAAGCTCTGGAAATCTACAAGTATTGATGTCATGTCCTTCCTTATGGTAATGTTCCTTGCATTTTATCAGTCTCAAGTATGATTTATGTGCCTTAGATCTTGCATTTAAGACATTCGGAGACAGTTTTTGGTTTTGGAAAACTCCACTTCGATGCGATTTCTGTGTTGTTTGGTCTTTTTCTCAACAAACTTTGACAGGGTTTTACTGCTATTGGTGGCCAGTCCGTCGCTATTATTTACAGGTTTTGCTAGACGAAACAGAGTTTCTGCGCCGTTGTATTAAGAAAGAGGTTTTGCGGGTCTTAAATTAATGGGTTTTTAATTTGTAATTTTCCAAAGATCTAGATGCTTAGAAGAATTGTGAAATATTTTTGTAATTTTCCAAAGATCTGGACGCCTAGAAGAATTATTTGCAAAAAAAAGGCAGAGTTGTTTCAATACTCTTTTGTTGTAAGTGAAAATGGCTTTAATTAGCGATGTATTAGATTTATTAAATACCTTGATATATTCCACTGCTGATGAGAAGGTAAACATCAACAAAGACACTCTCTGTGACATTTAGACCTACCTATATAATGAACAAGAAAAGATCGATTTTTTGTAGCTTGAATCACAACTACAGCAAGAAGAGCTAAATCAAAATAGACATCATTCTGAACATGTTTCTGTTCAGAACATTGAGACTGCAACCCATCAGTAGCAAGTCAATAATGTTATAGTTCATTCAGATTTACTACCCAATAAGGCAGCACTTGTACATGCACATGCAGAAACTCAGTCTGCACTTCCCAAGCCCATCATCAGACCTTGGGAACAGCTTGTCCACACAAAGAATAGAATTGGTCTTGGATATGACAAGGACTTGTCCTTTCATATTCCAGACTATGCCAAGCCCATTCAGTTTCAGAGTGCTGGATTTATTCATGATAGTTCACTCGCTCCTAATGACAGTTCAGCTTCAGTTGTTGCAGACTCTGCCCCTCTTCCACATCAGCAACAACAACAGCAGCAGATTTTGAAATTCCAACACTGTGACCGAGTTGGCCATTTGAAATATCACTGTTTTGATCTTCATCCATGTAAGCATTGTCATAAAACCACCCATTCTTCACACAGATGCTTTAGAAACAAATGTTCTACAATAACAAAGATTCATCTTGGATGGATCGCTTCTTGGCAATGGGCATCAATAGCCAAGAAGATATTCTAATCACATGTCAGAACTTGTTCCAGAGTATTGAACAATCTTGCAGTTGAGTTTTCTCCATCATCTTACCTTGTATCTGATAGGGGGGGAAATGATGGTCATCTACAAGCTTCAAAGTCACATCAAGCGAGTCTGAGCCACAACCTGCCACACCAGTTTCAGAGTTGTAGCGAGAGACAAAGATGCCCGTGAACATGCCTTCAGTTGGTAATCTGGGACACTTCCTCTAGCAAAAGACTTCAACTTCTTGCCAATGTCGGAAGAATTCCAGGAACAAAATTGGGGACACTTCCTCTAGCAGAAGACTCCAGCTTCTTTCGAGTTTTGGAAGAGTTCCAGGAATTGCATTAAGCATTCTAGAGTTGTTGGTCATCCTTGAACCATCACAGGTTGAGACTTCCCTTTTCAGGTTGAAGTTCTCCCTTTTATGCGAGGTGAGACCTCCCTTTCATGGTTTAAGGTTTCCCTCTTCAAAACAATAGGAGCACTTCTTCTAGCAGAAGACTTCAGCTTCTTGCCAGTTTTGGGAGAGTTCCGGGAACTGCACTAAGCGTTCCAGTGTTGGTGGTCATCCTTAAACCACCGCCCTTTATACCAACATTTCAGAGAGCACATTCAGCCTAGTGCTGCCATGAATTTTTGCACATTTTGTATTATAGCTCTCTTCTTGGACTCATACATAACCCTTCGGATTAAGGGGGGGAATGTTGGACACGTAATCCTCAATGGGTTAGTGTGGAAGCCGAATAGACAAAGTAGTCCAAGAGACCTTGGGATGTGGAACCAAACGGTCACATAATGTACTATAAATGTATATCTCTTGTTAATAAAAATTGTACTCTCATGATTTATCTTTCATATTGTTCTTACTGTCCATGTGTGTTTAACATTGCTAGAGGGCTAGACTAGTTTAAGGAGTGCTAAATTCCATATTTTATGGGAGCTTGGCTTGTTGTGTTGTTGTTTTTTGGACTTTGTTGCTACAATAGAATTGTATGGGGGTGAGGTGTGCTTCCTAAGCTTGGCATTGGAGAGGAATTCTAGAGTTGTAATCTCTCTCTTCAAAAGAGTAAAAAAACTGAAGGACATTTTGTATTGAAGTATGAATTACCATGCAATTCTTATTTATAGGAATTATCGAAGCTTTGCTTTCATTGATTATAACAAGTGATGTAAATAATAATTAATATAAATAATTACAGTAAACTAAATCCAAATGATAGTATTAAATATAAGGTGATATGGTCATAGATAAACAAAAATACTACCCAAATAATAGTACTAATTATGAAGTGATATAGACATAGGTTTCATAAAAAGAAACTTATATAAAATACTAAAATAGGAAAAAAAAAAAAAAAAAAAACCTAAACTTTGGAATACACTTACTTCCATATGTATTAGTTCGTAGAAAGATACACAACTAAATTTTAATATCTACTAAAATCTTACTACAACAGATTGAAAACCATATAAAAGTTTGCCGTGTGGCAATCAAAATCAAAAACTTAAATTACAGACAAAATCAGAAAACTGGACCCTCTATGGATGAAGTCCATCCAATAAAAACAACATTCTATTCTAGTCCACTAGATTTGGAGCCTAAGATTTAATACAGTTTCAAAGCTAAAGTGAATGTCGGCATCAATTATTATCTCGGAAACCCTTACAAGGGAAGGAACGCTACCCATTTACATTCCCCAACTCAGTTGTCATCCCTTGTCGTCCCTGCCATCAATTACGAACATAACATAATTAAAAAAAAATGCTAAAGGAAAAGAATTAAATAAAATAATTATAATTACCATTTATAATATAGAAATTAAGGCTATATTAATTTTTTCAATATATAAATTTTTTTTTATGACAATGTTTAAATATTGAAGTAAATAAAAATAATTACGAAAGTCTATAAATTCTAAATATTTTAGTAAATACAAATTATTTTTTGAAATACAATAAATTGTTTTGGCTCTTTCTTATAGATTATCTGGACCTTTTGAAGATAGATTATCTGGATCTTTCGAAGATATGGACACAAAAATTTGATTGGACAATATTTTTTTCAAAAATTTATAGAAATTGTGACACTCAAGTATTTTCCTTGAAAATTATAAAATAAAGATTTGATTAGACAATATTTTTCTCCAAAAATTTATAGAAATTGTGACTCAAATATTTCTCTAAAAATTATAAAAAAACATCCTTTTCCCAAAAAATAAAAAACACCAGACAAAACAACAAATCATGCCTCTAGGTATTGTAGGTGGTCATCCGCCTCTCAACAGTGTAGGTACAATGGTTTCCAAGAGAGTAGAGTTGGAGACACCATCCAAAGCACACCTAGAGGTGAAATCGATCAAATGTCTATGAGCTTGCCTTCCTGTGAAGATATCAAGTTGTTCGTAGACAAGGACATTAAGATATGACAACAACAACATCACAACAAGCAACATCATGAACAATAGTTGAAGGCAACATACTGAATGTATAGAACACCGATAATACATTAGATGCAATGAATGCAAGAGGAAGGTTGTTGACAACACAGAGGTGGAACAAAGTTGCAAGCTCAAGCAGATCCACTAATGATGAAAGCAACTTTGGAGATTCATACTATGAGGTAAGGAGTTTCATGTGCTGAAGCAGCAACTCAAGGATGAACATGAAGCTCCACAGATAGAAGAATGAGTTGCAGTAGGATCATGAATATTAGTGGGCACAATGTGCACTCACATATGAAATTGTGTCTGTACAATTTATATATTCATCCTAGCATGTGACATAGAGAAGACATGGTGAGAAGTGTCTTTGATCGCATGTAAGAGATTCAACATCATGCATTTCATTGTGCATGCACATGAAATCCAACCCATTCAATGCACTCACCAAGGAATAGACAAGAAGCAAGTCCAACTAGAGCTGAACATGTGCTTTGGCAAGTTGATGTGCATGACCACAAACACACAGTTGAAGATCAACATGGACACTATCCATGAGTGTGTTTCCAATTTAGCCGCACCTAAGAAGACCATGCGCATGTTAGCATACGAGTTGGATGAAGGAGCCGAACCAATGCACTAGTTACACCAGAGGCAAGAGTTCATTGTAGCAAGATGTCACCATGAGGTGCATGCACACTATCGTGGATGACCAAGCATGGCATCAGCTCACCACCTTCATCGTCCCAAGCATGTCAAAGATTTGGTCTCATCACAGTGGACAAAGTGTCATTAATGTCTTGCATGGATTTGTCAAGCCATGTTGTCTCACATGAGTACATGCGCATTGTAATGTTCAGTCATGTCAACTGTAAGTCAAGTGTCAATAGTTGGATGTAACAGTCATAGGGTAGCAGAAGAGTCATGAGGGTATTTGAACTCTCACAGAGGGGAATGTCAAGGGTCACCCCACCCTTTATTATAAATATTCCCTCATAACTCATTGTAAAGGCTTTTTGTAATCCAAGCTTTTGATAAGACTATCTGGAAAAGAGATTTGACAGTATTGTAATGTGCCTTGGCTTCTCCACTACACAGAGCTAGTTCATCTCTTTGGAGGAGTAGGAGGATGTGGCTGTAACGTTCTACTAAGAGGGATAGTAGGTTTACATGGATGTATTGTATGATTATGAATTAAACTTTTTATATAATAAGAGCCAACACATTTTCATGCATATGTTGTTATTGTAGTTGGATTGTTCCAATTTCCTTAATGATATATGTTGTTTAGCTTGCGTATTTCTATATGAACTAATTTGCATGCAATTATATGAATCTGGTTGCTAATGTGTTATATATGTTGTTAATGGTTTTATCATCCATGTCGACTGTTCTGCTAGATACCAGACAAAATTTTCACATGAACCTTGTTGTAACAATCGTTGAACTCATCTTGGACTAATCTATGAGTACTATGTGTGTTATCTTACATTGTATGATGTAACTGCCACATCCGAGTGGACTGCTCCACCGGAAGCTATGCATGTCCTTTTGTGTTGTGTGTTACTAACCAAGTTACGATTGATCCCTTTCAACCTGGAACTCACCTTCACCCTCATCTCCACCTTATGTGTTAGAACCTCTTATACATCTTCCATGACTCACTGCATTAGTCACACCCTTGCTAGTGACATAGTTATCTTACTTGCCTCTGTGTGACATTGTAGTCAAGGCATTACCTTACGATGCACTGTTGGGACTCCTACACCAAACTGTCTGAGGTCTAATTGGGACTTCTTACTAGGGAGATCCCCTTACATGTTGGTAGGTCCATCACTGTCAACATTTTGGCACTAGAAGGAGGTCTAGATGACAAGCCGAGTCCTCACATCTATTTTGAATCTCAACACATCTATCATGGTTCACTACCAAGCTTCTCTTTTGGAACATATGGCTTATGGAAATGATTTCTTCATCTCAGAAGAGCTCTCAGATAACTTGTGTCATAAAAATTTTCATGTTAGAGGCTACGTAGCCTTGGTAAGGCACACGGTTGGCATTGTAGGCTCATGCGAAAGACATGGACTCTTTGAAGAATACATGAGTTGTGCGTTGTTCATATACACATTTCGAGGGCACCCAATGCACTAGTGTGCCATGCTGCCCAAAAAATCTATTCATTATCTTGCTCATCTCGTTGCATTGATAGACCATGCTTTCAATCACTATGACTGTAAACAACTCAACAAAGAAATTCTGAAATTATGAAAAGAACCCAATGAATCTGTTGAATAGTTTCACACATGCTTTTGTAATATTGCATATTGATTCCCAGAAGATGATATTGATTGGGAATTTCTTGATGGAATATTTGAGTATCTTCTTGACATATCCAATCCCCACTCAGCACACTTCAGTGATGGATATGTGCAATCATAGATAGGTATAGTCATTGTCACAAGTGACTTTCCACCTTCACCTCATCAAACAACTCCACCACCGTGGAGTGATATGGTAGATCATGCACACACCTGTACCAAACTAGCACATCCTCCCACCCAACATTCTCTTGATATTTGTGCATATTTGGCTAGCCAACATGTTGATTGTCATGTGAACTCATTCCATTGACCTCCATCCTCACGTCCTGTTGATCCTCCATATTGTATTGTCTTGTGTTCTCCCATTCCAAACTCCTCACCTATTGCGAACGAGGATTAAGTTATCGACGGAGTTGGTGTTATGTAGCCAACCTACACCATCATTAATCATTCATGATGAGTGCTTGCGAGAATCTAAAGAAGAGCCTATGATGAAGGATGACTCCCTTCCAGCCTAACATCCCTTTGTGCCTCATTCGCTTCATCCTAACATCCCTTGTGATTTTGTCACTGCTGATCTCCCCTATGAAAACTCATTAATGTATGCTTCTACTTTCTATCATTCATAGGACACGTTGATGTCAGTTTGTCATTATAGTGCGAATACGACACATATTCCTCAGAACATCTGTCCAATCTATCATATGTCTTTCTTGAAAACATAAAGGGTGAACATATTTTCTTCTTATCTACCGGATTCATCAAATCATGAGGATGCCAGCGAACATCTCAAATTTTATGATCTTGGTTTTCATGATTTATTCAATTCCTCATCCGATCATGATGTTGATTCAACCATTGTTAATCTATCTAAGATACTGTTCTACAATGATCTATGTTTCTGCAAAGTTGAAGCCCCCCTGACCGTCAAGGCACTTCAGCTCGAGCTGATGGTTATGTTAGGCCCTAGCTGTCCTAAGTTTGGTTTCGCTTCCACTCAAGAAACTGTTGAAACACCCAAGGTAGACATACATCTCTACTTTGCATAAATGATCAACCAAACACCCACATTTCGCTTCCTCCACCCAGACTACATGATCCCATCTCTCATGCATTGGAGGAATCTTCAACAACAAGCACACACGCACAACACAAGTGGTCTACCTTTCTCATGTTTGCTTGCATGTCATAGTCAAGAGAATGCATACACTCAACATCTGCATGTAGTGAATTACAACATCATGGCAGCACCACAGAATGCATGGAATGCGCACTCACACATATTTTTTTAGTGGTTTCTTCTAAGCTCGGAGTTTTTTTGTCTTCAGTGTTACATATTTCTTCTTTGCTGGTTTGCATGACTATCTTGTTCAGAAACCATGCCTTCACCAGAATGGGTCAACCAATGTGTGAATGTCTGCATTGGAAGTCTCACTTCACATGAGATGACCCATGCATTGTTAGCTTAGGAGTAGGAGTAGTGTTTACTTTTGAGTTTTTTTCTTGCATGCTTTTTATCTTACTTGCTTTGTTTGTTTGTTTGACAGCTTTCTTGATTGCTCACATTCTTTTCTTTAACTTTTTCTTCTGGTCTTGGTTTGTGTTTAGTCAATTTAGTGTCCTAAATTACTTGCATTAATTATCAACAAAGGTTTGTCGACTGCTGAAGTGTGATGCATTGTATGTGCTTAGTTAAATTTTCTCTTACCTCATTGTTTTATATTTTTAGCTTTGTTTTGGGGGTTTATGTTCTTTGATGTTTAATAATATACAATCTATGAGAGATTTACATGGATCTAATGAGTTTTAAAGGAAAGGAAATTTTCCTATGTTAGTCTAATCTCCTAAAAATGAACCAAGAACCTTTTAACTAGTTAAACGCTAATAAGAAAAAAAAATAGAGCATCTACCTTATCCTACCATTTAGTCATAATCCATGGATCTACTTGTTAAAAACAAAAAGTGATGTTGATGTAGAAGGTAATTCAATGATTGCATTGGTTTAGCCATTCAACCATCCAATTTTGGAATATGATAGAATCAATCTCCTTAAAGTGATTTTGTGGAATGTCAAGTGACACAACTAAGTAATGACATGAAAACAAAAAAGAGAAGATAACATCATATAAAACTAGCAATTTGTTAAGTAAGCTCAATCACTGCATGCATTAGATATTTAACCATTCAAGTTAGAATTATCATCACTTTGAAATGGTTTTGAGAACATCTATTAATACAACTAATTGACAATTCTATGCTAATAAAATGAGTAACAAAATAGGAAGAAGCTAAGAAATAGTGTATTCTCATTACTTTATTTTTCATTCAATCATTTCTCATAAAATATCTCATAAGAGCAAGACTTGCACAGTTGTGATTTTATCCTTACACTATTGGTTACAAACTGAAATAAAACAAAATTAGAGAAAATAGACTTGTAGAAAACAAAGTAATAGAAATTAAACTGAAAACAACAAGTGAAAAACCTTCTTTAGTGCAGGGTCCCTCTACAACTGACGTGGTTGGATGCTAGCTAGTTAAATATGCACTTTTAAACCATAATTCACAAGCTAAGTTTGTATTATCAACAAAATTAAGTCTAAATAGAATATTTAACAAAATCTTATAATTCCTTCTAGCTTCTAACTACTTCTCAGTTCCATGCAACCAAATTTTATAGGAAAATAACATAACTATTATGAGAAAAACTTGCTACAAATGGATTAGTTTGAGTTATAATAGGACTATCTAACTTCTGATCAACTATAGGGGGCTAATTCGAATGAAATATTCAATGAAATACACTCTTGATTAGCTACGGAAGAGAAAATCAAGAGTCCTACTCCTTCTAGATCACATGTTTGACTCCATCTTTGACCATGACTTTAAGCACAATTTTCTATCAATTTGGACTGAGTGAATAGGATAGAATCCATGTGGAGATGATTATGGAAATGCCCATGTGGCTTAGTTCTTCATTTGGCACCTGTAACCTGCCAAACCATGAGAGTAGCTATGAAATCCATAGTTAGCTACATAATAGGCTGCGTTATGTAGCTAATTTGAAGAAATCTATTAAAATAACAATAACATGAAAATATAATATGGTAATCATTTTAATGCTTTTCTAAGACAAAACCTAGCATATATCATTGACTGGGTCTGTATTCTTATGAGGAAATGAGAGAGAAAGGTGAGAAAAAATGTTAAGGAGAAGGTGATTCTGAGGTTCAACATATCCCCACTATAAAATCATTGCATGTCCACATGTAATTTGCCAAAAATGTGATTTCCTCTTCTCTAATCCATTTTCTTAGGCACCTCTGCTAGTACATCGAATTTTCTTCTTTTGTTCTCTTTTGAAGTAATTGTCATTCTAGGTTCTCCCATAAGAAGTGTGTACTTGAGGTTAATGACTATTCTGTTCAGGATCTTATTCTTGCTTTTCACCTTCCTATTTTTCTTATACCATAGTCCTAGGTGCATACTGGTATTATCATGGATTGCCTTATCGAATTTGTTTTGTTCCTTCCAGGTTTGATTCTCCTATTTGATATTTCTGTTTAATATCTCTAATTCATAAATTTCCTATTTGAGAAAGTCAATTAGAGGTTCTTGTGGATTGGCAAAAGATTCTGGGTTCATTGAGGCACTTCTTTTCTCCATTGATTCTATATAATCATATATTTTTTGTTGCATTGCGTCTATGCCTCGAGATATCCTACTCAGGCTACCTTCAAAATGATGATTAGGAGAGTTTTGAGGACTGTGTGTAGGAGGGATTTTAAAAGGAGATGTTGCTGGTGTCTCCTCATCTAAGCTTATAATCTCAGTCCTTTTTGACAATGTTTTTCTACCAAACCTAGAAGTCTAGAGCTTCTTCTAGGTTGTGGTTCACTTACATTCTCCTCATTTGTGACCTTTTTCTTGTTTCTTATATTTCTTCTTGCCCTAGTTTTCTTCTTGAATTCTATCAGTTCTTCAGAGTTTAATATTTCATCATCCTTCTGTAATGAGGCCTCAGGTCTGTCTTTAATAGTTATACTAGTCTTCTTTCTTGTTCTTATTCTAACATTATCTTCTTTGGGTAACTCTACTGCTTCTTGGAAATGGTTTCTAATGACGAAATCCTCCCATGTATCTCTTATACTTTTTAAAAGAAACTTAATCAGTATCTTTATCAACCCATGATGGTAGATGGTTGTATCTATGAACTCTATTTTCTTTTGCATGTTTGAGGCCATCCTTCTTAGACTATTTAGTAGGAGGAAAGGGAGATTGATTTCTCCATTTCCTAGGAAATTCCTTAGTAAACGAATATGGTAGACATACATGCAACTGAATCTCCCCTCCCAGGTGATAAATTTTTGTATTATCAAAAGCATACTCCTCCACTTACTTTTAAGATTGAAATGGGAATTCCTTTTCTAAAAACAGAGACATCCATACCTGGGTTCCTGAGTATTACTTTCCATGATTCATTGTGGAATTCCTTATTTCTGTACCATCTTTCACCATGCCTTGGAAGTTCTGTAACTTTGGTTATGAATGACTCTGTTACTACAAACTTAATATCTCCAATTTCTACCTCCATGCCATCAAAATATCTAGCAAAAGATTTCATAATACATGTTATTCTCTTAACCTGCAAGATGATACAAGAATACCAAATATGCGCAGAGATATACCTAGAACATAGAACGGTGAGAAATAACAGCAGGTATTTTATTATTCAGAAAGTAATGTTCACTTGCCTCTTCCATGGGGCAACCTCCAATAGAGCAAAGCTCGATTACAAAATAAGACACGATTCTCCTCGCAGGGAGTCTCTATTCTTTATATATGACTCATACATGTAATACCATGGAGCAATACCATGGTTCTTATTAATACCATCTATCTAATACCATGGCCCATTTGCAACTAACTGTGGTCCCGTCATTAAATACTGGTTAACCACTTACAATTATTAATATGGGCTTTATTGACTCTTTACTTAGCTATAACTATGACTCAATCCTATTACATAAATAAGGGGGTTAGGGTGGGACCTTAACATGCCCTCCCCTTAGGAATAGCCTTGTCCTCAAGGCTGAAGCTGCGAAAACTGCTGAAAAATAGTGGTTGGTTCCCAGGTTGCATCTTCCGGAGCGGTGTCTTTCCACTTGAAGAGGACTTCCTTGATCATGCTGCCACACAGGTGTCATTCTCGTGCATCGAGGACCTGTTCAGGTTGGAGCCAGATTGACGCTTCGTCATCCAATTTAGGTAGACTTGTTTGAATTCTGCAATTGTTCCCAATCACTTTCTTGAGGCATGAGACATGGAAAACTGGATGGATTTTTGCAGTGGGTGGCAAAGCTAGCTTGTAGGCCACTTGTCCAATGCGTTGAAGTACTCGATATGGTCCGTAGAATTTTGGAGATAGTTTCTGACAACCCTTGTCTTTGAGTGATGTTTGCTTATATGGTTGCAGCCTCAAAAATACCTTATCCCCTTCTTGAAATTGGCGTTCTGAGCGATGCTAATCTACCCGCTGCTTCATGCTGTTTTGAGCTTGATGAAGATTCTCTCCAAGATGGGCAAGCATGGTTGTGTGGTTCTATAGGAGTTGACCCACTACTTGTACCTCTGAGAACCCCTTGATATGATAAGTAGGGGAAGGAGGGAGTTGACCATAAACTGCTTCATAGGAAGTCACTTTGGTGGGCATGATAGTTTGTGTTCTACCACCATTCAGCTAGAGGTAACCACTGTACCCAAAGATGTTGCTTTTATAAAGTGAAACACCTAAGGTAGGTTTCCAGACATTTGTTGACTGCTTCAACTTGACCATCCATTTGTGGATGATAGGAAGTACTAAGTTTTAGTTGGGTGCCTTGTAGCCTAAGAGTTCCAGCCAAAAATTATTGGTGAAGATCGGGTCATGATCAGACACAATAGAAGTGGGCATGCCATGCAATTTGAAGATCTAATCCATGAGAGATTGAGCGACCAAAGTCGGTGTAAAAGGGTGGGGTAGGGTGAAAAAATGAGCATACTTAGAAATTTGATCCACGACCACCATGATGACTGACTTGTTCCCTGAATTTGGAAGACCTGTAATGAGATCCATAGAAACCTCCATCCATATTGATGCCGGGATGGGCAATGGTTGTAATGTGCTTGGTGTTTTGACTATCTTCCCTTTGTGCCGCTGACATACATCGCATTCTGCTACAAAAGTAAGAGTGTCCTTTTTCATGCTTGTACAAAAAAATGATCTTCTAGTGTGAGCATATGTCTTATAAAAGCCTGAATGTCCTGTAGTGGGGGATGAGTGCAACTCCGCCAAAATGTGGCTTTTGAGGGTGGATGTTGGTGATATTATGACTTTGTCCTTGTAGCAAAGAATCTCATCCTGCCACGGGTAGCCCTTGGTGGAATTTTGATCCACCTGCAATTGAGTAATGAGTTGCGAGAGCCAGGGATGTGAAAACCATTCCCTGCGAGCCTCTTCAATCCATTCTAGAATGGGAAGGGAAATTGCGAGCAGGGTACCTTCCTCCTCAAATTGGCGAGATAGTGCATCTACTACAATATTTTCACGCCCTTTCTTGTAAATGATCTCATAATCATATCCCAGCATTTTGGCGAGCCATTTATTTTTTTGTGGTGAGGATAGGCATTGCTCCAAAAAATGTTTAAGATTATGATGGTCTGTATGGATTTGGAAACGTCACCGCAATAAGTAAGGCCGCCAGGTATCTACTGCATGAAATATGGCCATCATTTCCTTCTCATAGGTAGATTGTCCCAGATTCTTCCCACTTAGTTGTTGGCTTGTGAAGGCCAAGGATCGACCTTCCTACATTAAGACCGCCCCAATTCCCATACCCAAAGCATCACATTCACTGACAAAAGATTTGTTTAAGTCGGGTAGTGCTAAGACTAGAGTGGAACACATGGCATTTTTGAGAGCTGTAAAGGCCTGTTGTGCTTCATCATTCTAGAGGAATGAATTTTTCTTGAGGAGTTGAGTGAGGGGTTTCACAATGTGACCATAATTGTGGAAAAATTTGCGATAGTAGCCTGTGAGACACAAAAATCCTCTCAGGCTCTTCAAGGTCTTAGGTTGAGGCCAAACCTGCATTTCCTGGGTCTTTTTGGGGTCCACCCTGACACCTTTACACCCCACAATGTGTCCCAAATACTCAACTTATTCCATGCCAAAAGAACACTTGGACATCTTAACAAATAATTTATGCTTGCGGAGCAGTTGCAAGAGCAGATGTACATGCTGAAGATGTGAAACCCAAGTGCAACTGTAGATGAGGATGTCATTGAAGAAAACAAGGACAAATTTTCTGAGATATGGTTTGAGGAGGTGGGTCATAAGGCTTTGAAAAGTAGATGGGGCATTACAAAGACCAAATGGTATGACCAGGAACTCATAATGGCCTTCATGAGTTTTGAATGTAGTCTTTGGAATGTCGACTTCTTTCATGCGAATTTGGTGGTAGCCTGAGCGAAGATCCATCTTAGTGAAGAATTGAGCCCCATTTAGTTCATCCAACAAATCATCAACAACCGGGATGGGAAATTTATCTTTGATGGTCAACTTATTGAGGGCCCTGAAGTCTGGACACATATGCCATTCCCAATCTTTCTTGAGCACCATGACCACCGGTGATGAATAAGGACTAATGATGGGACAAATGACTCCTGCTTCCAAAATTTCCTTGATTATTTTTTCTATTTCATTCTTTTGGGAGAATGGATATTGATATGGGCACACATTTGGTGGTTGGGCCCTTCGGACCAAAGTGATGCTATGATCATGTTCCCTTCTCAAGGGTGGAAGCTCATGAGGCTTATCAAAAACTAGCAGATGGTTATTCAAAATCTGTTGCATCTCAGGATGAATTAGAAGTGAATTGGGTTCGATGGCCTAGATGGCATTAAAATGAGCTATAACTCCATGATGGCCCTTTTTTAACAATTTTTCCATCCTATGTGAGCTGATGATAGAGGGAGCTCCTGCCTGGAGTCCGCAGAGGGTATGTGTGGAGTTGTTCTACTTAGAGCTCATATATAACTCCTGGAAATCCATTGTGATTGGCCCAAGTGTGCGAAGCCATTCAGCACTGAGGACAATGTCGCACCCTCCCATGTGTATGGCAAACATGTGGGTCTTCAATTGATAATCCCCCATTTGAAGTTTGACATTTTCATAACGACCTTCACATTTCATTGTTCCCCAATCCACAATTTGGACTTGGAAGTTAGAAGCAGCTCGTACAAAACAGTGCACTGCTTCCACGACTTTTTGATGGATAAAATTATGTGTGCTTCCATTATCAATCAAGACTACTACTGGGCGGTGCTTAATAAAACCTCTGATTTTGACAGTTTGAGGTGAAGAAATCCCTGCCAAAGCATGCAACGAAATAAATTGTTTGTCAGGGACATTGTCCTTCTGGTTGTCTTCTTCGTCCTCCTCAGGTTCCTTAAGTGGTGGGGCTTCCTCTGATGAGATGTAATCAGTAGCATCAATTTGAAAAAATTTGGGCTCCTTGCATTTATGACCTAGGGAGTATTTTTCATCACAGTAGTAACATAATCCCTGCTTTCTTCTTTCTACCATTTCTACAGGTGACACGTTTTGAACCTTAAGTGTTTGAGTAGTGTTGTGAGCCTATGGGGGTTGACCGTTGGCAGTGAAATTGGGGAAATTGGACTGGGCCGCTAACGCACGTTCAACTTCATGAGCTACCCTGCAAGCCTCCGACCATGTGGTACGGTGGTGCAGTCGGACGTGAGCTTGTATGGCCTCTTTAAGACCACTGATAAAAAATTTCATGTAGAACACATCTTGGAGACCTGTAGTGTGGAAAGCTAAGGCTTCAAAGGCTAAAATATATTCATCCACTGTGCAGTCTGTCGGAGCTTAATGAGAGGACCCAAAAAATAGAGTCATGACTAAAGCACTCTATAAGAGTTTTTTTGAAGGTGTCCCAAGTCAAGAACCTTCCATTGCAATGTTGATGCCATTGCCACCATTTCAATCTTTCATTGTCCAAGTACATGCTCCCCACCATAAGCTGAGTCTCATTATCTAAGATGTAATTCAGATTGAAATACTGCTCCATGTGTGCTACCCATGCTGCTGGGTGAGAACCATCAAATTTATGCATATCCAACTTGGGTGGTCATAGACGGGACTGTTGGTGGGTGTCCCAGAGGTGAAGAGAATGGCTAGACTCACCCTCACTGTGTTCATTGCCAATATATGCCTCCTCGTGGGCTTCCACCTTGCCTTTTGAGAGTGCATTAGTTAGTGTCATCCAAGGAAAATTTTAAGGATAGAAAATTTTCTTGAAGTTTAGAAACATTGGCGAATCTCACTAATCCCTAATATGCAAACTATAAAATCTTTATTGATATAAATGTAAAATTATTCAAATTTATAATGATTTTATATATAACCTCTATATAATGTTGGCGATTTTTAAGGTAAAATAATTTTATATTCTAAAATTTGGGCGAATCGTCTTTTACAAAATTGGAAATTAGCGAATCTTTTTGTGGAAAAATCATGGAAAATTAGCCCACTGGGCGAACATTAGCCCCTAAAATTTTCCATGGTGTCATCAGCTGATCTTGGAGTTCTTTCAAGGATTGTTCAAGTTTGTCGATCTTCTCATTGGCCATAGCTTGAGCTCTAGTTTCTACCATGCACCAATCTGATGTACTTGAAATTTGGGACCGCCCAAATTTTTTTTGCACTAACAATTGAATGGTACCACCTTGATCAGTTTTTCGTCCTGATTCTTATGGGCTAGATCACCAATAAGCAGCCTCAGGGGTCTCAGACATTTTTTTTTCCTAAAAAATTCTAACAGAGTTTTACTCCTTGCTTAGGAATACTGCAGTAGCCAAATCCTCAAAATGTCAATGCTTCCAAAAGTCATACAAAAATCACGCCTCGGTATAGGAACCCACAAAACTACTCAGGTCTAGATGGCGGCTCTGGGGGATCTGAGAGATCTGAATGGCTGATCAGATGAATCTGATTGGCAGAACAGATTGCTACTGCAAATCTAATGGATCTGAGCTGCGGGACTGATTTCTGCTGCTGCTGCAAACCCCACTTGCGAGATCTGATCTGGAAAAGATTATGCGTGCTCCAGAGATAGAAAAGGGAACTATGGTCTCGATCAGTGTCAGGTGCTACAGATCGCAATATACATAAGGGTCTGACAGTAGTACTCTACCCAATGTTCAGGGCACTAACCAAGGAGGATCAACCGTACCCTTAGCTGTACAGCCTGACTACACTATCGTACAGGTGAGTAATCTCTCTGATTGTTGTTCTCGTGTACTATAGTAGCCAGACGACCGATGTTTTATCTATGGCGAGGTTTCAAGGGAGCTAGGGGGCTTATGATATACCAAAGGGTACTTGGAAGACAGTTCGTGCGTGGTTCTTTGTAATGCGCTACTACTCGAAGGGGTACCCATAGGGGTTACAAGGGAGTCCAACAAGCATGACCACCTATTGTATTTCCTACGTGCATGCCTCCCCAAATCCGCAGGTTTATGTGCTCAATGACAAATCCCATGGTTTAAAGACACCGGAACACGTCTCTAGCCAAAAAACAAATTGCTAAAAAATGGAGATCCCATCAGCCCTGGAAAGCGCTTTGATACCACTTGTTATGCTCTTAACCTACAAGATGATACAAGAATAACAAATGTACACAGAGATATACCTAGAACATAGAACAGTGAGAAATAAAAACAAGTATTTTATTATCTAGAAGGTAATGTTCACTTGCCTCTTCGAGGGGGCAACCTCCAATAGAGCAGAGCTCGATTATAAAATAAGACACGATGCTCCTCGCAAGGAGTCTCTATCCTTTATATATGACTCATACATGTAATACCATGGAGAAATACCATGGTTCTTATTAATACCATCTATCTAATACCATGGCCTATTTGTAACTAACTGTGGTCCCGTCATTAAATGCAGGTTAACCACTTACAATTATTAATATGGGCTTTATTGACTCTTTACTTAACTATAAATATGACTCGATCCTATTACATAAATAAGGGGTTTAGGGTGGGACCCTAACAATATCTTTATGAAAGCCATCAAATTTTTTTATGAATTTGAGCCATCCAGCCTTCTACAACATTTCCTTGAGTTGTGGGTATCCTTCCATATACTTTTCTCCTACTGGTTATGATCCGATAATGAGTCCCATGCCTTCTACTACGCAAAATTCCTTAACCTTTAGAATTGCCCTTCTTGGTTCATGAAATGAATTGACTATGAGTATGGTGAAAAGAACTACAGGTTTGCATGAAATAAGTAGATGGTAAGGGTTCTAGAGAAACGTGGACAAGCATGTCATGTCATGGTCATAACCGTTAAAAAAAATGAGGGAGTAAGTTATGAATCATTGTGTGACAGCAGGTATGTAGTACGATGGAGATTTCAATCAAATGATGATTTGTTAAGGAGACATATGAATACCCATATTATATATGGTATGTTCTACCCTTGATATTAAAATAAATTTTTGCACTTTACCTAATATAACTTACCTTTTTCGTTTGTTGTTTTCTTTGATGTTGATCCGCAGATACCCTTTTTAGCATATCGGTCTTCAAAAATAAGTTTCTTCAATTCCATGCAATTATTATTTGTTTGGAACAAAGCTACGGAATGAGATATGGCTGCAGAATCAAATTATCTACGGAATGGAATTAGCTGCAAAACATGATAAAAATGATGTATGGCTATGGAACATGACTGTGAAATGAAATGTAAATGGTATATAACAATGAAAGGGAATGAACGTGAAGTGATGTAAAATGAAATGAATTTGCAGATTAGGAACTACAAATGAATGTAGCCTTATGTCACTACTTATTACAGAAAGAAAATGGGAAATATCGGATGTTAGAAATATCTAATTTTTGCCCTGTATTTCCTGTATAAGTATGCCAATTAACAATTGGTTTTCATATATATATATATATATATATATATAGAGAGAGAGAGAGAGAGAGAGAGAGAGAGATATATATATATATATATATATAGTATGTGTTTTCTTTATTATTATTTTCTAGATATATATACAAGAAAAAGCTAAGTTAGGAACATGACTATGGAATGAAATGTAAATGGTATAGAACAATGAAAGGGAATGAACGTGAAGTGATGTAAAATGAAATGAATTTGCAGATTAGGAACTACAAATGAATGTAGCCTTATGTCACTACTTATTACAGAAAGAAAATGGGAAATATCGGATGTTAGAAATATCTAATTTTTGCCCTGTATTTCCTGTATAAGTATGCCAATTAACAATTGGTTTTCATATATATATATATATATATATATATAGAGAGAGAGAGAGAGAGAGAGAGAGAGAGAGAGAGAGAGATATATATATATATATATATAGTATGTGTTTTCTTTATTATTATTTTCTAGATATATATACAAGAAAAAGCTAAGTTAGTGGAGAAGAAGAATTCTTCTTCACCAACTTCATTTCAGTTTTATGTTGGAAAATTTTGACAAAATCCTCTCTTGAAATTGGTTGATGATATATCTACAACCAATGACCATTCACAAGAAGAGGTACCTTTCTTTCATCTATTATCCTTATTCTCACTACTCCATTATTAAAGACTTCTTCAATCTCATATGGCCCAAGCAAATGAATCTGAAATTCCCTTCGAAAATATTTTAATTTTGAATCGAACAAAAGTGCCCAATATCCTGCTTGAAACTTATTCTCCTTGATATACTTATGATGCCATTTATCCCTTTGCTATTGGACTAAACTAGTTCTTTGATTTTCATCTTGCCTAATTTCATCAAGCTCATTGAGTTGCTCCAATCTATGTTTATGTGATTCTAATAAATCTAGTCCCAATTCGATTACCATCTTGAAGGTTTTGATTTGAAACTCTGTAGGGAACATGAATTGATTCCCATAAATAAGCTCATAGGGAGTATGGCCTGTTGTGTTCATCCATGTAGTCCTGTAGGCCCATAAGGCCTCAGGAAGCCTTTCTACCCAATCTCTTCTGTGTAGATGTATAAGTGAGAATTCCTCCAATCACCTTATTGGTAGATTCAACTTGACCGTTTGCTTGTGGATGGTAAGGAGTAGACTTCCTATGTTTTATATTTTATTTTTCCACCAGTATCTCCACCATTTTAGATGTAAATTGAGATTCTTGATATGTCACTATCTCTCTTGGAACACCAAAACGAATGATGATGTCCTCAAAAATAAAATTAACTACATATTTTTCATTAGAAAAAGGTAATGCTTTAGCCTCTACCCATTTGGTGACATAATCAGTGTATACCAAAATAGACTTCTTTTGTTTAGATGGAGGATTAATTGGTCGAATGAAATCCAAGGCCCATTTTTCAAAAGGTTCAATGAGTACTTGAGTTTGAAGTGGAACTTCATCTGAAGGAGCAAGTTTCCCTACCCTTTGATAGTTGTCACACCTTTTAACATATTCTTTGGCATCTCTAAGGATGGAGGCCAATAATGTCGTAAACGAAGGATTGTATAGGTTTTGATCTTGTCAGCAAAGTGTCCACCAAAAGGTTCATCATGGCATGCCTTAAGTATTTCAGGCATGTCATCTTCTCAAATACATCTTCTGATCATGAGACCTAGACCTGTTTTATACAATTAGTTAGTAAACCATGAGTAATTTGCACTTGTTTGAATGATTTTTCTTTTCTCCTTAGGAAACAAATGCGAAAGTAATTTTCATGTCACTAAGTGTTGTGGGGAAAAGTATCCGACTCGAGATGACCCTATCCCTACTCTAAGGGTGATAGTTCCTTAGCAACAACTGAAAGTAAAGCTTTGATATTTTCCTTTATGAAAGTACAGAGAAAGAAGAAAAGATTGACCAACCGATGTCTTTCGCTTTTGTCGATCCTGTCTTCTCTCGTTGCCTCTCGTTCCCAGCTCCTTGCTCCCTTTGCCGGCCCAGCTACACAAAGATCCTGCAAAAACAAGAGAGGGAAACTACAAGAAACATGTACTCATAACTGATGCATGGATTAGAATGAATCAAATATACAGATAGAAACAATACATCATTGCAATACAAGTATATAGGAGAACATCAGAGCTTTATTGATAGAAGAAAAAGGTTCTGAGAAGGTTACAACCATAAATGGCTCCAATCTAGCAGCACCTCCCCAGCAGCAAGAAATCTCCTCTTCCCCTCTATAAAAGCAATCACCCAATAACTCTAACTGTAAACCAACAGCACTTCCTTGCTTTGCCCAAAATTTCAGCCTCCTTAGACCTCATGAGAGAGCTCTATATATAGGATAAAAGGAGAAAGGATGAGTTAGCTTGAGACTGACATGAAGCTGCCTTGTGTCCTCTCTCTCTTCAGTTAATCTTCATTTCTTAAGTCCACTTGGAGATCCTTGCTTCCACATGGAGATCAAGTACCTCTTACTCATCATAGGGCGAATTCCTTGAACCAAGTGTCAGTTTGGAAGCTTCCTGGGCAGTTGACACCTTGCAGAATGACTGTGCCACTTGGCCAATCTCGCCCAGCGCAGGTAGCCTTCATGAGTTTTTACTTTCAGCGCAGGTACAAGGAGGAGCAGTTGACATTCAGCGCAGATGCTCAGTGGAGCAGCTGACATGATTTAGAAAAGGCCTGTTTTTGAGTGTTTTCAGGTGGAGAACTGATGGGGAGTGCTGTGGTTTGCTGACCTTGTTCCTCTAGGGGTAAGAACAACATGTTTAGGGACTGAGGATCCCTGTAATTATTGACATTTCATGCTCCATGCTGCGAGGCACAAAAATGTCTATAACAGTTGCCCCCTAAAGTATGAGGTCGTTTATCGGGTGAAATGCTTTATCCAGAGGGTCCGAAGTTCATTCAAGTGCTGAGAGGTGCCCTGTAATACAACACAATACAATACAATACATTATTTTTCATTCTGCTTTCATGATCTAGCTGAGGCGGGCATTCCCATGCTCAGCTTTATAAATACATTTTGGTACATAGAACAGACGATCGTCTGATGGTAGGCTGATAATTCTCTGCTGAAATTATCATCCTTTGAATAGGATGATCATCTGCTGCAATGATGTACATGACAAATGCTTTTATATTTCCTGAATATATATCGCAGCCCGGATGGATGAAACTAGATCCGGGGTCTTCAAACTCGTTCGATCTTCACTCTAAGTACAAGTCGATCCATGTGAGAATTTCGCTGAAGTCGAACATGGAAAGACATCGCTTGATTACCGGTCAATGATGAAAACCGTTAACAAGCGCGAGAGGAATCACCGATAATGATAATGACCCTCAAGGTACTCCAGTACAATTCACGTGGCGTGAATAAAGGACTTGGCGTCGAACGGCACGCAAAATCTTCTGGTCGAAGGTCATTGATGTATACCTGTCGCCGGAAGTGAGAAGCTTGCCATTGAGGCATGCAAGCTTCAAAGTACTGATGGGGGTGTTCCTAGATCAACTTCTTGGATAATGAGCTGAAGTCGACAAGAAGCGATCCGTCAAAGGAGGGCCTTAATGAATCCCACATCAATGACACGGAATCGGAGCTAATGATTTTAATGAAGGTGAAAACAAACTGTGACATATGATTCAGGGTGGCGATCATGAATGGATGAAGGATAATGTATGGCAGTGGATGGGACACGGTTGACACTTTCAGAATGACCTCTCTTGAACATATAACGACACTGATGCGATGGATCGGTAGCATTACCCCAAAATGTGGATGGTTTGGCGAAGACCATGGTGATGAGACCGGTGAATGAAACAACCCAACCCGATGTGGTACGGAAGAAAAGTGTCATGTTCAAGAGCGACTTGCTACCATTAAGCTTTGATGTTCTCCCAATTTTTCCCCAGTCATTTCTGACCAATACCTCTTTATTTTTGTCAAGCTTGAGGAGGATAACATATGCTTGTTCTATAACCTGCCCTTCGGGCAAGCCCATCGCTATGATTTAACAAGCTTAGCGATAGGGAAACTCGTTCTCGTCTAAAGACAAGTTTGTCGCTATTTAATCATTTTAACGAGTCTAACGACAAGGAAAACTCGGTCCTTTTCATTTTTAGAGAGTCTGAAAAGGTACAGAAAGTTAACTCCATAATTCCTTTTTCGTCATCTAATCCCTTAAGTCCGAAAAAGTATAAAACAATACAGAAGGGATGAATTTTCGATTGCTTTAACGAGCCGAACAAAACAAGCGCTCGATCTTTTTGTGCAATAATCCCTTAGGTCCAAAAAGATTAAAATCTAGAGGAGGGATAGCTCTTCCGGTTGTTTAACGAGCTGGAAGGCCAAAACTCGGCAAACTTTTCATATTTTACGAGTCAGGAGAAAAGAGCTCAAAGAAGACTCGTCTTTTGAGGAACGAGTGATAAACAGGGATAGCAGCAGATTCCAGGTACAGGTTGGAATTTTCCAATCACGGCAGTGTCACAAGGATGGCTAAGTGAAATCACTCTTCGCAGCTGTTCCTCAAAATGGGTAAACAAACATATGGAGATGAACGATTGGCCAAATGAACAGATGGAGGTGAGACTGCAAGAACACGACCAAGGGTTTTAATATGGCTGTCAAAGGTTACATTTACCAAGGTTATTTACCGGTTCATTTTTCTGGGTGAGCTTGAACTCTAGGGGAAGATTGCTCACAACTTATGTTTATTTTTTAACGAGCATGAACTATGTGCTAAAACTGCTCGAAATACCAGTCATAGAATAAGAACGCCTCCTGTGAGATAGCTATTTTTTAAGGAGCTTTATCTCACGAAGCTATGCTCCAAATTTGGCAAGTTTTTACCTTTGCCCCACAGACTTTCTTCATGCAAGGTCGGAATCGGCTAATCCTACGAGTTTAAAGGGTTAGACCTACAGGTTTAAAGGGAGGACCTAAAAATTTAAAAAATAAATAGTCGTCCCTCGCTCACATTCCAAAAGTTTGCATGCCCCCAGGTATAGGATAGAATTTCGAGGCTGCCCCTCCTCTCCCCTACCTCTGCTTTTCTTTGGGTGTTCACAGTTACTTATCATCTTGCTAATCTAATGTTAACGATACTAGTCTTCTTGTTATTTTAAGGGGTCTTACGCGGTACTCAGTCTTCCCGTCGGCCCAACTTTTAACGAACAGCTGTTTGTGACAAGAGAAGAACACTTCTCAAAGACAAAACATTGGTGTTATTGAAGGAGGCTTGCCTCTTTCTTATTATCCAAAGACGGTTCTATTTGCTGCCGCAAATCAATCTCTTTCTTTAGCGATGTCTATCATTAGGTTACTCAAAGATGGTTACCCTATGTCGCAACAATAGAATCTCTTTCTTTGGAGGCTGCCCCTACTTATCCTTCAAAACATTTGTTTTAATGGGTGAGGCTTGCTTTTCCCCAAAGATGGTTACTGCTTGTCGCAATAAGGGAATTCCTACTTGGGCATTGCCCACTTCTTTAGACAAAGGTGAATGACTCGCCGCCAAACACATAACTTTAACAAAAGAATACTATTCCAGAACAACCCCTCTTCCATCCACGGACGGGGTACGGACTAGTCATATTCTTCTGCGGAAATTCTACCTTATACCCAGGGTTTCTTCTGCCCGAAGCAGACCAGGGTGCATGCCCCCTGGGTTCCAGTCTTTCTTTCCGAATCACTCGCACTCATCGGGAAGGAGGACTGGGGGTGGAGGCAAATCTTGAGTGAACAGACCATTTAGGATTGGTATTTGACTATTTGCTATGCGAGATCTCGGAAATGAAAGTTGGTCTACGAGCTTGACCATCCTTCCTTCGTGTGGAAAACACATTACTCTAAAGAGTGAGGAGACTATCGCTCCCATGCAATAAATATAGTCACGTCCAAGGAGTAGGTTATAATCCAAGGGTCCTTGGACGACCATCACGTTCAAATTAACGGTCTTCCCTTTCAATGTAACAGGCACATTGGGGAGGATTCCTAATGGTCGACTGGTTCCTTTATCAAAACCTGAGAGATTTCTTAACTCAGGTAAAAGCGCCGGGGAACCCAGTGCTTTCCAAGAAACAGAGGAAAGGATACTCACAGACGCCCCTTCATCAATGATAGTACCAGCCATAATCATTCTATAGATCTGGACAATGATTCTGAATGGTATACTAGCTGGTAACCGGGGTCTGCCTAGTTGATTCCAATCAAAGGATACAACCAGGTTGCTTGGTGGTGGGACCGAATACACGGCCGGGTATGACCCTGATGATGTTCCTTCCTGTGATAAAGGAATGGGCGTATTTCCCTGACGCTCATCAGAGTCGGTGCTGATGAAAAGAACCTGGATGGTGTCATCCTTATTCTCTTCAGTGAGGGTGTCGCTTGAAGATGACTCTTCGGCGACGGTGTCATTCGAAGATGAAACTTCTGAAGGTAGAACCGGGTCAACTGCCGTATCGACCTTTGGACTTTCGTCCGGTCTGGATTCAGTAGGTTCATTTTCAGTGACTGACGCTTCAGCCGACCACTTGAGCGGGCCAGCTGTATTTTCAACCAACGAAGGACTTAGCACGAGTTTTTTGTATCCAGGAGGAAGTTTTACCGGTGTAACCAGACGATCTTCCAAAACTCTCTTCGCTTTGTCTAAGAAGGGACATCGGTGGATGGCATGCTCGCCTTCACACAACATACAGGGTGATCTTTGTCTCCCTCTTCGTCCTTCACTCTCGCTAGTTGACGGACTGCAATCAACATGACTACCAGAGGTTGATGCTACCGGATTGTGCAACCTTGGGGACCAGTCCCTTAGTATCCAGGGAATACAAGGACAATCACGATGGAAGTGGGTCCCTTTGCAAATGACACATGGTGATTTAGGCGCGGTCGGTGCAGTGTGTGGGTTTTTGTCAGCTGTCTTTTGTTTGCCCCCAGTCGCCTTCGCCATAGACTCCTTCTGCTTCTTTTCTTTCTTCTTCTTTTCCTTCTTCTCCATGGGAGGCTGACTTTTGCCGGCTCTACCTCGTGAAGATGAAGGATGAGAGGAAGAATTGTAAGAAGTGGAAGGCTGGTGGGTAACTCTAGATTGGTCTGACTGTTGATTCGACTGCTCAGGATTAGTGGCGATCTGGACTACATTAGTTGAAAAGAGCCATACAGGTAGGCCAATTGTCAATCCTGGAAGTGACAATGTTGCCATATGAGGCGCACCAACATCTCCCCAAGAGGAGAAGGGATTTGGACTTCCGCCAAGGTTGTTTCCTTGGTTGGTGGGCTCCATACTTTTCAACTGGAAGATCAACGTGGGAATAATAGGTGATTATGTTCCGCTTAAAATAAATTTTATTAACGATGCTTTTAGACACAAACTTGCTTTTTCATGTTTTAAGAGTCGAGAAAAAGCTAAAGATGACTCTGGTCACCTTCGATGTATTAACGAGCCCGAAGTGACAAATTCTCGGTTGGACCTTTTCAGTTATAGAGTTTGAAAAAGGCCAAAAGAAACTGCTCTGGAGATCTAGGCAGAGGGTGTGCCAAACCTTTCGCGAAACCACAGAATACGTTTTACGGTACGGGTGGTCGATCTTCATGAATGTTGTGTTCACTGCATAGCGATCAGTAGGGCGGCCGACATGGCTTCCTAAGGATAAAGGATAAATGCCTATAGGGGTCTCCCAATATACGCGACGGTACGCGGGAGCACAAGTCCGTATTAGTGCTATCGTCCCTCAGGAGGAATCACCCACCTTCGTAGAGATCGACAGTCACTACGTTTAACGACGCCGGAACATGTCTCTACCTAGACCTCTATTGTGAGCGTTATGTTACAAAGCGTTTTTAGATTCATTCAATATATTTTAAGTTGATCTTGTTTAGCAGTTTGTCTTTCAGGATCACCACGAGATGTATTGGTACAAATTCCTAAATGCAGCTAAAATGATAAGCAAGCTTTACAATCTTTTTAGCTTTGAAAATCCTAATCTACTGAGGGAAAAGAAAGACATCAACTTTTCACACAGATCATAGAACACACACTAAATGCACTTTTTCCTAAATCAACATGCAAACTGTCAATAATGCATATGCACAATGCAGATATTTCTTTTCTTTTTCCTTAATGTTGATGTAAGACAAAAAGGAAACTGTTGTATAACTTCGAATCTAATTTCAAGCGAAAGTAAACAAGCTTGTCCAAAATCAAAAGACACCTTAAGATCGACTTGTTTCGACGCTGGAAATGTATAGATTCAAACCATAAGATGAAAAACAAACAAACTCAAACAGCCATGAACAGTAATAAAACTAACTCTTAAGATCACAAAGACACTTTTACAGTTCAGGATCTAAGAGGCCACAGCTATACTGGTTTGCTTTTCACAATGGGAAACTATAACTGAAGCAAGAAATACTGAAAGAACAATCACAGTTTCATCACACAACTGAGGCGGAATAATGTCAAGGAAAGTTGGTTTACAGCAAGTACAAATGACAAGCAATCAGCAGCAAAATAACAGTGAAAACAGGGCCTAGATTCAGTGGGAAACCTCAGGAAGACATAGCCTAACTGGTTCAGCGCAGGCTCTGGTCTGTCAAACTGACTCTCAGCGCAGTTCCCGAAGGGAGTACCTACATTGAAATGCAGACTGCCTGTGGACAGCCTGCACTGAGACACGAGAGTTGCGTTTACAAGGATTTCCGGGTCATAAAAAGCTCAAAAATTCACTGTTTTTGCTGAAATAAAAAGCTATAGGTCAAGTACAAGCTAAGGGATGATCAAGAGGATGAAAAGCTATCACAAAGAGCACAAGAGTCCTTGTGGATCAGCTTTTAAAATCATAAACTTGCTCAGAAACTGAGCCAGAGCAGCTGCCCTCTACTTTGCAATTGAAGGACTCAATTGCAGTTCGATTTGGTGCTCTCCTTGTTTATGAGATGAATAGCAAGAAACACAATAAATCAACAAGATACTGGGTTCCCCAGCGGAGTCGCCAGTTTGTTTTGGGGAAAAGTATCCGACTCGAGATGACCCTATCCCTACTCTAAGGGTGATAGTTCCTTAGCAACAACTGAAAGTAAAGCTTTGATATTTTCCTTTATGAAAGTACAGAGAAAGAAGAAAAGATTGACCAACCGATGTCTTTCACTTTTGTCGATCCTGTCTTCTCTCGTTGCCTCTCGTTCCCAGCTCCTTGCTCCCTTTGCCGGCCCAGCTACACAAAGATCCTACAAAAACAAGAGAGGGAAACTACAAGAAACATGTACTCATAACTGATGCATGGATTAGAATGAATCAAATATACAGATAAAAACAATACATCATTGCAATACAAGTATATAGGAGAACATCAGAGCTTTATTGATAGAAGAAAAAGGTTCTGAGAAGGTTACAACCATAAATGGCTCCAATCCAGCAGCACCTCCCCAGCAGCAAGAAATCTCCTCTTCCCCTCTATAAAAGCAATCACCCAATAGCTCTAACTGTAAACCAACAGCACTTCCTTGCTTTGCCCAAAATTCCAGCCTCCTGAGCTCATAGGAGAGAGCTCAATATATAGATGAATTGAGAAAGGATGAGTCAGCTTGCAACTGATGTGTAGCTGCCTTGTGTCCTCTCTCTCTTCAGTTAATCTTTAGTTGATCTTCAGTTCTTGAGTCCACTTGGTGAACCTTGCTTCCACTTGGAGAAACAAAGCCTCTGACTCATCACAAGGCGAAATACCTGATCCAAGTGTCATTTTTGGAAGTTTCCAAGGTAATGACTCACTGTGCCACATGTCCAATCTCGCCCAGCGCAGGTAGCCTTCATTGGTTTTGACTTTCAGCGCAGGTACAAGGAGGAGCAGTTGACATTCAGCGCAGATGCTCAGTGGAGCAGCTGACATGATCCAAAAATAGCCTGTTTTTGAGTGTTTTCAGGTGGAGAACTGATAGGGAGTGCTGTGGTTTGCTGACCTTGTTCCTCTAGGGGTAAGAACAACATGTTTAGGGACTGAGGATCCCTGTAATTATTGACATTTCATGCTCCATGCTGCGAGGCACAAAAATGTCTATAACACTAAGTAATTGGAAATATCTGCAAACCAAGGGTTTTTAATCAGGAGCTCAAGTCCAAGCCATGGAAAAGGCTCAAAAATTGAAAGTGTTCAAAAACACTTGCAACCTAAATGACTAGATAGGCGTCGTCGATACTGTAGGAATTTACAGGGTTAAAACCAGATCTCAAATCAATACACCATTATTTTTGACGTGGTTAAAACCCTCAAAATACAAGGAGGGAAACAGTCCACGGCCTGTCCCAACGTGGGTACTACAGGCAATTTATTAATCAAAGAATGAAAATTTACATAAGCTTCTCTCATGCACGGATTACCCGAACAATGACCCTCCATGCGCTTTAAATAGAACTCATGGACCAATCGAGTGTTAAGCCACGGATCAAGTGTCGGTAATACCGAGGTGAGAGTGAACCGTCGGATCACTACATATTATGACCGTCAGATTGTAAGTTACAAAATGTAAAATGGTAAAGAAAGACACTTTACCTAACTCTATACCTAACTCTATACTAGACTAGGTTGAACTTAACTATATCCTATGTGTCGGAATATCCTAACATCCCCCCTTAAGAAAAACTTGGGATAGGATTGAAGGATTTACAAATATGACACAATAGGAGAAGGAAGGAGGCACTAGAGCCTATCCCCCCTTAGTGACAACTTCCTGAACTCCAAGCATATATCGAAGTTTAGTGAACTTCGCCTCTGTGAGAGCCTTTGTGAAGATGTCTGCGACCTCATCATCTGTTGAACAATATTGCGCTTCAAGAACATGGTCATGAATGTGCTTTCTGATGAAGTGCATGTGTAGTTCAATGTGTTTGCTGCGCTGATGCTGGACTGGATCTTTGCATAGCTGAATGGCACTTTGATTATCACACCAAAGTGTGGTTGGATGCTACTGCTCAAAGCCAAACTCTGATAGGATCTGACGAAGCCACAAGGCTTCCTTACTAGCTTCCATGGCACCACGATACTCTGCTTCTGCTGAAAAAAGAGAAATGGCAGCCTGTTTCTTACAAGCCCATGTAATAGGTCCTGAACCAAGAGTGAAGACATAACCGGCAGTAGACTTCCGATCATCAGGGTCACCAGCCCAATCAGAATCAGTGAAACCAACTAATAGAGGAGCTGCTTTGGCACTGTAATGAATCCCAAACTATATTGCACCTCAAACATAACGAAGTATTCTTTTAGCTGCTTTCCAATGACTTTCACGGGGGTTTTGCATAAAACGAGCAACAAGGCCAACAGCAAAGGAGAGGTTAGGACGAGTATGGGTTAAATACAAGAGTTTTCCTACAAGTTGACGGTATAAGGTAGCATCAACTTCAGGAGAAGTACAAGAGACTGAAAGTTTGACTCCAGACTGAAAGGGAGAAGGGGCTGGCTTACAGTCTTCCATGTGAAAATGACAAAGAATATCACAAACATACTTGGACTGGGAAAGGAAAATACCCTCCTTGGATTGCAAGACTTGAAGACCGAGAAAATAGTGTAAGTGTCCTAAGTCTATCATTTCAAATTTCTTTTTAAGGCTGGACTTCACATGGTTTATAAGGTTGGGATCACTACCAGTAAGAATAAGATCATCAACATAAAGAACAAGGATGATAAGAGAGTTGCCCACTTTCTTGGTGTAGACAGTATTGTCAGAATAACACCTAGAAAAGCCAGATTCTAAAAGAAAGCTATCCATTTTGGCATACCAAGCCCGAGGAGCTTGCTTAAGACCATAAAGGGATTTCTTAAGTCAACAAACAAGGCTGGAGTCTGTTTGTATGAAGCCAATGGGTTGTTCCATATATATTTCTTCCTGCAAGTCCCCATGCAAGAAGGCAGATTTAACATCCATCTGATGGACTTCCCATTTTAAAGAGGCAGCAAGGGAAAGGACAAGGCAGATAGGGTTCATTTTGGCAACAGGGGAGAAGGTTTCAGTGTAGTCAATGCCTTCAACCTGTGAAAAACCCTTAGCAATAAGACGAGCTTTATGTTTATCAACTTTCCCATCTGGTCCATACTTGGTTCTGTAAACCCATTTACATCTAACAAGTTTGCGTCCCTTTGGTAGAGGAACAAGATCCCATGTATCATTTGTCATCAATGAATGATATTCTTCATTCATAGCTGCTTCCCAATGTGGATGGCCTGAAGCTTCTGCAAAAGTGTCAGGATCATGATTTACTGGAGCTTGAGCCAGTAAAGAAGAGGCTCTTTCAAACTGAGAACGTGTACGTCGCTGATCTGTAGGATCACCGACAAGATCACCTGCTGCATCCCGAGTAGCATGGACCCATCTTGGAAGTTGAGGATCCTGAGAAGGTGGGGGAGGATTATCATCCTCACTTTCATCATCTGAAGAAGAAATGTTTTCAAAAGTAGAAGAGATAGGAAGAGGTGGCACATCCGCCGGACTAGGCTCGCAGGCCGATTTATTTTCATCAAATTTTACATCTCTTCTAATGATAACATTTTTGGACTTAAATGGAATAAGTCTATAACCTTTTACATCTTCAGAATATCCAACAAAAGTACATTTCTCACTCTTAGGTTCTAAAGCTTTATGTTTTTCATCTGGAATATGGGCCCATGCTTCACTTCCAAAAACACGAAAGTGACTTACATCTGGTTTAATGGAACTCCAAGCTTCTTCTGGAGTGATATTTTGTAGAACCTTAGTAGGAGTGCGATTGATTATATAATTTGCACAATTAATTGCTTCGGCCCAAAAACTAAGACTGAGTCCTTTAGATTACAGCATACAATTAGCCATTTCCTTTAAGGTGCGATTTTTCCTTTCAGCTACACCATTTTGTTGTGGAGTGTATGGAACAATATGTTGCATTTGAATTCCATTTTTGGTGCAAAAGTTGATGAATGTGTTTTTAACATATTCTCCACCATTATCAGTTCTTAGCTTAAGAATTTGATGTCCAGATTGTTTTTCAACAAAGGCTTTGAAGGCCAAAAAAGTGTTAAATACTTCGCTCTTGAGTTTTAAGAAGTATACCCAAGTGCGTCTAGAGAAATCATCAATGAAAGTTAAGAAATACTTGCAGCCAGAGAATGAAGCAACAAGAAGTGGACCACATAAATCACTGTGCACAAGTTGTAAAGGGGCTGAGGCGTGCCAAGAGGCACGTTTTTCAAAACTGTCCTGATGATGTTTTCCGAGTACACATCCGGAACAAACACCATCTCTGCAAGATACCATAGGAAGACATGTCACCATATTTTCTTTACATAGATGCTGAAGGGAGCGATAGTTTAAGTGACCAAATCGCTCATGCCAAAGTTTGCTCACTTCATCATTATGAGCAACAAACACCGAGGGAAGATTTGATGACCCAAAGTTGTGAAACTTATACAACCTTGTGGAATCATCAGCAATACCAGTAGCTAGACTCTGTTTAGGATCTCTCAGATCCTTGATTACAACATCATGAGGTGAAAATTCAACAATTTTACCTTCACCTGAATGAGTTATCTGATATACAGATAGAAGGTTGCAGGATAAGGTTGAAACACATAATACATCATTAAACTGACCATTGTCTAGATGAACAGTTCCAGTCCCTACAACATTAAGAGATCTATCATCACCAACATATATATTTTTGGTGTTACGATCATTTAAAGAAGAAAACATGGCTTTTTTTTTGGCCATGTGATAAGAGGCTCCAGAATCAATGAGCCACTCATGAGAATGAGAAGAAGAAGATACATTTAATGCATAACCAAACTGAGATGATTGACAACGACATGCAGAAAGTGCCATTCCTGAAGATGAAGTTGAAGTTGAAGTAGAAGAATGCTCCACATGGATGTTATGTTTCTTCATTGCGGCTTCCAAGGCTTCCATCTTCTTAAAGCATTTAGATTCTAAGTGGCCATCTCGATTACAAAAGTTACAATGTCTATCAGTCTTCTTCCATTTGTTTTTATTGGTCTTATCATTTTGCTGAAATGATCTTTCATTTTGAGGCTGAGTTGGTTTAGGACCATTCTTTTGAGGATATGACTTCTTAGGATTCTTTGAATTTGGTTGTTGTTGGGCGGCTAATGCTTTCGTGGAAGAGTTTCCAAGATTAAGAAGACCAAGATGTAAGAGTTTTTCTTGTTCTCTTATTAAGGAATCACAAAAAGAGTCAAAGGAAGGGGCCTTCTAGTCTTGTCCTTGACAAATGAAAGCTTCCCTTCTAGAATGGAAGGTGGAAACAAATACAGAGTAGGTTGGTCCCAACTTAGTGAGGATGGAATAAATAAGGTTACCATCTTCTTTCTTAACTTTAACACCTTCCAAGAGATATCTAAGGGTCTTGAATTTGGACAAAGAATCTTCAATGCAAGCAAAATTATTAGGATCCAAAGTAAGTAACTCATTTTCAAGTTGATGGGCTCTAATTTCATTTTTAATCCCAAAAACTTTAGCGAGTTTTTCCAATGCTTCATGAGGAGTCTCAAGTTCTGCAATATGGAATCTAAGATCAGGAGAAATAGACATCCCTATCAAACCACGTGCTTGATCTTGTCTATTTTCCCATTTTGCAGCCTTGTCTTCATCTTTTGGTTTCTTCTCTTGGTCTGTGGCTATTCTGAAGAGACCTTTACTTCTAAGTAAATCTTCCATGTAGGCTACCCATTGGAAGTAGTTAGTGCTGTCAAGAATGACTTGGCATGGACTTTCCATTTTTTAGAAAAAACTGAAGCTGAAGATGCTGAAATTAAGTGTTCCAATGGATAGATCTTGAAAAAATAGGTGGTTTTAAAAAAAACGGCTCTGAAAAAGGCTTCCGGATGAAGAAGTTATGGCTTTTTGAAAAAAATTTGTTGAAGTTGCCGGCAAAGTGCGCGAATGTGCGGGAATGAAAAAACCCGCCCCCACAAAATGGAGACTTGAACCCAAGACCTCTACTCTCTTAAAATATCTTTGAACCAATTGATCTATACAAAAAATTTGAGAGAGAGAGAGAGAGAGAGAGCGGGGGGGGGGGGGGGGGGGGGGGGGCTTTGTTTGCGTGCTTGCCTTGAGAAAGCTCTTTTTCCCTACAAAATACAAAACACAAAACCCAACACGAATATGCAAAGAAAAATGAACCTTGCGGCTCGAAGTTAGCTTTAGCCAAAAAACTAGATATTTTTAAAAAAAAATCTCAAAGTTAGCTTTAGCCGAAAAACTAAATATTTTTCTCAATGTTTCTGATTTTCCGAGATCACACTAAGGTGCAGGGAAAAGAGCATACGCATGAGAAAAATCCTTCCTTTTTGTTTCTGATTTGCCCAGATCGCACAGAGTCGCAGGGCAAAGAGAATACATAGAAATGAAAGGTATATATCCGGTTAAAAAAAAAAAGCTAAATAAACCGAAACCGAAATAAGCAGAGAGAAAATAACAGTAAACTGCAAAAACACTGTATACCTCCCGATCTGAAAAATGATGCAGCTAGGGCTACCGGAAACCTTTTCGCGTGAAACGAAAGGGGTTCCTCACTGGAACAGATGCTCCGAACGCAACAGAGCAGTCCTCTCAGCCCGAAAGCAGTCAGAAACAACAGATCTAGGAAACGACAACCGCAGGCAGTTCTACCGGCTTCAGATTTGGATCACCAATGGACGCGGCCCTCAAATAGCTCTGATACCATGTAGAAATTTACAGGGTAAGTTCCTCAGAAAGAACACCAAAAGGACACTGCTCACAACCAGATTTCAAATCAATACACCAGTATTTTTGACGTGGTTAAAACCCTCAAAGTGCAAGGAGGGAAACAGTCCACGACCTGTCCCAACGTGGGTACTACAGGCAATTTATTAATCAAACAATGAAAATTTACATAAGCTTCTCTCATGCACGGATTACCCGAAAAATGACCCTCCATGCACTTTAAATAGAACTCATGGACCAATCGAGTGTTAAGCCACGGATCAAGTGTCGGTAATACCGAGGTGAGAGTGAACCGTCGGATCACTACATATTGTGACCGTCGGATTGTAAGTTACAAAATGTAAAACGGTAAAGAAAGACACTTTACCTAACTCTATACTAGACCAAGTTGAACTTAACTATATCCTATGTGTCGGAATATCCTAACAGATACGATCCTGTAGCCATGAACAACACTCAAGTCCGACACTGTATGGAGGAGTTATCACCTTTTGAAAATGCCCAATAACTCGCAAAATTTGAATTTTAAAATAAAAATAAAAAAAGAATATTACATGGAATATTCCCTATAATATTTCCAGGAATATTATGTTTTGGATGGCCAATCCAGGGCTAACACATGGCCTGCCCAGAGGCTGCCACGTCGCCAGAAGTCTACAAAGTTTTGCATGGTAAAATTTTGGTGCACTGCGTAGGATTCGACCTTGGGTCAAGTGGGCGCCAGCCCACAGGCTTGATCGAGCCACCTACATTTGATTCTTAGCAAACATACATCGCAATTATTATTTAATTTTTATTTAATGTTTGGTTGGGTGGAAGTGGCGCCAACCCCCTAACCACATGACCTGGGCACTCAGAACCACAGGATTAAACTTGGCGGATAGACGATAACCTGACAAATACGATTAAGGTTTTAGAAGCTTATGGTCACATGTGCCAAGATAGGGCCAATGGTTGCAATCAGTTTGGTTGAGTCTACTAAATTTGGTGTGTTTTCCATTTTTGTTAGAGTTAACTTCCAGTTCACCAAATTTGGTTGAGCTTTTTAAGGGCAGAGAGGAAAAGATTTCAGTTGGTCATAAATTTTGAATGGAAGAACCTTTTTGGATGATTTTTTTTTTTTGATTTCATATCTTCTCATCATTCCGGAGCCATTGGTACAAGTTTTTGAGCCATTGGAGTTCATATTTAGCCCCATTTTCTTCGAGGAAGCCAAGAAAGCCATCAGGGCCAAGAGGGAATTAGAGCTGTGTTAGGCTATGCTTAACCATTTGAAGTGAAACAATAGTGAATTTCAGCTATTTTCAACATTCTAGAACTATTGCGATAGTTTCTAGAGGTAGTAGAGGTGTACTACAACCATTTTAGCTTTGGGGAAAAATTTTAAGCCATTAGGGCCATTTGGGAAATGGAGCTGTTTTGAGTTGTACCTCTCTATTTGAAGTGAACCAAAGATCATTTCCTACTATTTTCAACCTTCTGAACCTAGTGGAGGAGGTTTTAGATCTGTTTGAAGAATTTTGGAGCCTGAAAAGCTTTAGGAAATTTTTTGAGAGCCTATAGGGCAATTTGGAGAAGGCACTATATTGGGTAATCTTTCATTGTTTAGTGATCTTGGAAAGGCATTCTTAGCTTTTTTATGTCTTCTAAATCTATTTTTGCATTTAGATTGGCCTATTGAGGCACTTTTATGCTTGTATTATCATTTTGAAGCATTTCAATACAAGATGACAAGCTCATTTTGGGAGGCTTGATCCAATAGACATAGCCCAGGAGAGGTGAAATACTCATCAAACATCTGTGTCATTTTATGCTAAAGATGTCTTGTTGAACAAATCTGATTTGATATGTTAAACAATAAAAATACATATTTGCACCTGTAATTAAAAATCACCTTGTTTATTCTGCAAGACAAGTAGTATTTTGCACACATTTAAATTAATTAAGATGGATTCCTTGCACACATTTTAAAGCACTTCCATTTTTAGATCAGATGGTATCAGAGCTCAAGATTAGAGCATTAGAAGATATATTTTTTCCTCAGCATTTCCTTTTTGTGCAAAGTATATTGGGGTTTGTGTTGCAGCTATAACACAAGATACTGGTTGAATAAGAAGGGGTTTTTCGTTTGACATTTGGTTAAATCTTGTCATTTTATTGAAAGCTTTAAGAACTCTTATTTTGAAGTTCCTTTTATTTATTCGACCATTTACATAATGCCAAATTCTTCTATAAGTGAAGTTTCCTCCTTCATGAAATTCTTTAATGAGGACATGACGAATGAGTTCATTAAGGTGAAGGACATGGTGTAGATTCTCATTGAATAAAAAAGAGAAAGTGTTAAGCTTCATGCACAATTGTTGTCTATGAAGGATGAGAAGAAAACAATTCTCCAAAGATTGCATGACATGGAGAAACAACTCCTTCAAGCTCAAGAAGCTTTGTCCAAGAAAATGCCTGAGGATGAGGTAAATCATTTAAACTTGTCTTCAATTTCCTCAATTGAAAAGTGTGTTGGCTCTTTTGAAAAACATACAAGAGGTATAGGGTCAAAATTAATGTTTAAGATGGGTTATCATGAAGGAAAAGGTTTCGGAAAGCATGCACAAGGCATGGTGGACCCTATTTCGGTGGTGGAGCATCCCAAGAATGTTGGTCTTGGATATGAACAATTTAATGGAAAAGAATTCAAATCCGTGAATGCATGTGATGGAAATTTAAAGAGAACCTTTATCCCAAATTCTCAAATGCATATATGTCAAAATTGTTTTAAGGATGATTGCCATTGTTTTAAGCCATCACTGCAGCAAGTAGAGGGTAAACATGTTGCTTATGGCGAGCATGCAAATGTAAATAGTTTTCAAGATAAGCACAATGATGAAAGTCTGAAAGGTAATGTTGTCTCCTCTACTAGTTCATCATCTCTTGAAGACAAAAAGGATGGAAATTATATGCAATAAAAGAGGTATAATTATTCACATGCTCGATTTCATTATGTTTCGATAAAAAATGATCATTTTTCTTGTTCAAATGAAAGGATGTTTTATTGCACATTTTGTGGTGGATTCAACCATGTTGCTTCAAGATGCTAATTGAAAAAGAAAGCACATAGGAAGCAGAAGAGGCAAAGAAAACATTCTCAAAAAGTGCTTAAGAGTTGTAAATTTTGTCAAAGGAAGGGACATCATGTTTTTCATTGTTGGACTTTGCATCTAACTCATCATCCAAAGCACATACAGTTAGAGGACAAAACGATTGGCACAAATGGATCTATGGATGCCATTATTGATGTGGAAATGAAAGATTCACATGAAGAACTGTTGTTACAATAGAAGACACCATGGAGTTGACTTATTAGGAAGTGGGCTAACTTCTTACTCTAGTAAGTCATACTCATTTTGTACATGCAAATTTCAGATTGGTATGCATGTGTTTCCATTGAAAAGTTTGATGTAAGATTGCATGTGAAAGAAGTTTCAGTTGAAATTCCTTGAATTGAATTTTCCTTGTTGTTGCAAAAGTTCACCATGGAGGTGGAAAAACATGGGTATGATACTCACTTATATTGCAACAATGTCATTTTTACTTCAGCTCTCTCTCACCCACATGTTTTTGGGATGATGTACTTGTTGGTATTTGAAAAGAAGAGATGAAGTTGCACATGTACATAGAGGTTGTATGTGTAGTTAGAGAACTGTATATAGTTCATTGTACATGATACATACACATGTGCTTTTAAAGATGTATCTTGTTTTTTATTGACTTGTGTTGATTGTGTCACACATGTTTGTCGACTTGTGTCGATTGTGTGCACACTTTTTACATTGATGGTTGTGTAAATTGTATGGCACATTTAAGGTCAACTTGTTGTTGATGTTGTATGTTGCACAAGGTGCCTTTGGTGTCAATTGGTGCAGAGAACGAAGTGTTGATGCAAAGCAGTGCAAGATTCCATGAGATGTAAAAGCATGGAAGCAAAGAGGGCACAAATTTCATCAAGGGTCACTGCTGGTTTCATAATGGCAGATTGGTATGGGGAGAAAACTTAGTCGAGATTTGGCACAAGTATATGGCTCATTCAACAAAAATTCGCCACGAGGACAGTTGGCAAGTCAGGAAATTTTCTTTAAGGCTGAAGAGAAGAGGATGTTGTTATTCTCTCATTTTCTTTACAGTTCAATTTCATCACCTCAGTGAGCTTTTGGGGTCCAAAAGCTTACATTTAGGAGGTGTGATCAGGAGCTCAAATGTAAGACATGGAAAAGGCTCAAAAATTAAAAGTGTTCAAAAACACTTGCAACCCAAATGACCAGATAGGCCTCATCAATACAATCCTATAGCCATGAACGAAATTCACATCTGACACCATATGGAGGAGTTATTGCATTTTGAAAATGCCCAATAACTTGCAAAATTGGAACTTTAAAAAAATATTAAAAAATAATATTTTGAGGATTATTCCTTGGAACATTGCCTAGAATATTTGCAGGAATATTTTGTTTTTGATGGCCAATCGGGAGTTGACACATGGCTAGCCCAGAGGCTGCCACGTGGCCCCAAGTCTACAAAGTTTTACATGGTAAAATTTTGGAGCACTGCGTAGGATTCGACCCTGGGTCAGGTGGCCGCCAGCCCACAAGCCTAACCAGCCCGCCTACATTTGGTTCTTAACAAACATACATCACAATTTTTATTTAAATTTTGTTCAACATTTGGTTGGGCAGGAGTGGGACCAACCCCCTAACCACATGACCTGTGCGCTCATAACCATAGGCTTAAACTTGCCGGATAAACAATAACTCGACAATTATGGTTAAGGTTTCTAAAGTTTATGGTCACGTGCGGGCAAATAGGGCCAAGGATTGTAGTTAGTTTGTTAGAGTTCGCTAAATTTGGCATGTTTTCCATTTTTGTCAGAGTTAACTGCCAGTTCACCAAATTTGATGGAGTTTTTTTAGGGCAGAGAGAGAAAACTTCAGTTGGTCACAACTTTTGAATGGAAGAACCTTTTTAGACAAATTGTTTTTTGATTTCATATACTCTCATCATTATAAAGCCATTGGTATAGGTTTCAAAGCCATTGGAGTTCATCTTCAGCATCGTTTGCTTTAGGGAATCCAAGAGAGCCATGAGGGCCAAGAGGGAGTTGGAGATGTGTTAGGCTATGCTTAACCATTTGAAGTGAACCAATAGTCATTTTCAGATATTTTTAGCATTATAGAGCAATTGGGATAGGTTCCAAATGTAGTATAGGTTCTATACAACCATTTTAGCTTCAGGGAAGCTTTTTGAGCCATCAACGCCATTTGGGAAATGGATTTGTTTTGAGTTGTACCTCTCTGTTTGAGGTGAACCAAAGATCATTTCCTAGTATTTTTGACCTTCTGAACCTATTGGAAGAGGTTTCATATCTATTTTAAGGCTTTCAGAGCCCAAAAAGCTTCAGGAGAGTTTTAAGAGCCTGTAGGGCCATTTGGAGAAGGCACTGTATTGGGTAATATTTCACTATTTAGTGACTTTGGAAAGGCATTCTTAGCTTTTTCATGTCTTCTGAATCTTTTTTTGCATTTATATTTTCCTACTAAGGCCCTTTTATTCTTTTATTATCATTTTGAAACATTCCAATACAAGAGGACAAGCTCATTTTGGGAGGCTTGATCCAACAGACATAGCCCAGGAGGGGTGTACTGCTCATCAAACATTCTGTGTCAGTTTATGTCTAAGATATCTTTCTGAACAAATCTAATTTGATATGTTAAACAGTAAAAATACATATTTGCGCCTGTTTTCACCTGCAAATAAAAATCACCTTGTTTATTCAGTAAGACAAGTAGTATTTTGGACACATTTAAATTAATGAAGATGGATACCTTGCATGCATTTTCAAGTACTTCCATTTTCAGATCAGTTTGAGTAGTTACTACAAAAAGATATCCATCAAGGAATTTATCTTCAACTCGAGTGTCATCTTTGATATTTTGAATTTTAGACAAGAAATCAACAACTCTATTTTAATTTCCAGGTCTGTCTAAAACAGTGATGAATTATTTTAGGAGTAATAACCATCTTGTAACTATGCCATTAGTAATAGGTTTATTCATTAAGTACATAATTGCAGAGTGATCTGTATGAACAAAGGTTTCATAGCCTATTATGTAATGTCTGAACTTGTTGATAGCATGAACAACAGCTAATAATTCCTTTTCAGTTACAATGTAATTTAACTCAGTGGGAGTCAAATTCTTTCTCCTGTAATAGATGGCATAGGGGATCAATTTTTTTTGTCTGAATACAGCTCCCAGAGCTGTATCTGAAGCATCTGTTGAAATGTGAAAAGCTAGTTTCCAATTTTGACCTCTTAAGATGGGTGCCTCATAATTTTTTGCTTTTAAAGTCTCAAATGCCAACTAGCAATCAGGATTCCAATTGAATTCACAATGTTTGGTGAGTAATTTGAAGAGTGGGGATGCTAGTTTAGTGAAATTTTCTATAAACCTTCTGTAGTATCCTATGAATCATAGAAAAATTCTAACATGTTTTTGACAACTTGGAATTGATAATTTGGAGATGTCTTCAACTTTAGATTTATCAATCTTAATTCCATTTCTTGAAATGTGATGTCCTAGGACAATCCTGTCTGTAAACATCATAAAACATTTTTCATGGCTTAGTGAAAGGTTTGCTTCCTTACATCCTTTAAGAACTTTTTCCAAATTTTCTAAAGTTTCTTCAAATGTATTCACATAAACTGTAAAGTCATCCATATACACCTCTACACAATCATGTATAAGATTAGAAAAAATTCCTAGCACTGCTCTTTGGAATGTTGCAGGTGCATTGCATAATCCAAGAGGGAGTACCTAGTAGGCATATGTTCCCCATGGGCAAGTGAATGTGGTTTTATCTTGATCTTCAGGTGCTACTTGAATCTGATTGTACCCACTAAAACCATTCAAAAATGAGAAATACTTCTTACTTGATAATGTATCTAACACTTGATCTATAAAGTGAAAATAATATTTCAGGGTAGCTTTATTTAATTCTCAATAATCAATACATACCCTCCATTTACCATTCTTTTTAGGCAAAATCACTAGAGGAGAAACCCACTGACTGTCTGAAATTGGGTAAATAAAATTTACATTCAATAATTTTCGCAACTCTTCTTTCACAATTTCCCTAATATTTGGATTCATCCTTCTTTGAGGTTGTCTGATAGGATTACAATTTTCCTCAATGTAGATGTGATGTATACAAGTCTTAGGACTAATTCCTTTCATGTCAGTGTATTCCCATGCATATGCAGAAGAACATTGTTGTAAAGTTTTTATTAGCTTTTCCAGTTGTAATTTTTCCAAGTTATTGTTTATGTTCAATGTTTTCCCTTGAGAGATTTCAACTATAGAGCTACCAAATTCTTCCATGGAATAAAAAGGCATCTGCCTAGATGAAAAATATTCAATATTGGATTTTTCTTGAAATTGATCATGTTCATATTCTGGAGATGATTCAAAATTTTCCAATGTATTTAAGATTTGACTATCTTCACTAATGGTTGAAATAGTAAAGATAGGCTGAATATCATTCTCATCATCAATCCATTATTTTTCATCTATCTCTATGATTGTTCTTGCTAGAGGATATAGAATGAATTTCTTAGTTGAATTACCATCAGAGATGTACATATCACCAGATCTACAGCTAATGAAATCATTAGTTGTAGCTAGCCAAGGTCTTCCTAATATAAGTGGATGTCCTCCTAGATTACTCTTTGGGGTGAGGATCATAAAATCAATAGGGTACTCCCAAGCGTCTAAGGATACTGAAATATCTTCTAACACACCATTTGGTTTGATTACAAATCTATCTACCAATTGCAGTAATGTAGGTGTATAAAGAAGATTGGGAGGTTTGAGTTGTTCCATGGTTCATTTTCTCATGATATTTATTGTTGCTCCTAAGACAATCATTGTATTTGGGATTTCAACTCCATTGATATGTGTTTTTACAACTTGACTTCCTGGATATACATGTTTTTGTATGGCAATTTTTCCCATCATTATGTCTGATATTCTTCCTGCTAGCTCAATTCTTTTTACTTCTTTTGTTTTTCTTCATGGTTTCTTCATTCTCAACTCCTTTATTGTTTTAGCTATAATTGGGATCTCATTAATGGCTTGTAACAAAGGTATTTTGATACATACATTTTTCAATTCATCTAGAAAATCATAATTAGGCAACATAATATGCTTTTCTACCCCTCTATCAACTTGTAACCTTTCTAGAAAAGGAGGTGTAGAAGTGGATACTAATTGTTTCTCTATGATAGGAGTTGATTTTATTGGTTCTTTTTGTTTTTTATTTTCATTGTTCTGGTTTTGAGGAGATGTTTCTTCAAAAAAATTATTTTGTTGCAGAGAATCTTCCTCATAATTGTCTTGTTCTTAAATAACTACAAAAGGCTTTTTCTTTTCTAATATCCTACCATATCACAGTTGGACATCATGGAGATCTAATGGAGTGATCATATAAGCTGGAAATTGTTGTCCTTCCACCATATAGGTATTCCGAGGGTTTTTATTATTGGGGTTAGGTGAAGGTTGGGCAAGTAACTGATTTGGTCTTTGTGGGAATGGAAGTGAAAGTTGAGGGTTTTGGTTTTGAAGTTGGGGTTGTTGATTTTGTTGAGGAATTTGTTGGGGAGGATAGTTTGCATATGATGGAGGATATTGATAGTATGGAGAGAATATTACATAGGGATTTTGCATTCCTTGAACCCAAGGTTGAGACTGAGAGTGAGATTGAGATTGAGACCAAGGTTGCTGCCAAGAATTCTAATTTGGTGGGGGTTGCATATGCATTTGGTTGTTTCCCCTGCCAAGGTCTTCTAGAGACAAAGAAAAGAGATTCTATTGTATTTGATATTGTTTCCTCTTGAAATACGACCTTAAGACCAGTAATTGAAGGACAACTTTTAGTCTCATGGTTTTCTGAACAAATCACACAAATCTCTATGATTTTCTCATCCAAAGGGAATTCTGTTAAAGTGTGCTTATTTCTGCATTTGGGATAGAAAATAGCTAAAGCATCAATCTTGGCTTTATGCTTGTTTTGTAACTTAAGCATGTATATCTTTTCACTAAGGCTCCCTAGAATATATGTTTTGAATTCATCAAGCATGTTTCCAATTTCTACCCTACTCACTGATCTAGTTGTAGATTTATTCACTTTAACAAGAGAATGATCTCTTAGACCTTTCCTAGTTTTGGATATTCCTCTTGAGATACGAACACAACTCTTCAATATCACTTCATGGTAGTTGAGGGATATCTCCCTTCCCCATCATGTTAAGGATGTCTATCCACTCATCTATAATGGCTTTTAATAAAAGAGAATTTTAAGTATCTTGATCTAAGTTATCCATTTTTTCTCTTTTTAAGTTATAGTTGAATTTTTCAATTAAATCCTCCAAATTGTCATCCTCTCTTTGCATCATTTTGAACACTTCATCTTTGTGATTGATAGGCATGGAATAATCCAAATATCTATCCAAAAACAATTTCTTCATGTCATTCCATGTTCTAATAGACTGAGTGACCAATCCCATGAACCATTTTAAAGCAGCTCCTCTCAATGTTGAAGGAACCAATTTGAGTTTTTGAGAGTCTTGTAAATAATCATAAATTTTGCACAAGACTTCAAATTCAAATAAGAAGGTTTTAGGGTCTTCACTTTTTAATCCATGAAACTTTCAGAGGACAGAAGGTTAGACATTTTTCATTGTGGCATGTATTTCTTCATCAACTATAGGAAATCCAAAATAATTATAAACTTCCCTATTTCCTCTACTTCCTCCATTATTTCCTCTACCTCTTCATCTACCTCCTCCTCCTCCAAACAGTGAGAATTCTCCATCCTCTCCTTCTTCTTCCATTATAGTTTTTTCAAAGTTAATATAAGATTCAACCTCCAAGGTTAATTACTCTTCCTCTGGTTCCTTTATCAATGGTATGTGGAATAGAGTTTATACCTCTTCTTCTCCACTAGGTATTCTTAATCCTCCAACTAAAATATGTTCCCCTATAGAGGTGAGAAAGGCTATTCCTTCTGTTGGAGACCCAATATTTTCTTCCTCTAGGTCTGCCTTAGTAGATGAAGTAGGAGATCCTCTTGATTGAATTTTTGACCTTAGAACTTTAGGAGGTTTATGGCTAGGAATATGAGCTTGAGATGGAGGTGTATCTCTCCTTAGTATTGGTGGAGTAGGTGGTGTTGTAGGAATTGAATTCCTGCCTCTAGCTATGAATCTACCCCTAGAGTCTCTTTCTCTATGCATATCATATTTGTTTTTTGATTGTAAGATAAGGTTACCTAATTACACATCCCTGGAATCGGTGCCAAAATGTTTAGTCAATTTAGTGTCCTAAATTGCTTGCATGAATTATCAACTGAGGTTTGTAGATTGATGAAGTGTGATGCACTATATGTTCTTAGTTAGCTTTTCTCTTACTTCATTGTTTTGTATTTTTAGCTTTGTTGTTTGGGTTTCTGTTCTTTGATTTTTAAGAATAGACAAACTAGGAGAGATTTGCATTGAGATAATGAGTTTTAAAGGAAAGGAAATGTTCCTAAGTTAGTCTAATGTTCTAAAAATGAACCAAGAAACTTTTAACTAGTTAAACCCTAATAAGAAAAAAAAAATAGCATCTACCTTATCCTACCATTTAGTCCTAATCCATGGATCTAATTCTTAAAAGCAAAAAGTGATGCTGATGCAGAAGGTAATTTAATAATTGCATTCATTTAGCCATTTAACCATCCAATTTTGGAATATGATAGAATAAATCTCCTTGAAGTGATTTTTTGGAATGTCAAGTGATGCAACTAAGTAATTACCTGAAAATAGAAAAGAGAAGATAATAGCATGTAAAACTAACAATGTGCTGAGTAAGCTCAATCACTGCATGAATTAGATATTTAACCATTCAAGTTAGAATTATCATCATTTCAAAATGGTTTTGAGAACATCTATTAATATAGCTAATTGACAATTCTATCCTAAGAAAATGAGTAACAAAATGGGACGAAACTAAGAAACTGTGTATTCTCATTACTTCACTTTTCATTCAACCATTTCTCATACAATATCTCATAAGGGAAAGACTTGCATAGTTGTGATTTTATCCTTACACTGTTGGTTACAAAATGAAATAAAACAAAATTAGAGAAAATAGACTTGAAGAAAACAAAGTAACAGAAATTAAACTGAAAACAACATGTGAAAAACCTCCTTTAAAGCAAGGGCCCTTTGCACTGATGTGGTTGTATGTTAGCTAGTTAAAGATGCACTTTTTAACCATCATTGACAAAACAGAGTTTGTAATATGAAAAAAATGAAGTCTACACAAAGTATTTACAAAATCTTATAATTCCTTATAGCTTCTAACTCTTTCTCGTTTCCATGCAACCGAATTTTATAGCAAAATAACATAACTGTTATGAGGAAAACTTGTTACAAATGGCTTAGTTCGAGTTATAATAGGACTGTCTAACTTATGATCAGCTACACGTGGCTAAATCGAATTAAATATTCAATCGAACTATTAGATTCTTGATTAGCTACGAAAAATAAAATCAAGAGTCCTACTGATTCTAGATCACATGTTTGACTCCGTATTTGACCATGACTTTAGGCATGCTTTTCTATCGATCTGGACCAAGTGAATAGGATATAACCCATGTGGATATGATTTTGGAAATGCCCATGTGGCTCATTTCTTCACTTGACACCTATAACCTGCCAAACCATGAGAGTAGCTACAGAATCCAAAATTAGTTGTAGAATACGTTGTGTTCTGTGGCGAATTTGCAAAAAATATTAAAATAGCAAGAACATGAAAATATAATATGTTAATCATTTTAATGCTTTCCTAAGACAAAACCTGTCATATATCGTTTATTGGTTCTGTACTCTTATGAGAATATGAGATAGAAAGGTGAGAATAGATGTTAAGGAGAAGGTAATTATGAGGTTCAACACTTTGCTCTGTTGTTTATTGGTTCGTTTATTTTGTTTTGTAGGATATTTTTGCATGAACCCATGTATGACAATTGAAGCAAGCTAGGTAAAGTATAAGAGGCCTTGTGCTTCTATCACTAATTGGTTATCTGTCATGTTGCCTTTGTATGAAGAACTTTTTTCTTTTAGTCCATGCTAAATCAATGGCAAATACATATTTTTGAATGTGAACCTTCGTAAAAAAACATCGCTTTCGCGCTAACTAGTGTCACCTACTCTAGTCAATTGTTTTTTGGTTAACCCTTGTCAGCATAGTCAAGTAGAGTAAGGTGAGGGGGAAGCCTTAACTAGCACGTCATAGGTATAATAAACTACTTCTCTACTAGAAAAACCTCTTCTACTTTTAATAAGTTGGGATCCCTCTTCCATGTCTGAAATGAATATGTGATATGCACTAGTTACAAAAAAAAAAAATGAATAAGGTGAAAGAAGAGAAAGGCTTCTCATGTAGGGAGTTTATGGAAGTAACTCTATCGGGATACTGACTAGGCTCGCCAGCAGTGGAGCCATGCTTGTGTTCATATGTTACTCCGTCGGGGTACTTTCTAGGCCTACTGGAAGCGGAACAACACCAGAGATGAAACTAAGACTCTAATGACTATACTTCTTGTGCACCAATATACCCCTCAACCCTAATAAAAAAATGTTTCCTTGGCCTGGAATGTGTGTTAATCAACCAAGATCTTGGTAAATGCTACATATTACAATCAATTGAGTGTGGAAGCCAAGATGAGCCGAGAGCTAAAAAGTACTTTCGGACGTGTTAGGCTCACTTTTGGTGAATAAGGTACATTCGGAGAGCTGGAGTTCAAACAATGTGTTTCCAAGTGTTGTACCGGCTACAACCATCCTCCAAAAATTTTCCTTAGCTTCATTTTGGAGACTCCCTTCCAACCTTCACAACAGCTTGCCTTACTTCATCAAGTTCATAAGCTTCTACGTTTTTCTTGCACAAATGTAGCCTATCAATCACAACCCGATGCACTCCCATCATACGCTGATCAGCTAGACTTGGTCCAACTGTAGGCTAAGCAGATTCCCCAAGAAAATTGCACATTTTTGGTGGGAAGCCAGCCTTCCCTCTAGAAATTGTGCAATCATATATGGAAGCTTGCTTGGCTCCAAGATTGTGCGATTCTTCCAGTCAACACTCCTAACAGGAATTGTGTAATTTTCCCTAGCAAGGCTACTCAGCCTAGAATTTACAAAAATTTGGGTAGTAGACATATGCTCTACCTAGAAATTCTATAATTCTCCTCGGAAGCCAACCCAACTCCCAACCAAAAATGTGCATTTTTATCCAACCGTTAAGCAGTATCTTGCATGTGCAGCTAAATTGATCGGTTGCCTCCGGGACTGAGAAAAATTGACTTGCATGCATGGGCTTCTTCTCCCAAGGCAACATGTAAATGCATCCCTTGTTTCAGGGATCTATGTTTAGCAGCTGGAGGTTACATGCAAGGATCATTTCATAAACTTCCCACCAAGTGTCGCTTTCCCTAGATTTGTGGCATGCGCATCACAACCTTGATGTTATCAAAATTCATCCACCAGACATCGCATAGGTCATTCATCACATCAACCTTGTAGATCTATCATCCCACATCACATCTAGGAGTAGTTGGTACATTTGTCTCAGTTGTTTTGGGTTAAGCCCACTTCCCATGCTTTGTGTTGCATTTTTGTCGCTTTTTATGTTTTCATTTGCATGAGTATTGTTTTCTTGATTTATTTCAATGCTTGTTGTCATTTACATGTATATTATCTTTTCCTAGCATCATTTCAGCTTCATCAACATCTCATTGTTTTTGCATGCATAAAACCATTTTTCATGAATGGTAACTGATTCGTCGACTTGCCTCACCCACATGCATGTTGTTCCAATTTCATAATCTATAATTCACAATTTGCATGCATGATCACTTATTATTACACTCGGTTTCAACATGCATTCACACTAACATTTACTTTCAGTTTCCAATCAACGTGTCTCGCCAACCTCAGCCCAGACTCTACCTCACCAAGAGCCTCACCAAGAAAGAATTGTGTAATCCTGAGAGGGAATGTTTTTCCTTCCTTATAAGAAATCCACATTTCTTCCCAAGGGACAGTGACTGCTGGCCAAGAAAATTACGCAATGCAATCACTGAGCCTATAGCCATTACGATCTGAGATTGCACATTGTGCAATCCCAAGATTCAAAAACCAGACTAGACTATGCATTGTGCAGTTACATCAGTTAGATAGTCTCCCAATAGCCTCTACTGTGCCTTGTGCAGTCTTTTCAGTTGGTCTCCTGACCTCTTGGCCAAAATTGCACAACCTTCATGATCAGTCACACAGGAATGTTGCAAGTCATTTCTCAAGTTCATTTTGGCTTTCGACTGACAAATTTCTTTTGGCGAGTGTTTCCATGTCTCCAGTTATTGGAGGTGTTCATTTGCCTCTCAGCAATGAAAGTACAATGGTATCCAAGAGAGCATAGTCAAAGACATTGTCCAAATCACACCTGAAGATGCAATCGATAAAATGTCTATGAGTTTGCCTTCTCATGAAGATATCAAGTTGTTCGTAGAAGGGGACATCAATATATGATATCAGAAGCATTATAGCAAGAAGCATCATCAATAATAGCTAAAGACAACATACCGAATACAATGAACACAACGAAAGCAGTGAGCTGAACAAATGAAATGAATGCATCAAATGTAGTGAGTGCAAATAATGCAGTGGATGCAATGAATGTAAGAGGAAAGTTATTGAAAACATATAGGTGGAACAAAGTTACAAGCTCAAGCAGATCCACTAATGATGAAAGAAAATTTGGAGACTCGGGCTATGAAGTAATGATGCAAGATGAAGATCACGTGAAGACAAAGAATGAAAAAAGAAGGAGTTTCATGCACTGAAGTAACAACTCAAGGAAGAATATGAAGCTACATAGATAGATGAATGAGTTGTAGTAGGATTAGGAACAATAGTGGGCACAATGTGCACTCACAGATGAAACTGCATTCGTACAAGTTATACATCTATCCCAGAAATTGACATAGAGTAGACATGGTGAGTAGTGTTGTTGATCACATGCAAGGGGTTCAACATCATGCATGTCATTATGCGCACACATGCAATCCAACCCATTTAGTAGACTCACTAAGGCAATGAAAAGAAGCAAGTCAAACTGGAGCTGAACATGTTCTTTAGCGAGTTGATGCCCATGACCACCAGCACACACTTGAAGATCAGCATGGGAAATATGCATCAATGTGTTGCAAGTTTAGCCACACCCAAGAAGACCATGCGCATGTTAGAAGACAAGTTGGATGAAGGATCCAAACCAATCCATCGGTTGCAACAGAGGCAAGAGTTTGCTTCAGCAAGATGTCACCATGAGGTGCATGCACACCATCATGAACAACCAAGCTTGGCATCAACTCACCACCTTCACCATCACAAGCATGTCAAAGAGTTGGTCTCATCACAGTGGACTGAGTTTTAGTTAGTTATTTCATGGCTTTCTCAAGCCATGTTGTCTCACATGAGTACATGTGCATTGTAATGTTGAGTCATGTCAAGTGTAAGTCAAGTGTCAATAGTTGGATGTAATAGTCATAGAGTAGGTGAAGAGTCATGAGGGTGGTTGAACTGTCATAAAGGGCAATGTCAAGGGTCACCCCACCCTTTGTTATAAATAGTCCCTCATAACTCATTGTAAAGGCTTTTGGTTAGCCAAGCTTATGATAAGACTCTTTTCGAAAGAGCTTGTATAGTATTGTAACGTGCCTTGGCTTCTCCACTACACAGAGCTAGGTCATCTCTCTGGAGGAGTAGGCGGATGTGGCTGTAATGTTCTACTGATAGGGCTAGCAGGTTTACATGGATGTATTGTATGATTGTGACTTACACTTTTTATATAATAAGAACCAACACATTTTCATGGATATGTTGTTATAGTAGTTGGATTTTCCTCGTTTCCTTAATGATATATGTTGTTTAACTTACATATTTGTGTATGAATTGATTTGTATGAAATTATATGAATCTTGTTGTTAATGTGTTGTATATGTTGTTAATACTATCATCGTCTGTGTCGACTGCTCTGTCAGACATTAGATAGGCCTTTCATATGAACCTTGTTGTAACAACCATTGCACTCATCTCAGACTAATCCGTGATTGATGTACATGTTATCTTACCTTATATGATGTGACAGATGCATCTAAGTGGATTGCTCCGCTAATATCTGTGCATGTCCTTTTGTGTTGTGTGTTCCTAGCCAAGTTGGGACTGATCCCATTCAACCTAGAACTTTCCTTCACCCTCATCTATCTCTTATGTGTTAGAACCTCTCATACATCTTCCTTGAATCACTGCATCAGTCACACCCTTGCTGCTAGTAAAGTTATCTTTCTTCACTCTGTGCAACATTGCAGTCATGGTATTACCTTACGACCCACTATTGGGACTCCTACGCCAAACGGTCTGAGGTACAACACCGTCGACAAAACCATATGTATGTTTAATGTTTTTAAATATTTTTTTGAACATTATTGTAATTCACATTTTGAAGTTATATTAAGGAGATAGGCTCATGCTTCTATCTACAAATGGTTGAGATTTTGATGATGTCATTGAAAATGGAAATGATTTTCCTACTGTTCATAATGCAAATTGTATTCTTTACATAGATGCACTACGTGTGGATGTATTGAATTAGTGTTTCAGTCTTGAACATGTTTTTTCTTATAATGTAGAAGACCTTTTGTATGTTTTTAGTTTTTTATTTTATTTTTTAACATCGTTGTAATTCACATTTTGAAGTTATATTGATGACACGCGCATGGTAAATTTCGAATACAATTCATATTTCTTTGTTTTTAATTTCTTCAACTTGTTATTGTATCGATTATGTGTAAGGGGAAAATTTTTGGAAAATAAACGGAATTGTGAAATGACCTTTCAATTGACTTTAAGTTTATCATAGAGATGTTGGGTGAAAAAAGAAGCAGGTGTGGTGCAAAAAGACCTTTCTCTACTGCTACATGAAAGTGATTGAGTGAATACCAATGATAGTGGTATCAATAGAATAAAGAAGTCATTAAAGAACAGAGAAGAGTTGTGTATCAACAAAATAAAAGAGCTTTAGAAAATAACAAAAAAGCAGTTGTAAATCGTAAGTATGAAAAGAGAAGTGGTTTTATGTAGTGAAAATTTTGTTTGGATGGTCGTTTCATTGAATTTTTATCATATGAAAGAACTTAATTTTTGAAGGTTTACTAACCTTTGTCTTTTTTTGGAACACTAGTACAAAATGAGAGATTAGTGACTACGTAACTAAAAACATTAATCACCACAATTATTTAAAGTGAATTAATACTAAATTTGATCAATTTTAAGTAACCCAACTAAAAATGACTAACTTAAACTACTAATTTAGTCTGGGGATAAAATATATGACTCGATAAAAAGTGACCCAACTAAAAGTGATTAACTTAAAAGACTAATTTAGTCCATGTCTAAAACATATGACTAGATAATAAGTGGAAAAATTAAAAATGATTAACATAAATGACTACTACAGTCCAAGAATAAACATACGACCAAATAATAAGTACAACATGTATATGTATTAATCATTTATTCTAGTCATTTTTAATTGTGTCACTCCGAAAATGGAAAATTGCAATTTTGATTATGAAATGCATTACATTTCACTAAATTTTAACATTGTAGATGGTTTTAGAAAAGGGGGTCTCTAAATCCATCTACAATATTTAAATTTAGCAGCAAAGGGGTCTCTGAATCCATCTATAGTGTTAAAATTTAGAAATTTGTTTGCAATGTTAAAATTTAGGTATATGGATTCAATGACTGCCTTAAATGGGTCTATGAATCCATCTATAACGTTAAAAATATAACAATTCTATTCAATATAAAGTATAGGTTTTATATAATAGTTTTATACTCCCTTTAGAAGGTGGGAAAAGAAAGAGGGTTATTGATATGGAAGGGTTTTAAGGCTTAGTAGGAAATTTTTTCTCACGTGTTCTTAGAGATACAACACACTATGTATTGTGGGGTTTTTGTGGTGTTATTACACACGATGGTTGATTATCTCACTAGATTCATAAAGAAAATGATTTTATGAATTTAAATTCAATGTATGTTCATTTAAACTTGGTTAATTAACATAAATCTAAATTACTCTAGATTCATATTATTTTATAAATAATTCTAAAGATACATTCATTACAAAAATGTGGACAAAATGTAATATCACATTCACATTTTTAGAATATGCACACACTATTATTATAAAACCACACAAACTAATGGTTCTTGTGGCTCTTCGTGTAGAATAAAATACCATGGCTCCCATATCCAAGTTCAAATTCGAATATCCCTTAGAGAGTATCTATGTGGTTGTTTGAGGGTTACTTCATGCTCCTTGAACTATAGAAGCTTTTTTTAGGGTCTAAGGGCCTATTTTCACCTCCACTTGAGATAATACATTCCAAAAGACCCATTCCTATCATGTAAACCATAGAAATGGAGACAAAGATCCCCCATAGAGGACAAATATTCCCTACAAATGTCGCGTGTGGGAATTTAAATACTTATTAAAGAAGATTGTTTATGGGAAGATTCAAATATGACCCAAACACCTTATGATTCTTCATTGATCATGGTTAAGTTCCTAAGTGCTATAGATGGTGCAAAAATCCTCCTAATGATATCGAGGCTAAATTTAGAGGCCTAAGACCCAACTATGACATACAAAACCTTCAAATAAAACACCTATCATACCTAAAGGTTAAATATATTTTAGATAAAATATCTATGGTGGTTTGAAGCCTCATTCAAATAACACCCATAACATACCGAAAGGTTAAATATGTTAGATAAAATATGTGTGGTGGTTTGAAACCATATTCATGTAAATTGAGAAATTTTGTTTAGAGACTAAGGATTTTATATTCCATTGTAAAGGCCATAAAACTCTATTATTATTATTATTATTATTATTATTATTATTATTATTATTATTATTATCAAAAGATATAACTGTGAAGAAATTGTTTAAAGGTGTAGAGCTTTTGTGAAATCTAAAATTTTTAAATGTCCAAACTCTAATTTAATCGAGCACTTGTTCCTAAGTTTAATTTAATTTAGTGCTTATTCCCGCATTTAATTTTTACAGTGAGAAATAGTAGATTTACAATGACATTAATTCTTAGTGCTTTCATGGTTATGACTTCGGTGCATACATTTACATTGACTATGGTTGAAGAAGGTAGTTCATCCTTGGTGTCTGCGTCGATTCCATACAACACCTACAACTTTGATGCATACATATGAATCATATATGGCGAAGTTGGTGGGCTCATCCACATTTTTTGTGTCGATCCCACACAACCCTTCAACCATAGGGATTTTGAAGATAGTATCATTGTCTGCGTCAATTCCATACAACCCTTCGGTAATAGTGGTTTTAAGCTGGTGGAGTACATGATATCAAAGCTCAATGCCCTTGTGCCTTTGGCGAGGAAGGGATCCATTTGGAATTTGCATGATTTGGGATATAAATGATGCACACTAGTGCAACTTTCTATTATTTAGAGAGGTTTGGAATCATTTTTGGGCCCAGTATACTCTAGATCAATATATTTCTTTATCATAATTAATTGACACATCCCTTCTATGGACATTATTCTCCAAACTCATTTTGTGGCAAGACCATTTGAAAAATTGGGTATCACCTTCAGTGCCCAATCTCCTCATTTTTTGGGTGTTACAATCTTCTCCTAGTTTTACTAGATGAATATCTACCTTGTCTCTTTTTCTTGCCCATAGATATCTAAAATAGAGTTTTTGATTATTATTTTTGTGGATTCCTTTTAAGAACACATGCCATTGTCATCTAATAAAATTATGTCACTCATAATCTTGATTAATATTAGTGTGACTCCTTTGGATATTCCCCTATTGCACAACCAATAGATTGTTTTCTCTACCATTTTAAAATTTCATAATTGGAGCAATTAATCTCTTTTTTGTGGAAACCCAGGGCTTCATAGGAATTTCAAATGTTTTAACTTGTAAGGCAATAAAGCCTGAATCTATTTCCTCTCTGTCATCACTACTGTGACACATGTCTATGGTAGATTTTTCTAGATTGATTTCCATTATCGTTGCTAAGAATAAGATTGAGTGCTACCCCTATGTGCTTTGTTTTCTTCTCTGAGTTCACCGACTACTACCACTCTAAAGAGAACACCATCTTCAAACAACATATGAGAAATTTTGAGATATGGGGTTTTAGTTGTGTTGCCCAGTCATCTTCAATGCATGTTTATGGGTACCTTTATTTTGAGTGTTTCAGGAAAACAATAATGAATTTATATCTTCTTCTATCATCTACTAACGAGTTTCTATTTTGAGGGTTTCAGGTGAAACTCTCTCTCTAGTTTTAGAAGTCCCCTTGCCATCCTAGCTAGATCTCTCCTCCTTCCGTGGACATCATCTGCCACCCTAGAGGAATTTTTTTTCTTATTTACTAAAGATATAATAATATTTGTTTTCAGGAAGATTCGATATTGTGATTATAATTTAGATTTGTGGTTTATAGTATCTCTATGGGCCGAGTTGTGCAATCAAGAAAGAAGTTGCTTACCATTCCTAGATCTGATTTATAGGTCTCAAGGAGCCAAGGAGAGTTGTAGTGCTAAGGATTGAGTTTCTTAACTTACAGGATGGTTGAGTTATCTTGCCAATTTCAATTCCAGGGATTAGTGCCAAAAATCATCTTCGGAATTTGGTACTGAACATTGAGGGCTGATTTATTCCAGTTAGTGGGTTGAATCCCTTGTGAAAGGAGCTGAGATGAAGCTACAATTCTAGGCCACTAACTTCCCAGAATTCATTTTCCAAGCGGAGATATCCAAAATTTATTGTCCAAGCACTATATTGACCCTAGGGTCCATGAATTTCTTCATTTCTGGACTGATATGTATTGTATTTTTCCTAATTTAGAAGACTAGGTATTATCTATGTACTTGCGAAACATATTTATGCAATCTAGAGTTGGAGTATTCTTATAATGTGACTTTGTGTTGACATTTATGTTAGCAACCACTTCCTTCCAGGTTCCTCTATATTACCTATATAATATTCTCTTGTTTATATCTTGATGTTATGTATTTCAAGGTTTTCATTAATGGAGGAATAATGATTTGAAGGGTTGTAGCATGCATCTCTTAGTGGAAAAGTAATATGTTGTGGTCCCTATAATTTCTATTTATGAGCTCGGTTATTCATTTAATCCGTTTCTTGTTCCTTTCTCCCTATTAATGTGTGACAAACAAGAAAATACTCTTACATCAATCTACTCTCAAAATGTTTGACAAAGACTCTCACTAAAGGAAAACCGACAAACTCAAAAGGCACAATGACATTTGGAAGAAATGTTGAGGTGGAATATTAGTGGTATCAGATCCATTCTCTTGGTTGGTTGTGGGAGTAAACTAAGTGATAGTGAATCGAAATTAGAAGGGTTAAGGTAACTAGGAAAAATGTTTCTTAAGACAGGGATAATTTGCTCAAAAAAAAGAAGATTATAACAAAACCTTCATGAATGTGATAAATAAAATGGAAGCATGGGTATCCTTAGAAGAAACAAATAGAAAGGCAAATTGCAGACCTAAACATAAAATAATGGATAATGACCAGGACTCAGATTCAAAAACTCTTGGGAATCTTGCTCTGAATAAAGAGGCCTCCCATGTTCCCCATAATATAGGGATTGATGGGCAACCAAACATTAATAACCTGCCATCTGGAGATGTGGGTACTATCAAGATACCCACATCTAATATCCATTGTGACACAAAATTGATGGGAAACGTGAGAATATCACTTTCAAATGTGTGGATATAATAATCAACAATGTAGAGTCATATTGTTAATTTTAGATAACAATGGTACATTCTATGCTTAGCACAATTTACTTCAATTTTCCTTTAGAAACCCAATAACAATTTCCAATTATTTTGAGTAGCAATCATATTAACCATTAATCACATTGACAGTAAGTGTAGATAGAACATAAAACAAATGTAGAGTACAAGCCAAGACAAGAGGACACTAGATTTGGTGGATGCCAAGGGAAAACCCCAATGTGGGGAAAACCCTTTGACCAAATCTTCTTATTATTATTCAATAGTTTAACAAAGAGATAGAGTACAAAATTCAAATAGTCTAGCCCAATATAAAATCAAAAATTCTTTGTGAAGTTTTGCAGTCAAACTTTAGCCCTAACCATACAGTTGATTATAGTCAAAACAATAGTAAAACACCTCCTTTGAAGCTCGGTCAAAGACAATAAAATTCGGCCTCCAGCAATGGTCAAAGATAACAAAAAGAGTCACAAAAACTTTGGTCAAACTTGATCAACCTATGGTCAAACAGATATGCAGTCAACCAAGATCAAATAACTCCAAAATCATTGATTTATATGCCAGTCAATGAGGCCTAAAGAAACTAAAATTATGCCCTCAAAAATGAATTCAAAATGGATCAAAATCTCCTTGGTCAACGCTGGTCCTAGAGTCTGAAATTTAGCCTATAATTTTCTACCCAAAAAATAATCCTCCTTGCCACATGTGAGAGAGAGAGATATACTGCCTAAGCTGTATGAACCAATCTAATGAAGAGGGAGATACCACCTAAGTTGTTCGAATGAGATGATATTTATACCAATCTTGGACCTCTCAAAAAGAGGAATCCAATGCAATCATCATCTCCATCAAATGAGCTTCCCCAAGGTGTGATTTGGACCTAATTTCCAGTTTTAACACATTTGGATATGAAGGCATTAGAAACAATAAAGGGAACATTCGTTGCACACCAGGACTACAGATAGGATTTCTACGGGAATAGTTGGATCGTGGCTTGTTAAAGAAGGAACCTGATAGGAATATATACTAGGCATATGGGGGTCATTTTGGGAACCTCCCAAATGACCTTAATTCTTTCTTAGATGATATAACATGGTCGGATCGAACTCCTCATCTAGTACTCAATGGGATTAAACATGTTCACCAATCAATAAATCTTTCATTGAGGGAGATGGAATTTGATTCAAACATAAGAATTGTGTGGGACTAGAAGATCAATATTAAATTTTGGGACATGTTTTCTACTTAATTACTTCAATAATCCATATTATCCCATTTATCAATCCAAATTGATTCCATTAGCAATCACATAACTCATTATCATATAAATAGTAACTAAAGAAAGAACATAAACGATAGAATTAGAAGACAAGATAAGACAAGAGAACACAAGGATATGCCTCAAGCCATGGAAAAACCCCAAGGTGGGTGTTAGAGTGTTAAAGTCACAGTGATCAAAATTACTCTTTTCACTATTGGTTATAGTCTTAGGTAAAATTATAATATTTTCAAATTAAATTGACATCTCCCTTGGTTGTCAAATGGTCCTAATTCATTGTCTAGTTGTAATTCTACTCTCATGATACATCATATGTCATGGTCATCAAGGTCAATTTGAAATCAGTTTTATGAGTCATTGAGTCACCAAAGGTCATTTTTTACTCATTAAGCTTCATTATTTGAAATCTGAAAAGAAAGAGTCATGGTGTCATAAGGTTGATCATGAAAGTGTCATAAGTGTCTTGTTGGTCTAGTCAGTGATCATACTAATTAGTTTGGGTGTGTGATCATCATATTTCCATTTGAAGTCATTCCTCATCCAAAATTAGTAAGATGACATGAGAGTTAGCGAAAAGAGAGAATAAAGTACATCAAAAGAATCTAAGTACATCTACGTCACATGGAGATGTAACCCTCCTATTGAAGAAATAATGATGCAGTACAAATCACATCATCAAGTCACTTTGTCATAAGGACACATGATGTCACTCCACTATCAAGCCAAAAATAGATTTTTCAAGTTATAAAGGAGAATCAAATCTATTCAAAACTTCATTGTATCCTTCTAAGAGCTCAAGAATTCCTTTTTACTTCTTTGAAGATATGCCATAGCCATTAGAGATTTGAATTTATTCATCAATTCCCTTGTTCATTGCTTGTTGCGCTTCTGGAGGAGGTTGTTGTGATTTTTATTTGGAGACAAAAAGGAGGACAAGTAGGTTTAGTTATCATCTCAATTGCTTTAAAGACTCTTTGAACAAGTAATTCAAGCTTCAAAAACCTTTATGCAGTCTACTTCCTCAAAAATATGATTAAAAATTCATTACTAGGGTTTTGATGTGTTTTCCACTTCAATGGTCTCTTAATTCTTCTAAGAGGAAATATCCTTCTTTCTAAGTCTATGTTTTTCCCTTTCTACCCCTGTTTTCTCACTCATTTAAGTAAATTCCACCTCCATTGTCTTCCTAACATCTATCCCTACCCCCCATAATTTTCTCTTATTTTCCTCTGAAATTCGCTACGCTTTTGACTCTATTTTTTATCGTCATTTTCAAAAGAGGTTTCTAACCAAATGAAGATGAATTTTGGGAAACCAAAGGTGATTCTTGTTAAAGAAATAACCAACAAAATGAAATCCTTCAGTTTCTACATAGGTATCATATATTGGGAATTATTCAACTTTTGTGGAGGCCTATTTCAAAAAATCAAATTCTCCAATTTTTCTTCCTTTGTTTAGCCATTATTTTCCGGCAAGGATTCTGAGAAAATGGAAACGAATTTCAACAAAATGAGAGAGGTTTTTCTCCAAAGAAACCTTATCTATAGAAACATCTCCCTATTTTCTAGAAAATGTTATGGTTAAAAATATAAAACATAACATTTGAACCTTATCTTTTCGCTGCACTTCTGGAGAATTTGTTGTGTTTCTGGACAATCTCTTTTGAGGTCAAGTTTGAAGAGGCTTAAATGATGATTTTGGATGGTTAAAAGGTTCCAAGGTGTAGATAATATCCCAAAATTTATTCACAGGTCTTCAGTAAATCTTAAAACCTCTTCCAAGTCATCAAAAGATTAAGCCAACTATTCGTTGTGCTTCTGTTATGAGTTTCTACGTTTATGAGAAGTTTTTTGTGTTTCTATGTGAGCAATGATTTTACTACATGTAAAGAGTTAAAATTGAAACAAGGTTAATGTAAATAGTAAATTAGATTTGTTTATGGCATTGTAAATGTAAATATCCTATGGTTAAATTTAATATTGGCTACTCTTTTAGAGATAGGATCAGTCAGCTAAAAGGAGAAAAGTATGTTCTAACTCCTCCTACGTCTTAGCAGAGATAGGATATGTGCATGTATCTTCTTAGTTGACTTTCTGAAAATATAATTCAATCTCCTTAGGAGGAATTCGACCTCATTTCCTATACGAGTCTGAAATGTAATGTAATCAAGTGTTGGACACTGGAAGCTCATACAGTTATGGACTAGTGTACTTGACTTTTTGCAGAGAAATAACATAGAGTTGGAGTTATTTTTATGGGATTCATGTGTTATGGTCAGTGGAACAGTTTTTCTCATGTTTTCTTATATAATTGATTATTTTATATTTCTAGCAGCCATCTACACTTCTTCTTATTCTTTATCTCTTAAGTTTTTAAAAATAAATCGTTATCTAAATGTTATGTTTTGTTTGAGGTTAGCATTTAAGTGTTTTCCTTCTAGATAAGTGAATTAATTAGGATCAATTAAAATCCTATATGATTTCCTCCTCACCACACTATAATGACAAATAACTTTTGTCACTGATTACACCTACCTTGCCTTATTCTATCACTGCAACTCATCTTTCAGAATACTTGGCCGATTTGTTAAACCTAGTGCTCTTTATCTAGAAAACCCTAATCAAAACCCTACTAGGCCAAGTAGTCCCTCTCTAATTTAGTAGGGCTAGCTACCAAGTCAAAATTTGGTATGTGGTTACCTCTTTGGTTTCCTTTCTCAGCCTTGGGGAAACTAAGGAGCGTTAACAATAGGGAAAACCCTTTACCAATTCTTCTTATCATTAATATCAAATGTTCAATAGATAGAGAATACAATAATTCAAAGTCAAAATCACTTGCAAATGTGAATGTCTAAAACCACCTCCCTTAGACAAGGAGATGGCTCAAATAAAAGCTACAAATTTGGCATTCTAAGAAAGCTCCAAGGACTATTGACTTTTATGCAATTATGGTAGGACTAGCTAGGGCATAAACATTGTCTGTTGAAACACCCCATTCACTACCTTCTAGACCTTCTATTATCTGTGGATTCCCTTCAAATAGAACTTGTAAATACTCATTGCCCTTAAGCCTTCTTCTAGGCTTCAAAAACCAACTACACAACCCCTTGAAGAGGCATGACAGATTGTGACTTCCTAGCTGTATATTCTCAGCCTACAAAATAGGGTAAATAAGGCCTATGGCCTAGCTATAGATGTTTTGTTGTAGAGTCTACAATCACCCTCCAAAAGTTTACCTTAGATTCATTTCGGAGCCTCTGTAGCAACCTTTCACAACAGCATGTCTTGCTTCGTCAGGTACACAAGCTTCAGTGATTTTCTTGTAGAATGACGGCCTATGGATCAGAGCTTGTTACATTCCCCTCACAGGTTTCTCCTTTAGAATTGGTCTAGCTGCAAGCTGAGCAGCTCCCTCAAGAAATTGTGGAATTTTGGAGGAAAACTAGCCATCCCTCCAGAAATTGCACAATTATTTCTAGCAAGCTATTGGGATCCAAAATTGCATAAATCTTCCAGTTAGGCTTCATCTAGAAAATTGTGCAATTCCTCCCAGAAAGGCTTCTCAGCCAAGGAATTGTGAAATCCTATGAAAAAATCAATTTCTCTACCCATAAATTACATAAATCTCATGGTGAGCCAACCATCTTCCTTCCATAAATGCGCATTTTCTCCCAGTAGTTGAGAACCCTCTTTCATGTGCAGTTGAGTTGAGCAGTTCCCTCCGGGACTGAGAAAAACCAATTTTCATGCATGAAATGCTTCTCCCAAGGCATCCTACAAAGGCATCCCTTAATTATTGGATCTACTTTTAGCATATGGAGGTTGCATGCAAGGATCATTTCGGAAACCTCCCCCGAAGTGTCACTCTTCCTAAATTTGTGGCATGCGCCACATCTTCGATCTTATCAAAACTCATGAACCACACCTTGTAGAGCTCATTCCTCATATCAACCTTGCAGCTTTGACATCCCACATTGCATCTCAAAGTCATTGGCACATTCAACTCCATAGAGGTAGAACAAAGTTGCAAGCTCAATGATATCCACTTGTGATGAAAGAAACTTTGGAGGCAAAGGCTATGATGTCACAGCGCAACATGAGCATCACGCGAAGACAAAGAATGAAGCAAAGAAGGAGTTGCATGTGCTAAATTAGAAACTCAAGGAAGAACAAGAGCTGCATAAATGAGAGAATGAGTTGTAGTAGCAATAGGTATAGCAACAATTGCAACATGCACTCATGGATGAAATTGCACGTGTACAAGTTAAATATCCATCCCAACAGCTGACACGAAGCAGACATGGTTAGCAGTGTTATTGATTGCATGTGAGGGAATTTAACATCATACATATCATTTTTCACATGCATGCGATCCCACCCATTCAGCACACTCATCGAAGAAAAGACAAGAAGCAATTCCAACTGGAGCTAAACATGAAGTTGATAGATGATGCGCATGACCACTAGCACACATTGGAAGATCGGCACAAACACTATGCATCAATGTGTTTTCATTTCATCCGAACTCAAGTAGACCATGTGCATGCTAGCAAACGAGTTGGATGGAGGAGCCATACTAATGCACCCACATGCGATGGAGGAAATAGTTCACTTCAGAAAGATGTCACCATGGAGCGCATGTACACCATCATGGACGACCAAGCTTAGCATTAGCTAAACACCTTCACCATCACAAGCATGTCAAAGAGTTGGTCTCACCACAATGAGCCGAATGTGACTGATGTCTTGCATGGCTTACTCAAGCCATTTTTTCTCACATGGGAACATGTGCATTGTAATGTAACGTCTTTTCAAGTGCAAGTTCAAGTGCAGATAGTTGGACATAATATTCATAGAGTAGATGAAGAGTCATAAGGGTAGATGAAATTTCATAAAGGGGAATGTAAAGGGTCACCCCACCCTTTGCTATAAATAGAACCTCATAACTCATTGTAACAACTTTTGGTCAGCGAAGCTTCCAATAAGACTATCTTGGAGAGAGCTTGGAGAGTATTGTAATGAGCCTTGGCTTATCCACTACGTAGAGCTAGTATATCTCTTTGGAGGAGTAGGTGGTTGTGGCTCTAACATTCCATTATCGGAACTAGTGGTTAGACATGGATGTATTATGTGAATGGAACTTACACTTCTTAATATAATAGATCCAACACATTTCATGCATATGTTGTATTGTATTCTATGCTATCTAGTTTACTCTAAATGATATATTTATTTGTTTGCCTATGCATGCATGTATGGGATCTTTTTATGTATGTATGAATCTTTCTGAAACATTTTGTTTCTTTAACCATCACTTTGGATTGCTAGCTAACTTTCCTTCCACATTGTGATGCATCTTTGCTCATGTGTTCCCTTCCTAAATCCATGTTATCATAGGTTTCCAAGGGGCACACTCATCTCAACCCCTGTGTGTTAGAACCTCTCATGCGCCTTCCTTAGCTTGCTACAGCTGTCACACCCTTCCTACCAATAGAGACATCTTACTTTCCTTTGTGTGAAATTGTGGTCAAGGCATTACCGTAAAACCCAATGTTGGGACTTCTACACCAAACTATTTGAGGTCTAATTCGGAGTTCTTACCGGGGAGATCCCCTTACATGTTGGCAGCTCCAACAATGTCAACATTTTGGCACTAGAAGGAGGGCCGAATGACAAGCTCAGCCCTCATCATCTATTTTGAATCTTCACACATCTATCATGGAGTTTTTTATAGTTTTCCCTCTGAAATGTCTATCTAATGGACACATCTTTCACGTCAAGAGGGAGTTGTGGGATCACTTGTCACAACTCACGTATGATGGTGAAGGTGAAGTGGCTTGACCTAAGAACTTAGATGACTTCCATGTGCTCATGCAGATCATGGAAGATTCTAATGAAATAAAGGTTTGTTTGTTGCTCTCACACACACTTCATGACCACCCATCACAATGGTGTGGCATACTACCTCATAACTATGTGCACTCATTCAAGCATTTCAGTGATTTAATCGAATCTGTTTTCAACCATTTTGACACTTAAGTGTTTGATAAAAAATTATTTAAACAATGGAAGGCCTCGTACAAATCACCCATGGAGTTTTATGAGCGCTTCCCTCTATTCATGTTTGAAGACTTGAAAAGTCAGATGAAATTTCAGTATCTCTTGTACATATTCAAATACTACCTTGTACAATCTGTAAATCCAAAGAATAAGTTCAAGCTTAAACCACACTCAACGTAATGCAGTGGTGGAACTGTGCAATCACAGACAGACACTATCACTATCACAAGTGATTGTTCACCATCCCCTCACCAAATATCTCCACCATCGTAGAGTGATGTGGGAGAGCATGCACACACATATGTTCAAGCATTACATCCTCCTGACATCACTCCTAATTTTTTCACAGACTTGGTTATGAGTCCCATACATCGTCACATGTATTTTGTACCTCATCCTCTATCTTTGAACTAGTATAATCCTTCGGATGACACTGTCTCGTCTTCTTCTGTTCTAGACTCCACCCATTTTGAAAAAGGATTGATCTATCGACGAAGTTGGTGTTGTGCAACCAACATGTGCATACATTCATGAAGAGCATGACTGGGATCTTGAACATACACCGTAGCAGAGGACCATCCTTATCTATCTGTACCTCCTCCTTTTTTTCCTGACCTCCTTGGTAATCCTGCCATCCATGATTTTTCATGTGTATCTTTGCCGATAGAAGCACCCATTGTTGATCAGTCGCAGGACACACCAGATGTTAGCCCATCATCTAATAATAGAGAGGACTGGTCATTCTTTGAAAATACACTTGATTTTTCATATATCTTTTCTGAAAACATAGAAAATGAACATTCTTGCTTGTAATCTACCCCTCTGTGTGATTCATCAAATCATGAGGATTCCGACCAACATCTTGCACTTTCTAATCTTAGTTATCGTGATCTCTTCACCTCATCATTTGATCATGATGTTGATTCACTCTTTGTTAATACATCTAAGCCACTGGTCTATGATTTTCAAGGCACCTCAGCCTGAGTTGATGGTTATGCCAGGCCCTCCTTGTCCTGAGCTTGGTTTCACTTCTGATCAGGAAATTGCTCAAGCATTCAAGGCTCCTCATCACTCATCTGTATTCATTGAAGATCAATCTAACACTCATATTTCACTTCCTCCACTCGAAATACACAATACCATTGCTCATGCATTGGAGAAATCTTACTCAGAAAGTGCACTTGTACAAGGTAAGTGGTCTAATTTCCTCATGTATGCTTGCATATCACAGTCAAGAGTGTTGGTATGCTTACAATCTACATGTAGTGTCACACGACATCATGGTAAGTCCATAGAGTGCATGTCATGCGCTTTCACTCATTTTCATTATGTGGACACTTTTAAACTCTGAGTGTATTTGTCTTCACTGTTACATCTTTCGCTGACCATGCCTTCACCAACATGGGTCAACCAATGTGCTAGTGGCTGCATTGGAAGTATCACTTCACATTATTAGGGCCATGCACCATTAGCATAGGAGTAGGAGTAGCGTTTGCTTTCAGTTTTCATGCTTGCATGCTTTTTTGTTTTCTTGCTTTGCATGTTTGTTTATCGTTTTTCTTGTTTACTTAACCACTTTCCTTTTGCATTTACTTCTACTTCTGCTTTTCTTTGTTGTTTGTTTTCTTGTTTTTGTTCGTATCTTAGTTTCACATGAAACCATGCATGACTCTTTAAACAAGATGGGTAAAGTAAAAGAGGCCTTATGCAGCTACCACTACTTGGTTATCTGTCATCCTACCTCTTTATGAAGAACTTGTTACTTTTAGTCCATGATACGTTGATGGAAAATACGTACTGTTTGAAATGAACCTTGGTGAAAACACAATGCTTGTGCACTAACTAGTGTCACCTACTCTAGTTGATTTTTTTTGGGGTTAACCCTTGTCGTCTCAGTCAAGTAGATTAAGGTGAGGGGGGAAAACTTAATAGGAATGTCAAAGGTATAATAAACTACTTCTCTATATGAGCAACCTCTTCTACTCTCAATAAGTCAGGATACTTGTTTTTCCTCTAAAATGAATAAGTGTTGTGCATAGTTACGAAGATGAAAAATGAAAAAAATGAAAAATTGAAAGAAGTTTGAAAAAATGAAAATGAATAAGGAAAATTAAGGAAAATGCCTCATGAATAGAGAGTTGATGCAAGTAACTCCATCGGGGTACTGATCAACCTCACTGGTAGTAGAGCCATGCTTGCATTCCTATGTGACTTCCTAGGGGTATTGTCTAGACCTGCTGGCAGTGGAGCAACAGCAGAGATGAAACTAAGACTCTGATGACTATACTGCTTGTGCACCAATATATCCCTAAACCCCAATCGAAACAACTATGTTGAATTGGATTGGAATGCGTGTCAATCGACCAAGAGCTTGGCAGATGCTACATATTGCAATCAAGAAAGTGTGGAAACCGAGACGAACTGAGAGTTGAAAAATACTTCTAGAGGTGTTAGACTTTCTTTTCACAAACAAGGTCGATTTAGACAGTTGTAGTTCTACCAGTATGTCGCCAAGTCTTGTAGCGGGTACAACCACTGTCCAAAACTTTACCTTAGCTTTATTTTGCAGCATCCCTACCAACCTTTCATGGCAGCATGTCTTGCTTCGTCAAGTACACAAGCTTCAATGATTTTCTTGTAGAGTGATATCCTGTCCGTCAAAGCTTGTTGCATTTCCCTCACAAGATGTTCCTCCGAAATTGGTCTAGCTGTAGGCTAAGCAGCTCCCTCAAGAAATTTCCCAATTCTGGAGGGAAACTAGCCTTCCCTCCAGAAGTTGTACATTTTTTTCTGGCAGCCTGCTGGGCTCTACAATTGTACAAATCTTCTAGTCAGGCTTCATCTAGAAAATTTTACAATTCCTCCTAGCTGGGCTGCTCATCCTAGGAATTACATAATCCTGGCTAGCAGTAAGCTTCTTTGCCCATAAATTATGCAAATCTCCTAAGTAGCCTACCTAATTCCCTTCCATAAATTTGCATTTTCTCCTAGCAGTTGAGCAACCTCTTGCATGTGCAGTTGGGTTGACCAGTCCCCTCAGGGACTAAGGAAAACTGATTTGCATGCGTGGGCTACTTCTCCCAAGGCAGCACGCAAAGGATTACCTTGATTTAGGGATCTAGTTTTAGTAGTTGGAGGCTGCATGGAAGGATCATTTCAAAAACCTCCAACCAAGTATCGCTCTTCCTAGATTTGTGGCATGCGTGTCACATCTTCAATTTTATCAAATCTCATGAATCGAATGGTGCAGAGCTCATTCCTCACATCAACCTTGTAGCTCTGACATCCCACATCATATCTAGGATTCGTCAGCACATTCAGCTCCATAGAGGTGGAATAAAGTTTCAAGCTCATGTAGATCCACTTGCGATGAAAGCAACTTTGGAGACTCGGGCTTGAGGTGATGACATGACATGAAGATTGTGTGAAGACAGAGAATGGGAATAGAGAAGGAGTTGCAAGTGCTAAAGCAACAACGCAAGGAATAATAGGAGCTACATAAATGAGAGAATGAATTGTAGCAGGAATAGGTATGGTGGCGAGCACAACATGTACTCATGGATGAAATTGTGCCTGTACAAGTTAAAGATCCATCCCAACAGCTGGCACGGAGAAGACCTAGTGAGCAATGTTGTTGATCACATGCAAGGGAATTCAATAGCATGCATGTCATTGTGCGTACGCATGTGATCCCACCCATTTAGCACACTCCCCAAAGCAAAGATAAGAAGCAAGTCCAATTGGAGCTGAACATGTAATTGACAATTCATGTGCATGACCACCAGCACACACTCGAAGATCAGCACTAACACTATGAATCTGTGTGTTTCCGGTTTTTCTGCACCCAAGAAGACCATGTGCATGCTAGAAGATGAGTTGGATGTAGGAGCCATAACAATGCACCTATATGCAATGGAGGCAATATTTTCCTTCAACAAGATGTCACCATGGAGCACATGCAAAGAGTTAAGGACAAACAAGCTTGGAATCAACTCGCCACCTTCACCATCACAATCATGTCAAAGATTCAGTCCCACCACAACAAACTGAGCGTCAGTGGTAACTTGCATGGCTTTCTCAAGCCATTTTGTCTCACATGGGCACATGTGCATTGTAACGTAATGTCTTGTGAAGTGCAAGTTCAAGTGTTGATAGTTCGATGTAAGAATCATAGAGTAGGTGAAGAGTCATTAGGGTAGATGAACTGTCACAAAGGGGAATGTCAAGTGTCGTCCCACCCTTTGCTATAAATAGAACCTCATAACTCATTGTAAAGGCTTATGATCAGCCAAGCTTCTGATAAGACTATCTTGGAGAGATCTTGGACAATATTGTAATGAGCCTTGGCTTCTCCACTACGCAGAGCTAGTATATCTCTTTGGAGGAGCAGGTAGTTGTGGTTGTAGCATTCTACTATCAGAACTAGTGGTTAGACATGGATGTATTATATGAATAGAACTTACACTTCTTAATATAAAATAGACAACACATTTCATGCATATGTTTTATTATATTCTATCGTATTTGGTTTACTCAAAATGATATATGTATTTTTTTTCTTACACGTGCATGTATGGACTATTCTATGTATGTATGTATGAATCTTTCTGAAAGATGATGTTGGTTTAACCATCACTTTGGATTGCTAGCTAACTTTCCTTCCATGTTGTGATGGATCTTTTCTCGTGTGTTCCCTTATTAACTCCGTGCTATCGCAGTTTTCCAAGGGGCACACTCATCTCAACCACCGTGTGTTATAACCTCTCATGCACCTTCCTTGACTTACTGCAATTATCACACCCTTGCTACCAACATATACATCTTACTTGCCTCTATGCGAAATTATAGTCAAGGCATTATCGTACGACTCACTATTGGGACTTCTACACGAAAATATCAGATGTATAATTGGGACTTCTTACTGGGGATATCCCCTTACATGTTGGTAGGTCCAACACTGTCAACATGACCCAAACAAGTGCGCCTTGGTTTTAGAAGAGATTCACCATAAAAATCATGCCCAAAACATCCTTAGACCAGCCTTTATACAGAGTGACAATTTCATATCAAACCTCAGACCTATAATAGAAGATAAGAAAGCTCAGAACAGTCCACACAAAGGCCCAGACTTGTCCCTAGAAGGCTCGGCCCTCTAGCTAAGGAATTTAGTGCATTAGACAACCTTTCCAAGGCAATAACCTAGACCTTCCTCCTTCCCTAGGAACAACATACTCATACAGCTATTTCAAAGAGTAAATAATGTGTGTGATATGATGAAATGATGTTGGAGGACACTCCCTTTTATAGGAGGTGGAGAGGTGTTTGGGTTGTAAAATTATTCCCAAGACGAACTTGATAAATTACACATGAGGGATCTTAATTTCAAAAATATATTTTTTCTCAATTAAATATAGTGATATTTTGGTCAATTTTGGTCCTCTCAAAAATAGGAATTCAATGCCACAATTATCTTGATTGAAGGAGCTACCTAAAGTGGAATTTGGCCCTAGTTTATAATTTAAACACTCCCTCTCAACAATGGAGAATTCCACCTGCCAATTCATTGTGCCATCCTATCATCATGAACTATCTCTACATCTCATCTCATCTCTGTTCAACATTGATATAAATAATGAAGAAGAATTGATTGAGAGAGAGTCGCAAGACCTTGTCACTCTCCATTAACAAAATTCAGTCGACATACCCAGGGGTCGGACCCTAGTCAGACTTGATGCCAAGTGATCAAGTTGTTGAACGTCATGCATCCTAGGCATAGGGAATACGAAAGTACACGATGTGTCCATCAACAGTGCTATGGTCCCTATCCACATTTCCCAACCGATTTGTCATATGAGAGGCACTTCCCATGTGTCCCAAACTACATGGGTAGGATGACACCTAAGAAATAATAGGTAAAGAATAAATCATGCTCAGAGCCACAGATAGGGAAAGGATGAACCACATCCTATAGTCACATATCACAACCATCATAGGGAAAGGACAAACCACATCCTATAGTCACATATCACAACCATCATAGGGAAAGGATAAACCACATCCTACATGCATGTAGATCGCTGAGAGTAGGGAAAGGATGAACCACATCCTACATGCATGCAGATCGCTGAGAGTAGGGAAAGGATGAACCACGTCCTACATGCATGCCAACCAGTAATCGTAGGAAGGATCTTACACGTGGGGAAGGCTGAACCACATGCCACCAACATGTTAAGCATCGATTGTAGGGAATGAACATCCTACATGTGGGTAAAGGATGAACCACATCCCACCAACATGTCCACATGTGACAATAAGAAAATGCTTATATGCATCTCTCAATGGGGTATCCGCAAGAGAAGGTGAACCACTCATCCTGCTCATATTCCATAGAAGAAGGTGAACCACTCATCCTATGCATATCTCATCAATTGTAGAGGAAGGTGAACCATTCACCATGCACCCATGACAGCCACCATAGGGGAATCTAAACCACTCACTCTATGTGTCATATCTCCTCATGAGGTATCATAGGGGAAGGTGAGCCACTCACCCTATACCTAACATACCTATACGGGAAGGTGAACCACTCACCTTGTGGTCGCTTATAACATAAAGAAGTACCTTAGGCCTCTAGGAGCTCCCAGAGCTCAATGTTCAATCAAGATCCTCTTGATATGCTCTATCCATGACTCCCATCCTCTCTCTGAAGGAAGATAATTTTGTTCTTACAAAGAGGTTATGCACAGATGACAATAACCTTCACATTTAACCAGAAATAATGGAGCTTAATTGATTTCCTCTATACCATGTCCAAATAGAGGTACCCAATATAAAGAGTTGTTGTGGATTCTCTAAAAGATGAATCTCAATATACAATGATCTTTACCAACACATGCCCAAATGGCTTATTGAAGAGCATCGTCAACCCACTAGCTTCATAATCATGCATGTTTTTTTATACATTCAACCTCAATGGTGTTCTCAGAGAAACGATCTTCAATATTTGATTCATCCAGTAACTAAAGGTGGATTATAGGAGATCCATCACTTAGATGTTCTATTTTAGTTCTTCACACATATATCTCAAATTCCAGGAAAAGTACATCATGGATAGATATGCAGATGTAAATTATAGTAAGCTATATATTTAATCAAGTTTTTAATTAGAACACCAGGATCCCCACAAATTGTTTATGTTAAGGAAGAAGTGCATCAAGGCTAGGATTATGAATTTAAAAGTCATATCTCTCTCATTTTGATAAATGAGATCATCATCATTTGATAACAGTTTATTTGAGACCATGGTTTCCTTTAAATATTGAGCTTTCCACAACCTGATATATTTCCTGCCATTATTTGTTTGGTCCCTTTTCCAAGATTGTCCTTTTAGTCAATGAATCATAATGTAGCTTGTGAGGTATAAATAATCATCAAAGTTAAATATAAGACATTCTGCCAAGGATTTTGTAGCTCCCTTTGAAGTCTTGTTTTAGTTGGACATCAAATCTTCATTAATCTACCCCTCAATTTTAATATGAATATTTATCATACATCAATTGCATCTATAAATCCCTTTACTCCAAATTAGAGATAAAATTAGCACAATGGTCCTTCTTCACCTAGGGTGAAGAGTTCCTCCCATGAGATCATCCAATCGACAAAATGATTCATGATGACTACCAATCCATCATATGAAGGTCCTTCTCATCCAAGAATTTGAATCCATGCAACCATTCTTCATGAAGTCAATGATCCTCCCATTGTTCTTTATGATTATAGAGGTTGCTGCAAGGGATTGGTCCATGTCCTTAAAAAAACAAAGAAACTTCCAAGGTTTCAATCCTTCATTATAATATTTGACTGCTTCACGACTTCCTTATGATTACACTCCAAACATAAATCTCTATCTTTCCAAATTCTTGATAGGTAATACTAATGTAGACAACTTCAAATCTGATTATGAAAGTGTTTCTGATCCAGAATCCTGGTCCTTACTAATCTAACATCTTCAACCATATTTGATATTGGACTATGAACACTTATAATTGCCAAGAATCAGTGATATGGAGATAATATAATGGTTGACTTATTTCTCAAGTCATTGGAGGATCTGAACTAATTTATTTAGCTTATTAAGAGAGGTGTTTTGTATTTAGCTCATAATCAACAATTTAACTAGTTTCTCATCAAGTCCTAGGACTTTCAATGTACTCTTGTAGTCCTTGAAGATGTCTACTCATGAAAAATGTGCCACTGAAGATGTTTGCCAAGTATAGTGCCCACAATACTGTTGATTTATACTTCACTATCAACCTATACACATCTTTATACAAGCCTGAGATGATCTTCCAAGATTTCTTCTTTCAATGAGGTTGATATAGGGAATCAAGATGAATTTCAAAAATGATTCCAATGTCTGAAGCTTTCCTTCTTTCCAACGTAACCAAATATTCTCTCTTGAACAACCTAGGGATTTGGTATATGCTCTTATTTAATTACAATATTTCTACTATAAAAAAAAATTCTCCATAGGCTCAAGTAGATAAGGTTGTCTATATATATAAAAATATATATGTGCACTAAAGTCATTATTCTTATTTTAATAAGACATGTACCATCTCCACAGGTCATCAAATACTCTTCTTATTGTAGGAGACTGAGATTAAGGTGATGTGACTTTTGTTGTGAGATGGTAAGCCTTATTTCATAGAACTGAGACGGCGTGAAACAATACAACATTGATATCCTTTACTACTGATTCCATTGAAAAAATTTTAAATGTCAGGGACAGATTTAACACGGAGTTTTTACATAGACAAATCTTTGCACATTAGATTAGGAGTAGAATAGTCAAAGTTCTGTTCAGGAGCGTATAATGACTTCTTCAGGACAATATCTCAAACGAGTGTTGTCTACGTCATGCTTCAATACATTTAGAGCTACAATGTTTTAGGTACGATTTCATATTGATTAAAGATCATATCAATCCAATTACCCATTATCTTCTCTGTTGTAGTGTTTTTCTTTTGAATTAGAATGTTTCCATATTAGGCTTCAATTATTAGCCTTAGCAAATCACCATTACCAATCACTAACAAAGAATGATATTAGGTTCTTGGAGGCTCCTTCAATTACTATTTTGTACTCAAATTAAGGCTTGATATTACCATCATTTCAAAAACTAGAACTCACTATGAAATTTTCCACAGGGTCTCACAATCTATGGCACAAATTTTCATTTGATGTAGATGACATGAATTATAGTTACATTATTGTAATGATTGTTCAAACATTGCCCAAACATTGTGTTTAGAATGACTCAATTTTTTTCCAATCTTCATTATCACAAGAACTTAAGATTATGGGACATGGACCTTTAACATAAAACATCATAAACAATGTTCTATCCCTAGAAAAAATACCTAGAGTTATGAATATACCTTTTTGGACATAGTTCTATGTCTCTTTTTTTATGAATGTCGACAGCATAGGTGATACTCTTGACCCTGGTTATTGAAACTGCCTTATTTTTTGTGTTATCCTTTTGGTAATGTATGCCCTCACTCCAGTTATATGATTGGTTTCTTGTCCCTCCAAAACAAGTACTACAACTTTTCAAACAGGATACCACAGTGCCTTGGGCCTATTTCCAAAGTCATAGAATATTTCGGCCTTTAAAAATATAATATCCTTCCACAAACAAATGCACTTGAGTTTCTCTAAATTCAACCAGAAACAAAGAATTAGACTTTCAAAATGAGCACAAATTTGACCTACTCATTGAAACTATGCCCAAGAATTTGATTTAATGCCACAATGAGATCTGCTTGGGAATGCATCTGACTTTCGATGTGATGGAGACTCGTCAACAAGTTTCTTTGTGATTGCATTCTCTCTTTCTTGGGATTTTCCTCATCTAGATCTGATACCATGTTAAATTTTAGGACACGTTCTTTATTTAGTTACTTGATTGATCCTTATTAGACCATTTATCAATCCAATTTTATTCCATTAGAAATCACATAACTCATTATCATATAAACAGTAACTGAAGAAAGAAAATAAATGATAAAAATAGAAGACAAGCCAAGACAAGAGAACAGAAGCATATGGCTCAAGCCAGGGAAAAACCCAAATATGGGGAAAACATTAATCAAGTATTCTTATTATTAATATTAAAAGTTTAAGAGAGATAATACAATAATTTGAAGTCAAAATCACTTGCAAATGTGAAGGTCTAATACCAATACCCTTAGCAAGGACATGTCTAAAAGAAAGCTGCAAATCTTTCATTCCAAGAAAGCTCCAAGGATTGTTGACGTCTATGAAATTCTGGTAGGATTGGATAGGGCATAAATGTAGTCTTCTACAACACCCCATTCACTGAATTCTATACCTTCTATTTTTTATAGCTTCCCTTCAAACATAGCCTCAAAATACTCGTTTCCCTTAAGCCTTCCTTTAGGCTTCAAACACCAACTAAAAATCCCCCTAAAGAGGCATGACAGTCTGTATCTTCCTAGTTGTATATTCTTGACCTCCAAAACAAGGTACATAACGCCTACGACCTAGCTGTAGATGACCCAAACATGTGTGAATTTATTTTAGGAGATATTCACCATAGACATCGCACCCAAAACATCCTTAGATGAGCCTTTATACACAGTGGTAACTTCATCTCAAACCCCCGATCTGTAATAGAAGATAAGAAAGCTTATAACAATCCACATAAATGCCCAGTCTTGTCCCTAGAGGCTTAACCTTCTGGCTAAGGAATTTAGCCCATCAAACAACCCTACCAAGAAAATAACCTAGACCTCCCTCCTTTGTTGGAAACATTTTCCTCCTGCAACTATTTTAGAGAGTAAATAAGTTGTGTGAGATGATCAAATGATGTTGGAGGACACCCTCTTTTATAGGAGGTGGACAGGGGTTTAACTTGTAAAATTTTCCCCAAGCCAACCTTGATAAATTACACATGAGGGGTCTTAATTTCATAAATATATTTTCTTGATTAAGATATAGTGATCTTTAGGTCGATTTTGGTACTCTCAAAAAGAGGAATTCAATCATTTATGTAAATAGGATAGATAAGCTTAAGTAAATAGGCTTGTGGGTCTTCCAAATTAGTTCTTGTACTAACAGATGAATAATTTTTCCTAGACATAGGGTGGACATATATAATTCATTTTCAGCATCTAAAATGGCCACCTCCATTTGATCCTAGGCGAAGGCGATGGGTATACACAGGACATGAATCCAAATATTAAAGATACCCATTTTCTGTAGGAGATTTAACATTCTTCGGCCACCTTTGTCCAAAATATATTTTTAAATTTAAACCATGTAGTTTAAATGATGGGGAAGATTGAGACTCACTACTGGTAGGTGTGCATATTGCTGCTACGCCTAAAGCCAAGGAACTGGGTGCATCAGATGGAACTAATACCTGCAGTCTATATGACATCATATTCAATGTTGCAGGAAGCTCTTAGGTCTTTGTAGATCAGGTTCCTCAACTGGTTTTCTCTAAATATTTTCTTCAAGGATCTAGGAATTGTGCTAGACGAAGCCAAGTCACTAGCTTTTCCTCTTCCTCTAGTTGTTATAGCACATCAACAATTTATTCATGACTCAACTTGTGGATATGTTGAGGAAGTTGATGTTGCAATTATCAAGATTTGGAAAAGGATAACATGTGTCAATGTTATGGCTCAAGATGAAGGTTATTCTCCCAAATAGATTGCACAAGAATCTATTGCCATTTCCAATACAGTTAGGCATATTTGTTTCATTGGCCTTGGAGTGATGGGATATACCATGGAAACACAACTTAATAAATCAAATTATCATGTTTGTGATTTTGATATATATGAGCCAATTTTATCTCGAATTGAAAAAGGGATTCCAACAAAAGTTTCACAAAGCACCGAGGCTCTGATAGTTATGGTCACTACTGAAAATTATGTTGGAAAAGTATTGTTTGGAGATGGAGGGGTAGTTGCAGCTTTATTAGATGGGAGATCAATAGTGATACTTTCAACTGTATCACCAAGGTTTATAAAATAATTAGAGACACAATTGGAAGATGAGGGAAGAGACTTTCAAATGGTTGATGCCCATGTATCTGATGATGTGGTGAAGGATGGTAGGGGAAAGCTAATTGTAATGGCTACCAAAATTGATGAAGCATTGAAGCACACTGGTGCTTTTAATAAGAATCAGGTGAGAAACTATACATTACCAAGGATGGATTTGGATCTAACATCTATGTAAAAATGGTAAACCGATCTTTTTTTTTTTTTTTTTTTTTTTTTTTTTTTTTTTTTTTTTCTGGAATTCACACTACATCTATTGTTGAAGCTATCGCATTTAGAGTTTGTTCGAGTTTGAAAACACAACAAGTGTGACTCCTTTGGATATTCCCTAGTTTCACAACTAGTAGATTATTTTCTCTATCATTTTAAAAAATAATATTTGGATTAGTCAATCTCTTTGAGGTGGAAATGGAGAGCTCTATAGAATTTTCAAAATTTTTAACTTGTAAGGCAGCAAAGCCTGAATCCATTTCCTCTCTATCATCACAGTTTGATGCATGTCTATGTTATATTTCTTACCATTGTTAAGCATTAGATTGAGTGTTACGCCTATGTACTTTGTTTGCTTCTCTGAGTTCACTTACTACTGCCACTCTAAATAGAACATCATCTTCAAACAATATATGAGAAATTTTTAGATATGGGGTTTTAGCTGTGGTGCATAGTCATCTTTAATGAATGTTTCTGGGTACCTCTATTTTTAGGGTTTCAAGTAGACAATAAAAACTTTGTACCTTCTTCTCTTGTCCGTTAGCGAGTTTCTATTTTGATCGTTTCAGGCAAACCTCTCTCTCTCTAGTTTCAGTGGTCCCCTTGCCACCCTAGCTAGATATTTCCTTATTCAATGGACATCATTTGTCTCCCTTCAGGATTTGGTTTACTTATTTCCTGAAGATATAATCATATTTTTTGTAGGAAGCTATGATATCATCATTATAATTTGGATTGTAGGGTTATAGTATCTCCAAGGGCCTAGTTGTAGAATCAAGGAAGAAGTTGCTTACTATTCCTAGATCTGATTTATAGGTGTCAAGGTGTTAGGGAGAGTTGCATTGCTAAGGATCAATTTTCTTAACTTATAGGAGGGCCAAGCTATCTTGTAATTCCAAGGATTAGTGCAAAAAATCATCTTCAGAATTTGGGACTGAACATTGAGGCCTAATTTATTCTAGGTAGTGGGTTGAATCCCTTGTGAAAGGAGCTAATTTGAAGCTAAAATTATAACCTACTAACTTCCCAGAATTCATTTTCCAAGAAGAGACCTCCAACGGTGATGTCCAGGAACTATATTGACCCCAGGGACCATAAATTTCTTCATTTCTAGAAAAATATGTATTGTATTTGGCCTTATTTACATGATTGAGTATTATTTGTGTACATGATAAACGTATTTATGTGATCTAGAGCTGGAGTATTCTTATAAAATTACTTTGTGTTGACATTTGTATTAGCAAACCACTTCCTTCCAAGTTACTCTATATTTTTTATGGGCTATTCTCTTGTTTATATCTTGATTTTATGTACTTTTGGGTTTTCATTAATGGAGGAATAATGCCTTAAAGGGCTATAGCAGGCATCTCTCAGTGGAAAAGTAATATGTTGGGTTCCCTATAATTTATATTTATGAGCTGTGTTATTCATGTAATCAATTTCTTGTTCCTTTATCCTTATTAATGTGTGAAAAACAAGAAAATACTCCTACACCAATCTGCTCTCAAAATGTTTGACAAAGACACTCACTAAAGAAAAACCAAGAAGCTTAGAAGACACAATGACATTTGGAAGAAATTTTGAGATGGATTATTAGTGGTATCAGATCCATTTTCTTGGTCAACTTTGGGATTAAAACCAAGTAATATCAAACCAGAATCAAAATGCTTAAATTAACTAGGAAAAATGTTTCTAAGACGGGGATAATTTGAGAAAAAAATTTAAGATTATAACAAAACCTTCACAAAAGTGATAAAGAAAATGGAAGAATGGTATCCTCAAAAGAAACAAAGAGAAAGGGAAGTTGGAGACTTGAAGATAAAAGAACAGCTAATGACTAGGATCATATTCAAAAACTATTGGGAAGCTTGCCCTGAATAAAGAGGCCTTATATGTTTCCCATATTCTAGGGATTGATGGGTAGCCAAAAATTAATAACCTTCCATCTAAAGATGTGGTTATTGTCAAGATACACGCATCTAGTAGCCGTTGTGACACAAAATTGAAGGGAAACATGCTATAATAATCAATAATGTAGAGTCATCTTGTTAATTTTAGATAAAAATAGTATGCTCTATGCTTAACCACTGGAAAAGTGAATTTCATAAGAGAATAGGGAGAAAAATAAGTAGATATCTACATAGGGTTGAACCACATTTACACACCTACACATGCAAAAATTAGTATATAATGATAACTTCAAAGAAGGCAATAGAACTTCATATAAAAACTAGACTCGTGTACAACACTCTAATTGTGTTCATCTTCCCTTCAAGTGCATTGGCTGCCATTAATATGGCCAATTTAGTAGTAGTTTCTATAATAAGATCTCTTCCATCACTTAAGAGAAGTAGGGTTTCATAAATTAATCTCTTAACCCTAGGTAAAATAAAGTATCCAACACTACTCCCTAGAGAAGACAAGGTCACTAATTCAAGCACAAAATCTAATTTTAGTGTTATAAAGTTGATTCCAATATAGGAGGGGCTAGAGAAGAACTCCAAATCCGAACCTATCAAAGGTTGGGCTTGATCCAAATACTCTAGAAAAAAAATGAGGTTCCATAGATAAGTTTAGAATAATTTTATACTACTAGTAATACTAGAGATCATCCAAGTGAACTTCCAATTGTATAATCTCAAAGTGAATATTAGTCCAATTAGTATTTGAATATTACCTTGTGTATGTTTTCTTTCTATACTCATCAACTGCTCATATCTCCAATCCATAGAGATTCAACAATGTTGACTTCAATGAAAGAAACAATGGTTGACATGAATCATCACTTTGATAGTTGGAGAGATTCCAATCACACCCCCAATTACTCATGGAAAAACTATCCAAAATAGGTATAATCACTAGTGTCATTACCTCCTTGAGATATAGGTGGAACTAATACAAAATCTATTATTATTTTTTGTAACTTGCCATTAGTTAGTTGCGACTGGTAAGGATTTGTATATTCATTGTTCCCACTTGATAACTAGGTAAATGACCACAATCCACATATTCCAAAGCCTCTTTACCCATGCTTGGTATTAAAAATTCTCCCCCAAAAGTTAGGTATTATAGCTATCCATTATGGAACATTTAAGAATACAATATTGCTTCCCACAAAACAAAAATATTTCATGAGCCATATAATCAAAGGTATGTATTTCTTGTCTTCAAATAAATGTTATCTTCATGTGCCATACAGTCTAAGAAGGGTTTTGTTGCCTTCAAAGTTTGAACAATCCCCAAAGCTTGGATCATCCTTGTATGCATCATAATTAATTAAAGCCAACAAAATCTTTCATCCACTCAATGCATCTTTACAAACATTAACCTTTCTCATCCCATGATTGATAAGTAAGAAGGTGAGGTTTTTCTAGAAAATTCACTGGTTGGTACAATCCGCAGTTAACTTTTCTTTTGTTTGTAGCTTTTCATACTTTAGAGCTTGATGATCTATGTAGAATATGCACTCGATATGCACTAGATAATGCCTCCAATGATCTGAAGATTATAGAATTGTATAAGATAAAAACTCTTTCTTGCTTTGTTGAATTTGTAACTTTAGTTAACTACCACATGTCTTGCTTGACTTAGTATAATGCTAAGAGACAAACCTAAGATATCACAGTCAACCTCTTTGTAAAAATATGGAAGGGCCAAAACTAAATCTTCAAGTACACATCTCTTAAGAGTTTTAAAGCTATCATATCACCTTTGATGATATCAACACCTTATTTTTCTATCATCAAATGTGTGGCAAGCACTCCAATCTTGCTAACATTTCAATGAACTTTCTATAGAATTTCACAAATACATGAATTCTTTCTTCTGCCAAAACATTACATGGGGTTTATCTCAATAGTAAAATCTCAATTTCATCTAGAAATTTAGTAATTCCACAAGGAAATTCCCCAAAAGTGAAAATAAATCCTTTGCAACCTATCTTTAATACCTACCTTTTCAGGTAAAACACCTCCGAGTTAAGGACCACAATGATATAAGAGAGAGCTTTAACTAATAGGAGTATACCTAGAGCCCCCAAATTTTTGCAATGTACAACTGAATCTCCTACTGTAAGGATGCCAAGAAGACAATCATGGTCACCAAGCAAAGCAATACAAAGAGTTTGGTATGACAACCTTACTGGTGATAAGTCTAGTTTAAACACTACCAAACTACATGGTAATGGAATTCATAGCATGGCAGTTCCCTTTTCACTTGGCAGCAAGATGGTAGAGAAAGGTATAGATGAAAGGAGATATCTCTCTCAAAGTATAGTAAAGAAATCAACTAAGTCTACCAATGCAACCTTGCAACCCTAAGGGACAATGAATTCAATGTCATCTCAAGAGAGCACTGGCTTTGGGAGAACACCTCTCAAAGCTAGCCTTGACTATGGATTTGAAGCGCATGGTAATTATTGACTCAACAACCTTGTTTTCATAATTTGTCTGGGCATGGACCTTAGTTTCAAATTCTTATTTTGCCTAAAATGAATGCAATTTGCCTTGCAATTTGGCTTGCAACATTTGATAATTCATACTGATGGAACATGCTTGTGTTGCAATTGTGATATCATCTATTGTATGTAGAAGATTCAATAAAAATTGATAATAAATGACATTTCCACTCTATTTTTTTCATGATTTAAGGAAAATTACACCAAGTAGCTTCCAATCTCATATGATCATAATGTCAAACTCATCTAGGGATATTGTTAGAGCAAGAGCCACCAAAACAAAGCAATCTAGTATACATGACTCTCCAATTGTAATTAGCAACAATGACAATTCTGAGTATGGTGCAAGTATTGCTCTAGATCCTCAATGGGGCATGTTTACTTGTGTAATACAACCTTGTCCCTCCTTTTATGTTATTTTGAAATTGCTTTCATGCTTTAGTTGGGATATATGATATTAATTTATGCCTTGTAATTATAGTTGCTAAGATACTATTCTTTTTCTCCACTGTGCTACTATTTCTGGTCCTCTAAGTGCTTTCTTCTTGTTTTTCTTTACTCTTTGAAGGGATTGGTAATTTTAGATTTTACCATATTTCTTGTTGGTTCTATGTTGACATATAATAGGTTGTTTTTGTTTTTGGGATGTCTATGAAGTTTTTGGTACATAAGATTGACTTCCTATATTCTGCAGCTCCCTAACCTTTATATGAAACCTTCATTGAAAATTGTGAGGGGGGTTTCAAATTCATGTTGGATAACACCCTCCTTTGGGATAAAATGTTTAACAAACACAATAACAAAGAAACTATTAGTGACATCACCAAAAGCTGTAATTTTTTGAAGGTCTTCCATCCACTCATAAATGTAGAGAATCTATGCACCAAAGACATCCTATAGGAATGATGGTTTAAGAAAGACAACCACACGAAAACCTTCAGTGAGAAAAAACAAATCGAATATTTCTTCAAGGTCTTCAATCCCCTCGTCAAGGTCAATTGTGTCTTGATCAAATCCAACAACAAAGAAACTTTTAGTGACAACACCAAACTCTGAAGCTTCTTCAAGGTCTTCTAACCCATCTTCAAAGTTAGTATTGCCTACATGAAAGTCCTCACCAAGGTCATCAATGTAGCCATCAAAACCACTTTTTCAATCTTCCATTCCAAAACTAAGTCAGAATAATTCAGTTCCTCCGCTAGAACCTTCTTCAATGAGCAAAGCTAGGATCATGTTGTCTAGAAATTCAATAATGTTGTAAGGAAATTCTCTCAAATTGAAAACAAATCCTTTGAAGCTTTCTTTAATACCCTCTTTTTCAGGTGAAACACCTCCAAATTTAAGGACCATAATGCCATAAAAGATAACTTTAGCTAATTGGAATAGACCTAGAGCCCCCAACTTTCCATGATGTACAACTGAAGCTCCTACCATAAGCAGGCCAAGAAGACAGTCATGGTCACAAATAAGATCAAGAGAAATACTTTGGTATGACAACCTTACTAGTGATAGGTCTAGTTTTTAGACTACACAACTACACGGTAATGGCATTCATAGTGTGACAATGCCCATTTCACTTGGCAACAAGGCGGTAGAGAAAGGTATAGATGAAAGGAGATCTCTCTCTCTCTCAAAGTATAGTAAAACAATCAAGTAATTTTGTCAATGCCACCTTCCAACCATAAGAGACAGTGAATTCAATGTCATCTAAAGACAACACTGGATTTGGGAGGACACTCTTAAAGCCAACCTTGGCTATAGCCTCGAAACACATGGTAAGTATTGACTCAACAACCTTGTTGGCATAATTTCCTGGCATGGACCTTAATTTCATATTCTTCTTTTCCCTAAAATGAATGCAATTTGCCTTGCAATTTTGTCTACAACATTTGATAATTCATATTGATGGAACATGCTTATGTTGCAATTGTGAGAACGTATGTTGTACGAAAAAACTTCAATAAAAATTGACATTTCTTCTCTGTTGTTTTCAAGATTTAAGGAAAATTACACCAAGTAGCTTCCAACCTCATATGACCATCATGTCAAACTCATCTCAGGATATTGTCAGATAAATAGCCACCAAAAGAAATCAATCTAATATACATGACTCTCCAATTTCAATTAGCAACAATTGTAGTTCTGAGTATGGTACAAGCATTGCTCCAAATCCTTAATGGGGCATGTTTGATGACAATGATTTGGGGAGTGAGAGAGGTCATTAGTACAATAGAATTAAATTCCAGGGAGATGGTAGAAGCAAAAACTGGTTGAACAATCCATAATATGGAGAGAATAAATATGGTCATACTCTCTTTTGTAACAAAGGATTTGAAATATTATCCTATCCAATATATAATCCAAGAAATGAATATATTACTAGTGAATATTATAAGAATAAAATTGGAAATGAGTATTAATGACACTTGTATCAGTCGAGAAAAGAAAATATATCATCAAGAACCATTTGATTGGCCACATCTGCACCATCCTGATATGTTTGTCATGAACTTGTGTACAAAACTAAGTAGTTTTAAGGACACATCTGCAACCTCCCACTTCTAATGTAGTGTTTGACTTATGTGTGTTTCCTTAAATAATAGAATTGCATCACAAGTATTATTAGTCTTCTAGGTCACTACTTTTAGAGACAAAAGCACAACTGCGACTGAGCAGGTTCATGTACAAAATGTGCCACTAAATCACATAAGTTTGAGAGGCTTCACCCTCATTTACCACTGTGAATAGATGCTTGCAACTCTAGATGGGATTCAACTTGGTAACATTATCCCATAGGAAATTAGTAGTCACATATTCACACCAAATATTTTTCCAAAGGACTTCTATTGAACCCCATTCCCAATACATCTTTCCAATAAAAAAACCATATTTTTACTAGGTGTCCCCTATTTTTACTAGATACATTTTTAGAACCCCCAATACATATAAATCCCCCCCATATAATTGCAATATATTGACTCTATTTTTCATAATTTTAAAACCCCTTTATGATTGAATGTTCTGAGCTAGTGGTCAACAAGGTGAAGTACTTGTGCACAAAGATTGGATATGTTTGTTATAAAATCCAGTTTCTAAACTTGAAGGAATCCATAGGAAATAAAAAAGATATAATTGATAAGGTTCTAAATAAGATCGAGCTAAAATTCCACAAGATAGGAAATAATCTATGCCATTCAGTTGGTATCTAGATAAAATATGACATATAGAATAATACTCCATATTTTGTGCTTAACATCATCAAGATTGTCAGTAATGGGTAGCTAGCATGCATCAATTTCAATGTTGAAGCATCATGAGGATCATGACATCATCTCCTACCATAGATTTTTTCCTACTGATTTCTATAGTTATTATGTGATGGATGTTCTATGGCATAATTCTTGAACATGATGAATCCTAGTTGTAATGCTGAATTATTTTTTTTCTAATTCTTTTTCTGTATAAAATGCTTCCTTTAACTATCAATAAAATATATTACATATTATTAATGTCACACAAAATGGTGTACAGTTGGGCAACCTCAATGATTTAATATAATGGTGTGAAATACCCTAGTATCTATAAAAAACTATCAAAAAACATAAAGCCTATCCAAACTGATACATGGACATACATTTTAGAAGCAACATACCTTAAAAGCCACTTGAAATAAATGGAAAAAACTAAAAGTCTTTGCATAAATACACAAAAGCAGTGCTGACACATTTCCAAACAATTCACTAATTGTCATGATGAAACCTACAATTAAAGGGATATCTTCTTTGTCATTAGGAACGGCCCCCAACCACCATTAGTTACCTAAAAATTTGTGATAATGTAAATTCAACTATTATTAACATGATAAACATCTTTTATTGGCTTCTTGTTCTTTGAGATAACAAGGGCAAGTGTTAGAAACTTATCAATCTAGGATAGTGGTGGAGGGCTACATGGTCTAGCTATGGTGATGCTCAACCTTAACGATCAACACAACTAGCTCCATGCCTTGGCCTTCTACTGGAACTTTGTGATTCCCTAGTCCATGAAGAGGGATTATGAGAGCCAATAGAATGTTTCCTGCTCATAATGGAAAGAGTTCGCCTAAATATTCTTGCAATGGGCATAGATGTGACACATCCCACTAAATTTCTCACTTGAAAAGTAATTTACATCTAAATATTAAAGAAAAACATAAGTTCTTTGCTTTCCCAAGTAAAAATTTGAGCATCTTGTTGTTGTTAAACTATAAAAATTATTTTTTTTCTTACACACAAGAAATATAATTCTAGCTCTAATAATCTATTGAGCTCTAGGGAAGTTTATGGCCTAAGACACTTTGTACCCTAAGAGAGAAACCTATTAGGAAATGGGTGTAATGAGTATTACACACCCAAGTGGATAACCTCTAGGAGAAAAATTTTATCCCATTTTATTTGCCATCATAACCCAATGAGCCTTATTCATTAGCATGTATTTTGTAAAGGTTTCGACCTTGTTCCAATTCAACTCCATCCACCAGGTTGTAGAGGATTGCAAGCCTAATTTCATGAAGAGTAAGTTGCGGCTGATCACCTTTACCTGATCGATGACATGTATATGAATATTGGCTACCTTGAATTTTTTTTCTGCTTAGGGAAAGAGACACATTCCCATGTCTGAGCATAAACAATGTCTTTGATATTGTTAATGCATCTTTTGAAAAATTAAAGGACCAAGAACCATGTCATCTTCAATTTTATTTCATAAAGTAGGATGAGGCCACCATAAAGAGTGATCATTAAAAATAAACCAGCTTCAAAGCCTTTGAATTTTGAGTTCAATCTTCTAGGAAACCTTCTAGGCCCTCCAAATGCTCAAAATACTAAAAGTCCCTTTGAAGTCTCTAAATTTATACCCATTGGGTATGACCTCCATTGTTTTGCATCCGTGAAAACTTGTGGGACTCGCAGTAGTTAGGCACCAGCTTTGTTATAGACATTTTTGTGCCTTGCAGCTCCAAGCATGAAATGTCCATAAACCAAGGGCTCCTAAGTCCCTAAAAGTGTTGTTCTAACCCCTAAAAGAACAAGGTCAACAAATTATAGCGTCTCCCAGAAGTTTTCCACCAGAAACTGCTCAGAATAAGTCAAAACAGGATCATTTCAGCTGCTCCACTAGCCAAGTGCGTTGCATAGCACCTAAATCCACTGGCTAGGTGCGTTGAAACGCACCTAAATGCACTATCAGAGTGCGTTGAGCGGGAAATGACAAATGGCAGTGTCATTTTGCGAGGTGGAGAGACAATGGAAGCTTCCAGAATCTTCTCCTATGACACTTGCCTCACTGAATTCGACCAAGGATGAGTAAGAGACCTTCAGTCTCCAAGTGGAAGCAAGAACTGACAGAGAGAAGCCACTAATCAAATCATAAGCTGACTCATCCTCCTTGCATACATCTATATATGGATCCCTTATCCCAGAGATCCAGAGGCTGGAATTTTGTACATTGTAAGGAATTGTTGTTGGTTTTGAGACACATATCAGAGAATTGGGTGATCTATGCTTTGTTGGAGGTGAAGAGGGGCTTCTTTGCTGGGAGGTTGATGCTGGGTCAGGAATCATCAGTTGTAACTCCTGGATCTTCTTGTATATCAATAAAAACTATTTGAGTTTCTTCTCCATGCTTTTGTATCATTGATGCTTGTTACATTTGTATGGTTAACTTAAATCTGATCCTAAGTTATTTATGAATATAAATCCATGTCTTTGTATAGTTTTCTTCTTCTGTGATCTTACAGGTACTTGGAAAAGTTGGGCAAGTAAGGGAGCAGGTAGCTGGAAGCTGTCAAAGAGGAGAGAGATTGGATCAAAGGACTACCGCAAGACACAGGTTGGTTCTTCCTATTCCTCTTTATTTATAGTTCATAAAGGAGATACAAAAGTAGTTTTCTCTGTTTGTTTCTAAGGCAGCTGTCACACCTTAGTGGGATAGAGAAGTTCTAAATAGACACTTTTCCCGGTAACAAAATGGCGACTCCGCTGGGGAGAATGTCTAATTAGTTTGTTTTTGTATCTCTTGTTGTTTATTTCATAAACTTATAAGTAGCAATCGAACTGCATTTGCCATAACAAATGCAAAGTAGACATCTACTGCTTCAATCCATTCACTGGATCTGTTTATGATTTGAACAGCTGATTCATAGACTATCTGATTTCCCTTGTGATAGTTCTTAGACCCTCCTTAGATCTACCCCTGATTGTGCATTACTGATTGCTTTTACTCGGCCAAAAACCAAAGACTAAACTGCAAACTGTGACCCAGAACCCGAATAGAATTCTCGTTTTTGCCCAGCGCAGGCACTGTGAAGAGGTTCTGCATTTCAACGCACTTCCCGAAAGGGCAACCTACGCTGCAATGCAGTTTCTCTGTGTTACAGGTGCGCTGATCAACCTAGCCCGATGCAGCTGAGGTTCTTGTGCTTCACTCTTTCCACTTTTGTCTCTGAATTTTGCAGCCTGTGATCAGTATATGACTATTTCACACCCCTTTTCCTTACTGATATTCCGCCTCATTTGTACAAAAGAACTGTAGATGTTTTTGTGTGTTTGTTGAGTCGTTTACAGTTTTCCATTGCAAAAGTAGAATAGTCGTATTGTCGTCCTTTGATTTAGATCTGTCGCAAGTGACGATTTTGATCATAGGAGAAAGTTTATTTACTGTTGATGGTCGATTATGCTTTTACTATTGCCTTTGGTTTGAATTTGTGACTTTCTAGTGTCAAAACGAGTATTTATTTCAAAATCATAAAGTGTCCTAATCATCTCTACCTTTTGATTTCGAAAAGAAGCTTGTTTGTGTTTGTCGCTTGAAAGAAAATTCATATTTGTACATCAACTTTCTTTTTAGCATCAATACTAAGAAAGTGAAAAAAAAATACATGCATGTGCATTTGCATATAGACAGTCTATTTGGCTTGATTTAGGAAAGTGCATTTACAGTGTGCTCTTTGCTCTTTGTGAAAATATTGTGTCTTTCTTTTCCCCTAGTAGCTAGGATTTTCATTGCTGAAAAGAGATAAAAGTTTGTTTATCATCTTTAGATTGCATTTTAGGAATTACATCTACATCTCGTGGTGAACCCAAAAGGTAAACTTCATAAGAAAGATCAACTTAAAATAAATTCAATGAACCTAACAACGCTTTGGAACTTAACGCACAACATTTATAGGTCTAGGCTAGAGACGTATTCCGGCGTCGTAAAGCCTGGTAACTGTTGTCCTCACTGATGGTTGGGTGATTCCTCCACTTTGAGACGATAAGTGCCAGTACGGACTTGTGCTCCCACGTACCGTCTAGTATATATTGGGAGACCCCTATAGGCTTAAATCCTTTATCCATAGGAAGCCTTGTCGGCCTCCCTACTGATCGCAATGCACTGAACACAGCATTCGGGAAGATTGACTGTTGTATCGTAAAAAGTATTCTGCAGTTTTGCGATTGGTTTGGTACTCCCTCTACCTAGACCTCCAGAGCAGTCCCTTTCGTTACTTTTCAGACTCTTTAATGGAAAAGGTCCATCTGAGCACTTGTCACTTCATGCTCATTAAAAATCGAAGGAGACTAGAGTCATCTTTCGTTTTTTCTCGACTCTTAAAAACTGAAAAAACAAGTTGTGTCAAAGCGTGTTAAAATTTATTTTAAACAGAATATTCATCCCCCTTTCCTACGTTGATCTTGGGTTGAGAAAATGGAGCCTACCAACCAAGGAATTCCCCTTGGTGGAAATCCTAGTCCCTTCTCCTCTTGCGGAGATGTTGGTGCGCCCCATATGGCCACATTGTCGCTTCCAGGACTGACAATTGGTTTGCCTGTATGGCTCTTCTCAATCTCTGTCGTTCAAAACACCACTATTCCTAAACAATCAAATCAGCAATTAGACAAGTCCAAAGTTTCCCACCAACCTTCTACTTCCTCTAATTCTTCCTCTCCTCCTTCCTCTTCGCTTGATGGGGCTGGTAAAGCTAAAAGTCAAGTTCCTAAGGAGAAGAAGGAAAAGAAGAAGAAAGAGAAGAAGAAGAAGGAGCCAAAGGCGAATGGGGGAAAATGAGTGTCGTCTAACGAAAATCCACACACTGCACTGACCAGGCCTAAATCGCCATGTGTCATTTGCAAAGGAGACCACTTTCACAGAGATTGTCCTTGCATCCCTCGGATATTAAGGGAATGGTCTCCTCGTTTGCACAACCCGGTGTCGTCAACCTCTGATGACCATGTTGAAAGCACACCATCAACTAGTGAAAGTGAAGCCCCAGGACAAAAAGGGAAATGTAGATTTCCTTGTAAACTGTGCGAAGGCAATCATGTCGTCCACCGTTGTCCCTTCTTAGACAAAGCTAAAAGAGTTTTGGATGATCGTCCGGTTTCACCGTTACGACTTCCTCCTGGATATAAAAAACTCTTGCCGAGTCTGTCACTAGTTGAAAATCCGGCTGGCCCGCTCAGGTGGTCGGCTGAAGCACCTATCATTGAAGATAAACCATCTGGATCCATACCAGACGAAAGTCAAAAGGTCAAGGCGGTAGTTGACCCGGTCTTGCCTTCAGAGGTTTTATCTTCAGATGATACAGTCACTAAAGAGAACAAGGATGACACCGTCCAAATTCTCTTCATCAACACAGACTCCGATGAACATGGGGGCAATTTACTCGTTCCTTTACCGCAGGAAGGAAGTTCGTCAAAGCCATACCCGGCCGTCTATTTGGTCCCACCTCCAAGCAACCTAGTTGTCTCCTTCAACTGGAATCAACTAGGAAGACCCCGTTTACCAGCAAGCATACCATTCCGAATTATCGTTAAAATATATAGAATGGTTATGGCTGGTACCATCATAGATGAGGGGGCTTCTGTGAGTATCCTTTCCTCAACTGCTTGGAAAGCTCTTGGTTCGCCATTGCTTTTGCCTGAGATGAGAAATCTGACAGGCTTTGATAAAGGAACCAGTCGACCTTTAGGGATCCTTCCCGATGTGCCAATAACATTGAGAAGGAAGACAGTTCGAATGAACGTAATGGTAGTTCAAGGACCCTTAGATTATAACCTACTCCTTGGACGAGACTATATTTATTGCATGGAAGAAATTGTCTCCTCACTCTTTAGAGTAATGTGTTTTCCGCACGAAGGAAGAGTGGTCAAGCTCGTGGACCAGCTTTCATTTCCCGGATCACGCATAGCAAACAGTCATATACCATCCCTAAATGGTCTTTTCACGCAAGAAATGTCTCAATCTCCAGTCCTTCCTCCTGATGAGCGCGAGTAATTCGGAGGGATATGACTAAAACCCAGGGGGCATGCGTCCTGGTCTGCTTCAGAAGGAAAACTTCGGGTATAGAATAGGTTTCCGCAGGAGAATATGACTAGTCTGTACCCCCGTATGTGATTGGAAGAGGGGGTTATTCTGGAACAAGATTCTCTTGTCAAAGTTATGTGAGTTGGAGGGCATCGTCGCTCACCTTTGTTTATCTCGGTAGACATCGCCGAAGAAGTGTTTTGTTTGCGCTGTGAATAAAACAATCTTTGGGTAACCTGTAAGGGGTAGGCCTCTCTCGTTAAAACAAATGTTTTGACGGAAAGAAGTAGAGGTAACCTTGAAACTCTGTTTTATACCTGGGGGCATGCAAACCTTTTGGAGTGCAAGCGAGGGGCGACTATTTATTTTTTAAATTTTTAGGACCTCTAACCCTTTAAACTCGTAGGATTGGTCGTCACCTAACTTTCATAAAGAAAGGATGTGGGGCAAAAATCTAAAAGTTGTCGTTTTTATATGAGACATTTGTATCATATGACTGGATTAATCGAGCAGTGTTACCGCGAGGTTCAAGCTCGTTAAAAAATAAACCCGGACCGAGCAAATGTTTCCACCCGCGTTTAAGCTCATTAAAAAATGAACTATTCCCTGGTAAATAACCACCGTGAATGTAGTACTTCAGCCATTAAAGCCTTGGTCGTGTTTGCACCGTCACCTCCACTTTTTCATTGGCCAATCATTCACCTCCATTTGATTGTTTACCCATTTTGAGGAACAGCTGCGAAGAGTGATTTCACTAGCCATCCTTGTGACACTGCCGTGATTGGAAAATTCCAAACCTTACCTGGAATCAGTTGCTACCCATTTTATCACTCGTTCCTCAAAAGACGAATCTTCTTTAAGCTCTTTTCAACTGACTCATAAAATATGAAAAGATTGCCGAGTCCTTGGCCTTCCAGCTCGTTAAAGGGACAGGAAGTGCTATCCCTCCTCTAGATTTTAATCTTTTTTTGACCTGAGGGATTATTGCACAAAATGATCGAGCGCTTGTTTTGTTCGGCTCATTAAAGCTATCGAAAATTCATCCCTTCTGTATTGTTTTATACTTTTTCGGACTTAAGGGATTAGATGACGAAAAAGGAATTTTGGAGTTACCTTTACGTACCTTTTCAGACTCTCTAAAAATGAAAAGGACCGAGTTATCTATGTCGTTAAACTCGTTAAAAAGTTTAATAGCGACAAACTTGTCTTTAGACGAGAACGAGTTTCACTATCGCTAGGCTCGTTAAAACATAGAAATGGGTTTGCCCGAAGGGAAAATTATAGAACAAGCATATGTTATCCTCCTCAAGCTTGACAAAAATAAAGAGGTACTGGTTTGCAATGACTGGGGAAAAATTGGGAAGAAAACTCAAAGAATCTTTATTGGTAGCAATTCTCTCTTGAACATGACACTTCCACTCCGTGCCCGAGTCGGGTTGGGTTGTTTCATTCATCGGTCACATCGCCATGGTCATGCCATACCATGCACATTTGGGGTTAATGCTACCAATCCATCACATGAGTGTCGCCGACATGTTCAAGAGAAGTCATCCAGAAAGGCCACCTGTGTCCCACCCACTACCATACATTATACTCCATTCTTTCATGACCGCCACCCTGAACCATATATCATCAGATCGTTTTCACCTCCATCAAAATCATTTGCTCCATTCCGTGTCATTGATGTGGGATTCATTAAGGCCCTCCTATGACGGATCACTTCTTGTCGACATCATCTCATTATCCAAGAAGTTGGTCTAGGAACACCCCATTCAGTACTTTGAAACTTGCATGCCTCAATGGCAAGTTTCTCACTTCTGGCGATAGGTTTACATCAATGACCTTCAACCGAAAGATTTTGCGTGGTGTTTGACGCCAAGTCCTTTATTCACACCACGTGAATTGTACTGCAGTACCTTGAGGATCATTATCATTATCGGTGATTCCTCTCGTGCTTGTTAACAGTTTACATCATTGACTGGTAATCAAGTGATGTCTTTCCATGTTCGACTTCAAAACATTTCTCACATGGATCGACTTGTACTTCGAGTGAAGATCGGATGAGATTGAAGACCCCAGATCTAGTTTCATCCATCTAGGCTGCGATATATATTCAGGGAAATAAAGACATTGAAATGTACAACATTGCAGCACAGATAATCATCCTACCAAAAGGATGATGGCTCTATCAGAATCATCAGTCTACCATCAGACGATTGTCTGTCCTATGTACATGAAAATGAATTTATAAAGCTGAGCATGGGAATGCCCGCCTCAGCTAGATCATGAAAACAGTATGAAGATAATGTATTGTATTGTATCTTATTACAGGTCTCCTCCCAGCATTGAAAGAACTTCGGATCCTCATAATAAAGCATTTCACCCAATAAACGGCCTCATACTTTAGGGGGAAACTGCTATAGACATTTTTGTGCCTTGCAACTCCAAGCATGAAATTTCCATAAACCAAGGGCTCCTAAGTCCCTAAAAGTGTTGTTCTAACCCCTAAAAGAACAAGGTCAACAAATTACAGCTTCTCCCAAAAGTTTTCCACCAGAAACTGCTCAGAATAAGTCAAAACAGGATCATTTCAGTTGCTCCACTAGCCAAGTGCGTTGCATAGCACCTAAATCCACTGGCTAGGTGCGTTGCAATGCACCTAAATGCACTATCAGGGTGCGTTGAGCGGGAAATGACAAATGGTAGTGTCATTCCACGAGGTGGAGAGACAATGGAAGCTTCCAGAATCTTCTCCTATGACACTTGCCTCACTGAATTCGACCAAGGATGAGTAAGAGACCTTCAGTCTCCAAGTTGAAGCAAGAACTGACAGAGAGAAGCCACTAATCAAATCATAAGCTGACTCATCCTCCTTGCATACATCTATATATGGATCCCTCATCCCAAAGATCCAGAGGCTAGAATTTTGCACATTGTAATGAATTGTTGTTGGTTTTGAGACACATATCAGAGAATTGGGTGATCTATGCTTTGTTGGAGGTGAAGAGGGGCTTCTTTGCTGGGAGGTTGATGCTGGGTCAGGAATCATCGGTTGTAACTCCTCCTGGATCTTATTTTATATCAATAAAAACTATTTGAGTTTCTTCTCCATGTTTTTTTATCATTGATGCTTGTTACATTTGTATGGTTAACTTAAATCTGATCCTAAGTTATTTATGAATATAAATCCATGTCTTTGTATAGTTTTCTTCTTCTGTGATCTTACAGGTACTTGGTGAAGCTAGGCAAGTAAGGGAGAAGGTAGCTGGAAGCTGTCAAAGAGGAGAGAGATTGGATCAAAGGACTAGCGCAAGACACAAGTTGGTTCTTCCTATTCCTCTTTATTTATAGTTCATAAAGGAGATACAAAAGTAGTTTTCTCTGTTTGTTTCTAAGGCAGCTGTCACACCTTAGTGGGATAGAGCAGTTCTAAATAGACACTTTTCTCGGTAACAAGCTTTTTGTAATGGTTATGGTGGTAGGGGTACTCTTATTATAGGCTCACTAGATGAAGGACCTTCAAAGCTTAAATAAAGAAGAACAAAACCGAATTTTCATCAAATATTTCAAACGTTCACACGACAAGGACTCCAAAGTCGTACATGTTTCCTGCTTGAAAAAACTTCTACAAATATTTATGAGTAAGATCCATTGTATTTATAGATACATTTATGGAAACAATTTTTGTACCATGTAATTAGCTTACTTGAAAATCTATATTTCTTTTTCACAAAAATATAAAATATTTTAATATTATTTTCTGCAAATATTTATGAGTATTCGTACCATGCAGTTAGCATTCTTGACAAATCTCCATTTTTTTCTACAAAAGGAATGTTACCAAACTTTGGTGTGGGAAAATTACAAGAAATGGGATTGGAAAAAGGATGGGGAGACCAATGAAAAGAATGTCCTGGATATCATTCATTTGTTGCTAGAGATCCTTTAGGTACCTGATCCATCGACTTTATAATTTTTTATAGGAATGATTCCTATGTTTTTTAATTTTGTAATTATTTCACCTCGTGGTTATTTTGGGCAAGAAATTTTTGGAATTCCAGACACTGGTGCGCAGGTAAAAATTCTTTTTATAATAGAAACTCTCATTGCATGATATCTTCTCTTTATTGTTTGATTGCATTTTGAACTTTTACTTTCATTTTTTTTTTTATTTTAACTATAAAATTGAACATACTTGGTATCATATCCATTTAAACAACATCCAAAACTTTGAGGATAATAGTGGTATTATATTTTTTTTGCATTAAAATATTTTTGGATTGAAAGTTTATAGATATAAAAGATGAAAACAAATGTCAATGCCTTCGTTTGATTATTACTTTACTATAGTGTGGGAAAGTTACATGAAATGTGATTGAAAAAAGGATGGGAGGACAATGCAAAGCATGACTTGGATATGATTCACTTGTTGTTGGAGATCCTTCAGGCACCTAAGCCATCGAACTTGGAAATGTTTTGAGTAGGGATTCATATGGTTTTTTATGTTGTGATTATCTCACCTCATTGGTTATTTTGGACAAGCAACTGTTTTAGGAATGCCAGACAAGACATCAATGGATAGGTAAACATTTTTTTTTATAATCGCAATGTCCATTCCATGTTATCTTCTCTTTATTTTGATTGTATTTTGAACATTTCTTTTTCTTTTTTTTGTATTTTAACTATGAAATTGAAAACAATTGGTTAGTATCATGTCCATTTAAATAAGAACCAAAGTTGTAAGATGAAATCAATATTACACTACATTGCTTAAAATCCTTTTAGTTGTTTAGTGTTAAAATATTTTCATTTCTATTAGAAAAAATTACTTTTATGTTGTTATTTGAGAACATGTTGTTTATATACTTGACCAAGTTCATGTGTTAGAGAACGAAATTTTGTTGCGAATAAAATGACAAGGATTAGACATCACATCTCAGATTATTTGTTTTCACAAGTTATCTACAACTTGAGCTTTTTAAGGATGTAACTTATAAGTTGACATGATTGTTCCTAGGCTTTCCTTTAATGTTGAATACTAGGTTAATAAGGTGTTATTTTATATGGTGTCATTTTATTTGATTTGTTTATATAGGTCATCTGGCCACATAGTGGCCACTATCACCCAACTAAAGGAAACTTGTTCAAGTTTCTTACTTTTATGGGGGAAAATGACTTTGACATTGTTGATGTTGAGGTATATGTCGTATAAATCATTTATAGTATACTTTAGTTTATATTATAGCATTCACCATCTTTCATGGCTTACACTTTGCACTATATCTTCTTTTGTTTCTAGAAAGGGAACTCAATATTTATGGTAAGAAGCAAGAATTGAAGAAATAGGAGAACAATAACAATGGAGCGACAAACACAAAAAGAGAAACAAAAGAGAATCAATCTAGTGATACCGTTGGAGCTAATATCCCACAAAGACACACACATAGAGACTAATGGTCAAGTCTTCAAAGTTGGTAAATCCACCTATAATGCCTTGGAAACATAATGATAATGTTTTGAAGCAATGAAACAACATTTCATGTGTAAATTTTAGTCCAACCAATATTAAGATGGAAAATCATACTATAATACTTGACATTTCATATAATATAATTTATGTGCTTGAAAATATTTATAGTTTCACTTGATATTGTTCAGTATTGTAATTAACATATATAAATTTTCATTTCTACATTAGATAAACATGCATATTGTATCTATATATATATATATATATATATATATATATATATATATATATATATATATATATATATATATATATATATATATATATATATATATATATATATATTAGTCACAAAAGCATACTAATTATTTTTTGTTGATTAATAATAAACACATAAAATCAATATAAAACTACTAAATTAGTAGTTTATATTGACTAATGATGAGCCTAAATAAAATGAATATACGACTAAATTAGTTATTTATAATGATTATTAATGAAAGTAAATGAACTTAATATAAACTACTAAATTAGTCATTTATATAATGGATATGAAACTACCAAAAAAAGATAAATGACTATTGCAAATGATAAATTTGTAATTACAAATGATGACTAAATTTTGCATATATACAAGTATTAGTAGCTAATTTACAGTATCTTATAACACGGCCAAAATTTAGTCATATTTCTTTAGTCATTAATTGGTTTCAAACAATGACTAAAATTTGCATATATATGACTATTAGTAGCTAATTTACAGTATCTTATAACACAGCCAACATTTTGGTCATATTTCTTTGGTTATTAATTGGTTTTCTTGGGTGATCATATAGTAATATATTTTCTTGTATATTTGGTCATTAATTGTTGCAATTAATGACTAAATTAACGACCAAATTAATGACTAAATATAGTACTAGATGATGAAATTGAGACAAAAAATTAATCACTAACTAAAAATGACTAAAAGCTGGTCATGTTATAAGATACTGTAAGTTAGCTACTACTAGTCAGAGATTGAAAAATGGTCATTTATATGCAAATTTTAGTCATTATTTTAGTAACTAATTAGCCATTTTGTACTAGTGGAATATTGTGTTTCGAAAGAGAGTCCTCCTATGAGCAACAATGGTATTTTCTATGAAAACAATGAAAGAAATGTAGTTTTTGGATTTGATTTGAATTGTAGGAATGAAGAATTTCCTCAAATGGATGAAAATTTGGGAGATTGTGTTGGCGAAAAGGGTCGGGCCTTTCTTGGTAGAAACTATATTTTTAATATAGTTGCCCCTGTTGAATATGTATGTAATGTTTTTGTTGCAACAATGTAGGGAGTTCATTTTTTTTCTTTTGCATTGTTTTTATTTTCCATCTTAACTTTTTGTTGTATTATTTTTTCTTGTATTTTTATTTGTCAGAACAGTGTCAAAATGATTATTAACTAGAAGATATATTTAGAATCAGTCAAACCTTTATTTCTTCCTGAATGCGATGTTCAACGACCAATTGTCAAACTTCAAGAAATGCTGAAACATATAATAAGACTAATTGTAAGTTTAGAAAATTTTGTTTGTACGTAGGAGAAGATTTTCTTTGCATTTTTCTTTGTTTTGTTGTTGATTCCCTCCAAATTTTGGTATTCTTCCATATATCTTCTTAGATGTTGTATGTTTAGGAATATTGTCTTTAATAGGGATCCTTGATAGAAATGTGAACCTTGGGGCCTGTAGAAATGGTGCAAGAGATGTTATAATCGAAGATAGGGAATCTGATTCTAGGGAAGAAGTTGTTGTGTATGATTCTTTTGGTGATAGTAATATGCTTGCTAGAGTGGTTGATGATTTGTGTCAGTTTGTTTGAAATGTTGGAACCAATATTTCTCAATGTACATATACAGAGAATATTATTGAAGTTGAATAATGTGAGAATAATTTTCCTCTTAGCGGAGCACATGTGCCTAATGCATATTTAGTTTAAAAGGTTTAGTGGTTGCAATGTTAAATTTATATTGTTTTATGAATGTATTTGTTGATGCGTTTTTGTAGAATTTTGTTGAAGTGAATAATGGTTGAGTAAGAAATATTGGTTTGATGACTTACACATGGATGATGCAATAATGAAGAAAATGTAAATTGTTTTTTGTTTCATTAACAAATTTGATTTTTTTTGTAGATATTTCATTCTTACAAATGTTATTTTCTTTCTTCCAAGAAGAATCTTGTTAGGTGTAATGAATGCAGAAGAATGATTTCTCATTATTTTGTGGAAAGAAATGGTAAAACTAATACACCATTTCCACGAGTTGTTTCACATCATCGCCAAGAACAAATGGTTGACGTGCATAAAAAAATTAGTCAAGGATTGATAGTTTCTTTGTTGTGCATATGTTCCATGTATGTAATGAATGTGATTCTAGTATACAAGTTGTCAAATTGCACGAGGGTCTGATTTGTAAAATATGTAAGTCTGAGAAAGGTGCTCATCGTTTTTTTCACTTTAACAACATGGATCTAGGTGAGTAGCTTGAGGTTCTAAGAGTTTTGACAAAATTTGAAGAGATTCTAATAGCGTGGGTAAATACAATATTTCAAGTGACACATGTTCGTGGTGGTCAATATAAATATAATCACCACACAATATGTTTTCCACAAGATATTTCTTCAATTGCAATGAAGCTTCCACAATGTTTTGAAGAACTAGATTTTTTTTATTGTAAGAAGATGAGGTGTTCAATCTGAATATTATGAATGCTATGTGATGCAACAAAGTGTGATGGTTGCACTGTGTTATAAAATTGAAATGGACAAACACTATAGGGATGTGGAAATTGAGATGGATTCAGTTGCTTCTCACTCGGAAAGACCTATTGATGTTTCTAGCAGGTTACAATATCTTGAGATTCATGCTGACCATATACCTAGGATGGATCCAGAGATTGAAATAGACGAGGCTAATTGTTTGTGCTGTCACCTGTCATCCTTTATTTCTCGCTTTCTTAATGAATCTCGGAAAGTTGATCGAATCAGAAGATTTAATGAGAATGAAAATAACACATGCGTTGAACCAATAGATTGGCCAAATATCGATACATCTCCCATTAATGAATATAATACTCAAGGAATACTAGATATGGTGTTCCCCACTTTATTCCCTACAGGTGATGATGATTGGTTTCATCCTCGAATTTGCAATGTTCAGATGCATGAATATGGTTTTTATCTATTAAAATATTATGATCAAAGATTTGAAGCCATCCTCGATTTTGATATTTCTTCTTGAATATGATTACGTGTAAGCATAGTTAGGGAACAAATCCATTTTTTTAAGAAAAATATTCATGAAAATATGTTTGCAACTGTTTAGGAGTTGTGTCAACAACTTTCTGATTTGCCACATAATAAGTTGGCTGAGAAATTAATGCATTTTGGATCTTATCTTAGGGGTACAAGAGATTATTAGGTAAAGTGTCATTCTGAATTAACTGATATGCAACCAGTTGGGTTTCCCTACTTTGTTTTTTACAATGAGTGCATCTGACACAAAGTGGCCTGATTTGCATAGTGTCATGTGCCTTCAACGAGAGATTGTCATCGACAAAGAAAGCATGCGAGGAAGATTCAAAATGTCATTCCATATCTGCATATAGTTGCCATGTACATGCACCAAATATTCAATATCTTATGCGACATAGTCTTGTAGAGATATCTTGGTGTTAGAGACATTTTGTATATGTTTGTTGTTCTCAGACTTACATCTTTATCAAGACTGGTGAAAGTAGTTATCTGAGTCGAAAAATGAAAATGCATGGCACATAATATTTTTTTTTTAAATTATTTATTCGAGGAATAAACTTTCCTCTCATTATCCTTTAGTAGATTTTTTTAGCTTTTAATAACTTTTATCGAGTAATTATTTTGGTGATTTTCTAATTATTTTTTCAATACAATTCAACAAATTAAAATATCTAAAAATGAAGAAGTTTTTTATTCATAATCCTATTTTTTATTTATTATAAATAAACGTTCAACTTTCAATTCTCACCATGGTGAATTGTAATGAAATTTATAGACTATTCTAATACGGGGAATTCATTTTATTTTCTCATTATGTTCTGTTTCATTTCTAACATATTAAATTAAATTTTTAAAGGCTGGTATTTAGGTTTATTCTAATGGAGTCAAAAATTGTGGCTTGGAATAGTCAAAAAGGTTGTTTATTCGACTTATAAATTAACGCTACTTATAAATTATAAAAGTGAAATTAACGTTTATGAAATATTCATCAAGTAAATTTTACAATGTGTTAACACAGCGGGAAACACTTCCAAATTCAATCTTGCCACATATTTCCTCCTTTGCTTTTCCCTTTTCGGAGTCATCAAATAAACACTCATACAAAGAATATGCCAAATTCAACCTTGCCATGTATTTCCTTCTTTTCTTTTCCCTTTTGGGAGTCATCGGATAAACACTCATACGAAGAATATGCTTGGAATATTCGCTCTTCATCAAATCCATCCTTCGATTAAAAACAAAAAAAAAAACAAAAACAAAAAAAATCAACCAACCCTCTTCCACTGAAAATTTACATCTATACACCTATCAGCGAATTATTTATTTGGCCATATTCCAAGTTCGTTATGGCCACGTGTGATGGTGAAAATTTGATGAGTTTTTGTATTCTAATTGATATCATATATATGTAACAGAATTGTCCTTCTATTGCCTCGTTCTTATGCGTCAGAAACATTTGGATCATTGACATATATACCTCCCACCAATTCTGCAATTACAATGGCATAGGCCTTTATACACATAGCTCCTGTAAAATTGTCAAAACCAAATATATTATAAGCCTATCGTTTCTAATAAATTCATTTAATAATTGAAATAATTATTAATTTCTAATAAATTCATTTAATAATTGAAATAATTATTAATTTGAATGAAAGTGTATAGTAAGATTATCATCTTGAATTATTAAAATTTTGGATAATAATAATTTTCATTTTATTTCATGAATTTATCTTCATTATTTACTTGACCTCATTATTATTAATAATTCCAAAATATTTTGAAAATTTTGTAATAAATATATTTAATTATTATTCTCAATAAATCTAACTATTTAAATTAAATAATAATCCTATAAATTAAATTTCTAATAAAAATATAACTAATTCCAAAATATTTTAAAATTTTTCTAACAAATAAACATTACTCATTTTACTCCTAATTGATTTAATTATTTAAATTATACAATAATCATATAAATTAAATCCTTAATAAAAAAATAATGCATTATTACCTCCTTTATAAGATCAAGACGACCAATTTTTCTAATTACTAAAGAATTAATAATTAATTCATCAATCCTTCGGGTATTCAAGAATATTTGTTGGCCTCTATTTTTCTATTAGCATACTTCTTTAGATGCTCATATGATAAATAGAAACTTCTTTATTATATGATAATTTAGAAACTAATTCAAATAAATTAATAAAGGAGATATATATTTAAAATAAAAATAAAAAAATTTAAAGATTATATATATATATATATATATATATATATATATATATTCTAAAACTAATTCTATTAAAAGATAAAAAAAAAAAAATTACAATGAGGCCTCAGCCTTAGCCGTTATGAACATTGTTCATCAGGAGTATCTAAACTGCCCCATATTTGGGGAAACCAATTTGCCATAGCAAAATAACCATACATGAGACCTTTATCCAACACAGAAGAACTCAGAAGAAGTTTCAACACAACACAAAATGACACAGGTGAAGTTTTGACACAACAGTGTTTCGTTTAGACAAAAAACTAACACAACAATGACTTGACCAAAACAGTTAGAAGTTAAGACCTTAGTTGGCACGTGGGTGGCAGTAGATGCCACGTGGCTTCATTTAGGCTCATTCTGGTCTGGAGTCTCCTCAACTATGTGACATGCATACCGATACCAGACTTCATCCTCTTCCGCCATGCCACCTTGTGGCTCTCCCACAGGAAGAGTGCTACTTGTACTGCCGGCCATAGCCATTGAACTAGACCCTCCAACTAAGCTGCCACCTAGTGGCCGAATGTCTTTAGTGTGTCCACCTTCTGCATGCAGACCGCCACTCTGCATTCCCATGCCCTCTTCCTCCGAGAGAATCCTAGAGTCATGGCCAATTCCATGATTGCGCTCCTCCTGATGCTGCATTTCAGAGTGTCTCAATGGAGAGCCGAGCTGCTCACATTCTTCAGAGAAGACAATGGTTATGTTGGCAGTGATGATAGGTCTATTTAGGTTGCTCTGAAACCTGAATTAAGTCGAGTGCGGGACTGCAATGGGGGGTAAAGGAAATGTAGCAGTATGAAGCCTGAAATCACTATGTTCAGCAACTGAAGCGTGCGCACAACCCCATCCATTGCAAGTGTGAGGATAATGCTTGTGAGGAAAGTTAGGAGGGGGAGGATTTTCATGGAGAGGAGAAGGTGAGGCAGGTTCGAAGCTCTGCGCTACCTGTGGGTGAGCGCTACCACTGCAAGTGCTACCTTTTTGACTGCTCATTCGATGGTGAACCATGTCAATATGGTGGGAAGGGAATTCGGCAGGATAGAATGCCGAGAAAGAAAGAAAAGGATGAACAGAGGGTATTTGGGCCTGATTCAAATGGAAAAGCCTAGAATGGGAATACTGATGCCCATTTCTAAGGTCGACATAACACAGTAGCCAATAGCGGCTCCCGGTAACAGTTCGACTATAGGGATTTCCAGCTTGCGGCAAGAAGCTACTGAGGGAAGGAGGGATGACTGAGTAGTTGGGAGGCTCCATTTCAAGGCATACGATGTCCAGGTCTCGGCTTAAGCGGCCATTAAATGCAGCTTACAAGCGAGCCTGAATTCATCTCAGATGGGCATAGGATGGTGTGCTGGCCACCATCTGGCTTGTCCGAATGCTGCCTAATAATCGATTCCACATTAAATGCCATGGTGGTCACCTGCATCCAGGTAAAATTCAAAATATATAATTAAGATTCAAAATATATAATGTTTGAACTTATAAGATAATTGTAAATTTCAAATTATTAAGTTTTATTAAACTTCATTTAAAGAAATCAATAATAATGAATAAAATTATATAATAACATAGGCAATATATGAAAATTATATAATTTAAAGGTATAAGTCTAAAAAATATTGTTATTGGATTTCATGAAAATTGAACCAAATCGATATACTTACAAAAACCCAAAAGATATATTAACATAGTTAATATATAAAAATTATATAATTTCAAGGTATAAGTACAAAAAATATTTATATTGGATTTCATTGAAAATTGGACCAAATAAATATAATTAAAAAACCCAAAAGAAAATTAAAATTGAGATTCTTTTCAATATATTAATTTAAAAGATATGTAATTGTTTTATATATATATATATATATATATATATATATATATATATATATATATTTATATATATATTGTATTTGTATTTATATATATATATATATATATGAGATTTATTTTAAACTATATGTATATATATTTCACATTAAAATATTTTTTATATTTAAACAAAACATTTTATTTATGAAATATAGTGTTATTATAATGAATATTTATAAGTATTACATATTAATTTTATATTAAGAATGGAATGAAATACATATCTCCTCCTTATTATTATTATTAGGAAGTACTTAATATTTGTTATTTTATTTTATAATTTTCACTTATTTTTTCTTTTAATATTTAATATTTTATTATATAAAATATTATTATTTTTTTTAACCTAAACATACATATACATATATATATGAAGATATTGGCATCAACTACTTAATATGGATTTAAAGTTTGTTTATTTTTCCAAAGATTTTTTATTCAACATGAAAAACAATGACAAATTTATGCCCAAAGGCATTCAATGACTAAAGCACTATCATAAAGATAAAAGTTAAATATAAAATGATACAACAAATATAATTTTTATGGTCATGTATGATCAAAATTATTTATTTTCCCCACTTTCCTTCTTTTCCTTTCCAAGATTTTCTAAATCTCATCGTTGGAAGCGTTTGTTCCTTTCCACTTTTCTCTAAACCACACGACTAGAAGTAGTTGTAGCTATTTCCATCCGATTTTATGCCAGTTTTGAAGGAACTTCTTTACCTAAATTCAAACTTTGGGATACATGTGATCTCTTTGTCCCTCATGCATCTTTTTCTAAATGCACTTCCTCACTCATTTTCATAGAGATAATGATCTCATTTGAAGTCGTCCACCTTTGGATGTCTTCTTTTGGACCATTATTGATCTCTTCACCTTATTTAGCTCGATCTTATTTTATGGAATTTGATTCTCATCCTCTAGCTCTTCATCTTCCTCTTTTGTATTATATGGGAACTACCAAACCCTCTACTTTGGATCTTGCCCCTTTTTCTTTTTCAGTTCCCTTTTGGTTTCAGGGTAGAAATTATACAGATTCTTCATTTGGTAACAGTTGTGACATCTGAAAGTCATGTTCTCATAATAGAGCAACTAATAGCATTCAAAATTTCCATCTCATCAAATATACTTGCAAAGGTAAAGATGTGCTTTGATGTCCTATATATGTTTGTTGTTTTGAACTTGACAAGAATATTTCCAATGGACTCCAATGTTGGAATATTCCAAAAGGGAAGAGGGAGGTTTTGTAACCTTACCCAAACTAGCATCATTGTTACAACCATATTTTTTGCATAAAAGCTTTGAAATCGAGGGGTTACAAAGAGCCCAACTCTACCTTAGAACCACGAGCCTTCATTGAGAGATTTTCCCCTCAATTGCTATGTCTCAAAGTGTACTATGAATAAACCCTTTGAACACAAATAGATATCACACTTTTTCCAAGAAGAGTGCACCCAAAAGTATAAGTCTTATTTCAGTGAAAATACATTAAATTGATATATTAATGTTGTATTGTGTAGATAAGTTAAATTAGTTTTTAGATCGAGAGATTTGAAATCTTAGACCAGAAACCTATCCATTTGCTCCACTATGTAGGGACTACGAAGATAATAATATTGTTTAGTCGAAGTGGCATTCTTCCGTTTGAGTGTGTCCTGGTCCATTAGTTTTCTTGGGATTTGCATTAGTGTTTTTATGGGCAGAAGGCCCTCCCTCTCCTGAACTTCCACCCGACAATCTCAGGTTTATGAGTATGGTTGAATTATAAGCGACGTTATATTCCTACATGCAGATATCATCTAATAAAATATTTCCTTCATATATCAAATTTTGAAGATTTTCCAGATAAGCCAAGCTATTTTGGATTTTTTTTCTTTTAGCTCCCAAAGTAGGTCTACATCTTGAACATCAAAGAGAAATAACTCCCCACTTGGAGACTTTCCAAAAATTTGGAAAATCTTCATTGGAAGTTGCTAAGTCACCATATCGGGCATGAAGTGTACCATATCTAAATTTCCATATTATTCCTCATCCTAATTTGTAATGAAAATAGCGTTTGGGGACCATGGGGATGGGTTAAACCTCACTTCCCTATCTATGATCAACTTGTCAAAGTAATAAAGAGCCATGACTCATTGGATCAAAGTCAAGGCATACCTCTTGACCAACTCTAACTCATGAGCCGCAAGGTGAAGCAAAGATCCTTTAATCTTTTTCCAAGATCTAAGAGATGAAGGATCAAATCTACTACTAATATGGTAAAAGATACTCTTTTATTCCTCCAATGATGGCACGCAAAAACAAAAACAACAATGATCATTCTTCTAAGATTGCAAGGCAACTTCCCATGCTTAACCAAAAAATAATAAACTAGAATTTCATATTCTTTCATGCATAGACATTGATATTCAAAAGGAAATAGACTATATTTCCATCAAAATCAAGCTAAACTCAACAATGATAGCTAGAGAAGGATCGAAGAGAGAAACCTTAGCCATTTCACTCTATACTCTTCAATTCAACATAGATTTAATGTTGGTTTAAATAGTTTACTCTCACTTTTTTTTTACTTTTAATTACATTATCGCTCTACACTGAGAGGCACTCTATAACAGAATATGGGGGATGTGTAGGCATTAGGCATAATATAAAAAAAAAAAAAAAAAAAAATTATATTTGAAAATTTTTAAATATTTAATTTTATAACATTTTTATTTCATAATGCATTCTCTCTCAGAAGAATTCCCCTAGGGTCTTAGCTATCTTGGTTATGCTCCATCTGATTTAATGTTAGATGATTCAAATATTTTCTTCCTTTGGATCCAAATCTTGTCATAACTACCCTTTTCGTAACTACCTTTCCTCCTTGTTTATTTCAATATTCTTTTCTACTCATACTATTGTGATGGAAGACTATCTTCAATTGTCTAAGGCCAAGGTAAAAAAAATACCTAGTAAAGGCATTCATTATTTTCTTGACATAAACCAACACCGAAAAAGTTGTTATCAAAAGAGATTTGTTTTTTTCTACAAGCGTTTTGTAGATACCTATTTGCAAGATAAATATGGATGGTTTTCTATATCTCTATGCTATGCTTCAAGTTTATGAAAAATAAATGTACAGACAAATGTGTGCTCACACCATATTTATGGCAGGTTAAATGTGAGAAGATTTTGCTGGTACACAAAGTCTTCTGTCATGGCCATGCCATCAAGTTAGTAAAGGTTTAATTTATTTAATGTGCATTCTTTAGATTAGAAAGGTTTTATCCATCATTTATATTTATTTTACTGAAGTAAAACATTTTAATCTCTGAATTTTAATTTATGAGTGTATTAACACCACCATTTTAATCTCCCATCTCAATTTTTAGTGGAATATATTTTCAGAAGATTGAGGCTTTTGTGATGAAATTTAATTCATGTTCATCTGTTTTATTAGTCACTTTTATAAATAAGGGCATAATGCTTTTTTTTTTTCTGAAAATTTAATTTTAGTCTATATCATTCTAATCCCTCATATTTCTTATTGATATTTAATAGATGAAGAATGAAGTTTTTTCTTAAATGTCAAATTCTTACTGTGTTTAAATGATATTAACCATATAGTAAGATAAAAAAATAAATAAATAAAAAATCAATAATACAAAAATTTATTTATTCTCCCACAAAAACATTTTTTGGATAGAAATGATTCTGGTAGAGTTAAATTTTTACTACCAATTTTTCATCATTAGCAATGATATAGATGCCTCAAGAACACATTTTTATTTTGAATAATGCATAAGAAAAGATGTGTTCTTGAAACATAGTAACATATGTTAGAGAGATTAAATACCTAAAGACTTGCACTTTAAATTTTTCATTCCATCCATGCACCTCAAAAAGCTAAAAATGAAAATCAATAATTAGAGAAAAGGAAAATAATATTTTTTTCATTGTCCAAGGACTCTTTTTGTCATTGTTGTGCCAGTGTCCCCAAGATTTGAGCCGCATTTTTAGGCCCAAAGCCTAGGTTACTGCCCATAGTTTAATCACATATTTAGAACAATAAAATAACATGGAAATGAAAGTACTAAAGCAATTACTTGTTTAAAACCTTCATTGGACCCCTACAAACCATGACATTCATTTCGTTAAACATATCACAAATATGTAAACTACAGGTGTATATAATAGATATGAGCATAGCAGTCTCATACGTAGCTGAGAATCGCTGAGAAACATTGGTGGCTCAACACATCAACTTCCATTCCATCCATTAGGTCATAAATACAATTATCATTCAATCACAAGTAAAAAAACAATGAGATCCATACATAATTGTTGTCATAAAACACATACATAACCAACATAGTAGCAACACAAATACCAACGAAAGTATAGCCGTATAGACCACATAATATCCATCAAAATGCTAATATAAATATAAGGAGAAATAAACTTTCATTAATGTTGCAAAATCCAAACTTGGGATGGGACTTCCACATTCCACTCGACTATAGAATGGCTGAGAAAAATCTCTCTTAATTCATTCACCCCCATGCCATATTACATGCATGAATGTGGTATCTCATAGAACACATAAATCAAAACTCATCTAGGGCTTCCAGAGGTCGTCCACCTTAACCCATCAAATAGTGATTCCAATTCATGGTCGAAAATCACAAAACCATGCTCCGATTGGTTTTCATCCAAGCCTTATAGGGCTTCCAAATAATTTGTCCAACCAAAGGCTTCCAATACTAGTAAGTCAACCCACATCTTTTACCAGTCTTCCAGGGTAGTTATCCAACCATGGCTTCTAGGACTAGTAACTCAACCCAACAAGGTCTTTGAGAGCATTTTTCAAACCAAGGCTTCGAGGACAAGTAACTAAACCCAAGTAGTTATAGGTCTCTAGAGCATTTCTCCAACTAGGGCTTCTAGGACTAGTAACTCAACCCGAGCTAAGGAAACATGAAAACCGACCAAGAAAAAGGAAATAAACCCACAATCTCCATGGTTATCGAGGAAATGGAAAGGCTAAGAAATCAATTGTCAGTCTAGGCAATCATCCATGCTAGCGACAGATCATGACCAAGAATCCACATGCATATCCCAAGTATGCCAAAACTAGTGTGGAAAACATACATGCAACTTGGTACCTGCAAAAAATCCCATTATAGTTGTTGATCTCAATGCCTTCTTATGATTTCCTGCTCTTCCTTTTTCTATCTACTCCAAGAATCAAAGTATGCCACACCCTCCAAGAGTGCTCCAACTAAAATCTAAGTCTCCAAGAGGAGGAGAGAGAGACAGAATAATGAGAGAGCTCCAACGCTTAAGTCACAAAAGGTTACCAATTGAGCCTCATAAGCCCTTTTATGAATGATGCCTCTACTTTCTTCATTTTCCATTTTTTTCTTTTATTTTCCTCCTCACATGAAACCTATGACCTTTCACCTCCCTTTTCTCCTAAATTACATTATTTTCATAAATAAATGTGCCAAAAATTCCATTTTCCTTTCCAAATCCTTAGCTATTACCCTTAACAATTTCCTTAGCCATCAAAAAATCACAAGTGATCCCCATTACTAGGATTTTTCCCAACATTTATCTTCGAATAAGTGTCCCATCAACCATGGTTATTATTTTTACTTTATTAAATTTTTATTACATGGAATTTTCACCAAGGTTGTTATAGAACCCTCCCCCTTGAGGGAACACCATCCTCGTTGTCCAACAACACCTATAACCACAAAATTGCTATAATAAAAACATATTGTCGATGGAGCTTTATAACTTAGCTCACTGCAATATTTATAATGATAAACCTACTGAGAAGAAAACCAACATGAAAATGTAATAAATGTAAGATCATAATGACATGACACCCATACCTATTATTGGAGATTTATAACATAGCTTGTGGTGATATTTACGTCCATATACATATGCGCATATAAAAAACATCACCAAAACATATGATAAAGCATATTTCAAGACACATACCAAAACACCATATCAAAACTTGTTTTCCTTAACTAGAAAACAAAGAAGGATACATAGCCTGCATCTAATCCCTCATCTTCCATGTAGCTTCATCGGCCCCAAAGTGATTCCACTGCACCTTGACTTGCTCGACTACTCAATTCTGGAGCATGAGCACATTTTTCTAGAATATACACTAAGGCCCTAGCTAAAATTCTCCATCTAATTCCACCTGCAATATAGACCATTCAATCACATGATCAACATCTCTAACATGTTTCTTAAGTAATAACACATAGAAAACATCATGGACTTTCATTGTCAAAGGAAATGCAAGTTGATAGGCTACTTTCATAATACTCTCAATGAAACTGAAGGGTCCAAAAAACCGTGGTGTCATCTTGGCACATGATCCAATCCATAAGGAGCTCTTCTTCGGCTCGATGCGCAAGTAAATTTGTTCCCTAACATGGAACTCGTTGAACAACCTATTCTAATTTGCATAGCTCTTCTACCTATCCTATGTTGCCTCTAGATTCGTCTTTATAACCTCCATTTCTTATTCCATGTCTTCCAACATGTCTGGTTCAATCAATACCTCATTAATCAGATCACTCCAACTGATGAGAGTATTACAACTTCATCCATACACTGCCTCAAAAGGACTCATCCTCAATGAGTCATGATACCAATTGTTGTACGTGAACTCTACTAGTGGAAGGTACTATTCACACTTTTGTTGTCAATGCATCACGTACATCCTCAATATGTCCTCTAATATCCTGTTGACCCTCTATGTCTTTCAATCTGTCTATGGATGATAAGTTGTACTGAAGGCCAACTCTATGCCCAAACCTACATATAACTCCTTCCAAAACTTGGAAGTGAACTTCGCATCCTTGTATGACACAAAATTCTTTTGAACACCATGCAACCTGACCACATATATGATAAAAACCTGTGATACATCACTATCTGAGAATGTAGACTTCATGGGAATGAAGTGTGCAACCTTTGTCAACATCTCCATGAAAACCATGATGGAATCATGTTGTCTCAATGTCCTCGAAAACCTTGTGATGAAGTCCATGGAAATGACCTCTCATTTCCACTCTGGAATTGCAATCGGCTATAGCAGTCAACCTAGATGTTTACACTATGTCTCCACACATTGGCAATCAAAACACCAAGCCATAAACTCTTCTACATTCCCCTTCAAATTCGACCAATATTAAAATCTCTTCACTATTGTCAGTGTCTTCTGGTAACCTGAGTGACCTGAATAAGGTTTCACATGAAACTCCCTCAATATCACCTTCTTGAGCTCACTATTATCTAACACATATGTCCTATCTCTAAACCTCACCAATCCATCTGATGTAAGGCAATAGTTTGCATCCCCTACATCTACACCTGTACTATACCACTACTTGTACCTTTACCTTTACTTGTACATGTACATGTACCTATTCATGTACCAAACTTGTACATATACCTATACATTGTTGTAGCTTGTGTAAAATATCCATATATCTGACATCCTACTGACCTACCTACAACATCCTATCCTGTAAGCCTATCCCATAGGAGCTCAGAATTTGTAAGTGATTTACCTATTTATGCTTGTTAAGATCATTTTCCACTTTGTTCTCTTTACCTTTGATATATCTTATCTCAAAAATTAACTCATTGGTCATATCCAACCACCAGTCCTACTTACCATTAATATTTGGTTGGTAAAATAGGTACCACAACCCACTATGATCACTCATCAATGTAAACCTCCTTCTCGGTAGATATTGTCTCCACATCTTCAACACATGTATGATCACTTCCAACTCAGGATTATATCTGGGGTAGTTATGCTCGTGCTCATTTAGTTACCATGACTCATAGCATACCACCTGCCTATCTTGCATAAGGACTCCACTAAGTCCTTTCTCACAAGAATCTATGCATACTGCAAAATCCTTATCCAAATGTGCAATCTTTAACACTAGTGCATGTCTCAACAACTGCTTGATCTTCTTGAAACTAGCTGTTAGGCCCCTATACTACTAGTGTAGGGGCCTAACACTAGCCTCACAATTTTCCATTCTAATCTCTCATGTTTCCTTTGTAATGATGTAATAGGATAAGAAATCTACGAGAAGCTCCTGAAAAACCTCCTATAATAACCTACCAACCCCATGAAGGATATTACCTCATGCACACTCTTAGGAGCTACCCACTCCATTATGGATATTACCTTTTCTGGATCTACTGCAATGCACTCCTTGGAGATAACATTCCCCAAGTAGTGTACCTTAGTCTGAAAGAGACTACGTTTATTGAGCTTAACATATAACAAATTCTCTCTCAACAATACTACTAAATGCTCAGCATGCTCTTCCTCATTTTTAGAATATACCAATATGTCATCAATAAACACAATAAAAAAACTTATCCAAATATGGATGTAACACGCTATTCATCAACTTGCACATAAATGCAGCTTGAGCATTAGTTAAACCAAATGGAACTAAAAAAAACTCATAATGCCCATAATTGGTCCAGAAAGAATTCTTGTAAATGTATTCCTATTTGATGCATAGTTGTTGATATCAAGATCTCAAATCAATTTTCAAGAACATTGTTGCTCCCTTCAACTCATAGAACAAGTCATCAATGCTAGGTAAATGATACCTATTCTTGATTGTCATTTTGTTCAAATGCCTATAGTCAATCCATAATCCGCGAGTACCATATTTCTTCTTCAAAAACAACACTTTTGCACCCCATGGTGATACACTTGGCCTATTGTACTCCTTGTCCAACATTTCCTTCAGTTGCAACTTTAACTCAACCAAATCAGGTGTGCTCATCCTGTAAGGTGATTTTGATGTTGGAGTTGCCCATATCACTAACTCAATAGAAAATTGTATCTCCTTGTGAAATGGAAATTCTAAAATATCCTTAGGAAACACATTATTGGACTGCAGTAAAAATGGGTAGATGATCAACACATATACATCCTCAACTTCCTTACCCTTATCACTAGAAATCTACACTAAAAATAGCTTGCACCATTTCCTGCAGCTATGCTTTTCTCGCATAGTTGTCACCATCCTACAAGATTCTTGGTTCCCAATTTTCATCCAACCACTCAATAGATTTTTCATAATGATCCACCTTGGTTCTACGAATATACAATGAATCCATGCCCAACAATATATAGTATGATCCGAACGATAATACATTCAAATTTGTTGTGGTAGGCATACCACTCAAATTAAATGCACAAGATTTTACCTAGTGATGAACTTGCTTCTTTGTACTTGTAACTAACTGCACTAACCAATATTTTGCATGTATTTCCTTATTCAAACCACACTTATCCACCAAGTCAGGAGTAACATATCTATAATTGGATCCAAGTTAAATCAAACTGGAAATAACTTGATCATAAATCTTATCATCCATCTGAATGATTATGCTCGATGGTTTGCCTCTTTTTTATCCAATGTTGCATAAATACAAGGAACTGTATTACCAACATCCCCGATAGTCTATGTGTCCTGTGCAATGTATATATGGGGCATGCCACCCTGATTTTGCAGACAATCTCTCCTGTGATGATCCTTGTCGCAAGTCCAACACTCTATAGGCTTCCATATTGTCTTCTTGTTTTGATCTCCTTATCAAAATCCATCTCCTCTATCTGATGAATTGAACTTATTAGATGGCAAAAAATTTTTCTTATTACCTTAATCCTGAGGTCTTACTCACTTCTTGTCCCATTTTCCTTTGTTATTTGCATTTCCATTTGAGTCTAGATTAGTCTAAGATATGTTCTTTCATTTCTCATAGTAATACTTTAGCTTTCGAATGGCTTCCTCCAATGATCTAGGTTCATCAAACTTAATCCTATCCTTGAATTCCATTGGTAACCCACTAGTGAACCTCTGAATTTTCACCTTCTCCTCTTATAAGGATGATAATGATGTCTATCCCTTCTCCTATGTGGAGTGTCCAAAAATCTACCATCTATGATGGTGTCATTGTTATCTGACTTGTGGCCACCATGTGACCTAATGCCATATGATCCATTAGTTTTATCCTCCTGCTCATGGCTGATCTAAAGTGGCCCCTGTCATTGCAAATTTGACAAGCTCTAAAGTATCACTGCATTTACCTCTGCTATCTTCTCATGTGCCTACATGATTATGTTACTATCTTCCTTAAAACTCCTTATCTCTTCCTTTAAGATTCTCAGTGTAAATTCCATATCGGAAGAGTTCCCAAAACCATACTTCTCTTATGATTCATAGGGAGAGTCTTTGTTGCCAACCATTTTTTATCCATTTTATATTTCTTCCTGCAAGGTATATTATGTCAGCTAAACCAAATCACAATAATCCAATGTACCTTAGTATAGCTCAAGGAGGATATGATGTCTGCAAGATCAACAAATTAGCGTGATACATGTATAACATAATAATGACAACATATAGAAACATAGAACATAAGCATATGACCATGCAACCATCATTTTAGCTAGGGTCCAGTCATCCATACATGACCTTAAGAACAACACACACCATGATCGCATGCATGACAACCACCATTACATCACTATATACTTGACCACGTGAAAACATGAACATGCATAAGAAATGCATAACCATCATCACACATTCATAAACATGTATAATCAAGCATAAATGAACAACACTTGTAACCAAGCCTACAAGAATGATACATGCAACCAAGCATACAACAATGATACAAGTAAGAGACATAAATCAATATGTAACCATTCATACACTCTCGACAATACATTCCACAATAACAACATAAAGTTCCACATGATGAAATCACTAGAACCATGACCAACATCATGAAAATTCAACAAGCACATGGAATGCAAGTGTAAGAGACATGCATGCATGACCAACACATAGGCCATCTAGTCCGAGGGGTGAACCATGCTCTGATAGCACTCTATAACACCCTACACCCACATCAACCCAAGCAACCGGCCAACTAGGGTAAACATGTGATGAGAGGCCACTATGATATGATTCGGCCTCCTAAATCAAATTAAGGAAGTGGAACCAATGGACGCACACCATACAAACCTTCCACATCAGCTATAGGACCCCTGAGAATCATGCTAAGCCTTCAGGAAACTTGCCCCTATGTCCCACTGAGATTTTGGACAACTTAACCACTAGTCGCTCTCATGTTATAGGCATGACATTGTCCAACAACCTCTGGATGCTCTCACAGGCTTTCCTACTAGCATCCAGGGATTGCGTTTGTTAGTGTTATGCCAATGTCCATAGGATTTGAGGGAATTTTTCAGACCTAGAGCCCACGTCATTGCCCAGAATTGAATTACATTTTAAGAATAGTAAAATAACATGGAAATGATAGTACTAAAGAAATTACCTTTTTAAGACCTTGACTGGACCACTACTAGCCATGACAAGCATTCTATCAAACATATCATGAATATGTAAACCACATGTGTAAATAACATATCTAAGGAAAGGGGCCTCATACTTGGATGAGAATTGCTAAGAAAAAATTATGCCTCAACACATCAACTGCCATTCGATCCATTAGGTCATAGATACAATGATCATTCAATCACAAGTAAAAATATGATGACATCCATAAATAGTTGGTTTCATAAAACACATACATAACCATCATAATAGAAGCGGAAAAACCAATAAAAGTACAATCATATAGACCACATATAAGGCATCAAAATTATCATAGAAATACAATGATAAACCTTTCATTAATGATGCAAAATCCAAACTCAGGATGGGACTTCCATGTTCCACCCAACCGTAGAATGGCTGAGCCAAATCTCTCTTCAGCCATTCACCCCCATGCCATACTCCATCCATGAATGCGTGATCTCATAGAACACATCAATCAAAACTTATCTAGGGCTTCTAGAGGTCATCCACTTCAAACCATCATATAGAGATTTCACCTCATAGTCAGACATCACAAAATAATCATTAGATTGGTCTCCATCCAAGCATTTCAGGGCTTCTAGTGTATTTTTCCAATCAAGACTTTTAAGGCTATTAACTCAACTGACAACTTTTATTGGATTTCCAAAGCTTTTGTCCAACTAGGGCTTCCCGGACTAGTAAATCAACCCACCAAGGCTTCCAGATCATTTCACAAACCAAGGATTCCAGGACTAGTAACTCAACCCGAGCTATTATAGGGTTTCCAGAGCATTTGTCCAACTAGGGCTTCCAGGGCCAGTAACTCAACCCAAGCTAAGGAAACATGAAAATCAACAAAGAAAACAAGGAAATAAACCCACAATATCGATGGCCATCTAGGAAATGACAAGGCTAGGAAATCCACTAAGAATCCAGGCAATCCTTCATGCTAGTGATAGATCATGGCCAAGAATTCACATGCATATGCCATGCATGCCAAAACTAGTGAGGAAAACATACACACAACTCGCTACATGCAAACAATCCCACCGTAGTTGCTAATCTCGATGCCTTTTTGCGCTTTCTCGCTCTTCCTTTTCCTTTCTGTTGCAAGAATCCAAGCGTGTCACACCCTCTAAGAGTGCTCCAAGAATGAGGCCTTATTTTTCTTCATTTTCCATTTCTCTACTTCATTTTCCTCCTCACATGTAACCTGTGACCTTTCACCACCCTTTTCTCCTAAATTCCATTATTTTCGTAAATAAATGTGTCAAAAATGCCATTTTTCCTTTCCAAGGCCTTAGTCATTTCCTTTTCCAATTTCCTTAGCCATCAAACAATCACAAGTGATCCCCATCACTAGGATTTTGCTCAACATTAAGCTTGGAATAAGTGTCCCATGAACCGTGATTATTATTGTTCCTTTATTAATTTTTATTACATGGAATTTTTACTGAGACTGTTATAATATCTATGTACATTATGCTTTTTCATTTTATTAATGTATTTGATAAACATTGAGAATTAATAGAAAGAATATGAATTCTTATAAAATGCACTTATATAAAATATTTGTACAAATTTATATTACATAATAAAAGAAAATGTATAAAAAACTTAAAATTAAATAATATAGATGTTGAAGAAAATATTGTATTTAATTAATAATATTTATTTGATTAATATTATTTGCTATATTTATAAATTTGTTACAAAATTACATTATTTAAAATTTAACGTAATAAAAAAATAACAATAATTAATTAGCATATAAATATAATCAATAGAATTTAATAGTAACATACCTTAATAGCATATGAAGCGTGATGTATTAGATTTACATATTATCTTAAATTAAAAGTCATAAGCAATATAGACTAACAAACAAGAAAACATTATAAACATAATTTCATTCCACCCTAGATGGGGTATCCAACTCTTAATTTACATACAGTGTGTAAGATGGCTTATCCCACTCTTAGTTTAGATACACGCAATGTATCCAACATAGTAACCTTTTGATAAAGATTAACACATCCCAAACAACCAACAACAAAAAATATTCTACTAAAGGTGATTATTTATATATATTAAAAACTATAATATAATTCATGATATTTCAACGTTGATTGTTTTATTTATTTTTTAATTTCTAGTATTTATATCTTTTTAAATAAGCCATTATTTTTATAATCAAATTTCATATATATAATTATAATTATAATTATAATTTCCATTATGATTAAATTTAATTTTTATATTAATATTTAATTAAAACCATTTTAACATTTAATTTAAAAACATTTTAACACTGCATAATATGAAAAGCCTAAGAGCATATTAATGTACTCACATATACCACTGATATGTATATGCTTATTAATTGCATTAACAAGACATTTGCATATGTTTCATCTGAATTTATGCATCTCTAATTTCTTTATGGTATTGGTTGCTTTGTTATAACATTGTGCCAAAGTATAATTTTCTTCCAAACTTCATAACTTAGTTCACAAGACAGAGTAACTTTTCTCTCCTCTTCCTAGACACTTGCAATTTTCAACTCACACTTTGCATTTTTTTTCATTCGAACTCTGATTGGAATGCGATGATTATCAGTGCATGTTTTCGATCCACTAGAAAAATATTCATGGATTGGTTAAGCTTTGGAATAATCTTGTTTTAATATTTGGCACACTTATTTATTAGAAAGTTGCAACTAGTTTAGTATAGAATTTCTCACTTAATGTATTCTAACTATAAATCTCAAAACTATGCCCCAAACCCCGGATGCGGGTGCTACCTTGCCAGCTCAAGGAGAACCACGTGCCCAGCACGGGCTGCCACGTGAAGGCTGGAGGGCTTTAATGCCTCTCGCCGCCAACACTCCAAGTCGAGGATTGCAGAGTTATTGCCTTAATGAAGGCGCTGGACGCGATGGAAGGGACGCAGAGCGCATTCAATGCGATCGAGCTGCAGAGGAATGTTGATGGGTTTAAGACGGAGGGAATGTTGGCATGCGGAGCTCAATTCGATGTGGAATTTGTCCAGATCTCTGAGCAAAGTTGTGTTATTGTTGTTGATTGCTTGGGCGAGGTTTGCCCCTTGCTGGTTACTCCCGGTTCTCGTTGGTGTTCAATTGTGCTCTGGTGCAAGCCAATTTGGTGGGGAAATTTCTCCGGGGAGGAGCGCGGAGATAGCAGGCCCTCATCCACGGTGGAGAAAGTCAAGGAAGCTGAAGACAGCATGGTGCGAGAGAGGATGCCCAGCAGGAGAGGAAGGAGCTCAGGGCGTGGAAATTCCCCCCGCACACCTGCAACGGACACTCACCACCACTGTTGTCGTTGTTATTGCTATCGAAGAGTGGGAGCTTCCCCTATTCAAGCTAGTCAGTTTATGGAGGCTGGTTGCTCCAGTGATGGGGCGCCTAGACTCCCTGCGTTCGGATCAGTTATCTTCACCCTGGGTAGCTCCAGGGACAATGCCGGCATTAATGCCCACATCTCAGTGCTATTTACCAAGATCCCTGGGGAGAGTGAAGATGGAGTACAGCAGCTCCCTGCTGAGGAAAATCCAGAGGATGTCAAAGGGAAACGGCCAATGGGGGAGTCTTCAAGTGCATGAGGCAATTCACTGCAGGCGCCTCAGCAAGCACCTTCCCGAGCTAGCGAACTTGAACGGCCTGCCCCAACGCATAATCCCATGGCGATGTGGGAGGGATACCCGGAAGGACAAGGCTGGGCTACAATTGTGGAAGAAGAACCAGAGGAGTAACCCCCAGCGGCACTCCCTCGTCTTTTTCGGCTGGCTCTGGGATCGCGGTTGGCTTCTGATACACTCCTCTTGTCTTATGTCTTATGTATTCGGTTATATCTCAGGTCGATACCTGCTTCTTTCTCTGTTTTGGGTCATGGCCGCGGCCATTATAGTCTTTGTCTCAGGTCGATACTTGTTTCTTTCTCTGTTTTGGGTCATGGCCACGGCCATTATAGTCTTTCTGTCTGGGGTAATGCACGATGCTTATATGGACTTCTGGGTCATGTGTCATTCGAAGGTTGCCCCTGCGTGGGCTTTGAGTCTGTTAGAGCTGCCCACAGAGCCACTGCTGGACCTGGGCAGCGAGTCCTCCTGATTGTAAGTTTTCTTGTACATATTAATATATAAGTAGTTAGTGTTGCCGAGAAAAAAAAAAACTATGCCCCAAACTATTTCTTATCTTATTAGGAATTTGGGCAAATTCCACCATGATAAATTTTCATGTATTCTTAAATAATTGATTTACGTCCTCTATAACTCTTTCTAGATATGCAACGTTTTTGAGATCAACACACATACTCATGCTATACCACAAGTATCCACCCCTTGGTCCTTTTGAGGCAGTTGGAAATAATCCTCCTCTCTCCACAATCTCACATCTTCTTCGTAGTTGATCATCTCATCTCATATATATATATATATATATATATATATATATATATATATATATATATATATATATATATATATATATATATATTGCGATCCCTGTTGTTCTTGATTAAACACCCTATCAGTCATATGTCTTGTTATGAAGACTTTGATTTGATCTATGGATGAGCATCATATATTGGATAACTCCTTAATGAGATATCATTGTGAATCTATTATCTATAATATGAGATACACCACCAAAATCTAATGTTCCTTCGATATTCATATGTTGGCTTGGTTCGTAATGTGATGGATTGAAAGAACACATCTAGTGTTATATCTCTTGATTAGGTTTCTCTAGAAATACTATTGAAGTTGAATGTATATAACAAGAAGTATGGCTTATTATAAAGCCAGTTGGTTAAAGAGTCTCTTCAATGAGCCTTTTGTGGACATGCTAATATCCACCATTGTATAATTGTGATATTCTTGAGTGGGATTTATTTTTCATGGAATTCATGTTCCACGATAGCTCCAAGTATTTGGTACCAATTTATTTTCATATGGTACAATGGAAAGCTTCCAAGCTCCATCATTGTTTGTTGGATGAGTAGAATATCATCCTTTCAAAGCCTCTTGGTAATATCAAGATCATTTTTCTTTAGACAGAGGCTGGGAGTCATGGATAGACCCTACTAGGACGGTCTCAATTGAACATAGAGCTTTGGGATCTCTTATAAGCTTCCAGTACTTATTGAGTTATGAGCGACTATAGGATGAGTGGTTCAACTTCCCCTATAGGTGCACCGCGTACAGGTTGAGTGGTTCACATTCCCGTATGATGGTTTATATGTGCGTAGGGTGAGAGGTTTTCCCTCCCATATGATTGATAACATAAGCATGTAGGGTGAGTGGTTCGCCTTCCCCTACTATTGATAACATATGCATAGGATGAGTGATTCACCTTCTCCTATGGCATAAGAGCACGATGAGTTGTTCACCTTCTCCTATGGCATAAGAGCAAGGTGATTAGTTCACCTTCTCTTGTGGGTACCCCAATGAGAGATGCATATAGGAATCTACTTGTTATCACATGTGGAAATGTTGGTGGGAAGTGGTTCATCATTTCCCCACATATAGGTTGCTTATTCCCTACAATCAATGGTTGACATGTCTGTGGGACATAGTTCATCCTTCCCCACATGTAGTATCCATCCTACGATTATTGGTTAGCATGCATGTAGGATGTGGTTCATCCTTTCCCTACTGTTAGTGATTTTGATGCACACGAGACATTGTGGTTTATCCTTTCCATATTATGGTTGTGACATGTGACTATAGGGTGTGGTTTATCATTTCCCTATGTGTGGTTCTGAGCAAGATGTGATTTATTCTTTCCCTGTTATTTCCCCAACATCAACCTACCCATGTAATCTGGGACACATGGGAAGTACCTCTCATTTGGTTAATGATTTGCAAAAAGTGGATAGGTATAAGAACACTACTAGTGGATGCATCATGTACTATTAGAATCCCTATGTCTAGGATGCATGGTGTTCAACAAATTGAATTGGGATCAAGTCTATTTGGGGTTCTACCCCTAGATAGAATTTTGTCTGTGGAGAGTGGCAAGGTATTGTGATACACTCTCGATCAATTATTCTTCATTATCTATATCATTTTTTAGCAGAGTAGAGATGAGATTCATAGATGATACATGATAAAAAAATGGCATAATGATGGATGGATTAGCATGATGAATTCTCTGTAGTTGAGAGGGAATGTTAAAATTGGCAACTAGGGAGAAATCCCTCTTTGAATAACTCCTTGGAAAAAGATGATTATGGCATAGAAATCCTCTTTTTGTGAGGACCAAAATTGGCCTAAATATCGTCAAATTTTGGCAGGGAAAAATTTCTTCTAAAACTAAGTCTACACATGTACAAATTGTCAAGGTCTGCTTTGAGTAAATTAATCAAATAGAACCCATCTCCAAATCTTATAAAAGGAATCTCCCTCCATTCGACACATCTTATCACATATTTCTCTCTCTGAAATGGCCACAGAAAGAAGGATATCTCTAGAAATGGAGTAAGGGAAAGATTGACATCTTCATTGGGTCGCTTAATCGTTCGAAATCCTTAGGGAGGATGCCAAGTCTGTCAAGGGCAAGTTTGGGCTTGTTTGACAACGTTTTTGGGCTTTCCTATCTATTATTGCAGGTCTGAGTTTTTCCTGAAGATGATCATAGACATAAGGGCAGATTTGCAGTGTTTAGAGTTGGTTTTATAGAATGAAATATCTCCCCCAGGTAAGTCGTGTCTACAAGAAGCCTCTCTCAAGAAGACCACATACCTTATCCTACTAAACAATGGGCGGAGAAGATATGATATTACCCAGGTGGACTGCAAACTGATTTTGGTTGGCATGGAGACTTATTTTGGGTCCAGATCAAGTTTATATTTTAATTTCAAGGGCAAAAGATCACCATGAAGGGAGGTCACAACAATAGTATGTTGTTTTAGGTGTATTTTTGAAGGTTGTAACATTGTGCTTCATGCCCTAACTAGGACTAGCAAGAAACATAACTCCATCCCTAGTAAACTTAAGATATGATGTACTAAAGTAGTGTTGGTCGATACAGGGATGGTTGACTTGATTGGAGCAGTTGCTTGAAAGGGAGGTGGTATCCTTAACTAGTTGAAGTTTCTTCTACAGTATGATAACAGCCAATAATTTCACATATGATTGAGGGCAATGGTAGTGGTTCTCCTAATTTATTAGTCAAGCTTGACTTTCAATTATTGTACTCTCTCTCTCTCTCTTTTAAAAATTTGACATTAATAATAAGAGTCTTTGATCAAAGGCTTACCCCATCTTCAGCTTTTTCCCTAGCTTGATTCATATTCCTATGGCCTCTTGTCTTGGATTTTCCTCACCATTATTCATTTATGTTCTTTCTTCAATTATTGTCAATGTGATAATGGTTGACGCAAGTTCTAATGAAATGAAATGGATTGATAATCGAGCTAATATGGAACATTGAAGTAACTGTCATAATTAAAGAACATGTTAACCAAAAATTAACATTAATCCCTAGAGCTAAATCCCCAGATCTACCCTTCACATCGAAGGCAGAAAAATACCATTCCTTGAGTATATCCTCCAACACTAAACCAAATCACAACTAGTTCTTAGAGTTTCCTAAATTAAAATAACATCCAACTTATCTGATCCAAAAAATGCTTGAGGGCTAGCCATCCCATGACAATTATAGGAAATCCACTTCATTAGGGGTCACTGACAGCATAACTCCTTTCTCTAAGAACCCCTTCCAAACATAATTTTCTACCTTAAACAATATCCTAACAATTCCTATGACTAATTTTAGAAAGCTTCCTCTAACCGAGAAATTCTAAGCCTCTCCTCGCCTGATAAAAACCCCAACTAGACATTTTTCCACCATCACTATTCAAAATAGGTTCCAAGTTCATCCCATAAAAAGAGATTGAGGGAACTTATATCCAATACATATGGGAAGAATTGGGATTTATAAAAAAAATAGTAAGAAATTGGGGTACTGGGGAAGTTGTCATTTGATTAGCTTGTTTTACATGAGATAATCCCCAATTTATACCCTCAAAACCCCGAATCTCTTGAAACTCTAAAGAGATTTTTACATATGGAAATATAAAATCCAATGAGTCTAAAACCTTAAAAGAGGACAAGTGAATATCTTTCGCCCTATTTGGTAATGAGGAGAAAATATCTTACTCTAGTGATACATTTGGCAAAGGCTACTCCATTTCAGGCATTCTTATGTGGAGATTCTACCCAAATAGGCATCGACTCTAATGGGTCTAAAGAATAATCAACCAATTCTTCATCCATCTCAGCATCGACCCGTGTATTCGGTCATATTCTAATGTTGATTTATGCTCGCTCGTAAATAACTATAGAAACCTCAAGAAAAACTACCCAAAACTACACATGTTCTCGTTGAATAGCATTGCAGAAAGATATCCTAGTAGCGATATCCTACTCTATCGTGCACCAATATGAAACGAATGTCATAGGAGACAAAGATTGTATGTACAAACCCAAACTGCAGCAAGAAAAATTAACCTAGATCTTGCAATTTCCTTAGACCAATTCCTTCGAAACCCATGAACCACGGAGCTATTCTCCCTCCATAATATGTTAACCTTAAATGTTATTATTAACCTTTTTTTTGTAAGATTGGCGGGAATAAATATTCATCATGTCCAATATATTACCCTCATCGAGGTGGGGAATTGAAATAATGACTTAACATCAAGGAGTACCTTAATAGAGTACCCAAACATTGTCTATCCAAGACCTCATGGACAAATGTTATTATTAATCTTATTAAAATAATTTATATTAATATTTTGATATTTTTTATTTGATTTCTTTTTTATTAATCTTATTATATTACTACAAAATTATAATATAATATATTTTTTACTTTATGATTGATTTCTTAGGATTCCTTTCTATTTCTTCATCTATCTGTTGGTTGGTTTCAAATGTGTTAAATGTGGATCAAATATCATTTAACTCTAAAAGGAGATTTGTATCTCAACAAATTTGATCCCTTTCTGGGTAGATCCAAAGTTAAGATGGATCTATGCTAGTTTAATTATTTTGATGTAATTTGACCAAGTAATTATTTTAATTGATTTTATCTTAGTTTATTTTTATTTTAACATAATTTGACTATGTTAAAATGTTAAACAATACATTACATTACCTCACCCTATGAAATTCGATTGGATTGGTTTACATTTCACTATTTATGGACCCATGGTATTAATTAATCATGGTATTAGATCATAACTTTCTTTTTTTTTCCCATGGAAAGAGTCGCACTTCCTTTATTTATAAGGAAACTGCATTTTGCATATGCGTTGCATATACAATATTTCAGGCATAGCCTGTCCTTCATGCCCAGTCAAAACTGTGTTCGCCATTTAAGGCTTTTGGAAAAAACATAGAGAGTCTATAAATATAAGTGTTGCTCTTCACAGAGAGCTCTGTAACTGTCTGTACTAATGAAAATATAAGCAGTGGATATTTACATATGACTGTCGGCTACTGTCCAAATAACAAAAATACAAAATTTTCAATTTTTGTTGAGCTTTCATATTTCAAGCTCTATGAATGGCTTGTGGTAATACTGATAGTTGCTACCATCTCTTTCCTCCATGATTAACCAGTTAGTGTCGTCCCTGAGCGCTGCCTCCTTGGATAAGCTGTCGACGGCTGAGTTACGTTCCCTGTAAATGTGACGGCAAGAGAAGATATCAAATTGTGATATGAGTCTGTGTGCTTCATCCAAGATATGTTGTAGTGTGTATGAATTGCAGTGTGTTGTTTTGTTCAACCAGTTACAAATAATTTGAGAATCTCCAAATAGTTGTAATTGATGACAGTTTTTGGATAATGCAAATAGAATGATGTTTTTAGCTGAAACGAGTTTAGAAAAATTGTTTTTTCCCCAGACCCATCTATATTTTGAAAAAATGGGAATCAGATAGATGAAGTATTGTTGCACCCCCACAGCCCATCTCCTGTGCTGAACTGTCAAAATAAGCCCAAGGGTGGGATTGATCAATGGTTTCAGGGGTAATAATCCTTTGGTTCAGGTGGTCCTCCTCATCAGGGATGGAATTGTAATCAGCTAATAGCCTTGAAGTGATGGAAGGCCAGTGGGGAGGTCTTTGTAGAAATATGGCTTGATTTCTAGCAATCCAGATGGCCCAGCTAATAAGAAGTGGAACGTTTTTAAGTTTGGTTGAGCTGCAAGTGCACCATGCGTTCCAAGCATCCGAGAGATAAGGACCCTGCCATTTCAAACCAGATGAGATCGAATGCAGGAAGCCATTCCAAAGCTCTTGAGTGAGCGGGCAATGTAGGAAGAGGTGTTCAGTATCCTCATTATCACTTTTATAGAGATGGCACCAGAACAGCCCAGTGAAGGATTTTCTCATCAAGTTAGCCTCGGTTGAGACTTTGTTACAAAGGATTGACCACATGAGAAACTTTTTTTGGGTGGGTGCCTTCAACTTCCATAGTTGTTTCCACCACTGGGCCAGATTTGGTGACTTGTGTCTTTCCATCAGTACCTGGTAGCCTACCTTGGGGGAGTATGTTCCATGTTTTGCATATGCCTAGATTATCTCATCATCCCTGTCTGTAATTTTGATGTGGGCTTCCATCAATGCATTTGTATAGTTGTTCCATTCCTATTGCCAATGTCCAGGAATATTCAGTTTGATAGTAGATTTCCATGCCTGTTGTAAGATGGTGGAGTGAGCCCCATCTGCAATCTGATTAATATGTGTAATACCAATGGCCTGAAAGTGTCCTTGCAAGCCATCTGAGAGAGTGTGTGTGTTTCGACAGCCCATCTAGGGGTTGGTAACTATCTGAATCTTAGGCCCGGATCTAATTCTCCAAGTCAATCCACTACGGATGAGCTCCTTCGTGTTGTTGACAGCCTTCCAAATAATAGATATGTTATTTTGCCTAATGTCTTTTCTGATCCAGTCGAGGACACTTGCTGGATGGATATATTTAGATACTACTACCTTCGTCCAAAAGTTGTTTGTGTTTAGCAATTCCCACCCTAACTTGGCAGCCAGTGCTTGTGAGAAGCAGTCTAGCCTCTTAATGCCCCATCCTCCCCATCTCTTTGGTAAGGCCAAAGAATACAAGCTCATCCATGTAAATATTCTCCCCGGTTGGTTCCCATTCCACAAGAACCTACAACAAAGGTTTTGTAGGCACGATAGTATACCTCTGGGAATCCATGCTAGAGTCATCCAATAAACCGGGGTGGCTTCCAAGACTACCTTGATGAGTACCATCCACCCTGCCCTGGATAGATATTTATGGTACCAGATATTGAGCCTCTTCTCCACCTTCAATATTAGCCATGTCCAATATTTTATCTTGTATCCAATTGTTTTGAGCCTATAACCCAGGTATTTGAGACCATCTTCCAGTTGGACTACAACAAAAGCAAATCTTCTGAGAGAAAACTGAACCTCATGATGGGAGCAGCCAGTGGTAGTTATAGTGGATTTCGCTTCATTTATAACCATGCCAGTGGCCTTAAGGAAGGTACCAAGGGCTCGGTGAAAAGCAGTTGTGTCCCCAATGCCCCCATTAAGGAGGATCAGTACATCATCTACAAACAACAAGTGGGAGAGGGTACAATCGTCTGTGATTTTGATACCCCTGATATGCCCCATTCTACATTCTTCTCCAATGATTCAGCTGAGGCCTTTTATGATGAGCAAAAAGAGCATAGGTGAAAGAGGGCATCCTTGCCTCAATCCTCTTTCTGCATGGAAAAAAGGGGAGGCAGAGCTGTTTATCAGCACACTAAAGGATACATTCGATATGCAACAAAAGATCCATTTGATGAAGGAATAGGGGAATCCCAGGTGGGTCAGCAACATACGAAGGTAAAGCCAGTTGACCCTGTCAAAAGCTTTGGAGAGGTCAATCTTCAGGATCATGCCTTTTAGTTTCTGGGTCTGTACAGAATGGAGGAGTTCCTGTGCAGTGCCGACAACTTCATGAATTTGTCGATTCTGGAGGAAGGCAAACTGCTCCGAGGAGATGTGGGCTGAGAGAATAGGCTTGAGGCAATTTGCTATGATTTTAGCAATGATCTTGTAGATGCAGTTGCATAGGGAGATGGGGTGGAAGTCATCAAAAGAAATGGGTTTATCCACTTTGGGAATGAGGGCAATAAAAGTAGAGTTGAAACTATCCCACATTTTGCCTCTTTGTCTGCATTCTTCAACCAATTTCAGAAGGTCAGTTCCCATAATGTTCAAGAAAGCAGAGTGAAACTCTACGATCCAACCATCTGGTTTAGGGCTCTTATCTTTTTTCAACCATTTAAGGGTCACTTCCAGTTCTCCCATGCTAACTTCCTTTGTCAGATCCAGCCCCACTTCCTCGTCCACAAATCTGGGAAAAGTCTGTGCAATGCGCAAGATCTTCACCATTGTGGCATGAGGAGGCTCCTTGTATATCTTCTTGAAGTGTGTGGTAGCTAAAGATGTGAGCCCTCGGAAGGTGTTAACTGTAGTTCCATCCTCCCTCTTGAGCTCCAAGATGGTGTTAATTTCCTTTCTCCCATTTCCGTGTCTGTGAAAAAACTTAGTGTTGTCATCTCCCTCTTTGAGCCAAATAGCTCAACTATGGAGTCTGCAGCTCTCTTCCCTTTCTTTCAAACTTTGAGTCCTTTTGTGGAGTAAATCAACTAGCTTATCCTTTTGTTCCTACGAGGTAAGAATCCCCTCCAAATACTCCTCCATTTTAGCGATTCCTTTCTCAGCTGATTTGAGTAATTGCTTGTCCTATTCGTTTTTCCTCCTTACCCATTCTATAGAGATCTTCTTCAATTCACACATATTATGGGCAAATCCTTCTGCAATGAGTCCTTCTAAGCCCACTGGGTGGGCCTTCCACTAATTGCTGACTGCTTTCATGTAGCCCGCATCCTTCAACCATGTAGAGTTGAATTTAAAGGGGCTTTGGGCTTGTTATGGACAACTGTTAGCTCCAAATAGATTGGCCTATGGTCAGAGACTCCTCCCGAGCCTATCCACTACCTAAACTAATAGCCTCGATTGACTAAGGCTTCTCTTATTAGGAATTGATTCAAATGCCTAGCCAGATTGGCCGCTCCAGTTCTATTGTTCCTCCAAGTTGGCTGGATCTTAGCTGAGGGGATGTCTATAAGGTTATGGGAATCCATCAAATCTTAAAAGAAAACCGACAGAGGATCCACCTGAGTGTTAGGTCCCCAAGACTCCACAAATCCCATCGAGAAATTTAGGTCGCCTCCGAGGATGATATAGTCTTCTTGGAAGGAAGTGGAGGAGAGCAGTTTCCACTAGTAGACCTCCCGGTCCCGGCAGGGCCCATAGATGTTAATAAGCCTTATATTGGACTCCAGGGCCGACGAGTAGATGTCGATACCCAGAAATCCCACCCCCCAGACATTAAGCAACCTAATGGAGTGGTTGCAGAAGCCTACAGATACACCCCCTGAGCGACCTATCGCGTCCAGTGAATAGAAGGTCCAACAGGGGAGCCAAGATTCCAGGAGGGGTGAGATGGAGCTGTCAGGTCCAAGAGTTTCTTGTAAAAATATAATGTCCACAGGTTCCGAATATAGTAGGCGTCTCATGGCTAGTTTTTTCCTCAGGCTAGCCAACCCTCTACAGTTGAAGGACAGGATCTTCATGGAGGGAGAGGGGATGGGGCACCTTCTTCTCTAAGACCCCAGGGAATTTGTGATTGTCTGCCAGAAACTATCTCTGCTCCCGCCTGGTGCCTAGCCTTTGAAAGGTGGGAGGGCTGCCCACGGGGGAGCTTAGGGAGATAGGGGAAAGAGATAGACCCAAAGCCAACCGCATCCTTGCCAAGCGAGTGAAATTTGGAACACGTCAGGTAACGGTGGTCCTTACAGGGAGAGTGCCTCAGGGGGGAGAGGGGAAGGGATCCCGGTAGGGAGGGCAGGGGAGGAGAGCCTGCAGAGGGGGAGACCGCCATGGGGCAGTGTAGATAGGGGAGGGGATGTAATGAGGGGGAAGGGGGGGAGAAATGGAGACAGGAGGGGGCGGGACGCACTGGATCTACCACCGAGGGGAAGGACCAAGTGAATGCAATGCAGAAGACATAAAAATATCAGAAGCAGATTTAACAGAGTGAGAGATAGAGGGAGCTATACCCGTGGTGAAAGCCTCCCCTGAAGCCGCCTGAGCTCACATCAACGGCGGAGAGGGTGGCCTGGGTGGAGTTGTCCCCCGCTTCTTGCTGGGACTAGGTTCTGCAGCATCTATTCTCTTGGCCACATCATGTGTCGATTGTTCCTCCATCAGCTGCTCTTCTGGGGTAGACACCAGGGGTGCCTAGAAATGCTGCTCATGATCCCTCTGTCTCTGGCCCCTGTTAGGGTTGAGGGGGCAGTCTCTATAAACATGGCCGACCTTATGACAGCACCGACATCTGTAGGGCATGCCCTCATAGTCCAGTATCTACTTCCTGGTAAGATTCCTCCACTGAATGGTGATGTATTCTTGCAGACCCCCACGAGTGTCCATATGCACCAGGATTCGAGCATAGGACATCTTCCCCGTGACAAGGTAGGACTTATCCGAACCCATGTACGAGCTGAGTGCGTTCCCAATTCTCTTGAATATTTCTTCCGACCAAAAATGTGGGGGAAGCCCAAGAAGCCTGACCCAAATAGGTCTTATCCCAAGCTATTCCGATTCTAGATCAACGAGTCTATGGCCCCAAACCTCAGATACCCATGCTTTTAGTCTTTCCGCTAAGTAATTCCTGCCTCGAATCCTTCCAACTAAGACCTGATCTGCTATATCCATGGATTCTGCCAACTGAATGTCTTCTTCCAACTAAAGGATGGCGTCATCGGTCTTCGATCTGAAACACTTCACCTTCTTCCGAGGTCTCGCCTCCTCGGGTGGTGTCGCCCTTGCATCTGAATTAATCCCAGGGATGTTTTCACCTCAAGGCCAAGGGGCGGTAATGGGGCATCAGAGGGATATGGGGGGAAGATGGGGTTATCAGGGGGAGGGATGGAATCGTGAAACTGATACGGCGGAGCCGGAGGCGATGGGGCTGATGTGAGAGGTACAGAGGAAGGACCACCAGAGAGGGGGATGTAGGGAGGGTCAGCCCATGACTCCGGGGGGTTAGGGTTTAGGCAGCCTAAAGCGAACCCTAACGAGGACGGGGAGACCGGTGGGGAGGAGAGGGACGACCAGGTAGGGGGAACATCCGGTAGGATGACCGGACGACCAAATGGCCCTGAGATCGGAGGCAGGTCGGCGATGGTCGCATTCAACTCACAGCTGAACGGAGTGCGGTTAGCCCTCACTGAATGTGGAGTAGTCCAAACAGAGCCTTCCGACAGGGGATCCTCCGAGTAATCTACCAACTCAAGGTCCATAGCTGTCGGGAAACGTTATCGCCAACTGCCTGTAACCGACAGAGAAAGGTGGAAACAGGGGAGACAGCCCTAAATGGAGGGTCACGACTGAGGTAAACCCTATACAGTAAACCGCGGTAAAATCACAGCAGGCCAAAAGAACCGGGATAAGGAGAAAATCGCAGCCCAGGGACCAGCCTACGTGGTCGATCCGGTGCCTGCCACCTGCTGCAGTGATCTGGCTCCATGCTCTGTCACCCATACTCTCCATCGTTGTCGCGCTTCAGGACCTCCATCGTTCACCCTACTTGGGAACTCATAAACCACTCAATGTTATTACAAAGGATTTCAAATATCTACTTCCTAGACAAGAAGTTATAATGCAAAAAAAACATAAATCCAAGATATTTTCTAAATTTGATCTGAAAAGTGGATATTATCATATCCAATTTAGACCAGAAGACAGGCATAAAACAACATTCTTGTGTCCAGAAAGATTTTTCCAGTGGAATGTGGTTCCTTTTGGTCTAAAAAATGCACCTACCTTCTTTCAAAGAAGAATCAGATCATAACTTTCTTAGTTCAAGTAATAATTTATTTTATTTAAATATATTATATTAAATTGTGATGATATTTGGATAATTTTAGTACGATACAATTTATTGTTTATAGAGTTATGATATATGGAATTAGGTATCTCATGTTATTTGGAAATATTTTTTTAAAAGTGAGTAATATTTTATAATATCCTTTATCTCCAACAAAAATTTTATCTATAGATATTCACCATATACCCAAAACTATAACTCATTTCAAAATAAAAATATTTTATTTAAATGTTAACTCAAATATTGATAAAAAATTAAAAATAATAAAATTCAATTTGTTATATTATAATTTTGTTTTTATTTATAAAATCACTAACATTTTTTAGATAAAAAAAAATCATATTATAATTTATAACTTGACTAGAAAAATTTGAACATTAAATCTTATTTTTTAAAATATAAATAATATTTATAATTTAATATCCATTTTATCATATAAATCAAAAATAATATAATCAGGTTCAAACCGGTTTCAAAAAACAAAGAAAAATAAAATATGTATACTACAAAAATATAAAAACAGCAAATATCTGTGCTCATATTTGATGGAGGTAAATTCCTTTAAATCCAACATAAAACCTACCACAAATGCGAGTTTCAACAAATTTCGAAAACTTTTTAACTATCAATTTAATCTTCTACAATTCTTGTACTGCACAGGAACGAGGTTATAAAGACGTTGAATTCCACAAATAGAACTTTTTTGTGAAGCGTTCTGCTACAACGAGCACGACGATTCCTTGGTTAACAAAGCTGCAGACGGGGAAAATTTATGGGAAACAGTCTCAATTGAGTAAGTAACTTTTAAATTCCAATCATATTTATTTCCATGCGAGTGATTTTTATATATTCATGGCAAATGAAATGGATTTTTGGGATTTGGAAGAGTTTTTTAAAAATTTAAGTTTAAGTTATTTAATTTATAAAATTTATACTACTTATAAAGTTTTTATAAAATTTAAATCACTTTTAAATATTAGTCAAAACTATCTAAGGCTTAGGCCGGGGTGGTATAAAGATACCAAGGCCTCTTTATACTTTTGGGAGATCAACCAGAATAATGTTTTGCAAAACATTAATAACATTAAAAATATTATTACTTCTAAGTTCAAAGAAAAAATGTGGTGTGAGAAAGATTTAGCAGCTAAAACAAAATTAAGTTATTATAAGAAGGTCATCAACCCCACCCTAGAAGATCAAAAGCATCTCAAAGAAGAAAATTAATATAGCAAAGATTAGAACTCTCTCTCATGAGCTCCATAGTGAAACAGGTCATTGAGTAGTTCCTAAAGCACCATAGATGGAAAAAATCTGCCATCTCTGTGAGAATAGGAACATCGAGAATGAAAACTACTTCCTGAGTGTCCCACTTACAACCACATTAGATCTCAGTTTCATAATCTTTGTAGCAATACTTACCTTCCTAGCATTTTAGGATGTCAAAATTATAGTGAGCTCGGAAGCCTTCTCTCCAAGCTTCTTGAGCATAGGAATAAAATCTTAAATCAAACTAAATAATTTGTTTCTTTAAGTCCGATAGACCAAAGTTTGGTCTCAATAGACATTAACCATTATCATCATCATCAAAAATTTTAAAGTGTTGAATTTATTTATACATAAAATATTATAAGTTCATCTTTAAGTAAAGATTTAATATGAATTTAAAATATCAAACATTTTTACTTTTAAATTTTTTGAAAATATAATATATTATTTTTCATTGTTTAAATTTTATTTTTAAATAATAAATAAACTCTAGTAACATAAGCTACTAAGGTACAGTAACATATTGCAAATATATAATATCAATTACAATAAAAAAACCTATCAAATTTTCACTATTATACGCGAACTTGGAATATAGTCCAATAAATAATTACTAATTAAATCATCATTCCTTCCCTTATTCAAGGATATTTGTTGGACTCCATTTTTCCATTGACATGTTCTTTTAATTAAACCATGATTCCTTCAAATATTGAATAATATTGGTTGGCCTCTATTTTTCCATTAGTATGTTCTTTTAAAGAGAATTTCTTGGAATATAACTTTTTGATATAGGAAATAATACTATTATATGATATTTTAAAAACTAATTTAAATAAACTAATAAAAGGAGATATATATTTAAAACCACTTATCAAGTTTCAAGAAAGTTCATTATATAATAACATATGTAATATCAAAAACATATAATTTAATATTATAAGTTTAAAATAAAAGTATTGGATTTTATGAAAATTAATCAAATAAATATATTTAAAAAAAATAAAATATAAAATTGAGACTATTTTAAATATATTAATTTATTTTAGTGATTGTTATATATATATATATATATATTATATAACATGTGTATTGAGACAAATTTGGAGATGTTGACGGTTGAACCATCGGAAGTTCATTTGAAAGTCCTGAATAATTATAGGTTTGGCATTTAACTTGGCATTCGTGGGTTTTGGTGGAAATCTGCATATTAAAAATGAATTGAAGATGATGGAGAAATGTGGCGCTGAGACCTTTTCATTTATAGAAGAAACAACTCCGACGTGAATATGTAGAAACAATTATCAACCAAATCTTGCAATCTCTTTTGACAACGTTTGACAAGGATTTTCTCATAATTGTTGATGGGAAAGAGGTAATTTTCTTTCCTAAATCTGTATGTATGCAGCTCTGTCTGTTTAATTTGGTTCTTTAGAAGTTATTGAGAATCTCAAGAGATATGTGCAGGAAGACCATATTGATGAACGCCCTGGTGCTAAGTGTTTTTGCCCACGGACTGGGACTAGTTTGTTGTTCCCCTCGAGCCATCAGAAGTTCGTTTGGAGGTCTTGAATAATTATAGGTTTGGAATTTATAGCCTCGCATTTGTTTGGAGGTCTTGAATATTAGAGGTTTGGAATTTTCAGCCTAGCATTTGTGTGTTTTCATGGAAATATCCATACTAAAGATGGATTGAAGATGCTAGAGAAACAGACCGATGAGGCCTATCCATTTACAGAAGAAAGAATTGAACAACTCCAACGCGAGGTTGTAGATAAGGTCATCAATCAAAGCTTTTAATCTCTTCTGACAATGCCTGATAGGCATTTTCTCATAACATCTAATGGGAAAAAGGTAGGTTTCTTTCGTGAATCTGTATGTATGCAGCTCTGTTGATTGGGATTTTCTCATAACATCTGATGGGAAAGAGCTACAATTCACAATTTTGCATTTTTTCCGCTAATTTTTGCAACCAAGGGGCAAACTACAAGCCATATGGGGTCGGTGTGATCCATGAAATCTTGGTTAGTGTGTATGAGAGAGTATGATTTCTCCTTTTGCCTTGAATCTAGATGTTGGTTCTGTGAAATGAATATGTAGATAAACCCATGTAAATGTAGATTTGATATGCTATACACTAACTTGTCAAAATCAAAGAAACAAATATGGAAATCCTAAGTCTAGACAAATTAATAACTGTTAGAAATTCCTATATAAGACACTCTAGTACATATGATACTAGCAAAAAAGACATGGAAGAAACAAATTATGGCTCGAATATGAAAATAATCGATGCCTTCAAAATTTGGTGATGTAGTGAAATATTTCATGGTACATACCAGACTCGGGTCTAGATAGGTCTGCACTAAATTTATAGAAATATATCTAAGTGATTGAACAGGGACTTACGCTAGCTAACTACAATGAAAACTTGTGTAGAATCCAGTGCCTTCGATGGGAAACTAACAGGCTTTCTCATGGGCCTTCACTCGTTGATTGTTCCTCTACATCATGCCATATCTATGATCTCTAAGACATATGATGAACTCAAGAGGGATGGAAAGTAAATAAGCTTTGTGTACATTGCAGCTGACAGGGACCTAGAAGTTATTGAGACTCTCAAGAGATATGGGGAGGAAGAAAGTATTAATGAACACCCTGATGCAAAGAGCTTCAAGAGGGCACTCAGGATTTTGCCCAAGGATTAGTTTGTTGTTCCCCTTGAGCCATCGAAAGTTCGTCTGGAGGTCCTGAATAATTACAGGTCTGCTTTATCCACATCCCTAATTATATAATGTAGAATACACCTAAAAATAATACCATCAAAAGCATGCATATGTTCACTTAAATATACGAATCACTTGGCATTCATATCAAAATACAAATTTAACAATATTAGATAATTAATGACAAACATTTATATAGCTATATCAAGGAGTATTATTCATTCAAAAAAACCTCGAAAGTGTTTGGCTGTCATCTATAGCACCCAAAGAATTCAAGTTCCATGGGGGGTCTATATTCTATCCACCGAGCTAAAGTAGGAAGTGACTTTTGTATAGGCAACTGTGAGAGAGAAGACAATTGAGATAAAAAGAAAACATAAGGACTCATTTATTGAGGTGGATCTTCACACACAATGGCATGGAAAAGCTCAAAATTCAAAGTGGTAGAAAAGCAAGAATCTTGACATCAGATCAAAGTGCTTGTCACCCTAATTCCAACAGTGTGAATGACACTCCAATCCGAGTCTGGATGATAAAGTTATGGCAGAAAGAAGATTGCCTTGTTCCTTTGGAAAATGAGGCTTTTTCCTAAAAAAGAATGGGTTTTTAGGCTTAAAAGGCAAAATTACAATAGGAGGGTCCAAAGGGGCGGACTTGAGGTAGGTGGACAGGAACCCCAGATCAATGATCTCTAATTAATTGGAGTCAGGGGCATGTTATGTGCAATATCGAGACTTTAGAACCAATGACATGTGATATAGCAATTGTCGATATCGGCATTGGCGGATGCCAAAGGCAGGTCCCCTCGATTGTAGCAATGTGATATGTCGATATCGGTGATTGGCGATCCCCGCAAAAAGGGCCATCGACAGAGCGATTTGTTATTTGCGATAAAGCGCAGACCCAATAGGAGAATAGGGCTGACTTAATAAAGTCTGGGATCCGGATTCAAGGCTTCGGTAAGATTTTTCAATGTATTCCGGGTATTGTATGTTTAATGGAAAAAGGCCTATTTTCAGGTTTTGGTTGTGCCCGTCGATCCTTCCATTAAACGGCCGCTATTCTAAACATAAAAACCCCCAATTTAAGGGGCCTTTGTTAGAAAGGAGACATTATAAAAGCTCAATGATTAGAAAAAGTACATGGGAGAGGATTTTGGCATGCAGTCGAGGGAGCAGCTTGTAGGAGGGGCGATTGGTCATTTTGTTTGAATTAGGAAAATTTTATATGGTTTCTACCCTTTTTAATGCCATGAATGTAATGGTGCTACACATTTCTCCATCTGAGTTCTCATTTTCTCAACCATTTTCCAAAATGGAGGTATAAGCCTTCTTTTATGTAACTGATGATTGTATTCTCTTATTTTCATGCCATTTAATGGAAGAAATCCTCCCCATTGATCAACCAAGGCCCAAAGACGTAGTCAGAGTTGGATGAACTTTGTTATCAAGTCTTGTCGTCTTCTTTTCTTTCCTTTATGTGTCTCTTCTTCTTTCATGTGTGCACATTAAATTCCTAGGTTAAGCTACAATTTTCACATGTGATTCTTTTCATACATTTATAAGAAAAATACCCTAGATCAAGTGGTATCATAGTTGGTCTTTGTAGATGTGAATTTCATGTTTGTATGCTAACAAGAAATAGGATCTGAAGAGGCGAAGGTGAACTAGAACCTTTTGATCTCGAAGTAGGGCGTGCATATCGAAGGAGGAACATGGCAGAAGATGAAGCTCATCTTGAAGAGGAGTGCAATTTCCACAAGAACTTCTATTCAATAGCAGAGAATGGCGGTACGTCGGTTTTAAGGCTAGATAAACCAGAGGAGAGAAACCCAGAAGAACAAGGTTCAGCGCATGGAAATGGTGGAGAAGAACTCCCTCCTTCTACTTCCGCGAGTGAAAGTTCTTCTTCCTCTCACCACCATAATCGTAGAAATTCAAGGGATGCATCTAAGAAACCTTTCTTTAAATTAGATGTTAAATCTTATCTTCCCATGTTTAATGGAGAATGTAACATAGAGAAGCTTAATAATTGGATTAGGAAGATTGAGGTCTACTGCAGGATTCAGTAGATCGTGGAGGATGAAGCAAAGATTCAACTGGCCTCTCTACAGTTGAGCAACACTGCTCTCGTTTGGTGGGAGAAAAAATTGCAGAGCAGTAAGAATGTGGGTAACCTCTTTTCCTCATGGCCTGATTTTATTTTTGCATTAAAGGAACAATTTTATCCCTTGGGTTATAAGCAAAAATCGTTAATGAATTGGTACTATTTAAGGCAAGGCAAGGTCAGGATGTTCAGAGTTTTAAAAAAGAGTTTGGAAAGCAAGCACCGAATTTGGGTATTGCACTTGATACACCTAAAGTAGTAAATAAGTACATTGGCTCATTACATAGTTACATTAGGCATTCATTATTATTGTTTAAACCAACCACTATCGACTCAGCCAGTGTGAAGGCAATTCATATTGAGAACAAGGCAAAAATGAAAAATATGATCATTCCAAAAAACCACCGTTCAAACCTCCCAATGGCAAATCTAAAGTGAAATTGAAAGGAAAGGAGAAGAAAATGGTAGCATCCAAAGAAGGAGAAACGCCATATTGCAATCACTACAAAAATTAAGGTCACAATGATGATTACTATTGGAAACAACACCCAAAAAAGAGACAAAAGAAGTATGGAGGAAAAGCCCAGAAGAAGACAGTGGCGACTGTGCAGCAAGACCTTGGATCCAATTCTGGAGATGAATCATTGATCACAACAGTGGGAACAAAAGGTACTCTTACACCTCATGTTAATTTTGAATCGCAGGAAGGCACTAGTTTCGTAAATGAGTTCCTTCCTAATTATCGAAAGAGAATTAAATTGTTTCATATCAGAGTTTTCGTAAATCATACTAAAGTGGAAACTTTGTCTGATATCGAATCTCAAGAAAACTTAATTGCAGAATCATTGGTAAATAAACTCAATTTAGAAACAAAACCACATATGAAACCTTACCCTCTTGGATGGATACATGATAAAGAAAAATTGAATGTAACCAAGCAATGTAAAGTAAAATTTGTAATCGCTTCTAAGCTAGTGGATGAAGTAGAACTTGATGTGATACCCCTGGATATCTGTGTCATGCTGTTAGGGAATCCGTATCTATATGGTAGAAAGGCAATTTTTTTGTCCTGAAAACAAATACCAAATCACAAAAGATGGGGCAGAATATATTGTGAGGGCTCATAAAAATAAAATCAATGATAGCCTTATAAGTGTTGGACAAATGAAAAGGCTGGTGAATTCCAGTAAGGGTTGCATGCTTATGGTTGTAAGGGAAAAAGAGGTAGAAATAGATGATGCTTTCTAGGGCTGTGATTAGGAACATAAACAAGAATTATCTAAATTAATTTCTAATTATGATGAGCTGTTTCAAGAACCGAAGGGATTAGCTTCAAAGAGTGAAATCCAACATCAAATCCATTTGCAACATGATGCTCCTTTACCAAATATTGGCATGTACAGGAGGTCGACCATTGAGATGGAGGAAATCAAGAAACAGGTGCATGAATTGCTGAATCAAGGGGTCATCAGGCTGAGCACTTCTCCGTGTGGCTCACCAATTGTCTTAGTCCCAAATAAAGATGACACATGGAGGATGTGTGTGGATTACCGCACACTAAACAAAGTTATAGTGGAAAATCATTACCCTATTCCACGCATAGATGATTTATTAGATCAGTTAAAGAATGTGGTTTATTTCACCAAATTGGATTTGCACAGTGGTTATCACAAAGTCTGAATTGCAGAGCAGGATGTGTGGAAAACCGCCTTCAAGACCAAATAGGCACTGTTTGAATGGATGGTGATGTCATTCAGACTTTGCAATGCTCCAGCCACTTTTATGAGGGTCATGAATGATCTCTTTTGGCCTTTCATTGATGAATTTGTTCTTGTATATTTAGATGATATACTTGTCTTTAGTAAAAGTTGGAATGAACATGTGTGCTATGTGAAGAAAGTGCTTGACGAATTGAAAAAAGAAAAACTCTATGTAAAGTTGTCAAAGTGTGAGTTCGGGAAAACCTCTTTGGGTTACCTAGGTCATATTGTTGGTCATGGTCAGTTAAAAATTAATCCCTCTAAACTTGAAGCAATTGTAAATTGGCCTAAGCCTATTAGTGTAACTGAGGTCCATAACTTTTTAGGTGTAGTCCGGTATTGGAGGATATTTATTGCTAATTTCTCTATTATTGCAGCACCTTTGCACACATTTACAAGTGTGAAACAGGTCTTCCAATGAGGAGGAAGACAACAAAAATCCTTCGAAACATTAAAGGAAAAAATCAGCATCGTGCCAGTCTTAGCCTTACCCAATCTCCAACAGCCATTTGAGATTGAAACCAATGCCAACCGTTATGCCATGGGAGCTGTACTGATGTAGCAAAAGAAGCTGATTTGTTACCATTCTGAGGAGTTTTTCCAAGCTGTGATAAACTATCCCACTTATGACAAGGAGCTTTATGCCTTAGTGCAGAGTGTGAAAAAGTGGAAACACTACCTGATCGACAAGGAGACCATCATCCATACAAATCATCAGCCCTTGTAGGACCTTTACTCACAAACCAAGTTGCAGCAATCTCGTCATTTCAGGTGGATGGGTTTTCTTCATCAGTTTGATCTGGTAATAAAGTATAACAAGGGAACTAGCAATAAAGTGGTCGATATGCTATCTCACCCTCCTATTTCTGCTTCTGTTATTTTGCATAATGCTTCATTGTCTTTTAAGAGTTATGTTGAACAATATAATAACGATGATGACTTTAAAGAGATTTATGCAAAACTAACCCATGGTTCATAGGTGGAAAACTATCACTTGCAGGGGAAATTGTTGTATCACCTTGGAAAATTATGTATTCCCACAAGGGAAAGAGTACATGTAATTTGAGAGGCCCACACCTCTCTTGTGTCTGGACACTTTGGTGTCAAAAAGACTTTATGTCATGTACAAAGATTTTTTTTTTGGCCTCATATGAAGAACATTCTGACTCACTATGTAATGGGTTGTCTGATGTGTTTTGTTTCAAAGCCCTCTAATAGAAAACTCGGGCTCTACACCACTCCCTATTCCAAATCGTCCATGGGAAAGTGTGTCAATGGACTTTGTAGGAGGTTTGCCTTTGTCTAGAAAGAGTCACGGCTATTTGTATGTTGTCATTGACCATTTTAGTAAGATGTTTATTCTAATGCCTTGTAAAAAGCATATCAGTATAGAGAAGATTGCTTATCTTTTCTTTCAGCATGTTTGGGTCCATTTTGGATTACCCATATCGATTGTGTCAGATTGGGAATCTCACTTTCTCAGAGAATTTTGGACTAGCTTGTGGAAGATAATGGATACCAATTTGAAAAGAAGCACAGAATTTCATCCACAGACTGGCAGACAGACAGAGGTTGTCAACCGCACCGTGGTACACTTGTTACAAGGCTATTGTGGGAAACATCCTAATTTGTGGGATGAGCATCTCCCATATGTGTAGCATTCCTACAATCGAGCAGTGCACTCATCTACGTAGAATTCACCTTTTGAGACATGTTTCGGTTACCTCCCAAAGGACCCTTTTGAGATTCTTTTTGGAAGGGAATATTACTCCAATTGATGTAATGATAGGGACAAATCTTAGTAGTTCATTCAACGAATCAAGTTGATTCACCAAGCAGTACAAGAGAAGTTGGAGAAAATTCAAGCCTGTTACAAGACTCGACATGACAAACACCGAGTCGACCAGCAATTCCAAGTGGGTGACAAAGTGTGGTTCCACATCACCAAGGACAGGATGAAGCGATAATGGAATAAGTTGCGACCAATTCAGTATGATCCATTCACCATTTTGGAGAAGATTTGAAACAATGCCTTTTGTCTTGATTTACCGATATATATGCAGATGTACTCAGTAGTGAATGTGGATAACTTAAAGCTATATGAACGAACATTGATCATGGACACCGATGAGGTTGGCACAGTTCCTATAATCGATGATTTTGCACCAGAGTATCTTGATGAGTTACCTAAAGACATCATCCTTGACAGAAGAACTAGGACTTTACGGCGAGGAGATGTGGAATACCTTCAAGTTGGTTTCAAGGGAATGCACCCCAACAAGGCAAAATGGTTGGAGAAGGAAAGGGTCAGGGAACAATTCCCTCACTTGCCAATTGACTAATAAAGCTTTTGGCGGTCCAAAAGCTCCTTAATGGGGAGGATTGATCCAAGTGGATCTTCAGACATAATGGCATGGAAATGCTCAAAATTAAAAGTGGCAGAAAAGAAAGTATCTTGACAATATATCAAATTTCTCATCACCCTGATTCTAACTGTCTGAACGCACTCCAATCTAAGTCTAGATGATGAAGTTATGGCAGAAAGAAGATTTCCTTGTTCCTTTGGAATATGACGCTTTTTCCTTAAAAAAATGGGTTTTTAGCCTTAAAAAGGAAAATCGCAATTGGAGGGTCCAAAGGGGTTGACTTAAGGCAGGCGGACAGGAACCCCCGATCAACGATCTCCGATTAATCAAAGTTGGGGGCATTCTATGTGCAATATCGGGACTTCAGAACCAACGACATGCAATATAGCGATTGCTGATATCAGCGTCGGTGATCGGCATTAGCGGATGCCAAAGGCAGGACCCCTGGGCTGTAGCAATGTGATACACCGATATCGGTGATATCGACAATCCCTATGATAAGGGCCATTAATAGAGAAATTTGCGATAAAGCGTGAACCCGACAGGTGAATAGGGCCAATTTAATAAAATTTGAGATCCGACTTTAAGGCTTGGGTCGGATTTTTCAGTATATTCCAAGTATTGTTTGTTTAATGGAAAAAGGCCTATTTTCAAGTTTCAGTTGTGTCTTCCGATCCTTCCATTCAACTGTTGCTATTCTAAACAAAACAACCCCCGATTTAAGTATCCTTTGTCCCAAAGGAGACATTATAAAATCCTGATGATTGGAAAAATTATAGGGGAGAGGATTTTGGCACGCAGTTTGAGGTAGCAACTTGTAGGAGGGGTGTTTGCTCATTTTGTCGAAATTGGGAAAATTTTACATGGTTTCTTCCCTTCTCAATGCCACAAATGCAGTGGTCCTATCCATTTCTCCATCTGAGTTCTCCTTTTCTCAACCATTTTCCAGAATGGAGGTATAAGCCTCCTTTTATGTAACTAATGATTGTATTCTCTTCTTCTCATGCCATTTAATGAATGAAGGCCTCCCCATTAATCGAGTAGGACCTAGAGACGTAGTTTGAGTTGGACGAACTCTGTTATCAAGTCTTGTTGTCTTCTCTTTGTGCCTTTATGTGTCTCTTCTTCTTTCTTGTGTGCACATTAAATTCCCTGTGTTAAGCTGTAATTTTCACATGTGATTATTTTCATACATCTATAAACAAAAGACCCTAGATCACACACTAAAGCAACAATAAGATTTTTTTTATTTTATAGGGAACAAGCTAACAACTCTAGAAGAGAACGTAGTTCTTACCTTTAATTAGGTGTTCAACAATGGTAGCTCGTTTGTCTTAGAAGAAACCATGTGGGATGAAAAATTTGAAACCTTTTTTAACCTCTAGGTACCCATCCCTGTGCTTATTGAAGATGAGCTAGAGCCTTGTGATAAAGAAAATTAGCCCTCTTCATGATGTTCCAAGTCCTTGGTTTGGGTCTGCAAAGAAAATGGGTATTATCTTATCGAGGGCTAGTCTTTGCAATGATCTGCTTTATTGGAATTCAAGAAATTTTTCATGCCTGGTATTGTAGTGTGGTTACAAGCTACACCCCAAGTGTGTGTAGGTAGTAAGTCAATGAAATTGAACAACATCAAATTAATAATATTGAAAGGGATGTTTCAGACAAAGTAATCAAGCCTGAAATATAGTCATGTAACATTCCAGTGGCATGGATTCTCTCTGAGTTTCATGTGAGCTCAGTTTGTATATATCTGGTACATAGGTTGGATTCGTGCAATTTCTAGTTTTAACATTATAAGAATATTAATATCAAATTGATTTTCAATTTATTAAAATAGTCAATTCTCCAAGTTACTCCCAACATATAATTCACATCAACAATTTCCAATGGCTCAGTTCATAGCATATGAGAGCATTCTTTCAACAAGATTGGTTATTTAAAGTATCAATATCCATGACTATTTTAGAATCCTACAAATAACTTCCAAATAATTTTTTTTAAACTAATGCTTTTAAAAACAATATACCACTCAAACACATGGTTCAGATAAGCTTGGTTGAATTGTTGAGTTTCAGTCCATAACTATTAAATTCAATTAAACACTAGGCTTTGAACCATATACAATCATAGATCTCACATCCAGCACCTACATGTTTTCTATCTCTAAAAGAAAGAATAAGAACAAATAAAAATAAATCCAAACAACAACTATTGGTTCTTAATTTACAAAATATTTTTAGAGGGTAATAATCTTTGAGGATCCATTGCCTAAGTGTTTTCTATATTTTTTCACACATAAATATTTACTCTTTCGCTATTCAATATTTTTGTAGCTGCCTTTTGGTCTCTTATGCTGGAAGAATTGTACATCCATCTATCTGTAGGTATAAAAAAATTGCAGAACTTGTTCCTAATCACTATGTACAATCTGACTGATCTTTAAGAGACTAAGGAGAATTGAACATCCAGCTACTTGTAGGTATAAAAAAAAATACACACTGGCTGAGAATCCTAAGAACTTCTAAAAGGTGAGATTATAGTAACAGACACAATTCTGAACTTTTCAAAAAGATTTTGAAAATTGAAAAAGATGTCCTCAAATCTGAAATGAATTAAAATTGATGCCTGGAACATAAGCTGATACCTATGATTTTGAATGCATAGAAACACTTTGTACTATAGATATGGAATAGATAGTTTCCTAAGAGGTCAGAGTATCTAAATCTGTATGACTTTGTTTCTCTTATTCTGTGTTTCTAAGCCTAATTGTTTTCTATATCTAAAAATTTCTGAAACATTAATTATGACAAATCCTAGACTCAATGATTTTCTTTTTTACCACTCTTAACATTGTCACAACTTGCTTCATGCAACAACAATGTTGCAATCCAACTCAACGAGTCACATTAAACAATTTGCTCCAATGCCTAAATGTTTTTTATATGTAAAGTTTTTTGAAACATTAATTATGATAAATATTGCACTACATGAAATTTAAATTTTTTTACCACTTGTAACATTCTCACAACTTGCTTCATGCAACAAAAATGTTGCAATCCAATTCATTTGGTCACGTTAAACAATTTTCTCCTCTAAAATAACACAAACCCTCCAAATACATCACTACACTAAGAGGCTAGAGTCTTATTACATGTTGATTTTTGTGAGGTATTCTTTCAATATGATTGGTCCAAGTCCTAATTTGTTTTCATGCAACAAAACAATTCATAAGTATTTTATAACTATAAAAGTTACTACCAACATATAACTCACCACTCTTCGTACATGATTCACATGGACCTATTGAAATGAGTTCATTCTCAAGTCACCATTCAATTCATGCAACAATACCTTTGTGACCAATCCATACATATTTTGTGGCATAACTCATAGAAATTTAGTTATGTTGCAATCCATCTCATTCAACAATTAAAAATAACATAATTTTCTCCCATTAAAATAGAAAAAATACTTCAAACACATCACTGGAATATGAGCACTAAGAAACACGAGTCTAGATTACATTTTGTCTTTTGTGAGGTATTCTTTCAATGTGACCAGCCATAATTTGTTATCATGCAACAAAAATCAATCCATAAGTATTTTGAAGGAATTTACTTTATAATCTTAAACTCGGTTATGAATATCAAAAGCAACATGATACCATGTGAGTGTCTAGGTATCAGGGCATTCTTTCAACGAGATTGGTTATTTAAAGTCTCAATATCCATGCCTATTTTATAATCCTACAAATAACCACCAAATTAATTTTTTAATACTAATGTTTTGAAAAACAATATGCCACTCAGACACACGATTCAGATAAGCCTAAGTGAATTGTTGAGCTTCATTCCATAACTATTAAATTCAATTAAACACTAGTTTTTGAACCATATACAAACTGAGATCTCACATCTACTACCTACATGTTTTCTATCTCTAAAAGAAAGAATAAGAATAATAAAAGTAAATCCAAACACCAGCTATTGGTTCTTAATTTAAAAAATATTTTTAGAGGGTAATAATCTTTGAGGATCCATTGCCTAATGTTTCCTATAGCTTTTCACAAATAAATATTTACTCTTTTGTTATTCAATATTGTTATAGCTTCGTTTTGGTCTCTTATGCTAGAAGAATTGTACATCCATCTATTCGTAATAAAAAAATTGGAGAACATGTTCCTAATCACTGTGTACAATCTGAATGATCTCTAAGAGATTGAGGAGAATTGTACATCCAACTACTTGTAGGTATAAAAAAAAAAAAAATCTGATTGAGAATCCTAAACACCTCTAAAAGGTGAGATTACAGTAATAGACACAATGCAGATTACAGCAGTAGAAACAATGTTGAACTTTTCAAAAAGATTTTGAAAATTGAAAAATATGTCCTCAAATCTTAAATGAATTAAAATTGATGCCTCGAACATAAGTTGATACCTATGATACTAAATGCATAGAAACAGTTTGTACTATACAGATGGAATATATAGTTGCCCAAGAGGTCAGAGTAGCTGAATCTATGTGATTTTGTTTCTCTTATCTTGTGTTTCCAAGCCTAAGTGTTTTCTATAACTAAATCTTTCTGAAACTTTAATTATGATAAATCCTTCACTCAACGAAATTTAATATTTTTACCACTCTTAACATTGTCAAAACTTGCTTCATGCAAAAACAATGTTGAAATCCAACTCAACGAGTCACATTAAACAATTTTCTCCAGTGCCGAAATGTATTTTATATCTAAAGTTTTTTGAAACATTAATTATGATAAATCCTGCACTCCATTATTTTATTATTTTTCACCACTCGTACCATTGTCACAACTTGCTTCATGCAACAACAATGTTGCAATCCAATTCAATGAGTCACATTAAACAATTTTCGTCCATTAAAATAGCACAAACCCTCTAAATACAGACTAGAGTCTTATTACATATTGATTTTTGTGAGGTATTCTTTCAATATGATTGGTCAAAGTCATAATTTCTTTTGATGAAATAGAACAATTCATAAGTATTTTATAACTGTAAAAGTTACTACCAACATATAACTCACCACTCTTGGAACATGATTCACATAGACCTGTTAAAATGAGGTCATTCTCAAGTCACCATTCGATTCATGCAACAATAAATTTGTGACCAATCGATACATATTTTGTGCCATAACTTGTCGAACTTTAGCTATGTTGCAATCCATCTCATTCACAAATTAAAAATAGCATAATTTTCTCCCATTGAACTTGAACAAACCATCCAAACACATCACTGGAATACTAGCACTGAGAGACCCAAGCCTTAACTAAATTTTTTCTTTTGTGAGGTATTCTTCAATGTGATCAGCCATAATTTTTTATCATGCAACAATAATCAATCCATAAGTATTTTGAAGGAATTTACTTTATAATTTTAAAATCGATTATGAATCCCACAACCAACATGATACCATGTCAGTGTCTGGGTAACAAGTCATTCGTTCAACGAGATTGGTTGTTTAAAGTCTCAATATCCATGACTATTTTAGAATCCTACAAATAATTACCTAATTAATATTTTAATATTAATGTCTTGAAAAACAATATACCATTCACACACGTGATTCAGATAAGCCTGATTGAATTATTGAGTTTCAGTCCATAGCTATTAAATTCAATTAATCATTAGGCTTTGAACCATATACAATCTGAGATCTCACATCCACTACCTACATGTTTTCTATCTCTAAAAGAAAGAATAAGAATAAATAAAAATAAATCCGTACACCAGCTATTTTTTCTTAATTTATAAAAGATTTTTAGAGAGCAATAATCTTCGAGGATCCACTGCCTAAGTGTTTTCTATATTTTTTAACACAGAAATATTTACTCTTTTGTTATTCAATATTGTTGTAGTTGCCTTCTGATCTCTTATCCTGGAAGAAATATACATCAATCTATCTATAGGTATAAAAAAACTGCAGTTTTTGTTCCTAATCACTGTGTACAATTTGAATGATCTCTAAGATATTGAGGATAATTGTACATCCTGCTACTTCTAGGTATTAATATATATATATATATATATATATATATATATATATATATATATATATATATATATATATATATATATATATATATATTCTGACTGAGAATCCTAAGCACCTCCGAAAGCTGAGATTACAGTAATGGGCACAATGCAGATTACAGTAATAGACACAATGTTGAACTTTTCAAAAAGATTTTGAAAATTGAAAAATATGTCCTCAAATTTGAAATTAATTAAAATAGATCCCTGGAACATAAGTTGATACTTGTGATGTTGAATGAAACACTTTGTATTGTAGAGCTGGAAGATATAGTTTCCCAAGAGGTCAGAGTAGTTGATTTTGTTTCTCCTATTCTGTGCTTCCAAGCCTAAGTGTTTTCTATATCTAAATAATTCTAAAACATTAATTAAGATGAATCCTACACTCAACAATATTTGATTTTTTTTACAACTCTTAACATTGTCACAACCTGCTTCATGCAACAACAATGTTGCAATCCAACTCAACGAATCACAATAAACAATTTGCTCCAATGGCTAAATGTTTTTATATCTAAATATTTTTGAAACATTAATTATGATAAATCTTGCACTCCATGAAATTATTTTTTTTTACCACTTGTAACATTTTCAAAACTTGATTCATGCAACAACAGTGTTGCAGCCCAATTCAATGAGTCAAATTAAACAATTTTCTCCTGTTAAAATAGCACAAAGCCTCCAAATACATCACTACACTAAGAGATTGGATTATTATTACATGTTGATTTTGTGAAGTATTCTTTCAATATGATTGGTCCAAGTCATAATTTATTTTGATGCAAAAGAACAATTCATAAGTATTTTATAATTTTAAAAGATACTTCCAACATATAACTCACCACTCTTGGCACATTCTTCACATGGACCCATTGAAATGAGGTCATTCTCAAGTCACCATTCAATTCATGCAACAATAACTTTGTGACCAATCCATACGTATTTTGTGGCATAATTGATTGAGATTCAGCTATGTTGCAATGCATCTCATTCATTGATTAAAAATAAGATAATTTTGCCCCAATAAGATAGCACAAACCCTCCAAACACATCACTGGAATACTAGAACTAAGAGACCCGAGCCTTGATTACATTTTGGCTTTTGTGCAGTATTATTTCAATATGACCAGTCATAATTTGTTATCATGCAACAACAATTAATCCATAAGTATTTTGAAGGAATTTACTTTATAAGTTTAAACTCTGTTATGAATACCAAAAGAAACATGATACCATGTGATTATTTGGGTGCCCATAAAAAGTGTAATGAGTTGAATTTTATTTAACAATTTTGTTTAATAGGAATGAAAAAGTATAAGAAGCCTTTTAAGGGAGAAACAAATATTTGATTCAATGTTTAGAGTCAATGAGAATGAGGTAGAGGGATTACCTAAATGGTTAGAATCTGGATGTATGAAGTACATTGTGTTAGTTGGAAAGTTAGGGAAGCATCCATTCATTCAGAGGCCCACAACCAACAATTCATCACTTGGGGAAAACTAATGCCCTATGTGGTTATGCCACCTACTCCTCCTATGCTACCACCCAATCCAAGAACTGACATGATTACGTCTATTGGATGATTACACATACATATTATGGGTCCCTTGTAGCTCAAAAGAGGTTAAATAATTTGAATCTTGGACAAACAGAGGAAATTCCACAATCTCTACATGATTGTGGAGACAAGCAAGAGAGGAAATTCATTCTTTAAATAATTTGAAGTCTGGACAAATAAGGAAACCCCACCAATCCATATTTATATGGAGACAGGGGACTGTGGAGTGGACGAGGGAGATTGGTTCAATTGCATAAGAGCTAATTGTTTGTTCAATTTAGTGTCCTAAATTTCTCTACATAAATTATCAATTCGGGTATCGTAAACTGATGAAGTGTAGTGTTGTAGCATAAACTGATGAAGTGTACCGCACTATATGTGCTAGATGACCCTTCTTACTTAGTGTTTTTGATTTTATGTTGTTTTGGGGTTTTGATCCTTTAATCCATATTGATTTTCAAAGCACTTAACAAAAATATTAAATCTACTTCTGCTAAAGAAATGAAATGAGGTCTAGGAGTGCTTTTAGTCATATTTGGAAGTAAATCTTAATTAAGAAAAGGAAAACAAAATTTCTATTTCTGCTATTTATTATTGATTCCAAATCATGAACTAAAAGGACGTAAGAGGGAAAGTGCAACTACTATTTAATCAATTACAAAAACAAAGCCAAATGAAATATTAAAACTGAAAATGAGATTGCAACTATCTACGATGGAAATAAAAATAAAATGAAATACTGAAACTAATACTATTTAGTCTATTGTAGAATCAAAACTTAATGAAAAACTTGAAAATGAAATTGCAACAAATCTACTATGGAAACTGAATGAAGTGCTTAGTTACTCTACTTCACAATTTTGGGAGAGCAACCTCCTTGTGATAAAGTTTTGAGGAATTCCATACTTCATCATTCTAATAGGAAATAAATACAAAAAAGAAAAAAAGACTCATTACATAAGTGAGGTATTCAACCGCTTGGTTTAAGATAAACCATCAACTAGAAGGGATTTTTAGAAACATTCACTTACAATATGTCACTAAACTAGTAATAAAATGGCAAAACAGTAATGGAATTGATCATTTCTAATTAAAATCCTAAAGACTAATGAACAGAAAATGAAATAAATTACTCTACACTGCTGAACTCAACTTCAAGCTACCGATAAGAATCTGAAAACAAATTAACCCAAAACAACTATTCTATACTAAAATAAGTTATTCTGTGTTAGTAGGAAAATGTAAAAGACTACATTATGAACAAGGTTAGAAAATGGTTATAAACATCATGGAAAAACACAATGAATTTACAATTCAATTATGAAAGAAAAAACAAAAATGAAATGTGACCTTAGCCAGAGCAGGGGCCATCTACCACTGCTTAGGTTATATTTAGCTAATCAACACTCCACAAACGCTTTCAAGTATCCATGAAACACACATTCTTCATATTAAAAACAGAGAATGAGTTCTCAAAATTACAGAGCAATAATCTGAACTTAACACCTGAGCAAATTCAAATTGGTTCTGCGTTTTTCACACAGGTATTTATAGAGAAATTATACAACTATTTTATGGAGAAAAATAAGCTACAACAAAACACGTAGGCAGACAAGCATACATAATTCTCTTCCTTGTTTGTTGGAGACATAAATCTAAGGCAATGTATGTTGGGTTCAATTTGCACAAGTGGCTAATGAATTCCATGGGCTCAGGAAACTCCTTCAGATGCCATCACTGACAAACATGTACAAGACAGAGTCTTGTTTGCCTTAGGTCTTTTCGTTTGACTTCCCTTTGACTGGAGTCTTCCTTGTTGACCTGGTCTAGGTGAATAGGGCTGATCCATGCCATGATGTTTTCCAAGCTCCCGATGTAGTCATTTTCCCCTCTTGACACTTGGAACCTGCAAAAGCATGGAAATAGCTGCGAAACAACCAATTAGCTGCAAAATGTGGCTACGTTTCATAGCTACAAGACAAAAACTTATTCAAACAGCGAATGCAAAAGTATAACATGTAAATCACTAAAATGTTCTCCTTGAGGTAATGTATAATGGTTATTGACGATAAGGATGCATTTTTCATGGAAAAACAAAGAAGAATGGATGAGAAAAGTTTCTAAGGAAAGGGCAGTTTTCAAGCTCAACATACCCCCACTGCAAGACTATTGCATGTCCCCATGCAATCAAAATTGTGAACTTCCTCCTCCTACTGCATTTGTTCTGATACTTCAGCCAAAACATCCAACTTCCTCTTCTTGCTTTTCTTTGCACCAACTGCCATCCTTGGCTTCCTCATGAGAAATATCTACTTGAGGTTAATAAGTGCCTTGGTTAGCTTCTTATTCTTCCTTTTTAGTTTTTTGTTCTTCTTGTGCCATAAACCCAAGTGAAGCATAATGTTGTCATGGATAAGCTTATCCAACTTGTTCTATTATTTTAAGGCTTCATTTTCTCTTTGGATGTTCCTATTCAGAACTTCTAGCTCATAGATCTCATGTTTAAGTGATCTAGTTAAAGTTTCTTGTGAGGTGGTAGGCTGGTCTAGATTAGCTGAAGTCCCTAGGTCTATTGATGTACTTTTTTCTCCAATGACTCTATGTAGTCTTGAATTTTCTATTGGATTGGATCAATACCAGGAGAGTCTCTTCTAGGGTTTCTCTCAAAGTTTTGTGGAGGAGAGTTCTGTGGGTTTTGCTCATATGGAGTATTGTCAGGGGACTAAGCTAGAGTTTCTCCTTCTAAATATATATATTAGGTCTCTTTTGATTTCTCTTTCTTCACCTTGCCCCGGAGTCTGGAACTCCTCCTCAAATTTTAGGAGCCTATGATCTCTTCTTCTGTAACCTGTTTCCTCTTTCCCTTCTCCTTATCTTTTTTTATCTATTCCCTGATTTTGATTAATCTCTCAGAAAGTAGTTGTTCATCCTCCTTAGGTGATAAAGGTTTAGGAATATCCCTATGGATTTCTTCAACCTTTTATTTCATTTTTCTCCTCTGCTTAGTCTTCTTTCTGATCTCCATTAATTTCTCGGAGATTGGTTCTTTTTCATCAATTTTATGTGCTGAAGTTCTAGGGATATTTTTAATGGTGAGACTAGTCTTCCTTCTCCTACTTATTTTTACAGGACTTCCCTCAAGCAATTCTGTAGCATCTTGGAAGAAGTTCCTTACCAAAAATTCCTCCCATGTATCCCCTACACTTCTTAAATGAAATTCAACTAAAATCTTTACTAGTCCATGGTGATATAGAGTGGTTTCTATTGATTCAACTTTCTTCTAAACATTAGTTGCCATTCTTCTTAAATTATTCAACAGGAAAAATGGGAGATTGAGGGTTCCATTCTCTAGAAAATTCATTAACAGTCGTATATGATACACATGCATAGAACCAAAACTCCCTTCGCACGTAATAACTTTTGCAAAATTAACAACATGCTACTCCATTTATTTTTAAGTGCAGAGATTAGAATCCCTTTCCTAAAAACTAAAGTGTCCATACCTAGATTTTTAAGAATGACCTTCGAGGATTCATCACGAAACTCTTTGTTCTTAAGCCACCTGTCTCCTAGCCTTGGGAGTTCTATTGCTTTAGTTATAAAGGACTCAGTAACTGCAAATTTGATGTCACCTATTTCCACTTCCATTCCATCAAATGACTTGGCAAAGGATTTGGTGATTTCCTTATGGTAACCGTTGAACTTTTCAATAAAACACAACCAACCAACTTTCTGTAACATTCCCTTCAGTTGTGGATAACCCTTCATGTATTTAACCCCTACAAGTTCAGTTCTAACAATGAGCCCCATCACCTCTATTCTTAACTATTCTTCAAAATTCCCCTCACTGTCTTAGAAATAGAGTGACTGCGTAAAGAGGACTATGTATACGAAAATGGAGCAACTAGGTAGATAGAAATTTATGGATATGAAAACGGAATGACAACATATATGGAAGTAGGATGACTGAGAATAAAATGACTGTATATACAGAATATATGGAAGCGGAGTAGCTATATATGTAAACTGTGTGAAAAACAAAGTGGTTGTATGCACAAAGACTATGAAAACAGAGTGATTGTATGCACAAAGTGGCTACGTAATGATGAGAGAAAAACTTAGTGTAATAAATGAACAATCAGGGTTTGAAGAGTCATATATAGATAGGTCATGTTGTTAATCTAACTGTTAACAGGTGTAGCTGTAGAAGTCTGGTTAAGTACAAGTCATGGAGTTTAAAATGGAGATTAGTTATGAAGGCATCATTGGACTATTTGGCATTGAAGATGGAAGGTGTCGCAGAGTCATCGTGGTAGTGAAATCACATAATGATTAATCAAGGAGACATGTGATCATACAAGTTATACAAACTTATGTTTTTGTATTGCTTTTTGAAATAAGTTTTTGTATTTTACCTTCGGAACCTTACCTTCCACTTGCTAATATTTTGTTGTTTGCTTCCACATGTGCTTTAGGCATGATTGGTCTTCAAAGTTGTCTTCTCTTCAATTACCTGCATATAAGATTTTATTATGAACTAGCCATTTTGTACTTGGACTGATAATCAAACTGGTGTTGTAGAATTAGATTGGTTGTAGAACAGGATTAGCTACGTAATAGAACCAGCTGCAGAATGTAAAACATAGAGTAAAATATGGCTTATGAAATAATGAAATGGAAATGGTTGTATGAGTGAAAATATGACAAGATGATAAATGAAAATGGAGATGAAATAAATTTTAGAAAAGGAAAAAAATATTGGTGGAATATGGCAATGGAGTGAACTGAAACTCTAAAAGTAAAACAAAGTGAAATGATACGAGATAATGAATTTTGCAGAATGCATAATGAGTCGTCGTTTTTCAGAAAAAGAAATGGAAAATATAGGGTGTCAAAGTATTCTAATTTTCACCTTGTGTTTTCTGTATAAGCATTCCAATTAGTGATTGGTTTTCAACCTTATACAATTTATTATTATTATTATTGTTGTTATTGTTATTATTATTATTATTATTATTATTATTATTTAGATAGGTAAAACAAAGACTAAGTTGGTGGAGAAGAAGGATTCTTCTTCACCGACTTCATTTCAAAACTGTTACGAAAGATCTTGATGAACTCCTCCTTTGATATTAGTTTTTGATAAATTTTCAATCTATGACCATTCACAAGGAGAGGAGTTTGACTTTAATCTATTGTTCTGATCCTCACTGCTCCATTACTGAAGACTTTTTCAATCTCATATAGCCCAAGCCAATGAGTTTGAAAATTCCCTTGGAATCTTTAAACTTTGAATCAAATAATAGTGCCCAATCTCTCTCTTGAAACTTCTTGTCCTTGATGTATTTCTCATGCCATTTGGCCCTCTGTTGTTGGACTAGACCAATATTTTGAATAGCTTCTTGTCTGATTTCATCAAGTTCATTTAATTACTCCAATCTATGTCTTTGAGCTTTTGATAAATCCATCCCCAACTGGACTGCCATCTTAAAAGTTTTGACTTGGAACTCTATAGGGAACAGGACTTATTTCCCATAAACGAGTTCACAAAGTGTATGTCCCGTTGTGTTGCTCCATGTAGTTCTATAGACCCATAAGGCTTCAGGAAGCCTTTTTGCCCAATCTCTTCTATGTAGATGCACAGTCTTGGTGAAGATTCCTTCAATTACTTTATTTGTAGACTCCACTTGACCATTTGCTTGTGGATAATATTGAGTGGATTTCCTATGCTTGATCTTGTACTCCTCCATAAGCCTCTCCATCATGTTGGATGTGAATTGAGATCCCTGATCTGTTAAAATTTCTCTTGGAATACCAAAGCGCGTAAAGATATCCTCAAAAATAAAACTAACTACATATTTTTCTTTAACAAAAAGTAATGATTTGGCTTCTACCCGTTTGGTGACATAATCAGTGCATACCAATATATACTTTTTCTACTTAGATGGAGAATTAATTGGTCCAATAAATTCTAAAGCCCATTTCTCAAAGGGTTCGATAAGTACCTAAGTTTGTAATGGCATTTCATTTGAGGGAGCATGTTTCCCTACCCTTTGGCAGCTGTTGCACCTCCTCACATATTCTTTAGCATCTTTGAAGATGGATGGCCAATAATATACTAAATAAAGGATTTTATAGGTTGTCCTCTTATCATCAAAGTGTCCATCACACGTCTCATCATGACATGCTTTGAGAATATCAGGCATTTCATCTTCCCTAACGCACCTTTTGATCATAAGATCTAGCCCGTTTTATACAATTCGTTAGTGATCCATGAATATCTTTCACTTTCTTGAATAATATTTATTTTCTCTCTAGGAAACAAGTGTGAAGGTAACTTCCCGATAACCAAATAGTTAGAAACATCTACAAACCAAGGAGTTTGAGTAGCTACTACAAAGAGATATTCATCAGGAAACTTATCTTCAACCAGAGAGTCTTCTTTGATATTCTGAATCCAGGACAAGAAATCAGCAATTGTGTTTTATTTTCTAGGTCTATCTAGCACAGTAATGTTGAATTCTTTCAAAATTAAAAGCCATCTTGTAACTCTACCATTATTAATAGGTTTATTCATCAAATATCTAATTGCAGAGTGATCTATATGAACAAAGGTTTCATAGTCTGTTATATAATGTCTGAACTTATTACTTGCATGAACAACAGCTAAGAATTTTTTTCAGTCACAATATAATTCAACTCAGTGGGAGTCAAATTCTTACTTGTATAGTAAATGGCATAAGGAATCAATTCTTTTTATACAGCTCCTGGAGCTGTATTTGAAGCATCTTTAGAAATATGGAAAGGAAGTTTCCAATTTGGTCCTCTTAAAATAGGTGCTTCATATATTTTTGCTTTCAAGGTTTCAAATGCTAGTTGGAAATTAGGATTCCACTTGAATTCACAATCTTTTGTAAGAAATTTGAAGAGTTGAGATGCTATTTTAGTGAAGTTTTCTATAAACCTTCTATAACATCCTGTAAATCCTAGAAAAATTCTAACATCCTTTTGACAACTTGGAATTGATAACTTATATATGACTTGAACTTTAGATTTGTCAACTTTAATCCCATCTCCTGAATGTAATGTCCTAAAACAATACCTTCTATAAACATCATAAAGCATTTTTCATGGCTTAGTGAAAGGTTTGTTTCATTACATCTTTAAGAACTTTTTCCAAATTTTCCAAAGCTTCTTCAAATGTGTTTCCATAGACTGTAAAATTATCCATATATACCTCTACACAATCATGTATTAGATCAGAAAAAATTCCTAGTACTGCTCTTTGGAATGTTGTAGGTGCATTACATAACCCAAAAGGAAGTACTCGGTAGGAAAAGGTTCCTCGTGGACAAGTAAATCTGGTTTTATCCTGATCCTCAGGTGCTACCTGAATTTGATTATAACCACTAAAATCATCCAAGAATGAGAAATACTTCTTACTTGCTAACGTATCTAATACTTGATCTATAAAGGGAAAAAGAAAGTAATCTTTCAGGGTTTCTTTATTCAATTCCTGGTAATCAATGCACGCCCTCCATTTACCATTATTTTTAGGCACAATTGCCAAAGGAAAAACCCATTGCCTATCTGAAGTTGGGTAAATGAAGTTTACATTGAGTAATTTTTGGAGCTCTTCTTTCAAAATTTCCCTAAGATTTGGATGCATTCTTCTCTAAGGTTGTCTGATTGGTCTACTGTTTTCCTCAATATAGATATGATGGATACAAGTCTTAGTATCAATACCTTTCATGTCGGTGTATTCCTATGCAACTACAGAAGAATGTTTTCGTAATGTTTTGGTTAGCTCTTCTTGTTGTAGTTTCTCCAAGTTTTTTTTTTTTTTCAATGTCCTACTTGGAAAAATTTCAATTGTAGAGCTACCAAAATCTTCCATAGAATAGAGAGACATCTGCCTGGATGACAAGTATTCAACATTAAACTTTTCTTGGAATTGTGCATGATCATATTCTAAATATGTCTCAAAATTTTCCAATGTGTTCAAAATTTGACTATCTTCACTAATTTCTATCATACTAAAGAGAGTTTGAATATCATCTTCATCATTGATCCATTCCTTGTCATCTATTTTTGTGATTTCTTTTGCTGGAGGATACAAAGTAAATTTCTTTGTTGAATTACCATCAGAAATATACGTGTCACTAGATCTACAACTAATAAAAGCATCAGCTGTGGCCAGCCAAGGTCTTCCTAATATGAGTGGGTTTCCTCCTAAATTATTCTTGAGAGTTAAAATCTTGAAATCAACAAGATATTCCCAAGAATCTAAGGATACTGAAATGTCTTCTAGCACACCATCTAGTTTGACTATTGATCTATCTTCAAGTTGCAATAAGGTAGGTGTGTAAATAAGATTAGGAAGTTTAAGTTGCTCCATATTTTGTTTACTCATAATGTTTATTGTTGCCCCTAAGACAATCAATGTGTTTCGAATTTCAATTCCATTTATATGTGTCTTGACAATTGGACTTCCTGGATCCACATATTTCTGCATGGCAATCTTTCCCATCATGATGTCTGTTATCTTTCCTACCAGGTGAAATCTTTTTGTTTCTCTTGGTTTTCTTCTTGGTATTTTAATGCTCAACTCCTTTATTGTCTTAGCTAGAATTGGAATTTCTCTAATGGCTTGTAACAAAGGAATTTTGATACAGACATTCTCCAATTCATTTAGAAAATCATAATTAGGGAACAATTTTTTTTTTTCTACCCCTCTATCAATTTGTAATCTCTCAGGAAAAGGAGGTGTAGAAGTAGATGTTGGTTGCTCAATGATAGGAATTGTGTTTATTGATTCTTTTTGTTTTTCATTTTCAATGTTTTGGTTTTGGAGGGATGTTCCCTGAAAACTTTTATTAACTTTTAGAGAATCTTCCTCAGAAGTGTCCTGTACTTGAATAACTATAGAAGGTTAATTTGCTTTTCTAATATCCTACTAGATCTAAGTTGAACATCATTAACATCTAGAGGAGTAATCATGTAAGTTGGAAATCGTTTTCCTTCTACCATGTAAGCATTCTGAGGGTTTTTATTATCTATGTTTGGTAATGGTTGGGTAGGTAGCTGATTTGGTTTCTGCTGAATGGCAGTAAGAGTTGAGGATTTTTATTTTGTTGTGGTGGTTGTTCTAGAAATGGTAATGAAAGTTGAGTGTTCTGATTTTGAAGCTGTGGCTGTTGATTTTGGTGTTGATTTTGTGGGGGAGGATAAATCTAATAGGATGGAGGATATTGATAATATTGAGAAAATCTTCCATAAGGATTTTCTTTCCCTTACGCCCATGGTTGAGATTGATACTGATATTGAGGTTGAGGCCAAGGTTGCTGCCAAGAGTTCCAGTTTGGTGGGGGCTGAAGATACATTGGATTGTTAAATCCTTGATTTGGTGGCCCCTGCCAAGGTATTCTTGCAAAAAAACAAAGAGGTTCTGCCAAATTTGGGATTGTTTCCTCTTGAAAGATAGCCTTAAGACCTAGGATTGAGGGACAACCCTTGGTCTCATGACTTTTTTGAACAAATAATGCAAGTTTGTACAATTTTTGCATCTAAAGGGCATTCCCTTAGAGCATGTTTCTTTTTGCATTTTGGAAAAAAGATGGCTAAGGCATCAACCTCTACTTTATGTTTGTTTTGAATTTTAAGGATGTCTGTTTTATCACTAAGACTCCCTAAAATGTCAGTTTTAAACTCATCAAGCATATTTCCAATTTCTGCCCTACTTACATATCTGATTGCAGATTTGTTTTCTCTAATAAGAGAAGGATCTCTTGGCCTTTTTCCTATTTTATATTTCCCTCTTGAGAGATAAACACATATTTTTTCTATGTCACTCAATGGAAGTTGAGAGATATCTCCCTTCCCCATCATGTTAAGGACATCTATCCACCCATCTCTAATGAATTTTAACAAAAGAGATTTGAAAGTTTCTTCATCTAAATTGTTCATCTTTGCTCTTTTCAAATTATAGTTGAATATCTCAAGCAAATCCTCGAAGTTTTCATCTTCTTTTTTCATCATTTTGAACACCTTATCTTTATTATTGGTAGGCATACAATAATCCAAGTATCTACCCAAAATGCATTTTTCATGTCATTCCATGTTCTAATGGATTGAGTGACTAACCCCATGAACCATTTTAAAGAAGCCCATTTTAGTGTTGAAGGAAACTATTTGATTTTTTGAGAGTTCTCTATATATTCATAAGTTATACATAAGACTTCAAATTCAAACAAGAATGTTTCAGGGTCCTCACTTCTCAACCCATAAAATTTTTGGAGGACAAATGGTGAGATGTTTTTCATTGCGGTATGTGTTTCCTCATTGACTATAGGGAATCCAAAAGAGTTATCTACTTCCCTATTTCCTCTGCCTCCTCCATTATTACCTCTACCTCCTCCAATGTTTCCTCTACCTCTCCCTCTACCCCCTCCTCCAAATAGTGAGAATTCTCCATGTTGTTCTTCTTCTGCCATTATAGTTTCTTCAGAGTTAGTATAGGGCTCAACCTGCAAGGTTGTTCCCTCTTCCTCTGGTTCTTCTATTAATGGACTATGAGACTGGGCATTCTTAATTCTTCAACTGCAATAGGCTCTCCTATAGAGGTGAAAAAGGCTTTCTCTCCTAGGACTATTTTGGTAGATGAAGTAGGAGAATCTTCTTATTGAATTTTTCCCCCTTGAATTTTAGTAATCGTATGGCTAGGAGTATTAGTTTGGGATGGAGGTGTGTCTTTTCTAACTCTTGGTGGAGTAGGTGGAGTTGTAGGAATCGAACTTGTGCCCCTGGCTATAAATCTACCCCTAGAGTCTCTTTCTCTATGCATGTCATTGTTTTGTTTTGTTTACTTTGTTTCTTTTTATGAATGTAAGAGATAAGGCTACCTAGTTACACTTCCCCAACAATGGCACCAAAATGTTTGGTCAATTTAGTTTCCTAAATTGCTCTACATAAATTATCAATCCGGGTACCGTAAACTGATGAAGTGTAGTGCACTATATGTGCTAGATAACCCTTTTTACTTCAGTTTTTTTGAGTTTATGTTGTTTTGGGGTTTTGATCCTTTAATCCCTATTGATTTACAATGCACTTAACAAAAATATTCAATATACTTCTGCTAAAGAAATGAAATGAGGACTATGAGTGCTTTCAGTCAAATGTCGAAGTAAAGCTTAATCAAGAAAAAGAAAACATGGTTTCTATTTTTGCTATTTATTATTGATTCCAAATCATGAACTAAAAGGAATTAAGAGTGAAATTGCAACTACTATCTAATGAATTACAAAACCAAAGCTAAATGAAATATTAAAACTGAAAATGAGATTGCAACTATCTATGATGGAAATAAAACTAAAATGAAAAATACTGAAACAAATATTGTTTAGTCTATTGCAGAATAAAAACTCAATGAAAAAATTGAAAATTAAATTTCAACAAATCTATTATGGAAACTAAATGAAGTGCTTATTTACTCTGCTTCAAAATTTTGGGAGAACAACCTCCTTGTGATAACATTTTGAGGAATTTCGTACTTCATCATTCTAATAGAAAATAAATACATAAATGTAGAAAAGACTCATTAAATAAGTGAAGTATTCAACCATTTGGTTTAAGATGAACCATCAAACATAAGGGATTTTTATAAACATTCACTTACAATATAAGTCAGTAAACTAGTAATGAAATGGCAAAACAGTAATGGCACTGATCAATTCTAATTAAAAACCTAAAGACTAATGAACAACAAATGAAATAAGTTACTCTACACTACTGAACTCAACTTCAAGCTACTGATAAGAATCTAAAAAGAAATTAACTCAAAAGAACTATTCTATACTGAAATAAGCTATTCTGTGTTAGTAGAAAAATGTAAAAGACTGCATTATGAACAAGGTTAGAAAATGGTTATAAACATCATGGAAAAACACAGTGAATTTACAGTTCAATTAGGAAGGACAAAACAAAAATGAAATGTAACCTTAGCCAATGCAGGGGCCCTCTGCAACTGCTTAGGTTATATGTAGCTAATCAACACTCCACAAACAGTTTCAGGTATCCATGAAACATAAAGTCTTCATATTAAAAACAGAGAATGAGTTCTCAAAATTACAGAGCGGTAATCTGAACTTAACACCTGAGAAAATTCGAACTGGTTTTGCGTTCTTCACACAGGTATTTATAGAGAAATTATACAATTGCTTTATGGAGAAAAATAAGCTACAGCAAAACGTTTAGGCAGACAAGCATATGAAATTATTTTCCTCATTTGCTGGAGACATAAATCTAAGGTAATGGTTGTTGGATTCAGCTTGCACAGGCGGTTGATGAAGTGTGTGGGCTCAGGAAACTGCTTCGGATCCCATCACAAAGAAACATGTAAGAGACAGAGTCTTGTTTGCCTTAGGTCTCTTCATTTGACTTCCCTTTGATCGGAGTCTTCCTTGTCGACCTAGGCTAGGTGAATAGGACTAGATCCATGCCATGATGTTTTCCAAGCTCCCCATGTAGTCATTTTCCCCTCTAGACACCTGGAACCTGTAAAAGTGTGGAAATAGCTACAGAACAATGGATTAGCTGCAGAATGTGGCTACATTCTATAGCTAAAAGACAAAAACTTATTCAAATAGCAAACATAAAAGTATAACATGTAAATCACTAAAATGTTCTCCTTAAGGTAATGTATAATGGTTATTGATGATAAGGGTGCATTTTCCATGGAAAAACAAAGAAGAATGGATGAGGAAAGTTGCTAAGAAAAGCGCAGTTTTAGAGCTCAACACTAATCAATACCAATTCCACTGAATACAAACCACAATTTCCATTAAAGAATAGGGACTTATGTCTACAAACTACAATGAATCTACATTTCTTATGCTAATGTTTTCAACCAAGTGGCAGACTACATGCCATATGGGGTTGGTGTGATCCACGAACTCTTGGTTAATGTGTATGAGATAGTATGATTTCTCATTTTTCCTTGAATCTAGATGTTCAGTCAGTGAAATGAATATGTAGACAAAGCTATGTAAACCCAGATTTGATATGCTATACACTAACTTACCAAACTCAAGGAAACAGATATGGAAATCTTGAGTCCAGACAAATTAATAACTATTAGAAATTCCCATATAAGACACTCTGGTACATATCATACTAGAAAAAAAGACATGGAAGAAATAGAGTATGGCTCGAATACGAGAAAAATCCATGCATTGAAATTTTGGCGGTGTAGATGCATTTCCATCACTCCAGGATTTTTACAGACATCTGGAACAGGACCAAATCTACAGTCTGGAATCAGACCTTTGGCTTGTTCAAGATAGCCTAGACCATATGTGGGTTTGGCTGGCCTCATGGCAGTGAACATCTCTGTCAATCTAGGATCTTCTCCTTCAAGAGTAATAATCTCATGCATCATTAGAACATAGTCAAACTCTATTTCATGTGGAAATGTTATGTCTGAACATTTTGGGTTAGGGCATGCATTTACTGAAGTGGAAGGAGGAGCTTCTCCAGTTCTAGGATGGTGATTTATATGTATGACAGATTCGGCAAGCCTACATAAATTTACAGCAGCTTTACATTCTGGACATGTAACTTCTAAAGCACTGAAGTTAACAGTCTAGGCAAACTCAAAAAGAGAAATATGTTTACAAGAAGTGGAGCTAGAACATGCGGTATCAACAATGGCTGGATCTCTATAATATTTTGAAATTTTGCAGGCTTTTTCAATACCTCTGTAATCAATAGTGGATCTTCTAGGAAAAGACAAAACTATAGAAGACTGGCTTTCTTTGATATCAGTAGAGGTTATTCTATTTGGAACAGGAGGCTTGGGATTATTGACTACCCAGTGTTCAGGAAAGGTGAGGTCTTTCCATCTGATAGTTTGATGTTCTATTTTCTGATTCTTTTAATCAGTGAGAACAACAACACTAGATTTAGAGTCACGACTGGCAGTATGTTTTATTGCTGGCCATAAGGTATTAGTATGTCAAAAGCATCCCCGAGACTAAATGGCTATATTATGTCTTTTTTGATGCACTTCAAACCCTAAGGTTTGGATATACAACTGTAAAATGTGATCAATGGTCTCATTAGAGACATAAACGGAAAAGTTTGGGTAACAGTCAAAATAAATGGGGCCATGTGATAAAGGGGCAACCATACCACCGATCAAGGAATCAATATACTTATTGTGGGTAAGATCACGGACTGTGGCCAACACTAAAGTATACTTATTGTGGGTAAGATCACGGACTGTGGCCAACACAAAAGTATTTAACCCTTGATGAGTTAAAGGGTTAATCACAATTCTGATGCATCTTTAATGCAGATATTTTGCTTTTAATCTCTTTCCCTCGGCCTGTAAAGCTTTTGGATCCAATAGAGGAATAGACAGGATAGTGTCAGAATTTTCCCAGATCTGAATTATAGATTCTTTAATACTAATCCTAGTAGTGGCTTTTAAATGAAACATAGATAAGTCCTTATAGACTTCAGAGGTGGAGATAGCAAGTAATTGCCAGCGAGCAAAGGGCTACGACTCTTCATATTCAAGTTCTGCTTGATTTAAGACTCTACTAGAACTTTATGCAAACATGTCCCTAAGAGGGTTCTCTTCTGCAGATGATTCTTTGTCTTCTAATTCACGGAAGGAAACAGACTTCCTGAATGAAACCATTACTAATGTGAGTGATGATTAGAATACTGACCTCTTGAACCAGACGTTACTGGCTCTGATACAAATTTTAGAGCAGGGGCTTCTGTCACAAGCTTTCTTTGACTCTTGGCCTTGCTCCAGCCTAACTTGCTGGCTGTATGGTAAAAATGGACACACATCTTCACGATGTCCAGAAGGAGAAAAATCTAAGAGAAACCGAGGCAAAAAATCTCAAGCCTCTGTTCAAAGGGGAAAACATGTCAAACAAGAATGACAGGGATCCGTGCAATGCATGAAATGTGGTTCCCATTCTCACAAGACAGAATGTTGCCTGAATGTGGTAATAAGAGAATTAGCTCAACAACATCAGTTTGAAGAATCATCTTATGATTCTTTTAGTTCTTCATCTCATGAAGAATTACAAGCACATATTCAAGAATGTTCAGACTCAGAAGTTTCCTCTTGTTCTTGCCCACGATCTGAAGAATGTGCTTGTCAGATAAATTATGATTCTGATTCAGAATCATACAGTGAATCCAGTTCTGAAGAATTTAACTTCAGACCTCAAAAAGAAAAGATCTTAATGGCTGCCACAGAAGAAGATGAGATAAAAATCTTATCTCAAATTCGAGCAATGGAAGATGGTGATATGAAAAATCGGTTGATAGAAGCTTTCATAGATCAACTTAGATCCAGTTCTTCCAGGAATTCAGGAAAGAAGCCACTATTTGTTGATGTTTCTTTTGATAGAAACACTAGATCTTTTCAGAGACATCAAGACAAACCAGATAAGATGGGATCTCTCACCTTGGGGGAAGTAAGTAGAGAAATTCACAACATCAAGACCGAGATCTCTGCTCTAAAATCTCAGATTGCAGAGATAAAGAAAGGAAAGCAGGTGGTAGAAAAAGAAGAAGAAGAAGGTGCTCATACATGGGATACCACACAATACACAAGCAATCTGAATCTTGAAGTTGTTGAAGGTATCAAAGACCCCATATATGGATTCAAAGAAATGAGACTCCTTGCCATCTCATATCAGCAACACCATGTCAAGGTTAACATCTACATCAAAGGAGAAATGTTTGAGCTCACATCACTCCTTGATTCAGGAGCTGATGTAAACATCCTCAATAAGAAAATCACACCAGCTAGATATTGGGTCTCTGCAAAAAGAGATGTAGTAGGACTGGGCAATAAAATGCTCAAATATGAGGTGCCTAAGGCATCTATCTGTTTTGAACATCACTGCATTAATCTGAAGTTTGCAGTAGCAGATATCCCAGTTGACTGCATTCTAGGAAACATCTTCCTAAAAGTTGTTGAGCCACATGGATCAACAAGATTGAAAGGTAATAAAGTTGGACATTTTATATATGTTCCTACTTCAAAAGGAACATCAAAGAGGATCGAATTACCATATATATCTAATCCTCGAGTCCAAGACCTAGACAAAGAAAAATCCAGATTGTCAGATCTAAAAGATTTCAAATCTACACTTGGAATTGAAGAATAGCTCAAAGATCCTCAAGTGAAAAGAAATATTGAGGAATTGAAGAAGCAGATTGAAGAATAATGCTGCTTAGAAGAACCAAATGCATTCTGGCACAGAAAGCAACATACAATCGAGCTTCCTTACAAAGAAGGATACACAGGAAAGCCCTGTAAAATCAGAACTATACCCATGAGAAAAGATTACAAAGATCTCTGTGAAAAAGAGATCAAACAACTCTTATAAAGGAAGCTCATCAGAGAATTCGATAGTCCTTAGAACTATTATGGATTCTACGTCTACAAGTGAGTCGAACAAATAAGAGGCATTCCAATGCTGGAAATAAATTTTAAACCTCTGAATTCTATTCTTGCAGACAACACCTATCCTATTCCTTATAAGGGTGATCTAATAAGTAGCATAGTCGGCACTAAAGTTTTTTCTAAATTTGATTTGAAAGTAGGATTATGGAAAGTCTTCATTACAGAAAAAGACAAGTTCAAAACTGCTTTTAGCATACCAACGGACCATTATGAGTGGAATGTCATGCCTTTTGGATTGAAGAATGCACCATCAAAGTTCCAGAAGGTAATGGACAAAATCTTCAAGCCATATTTTGATTGGCTGATAGTATACATAGATGATGTTCTGATCTTTTATAAAACCATCCAAGACCATTTTAAGCATGTGCATATTTTCAAGCAAGTAGTGAAGCACAATGGTCTAGTATTTAGTAGAAAGAAAATAGAAGTCTTTCAAACTACTATTAAGTTTCTTGGTCATACCATCTCCAATGGTCAAATTTCCCTGCAAAGGCATGCATTAGAATTTGCTGACATATTTCCTAATGTTATTACAGACAAGAATCAATTGCAGAGATTCTTTGGATGTTTGAATTATGTCAGTAATTTTTACCAAAATTGTGCCACTGACAGGAGTGTGCTGAATAAGAGACTTAAAAAGAATCCACCATAGTGGACAGAAGTTCATACCAAGGTTGTTCAAAACATTAAAGCCAAGGTAAAGTCTCTTCCTATATTGTATGTTGCAGATGATAATGCATTCAAGATTGTCGAAACAGATGCAAGTAATATTGGATGGGGAGGAATCCTAAAACAAAGAATTGGAGACACTGAACAAATTGTTCAGTATGCATCTGGGACATGGAATGCAGCTGAGAAGAATTATTCCACCATTGAAAAAGAAGTCAAAGCTGCGTGGAACTGCATCAGTAAATTTGATGTCTACCTTATAAACAAACAGTTCCTGCTCAGAACTGATGCTTCAGCCCTTCAAAAGGTTTTAACTAAAGACATCAAAAAACCAGGTGAGGCCAAATTTGCCAGATGGCAAGCACTCTTTGCAAATTTTGATTTTCAGGTTGAACATATCAAAGGAACAGAGAACTGTCACCCATATTTTCTCAGCAAAGAGTACATACAGCCTCAAGACCACATAATGGTAATAGTTACCGAGTGGGATCAATCCCAAAAGCAAGAGGTCCTACGCACTATCCCAGACAATCAAGACTTGGAAAAATATAAGAAACACTGGAAGCCTACATGGAAACTGAGGAATACAAAAGCACTAGATGTTAATTTGCAAGCACATACTGACATCCAACATCTTGTACCTGAAAGAAAAGTGTATCCAAAGGGAAGCAAATGGATACATGATATGATTTATGAAAAAGCAAAAAGGGAAGCCAAATTTTCAGAAGTAGCTCTGCAACAAGATTTTCATGACATATCTGGCATATGGTATCATGGAGGAGCCCACAGTGGAATATACGAGAAATATTTATGCATCCATTGTACCAGGAACTTAACATGGTCTTGGCCTACTCACACTGCTGCTATATGGCCAAAAGGAGATCCAAAAATTATTTTTCCTGATACAGTTTATGATTTTGCAGGCTACAAACAGCTGTGGTGGGATTTTCTTAATGTTGATGATAAAGAAGAGACCCACTATACTAAATTAAAATTTAGTACAACAGGTACTTTTCAAAGAAACCAACAATGTGACTGGTTCCAAGAATGGTGGCGTGATTATGGTGTGAACAGGACGGCAATGGACCTAGTTTATCATGAGTCATACTGCAAAAATCATTGTGACATATGTTTCGAGCATAATATTGGAGAATGATTTCACACCATTTATAAAATTGTTAAAGAAATGATAGTTGGAGAATGGTCACCTTTTTATGATGTCAATCATTCTCTCAAAGAATACATGAAGGTTCATTATGAATGGTTGGTTTTAACCAAAGTAAAGCATCAAATTGTTCTGGGAAAACCAACGATAGTCCGGAGGATTTTTACTAAAGCCTGGGATGAATTATTGTACAAAAAGTATAGATTCCCCGAGATCAATTTATTCTGAATGTTCTCATGGGCTTATCCACAAAAGTATCCATTACTGTAATAATGTTGTCTAGTCACAAGGACTTAATTGTGACTGGCTTTCTCGTGGGCTTTTTTGTACCAAAGCATCCACTTTGTAAACAGTTAATCCACTAAAATAAATAGTGGAGACAACATATTTTCCCATAGGATTTACTTTTCCGGATAGGGAATGGAACATCGATAATCTGAGCATTGGCCAGATTAGACAGCTAATAGATATGATTTTCACAGAATACAAACTCATGTGTTTAAGGGGAAAGAGTGAAATTGAAGCCTGCAAAACAATTATTCAGTGTTTTACTAGAACACTGCTCAGGTGGTGGGAAACATAATCATCTCCAAAGTTGCTAGCAAAAATGGAAGCAGAAGTTCTGAAAGATGAAGCTAGAGATGTGATCCATATTCCAGATGGCACTACCATAAGCAACGTGATAGGTGCTTTGACATCTATGATTCTTGAACACTGGTGTGGCAGTGAGACTGAAATTGCAGATAAGAATGAATTTATTCTTATGAACTTGAAATGCCATAAGATGTCACAGTATGAGGATTTTCATAGAGATTGGATGTAGAGAATATATGAAGTAAAGGATTCAAAAAATCTGTTGTGTAAATAGGTTTATCTTGCTGCTCTACCATTCATGTTTATTGACTAGCTTTACATTAAGGAAATGTAACTTCTAAAGAACTGAAGTTAACAATCTGGGAAAACTCAAAAAGAGAAATATTTTTACAAGAAGTGGAGCTAGAACATGTGGTATCACCAATGGTTGGATCTCTATAATATTTTGAACTTTTGTATGCTTTTTCAATACCTCTATAATCAATAGTGGATCTTCTAGGAAAAGACAAAATTGCAGAAGACTGGCTTTCTTTGAAATCAACAGAGGTTATTCTTTTTGGAACAGGAGGCTTGGGATTATTGAATACCTAGTGTTCAGGAAAGGTGAGGTCTTCCCATCTGATATTTTGATGTTCTATTTTCTGATTCTTTGAATCCGTGAGAACAACAACACTAGATTTAGAGTCACGGCTGGGAGTATGTTTTATTGTTGGCCATAAGGTATTAGTGTGCCGAAAGCATCCCCGGGACTGTATGGCTATATTATGTCTTTTTTTATGCATATCAAACCCTAAGGTTTGGATCTGCAACTGTAAAATCTAATCAATGGTCTCATCGAAGACATAAACAGAAAAGTTTGGGTAACAATCAAAACAAACGGGACCATGTGATAAAGGGGCAACTATACCACCAATCAAGGAATAAGTATACTTATTGTGGGTAAGATCACAGATTGTGGCCAACACAAAAGTATTTGACCGTTGACGAGTTAAAGGGTTAATCCCAATTCTGATGCATCCTAAATGCAGATATTTTGTTTTTAATCTCTTTGCCTCGGCCTGTAAAGCTTTTGGATCCAATATAGGATTAGATTGTATAGTGTCAAAATTTTCCTGGATCTGACTTATAGATTCTTTAATGCTAATCCTAGTAGAAGCTTTTAAATGAAACATAGATAAGTCATTATAGACTTCAGAGGCGAGCAAAGGGTTGTGGCTCTTCATATTCAAGTTATGCTTGATTTAAGTCTCTACTAGAACTTTATGCAAACATGTCCCTAAGAGGGTTCTCTTTTGCAGATGATTCTTTGTCTTCTAGTTCATGGAAGGAAACAGACTTCCTGAATGAATCCATTACTAATATGAGTGATGATAAGAATACCGAACTCTTGAACCAGACATTACTGGCTCTGATACCAATTTTAGAGCAGGGGCTTTTTTCACAAGCTTGCTTTGACTCTTGGCCTTGCTATGTCTCTTCGTTTGTCTTTACGAACCAACTCCTGGTGAACTAGTGGTGAACTTAGTGCGAACCTACTCATATCTTTCACACTCTACGACCTCAACTCACGGCTTCCTCGCCTAACAATGGTCTGGCATCCCTTCAATGCTTTAGCGAACCCCTAATCAACTTCCTGTGAACTTTGAATGAAGATTGCAAGACAACTACCACCACAACACACAATGAAAAATGTGCACAGGTATTCACATGCAAAAATGTATACTCATATTATTTCTCAGCATGGATTCAGATTACAAATTATATATGATAGAGTATTCTTTATCAAAGATGGACTATCGTTGCATTTATCGAACTTTATGTCGTTCACAGAGGAACAAGTAATACCGAAGGCTACTTGGCAAAAGATAGGCTCTACCTCAGAATATATAGACTCGACTCACTGCTAATAGATCTAGCCACTTTAGTTTCTTACCAGTGCCGAGCACACTGATACACAGGCTTCTCAGATCTCTAAGATTGTCTAAGACTCTAAGACTCTCCAAATGCGAATGCCCCATGAATGAGCCTTACCCTCAATTTATAGCAAATGAGAGGGGACAAACATTCTTGTAGAGCATCAGACATGTGGAAGGAATCATTGCTTTCGGGTAACACCGAGGTGACATCCGCACAAAGATTCCAGTCCGGAAAAGTAAATCCTATGGGAAAATATGTTGTCTCCACTATTTCTTTTAGTGGATTAACTATTTACAAAGTGGATGCTTTGGTACAACAAAGCCCACGAGAAAGCCGGTCACAATTGAGTCCTTGTGATTGGACAACATTATTACAATAATGGATACTTTTATGGATAAGCCCATGAGAACCATCAGAATACACTGATCTCGGGGAATCTATACTTTTTGTACAATAATTCGTCCTAGGCTTTAGTAAAAATCCTCCGGACTATCATTGGTTTTCCCAGAACAATTTGATGCTTTACTTTGGTTAAAACCAACCATTCATAATGACCCTTTATGTATTCTTTGAGAGAATTATTGACATCATAAAAGGGTGACCATTCTCCAACTGTCATTTCTTTAACAGTTTTATAAATGGTGTGAAAGCATTCTCCAATATTATGCTCGAAACATATGTCACAATGATTTCTGTAGTATGACTCATGATAAACTGGGTCCATTACCGTCCTGTTCACACCATAATCATGGCACCATTCTTGGAACCAATCACATTGTTGGTTTCTTTGAGAAATACCTGTTGTACTAAATTTTAATTTAGTATAGTGGGTCTCTTCTTTATCATCAACATTAAGAAAATCCCACCACAGCTGTTGTAGCCTGCAAAATCATAAATTGTATCAGGAAAAATAATTTTTGGATCTCCTTTTGGCCATATAGCAGTAGTGTGAGTAGGCCAAGACCATGTTAAGTTCCTGGTATGATGGATGCAGAAATATTTCTTGTATATTCCACTGCGGGCTCCTCCATGATACCATATTCCAGATATGTCATGAAAATCTTGTTGTAGAGCTACTTCTGCAAATCTGGCTTCCCTTTTTGCTTTTTCATAAATCATATCATGTATCCATTTGCTTCCCTTTGGATACACTTTTCTTTCAGGTACAAGATGTTGAATGTCTGTATGTGCTTGCAGATTAGCATCTAGTACTTTTGTATTCCTCAGTTGCCATGTAGGCTTCTAGTGTTTCTTGTATTCTTCCCAGTCCTGATTGTCTGGGATAGTGCGTAGGACCTCTTGCTTTTGGGATTGATCCCACTCAGTAACTATGACCATTATGTGGTCTTGAGGTTGTATGTACTCTCTACTGAGAAAATCTCAGAGTCAGTTCTCTATTCCTTTGATGTGTTCAACCTGAAAATCAAAATTTTCAAAGAGTGCTTTCCATCTGGCGAATTTGGCCTCACCTGGTTTTTTGATGTCTTTAGTTAAAACCTTTTGAACAGCTGAAGCATCAATTCTGAGTAGGAACTATTTATTTATAAGGTAGACATCAAATTTGTTGATGCAATTCCATGTAGCGTTAACCTCTTTTTCAATGGTGGAATAATTCTGCTCAGCTGCGTTCCATGTCCCAGATGCATACTGAACAATTTGTTCAGTGTCTCCAATTATTTGTTTTAGGATTCCTCCCCATCCAATATTACTTGCATATGTAGGTCACAATTAAGTCCTTGTGATTGGACAACATTATTACAATAATGGATACTTTTATGGATAAGCCCATGAGAACCGTCAGAATACATTGATCTTGGGGAATCTATACTTTTTGTACAATAATTCATCCCATGATTTAGTAAAAATCCTCTGGACTATCATTGGTTTTCCTAGAACAATTTGATGCATTACTTTGGTTAAAACCAACCATTCATAGACCCTTCATGTATTCTTTGAGAGAATGATTGACATCATAAAAGGGTGACCATTCTCCAACTGTCATTTGTTTAACAATTTTATAAATGGTGTGAAAGCATTCTCCAATATTATGCTCGAAACATATGTCACAATGATTTCTACAGTATGACTCATGATAAATTTGGTCCATTGTCGTCCTACTCACGCCATAATCACACCACCATTCTCGGAGCCAGTCACATTGTTGGTTTCTTTGAAAAGTACCTATTGTACGAAATTTTAATTTAGTATAGTGGGTCTCTTCTTTATCATCAACATTAAGAAAATCCCACCACAATTGTTTGTAGCCTGCAAAATCATAAACTGTATCAGGAAAAATAATTTTTGGATCTCCTTTTGGCCATATAGCAGCGGTTGAGTAGGCCAAAACCATGTTAAGTTCCTGGTATGATGGATGCAGAAATATTACTCGTATATTCCACTGCGGGCTCCTCCATGATACCATATGCCAAATATGTCATGAAAATCTTGTTGTAGAGCTACTTCTGCAAATCTGGCTTCCCTTTTTGCTATTTCATAAATCATATCATGTATCCATTTGCTTACATTTGGATACACTTTTCTTTTAGGTACAAGATGCTGGATGTCAATTTGTGCTTGCAGATTAGCATCTAGTACTTTTGTATTCCTCAGTTGCCATGTAGGCTTCTAGTGTTTCTTGTATTCTTCCCAGTCCTGATTGTCTGGGATAGTGCGTAGGACCTCTTGTTTTTGGGATTGATCCCACTTGGTAACTATGACCATTATGTGGTCTTGAGGCTGTATGTACTCTCTGCTGAGAAAATCTGGGAGACAATTCTCTGTTCCTTTGATGTGTTCAACCTGAAAATCAAAATTTGCAAAGAGTGCTTGCCATCAGGGGAATTTGGCCTCACCTAGTTTTTTGATGTCTTTAGTTAAAACCTTTTGAAGGGCTGAAGCATCAGTTCTGAGCAGGAACCGTTTGTTTATAAGGTAGGCATCAAATTTTTTGATGCAGTTCCACGCAGCTTTGACTTCTTTTTCAATGGTGGAATAATTCTGCTCAACTGCATTCCATGTCCCAGATGCATACTAAACAATTTGTTCAATGTCTCCAATTCTTTGTTTTAGGATTCCTCCCCATCCAATACTACTTGCATCTGTTTCGACAATCTTGAATGCATTATCATCTGCAACATACAATATAGGAAGAGACTTTACCTTGGCTTTAATGTTCTGAACAACCTTGGTATGAACTTCTGTCCACTTTGGTGGATTCTTTTTAAGTCTCTTATTCAACACACTCCTGTCAGTGGCATAATCTTGGTAAAAATTACTGACATAATTCAAACATCCCAAGAATCTCTGCAACTGATTATTGTCTATAATAACATTAGGAAATCTGTCAGCAAATTCTAATGCATGCCTTTGCAGGGAAATTTGACCATTGGAGATGGTGTGGCCAAGAAACTTAATAGTAGTCTGAAAGACTTATTTTCTTTCTGCTCAATACTAGACCATTGTGCTTCACTACTTGCTTGAAAATATGCACATGCTTAAAATGGTCTTGGATGCTTTTAGAAAAGATCAGAACATCATCTATGTATACTATCAGCCAATCAAAATATGGCATGAAGATTTTGTCCATTACCTTCTAGAACTTTGATGGTGCATTCTTCAATCTAAAAGGCATGACATTCCACTCATAGTGGCCCACTGGTATGCTGAAAACAGTTTTGAACTTGTCTTTTTCTGCAATGGAGACTTGCCAGAATCCTGCTTTCAAATCAAACTAAGAAGAAACTTTCGCGCCAGCTATCCTACTTATCAGATCACCCTTATGAGGAATAGGATAGGTGTCATCTGCAAGAACATAATTCAGAGGTTTAAAATTTATTACCAGCCTTGGAATGCCTCTGATTTGTTCGGCTCGCTTGTTGACGTAGAATCCATAACAGTTCCAGGGACTATCAGATTCCCTAATGAGCTTCCTTTCTAAGAGCTGTTTGATCTCCTTTTCACAGAGATCTCTATAATCTTTACTCATGGGTATAGCTCTGCTTTTACAGGGCTTTCCTGTGTATCCTTCTTTGTAAGAAAGCTCGATTGTATGCTGCTTTTTGTGCCAGAATGCATTTGATTCTTCTAAGCAGCATTCTTCTTCAATTTGCTTCTTCAAGTCCTCAATCTTTCTTTTCACTTGAAGATCTTTGAGTTGTTCTTCAATTCTGAGTGTAGATTTCAAATCTTTTAGATCTGACAATCTAGCTTCTGCTTTGTCCAGGTCTTGGACAATTTGAACCATTCTAGAGACTTGAGGATTAGATATATATGGCAATTCGATCCTCTTTGATGTTCCTTTTGAAGTAGGAACAGATATAAAATATCCAGCTTTATTACCTTTCAATCTTGTTGATCCATGCGGCTCAACAGCTGCTAGGAAGATGTTTCCTAGAATGTAGTCAACTGGGATATCTGCTACTGCAAACTTCATATTGATGCAGTGATGTTCAAAATAGATAGATGCCTTAGGCACCTCATATTTGAGCGTTTTATTGCCCAATCCTACTACATCTCTTTTTGCAGAGACACAATATCTAGCTGGTGTGATTTTCTTATTGAGGATGTTTACATCAGCTCCTGAATCAAGGAGTGCTGTGAGCTCAAAAATTTCTCCTTTGATGCAGATGTTAACCTTGACATGGTGTTGCTGATATGATATGGTCAGGAGTCTCATTTCTTTGAATCCATATATGGGGTCTTTGATACCTTCAACAACTTCAAGATTCGGATTGCTGGTGTATTGTGCGGTATCCCATGGATGAGAACCTTCCTTCTTCTTTTTCTACCACCTGCTTTCCTTTCTTTATCTCTGCCATCTGAGATTTTAGAGTATAGATCTTGGTCTTGATGCTGTGAATTTCTCAGCTTACTTCCCCCAAGGTGAGAGATCGCACCTTATCTGGTTTGTCTTGATGTCTCTGAAAAGATCTAGCGTTTCTATCAAAAGAAGCATCAAAAAATAGTGGCTTCTTTCCTGAATTCCTGGAAGAACTGGATCTGAGTTGATCTATGAAAGCTTCTATCAACCGATTTTTCATATCACCGTCTTCCATTGCTCGAATTTGAGATAAGATTTTTATCTCATCTTCTTCTGTGGTAGCCATTAAGATCTTTTCTTTCTGAGCTCTAAAGTTAAATTCTTCAGAATTGGATTCACTATATGATTCTAAATCAGAATCATAATTTATTTGACAAGCACAATCTTCAGATCATAGGCAAGAACAAGAGGAAACTTCTGAGTCTGAACAATCTTGCATATGTGCTTGTAATTCTTCATGAGATGAAGAACTAAAAGAATCATACGATGATTCTTCAAACTGATGCTGCTGACCTAATTCTCTTATTACCACATTCGGGCAGCGTTTTGTCTTGTGAGAATGGGAACCACATTTCATGCATTTCATGGATCTCTGTCCTTCTTGTTTGACGTGTTTTCCTCTTTCAACACAGGCTTGAGATTGTTTGCCTCTGTTTCTCTTAGACTCTTCTCCTTCTGGACATCGTGAAGATGTGTGTCCAATTTTATCACACACCCAGATAGTTAGGTTGTTCCATTTCTCTTGTTTAGATGTTGGAGATGGATGTCAAAAGGTCTATAATAATGAGTTCTGGGGATATACCTGTAATAGCATTTTCTGGCTTTGGAGGAGCGGCCTTTGGATGGCTGAGTATATCTTCTGCAATCTTTGTAGCTTTTGGATTTCTGCTTATACTCCTTTTTGGCTCTTTCCTTTACTTTCCTCTGTTTCACCAAAGGGTCATCTACTGTAAGTCCATATTTGCTACAGAGGGACTTTTTATCTGGGAGCTTTAAAATTTTCTCTAGAGATTTATGCACTTTGGAGCTTGTGCATAAACTCACCAAAGTCTTTGTGATGTGAGCATAAATCTCACCCCAGGTATAAGATTCAAATGGCAAGTGGAAAACTTCTTGCAACCTGATATAGTCAACAAAACTAGATGGTAGAGCAGCGAGATAAACTTGTTTCCACAATAGATTTTTTGAATACTTTACTTCATAGATTCTATGCATCCAGTCTCTATGAAAATCCTCATACTCTAACATCTTATGGCATTTCAAGTTCATAAGAATAACTTCATTATTATCTGCAATTTCAGTCTCACTGCCACACCAATGTTCACGAATCATAGATGTCAAAGCACTTATCATGTTGCTTATGGTATTGCCATCTGGATTATAGATCACATCTCCAACTTCATCTTTCAGAACTTCTGCTTCCATTTTTGCTAGCAGCTTTGGAGATGATTCTGTTTCCCACCACCTGAGCAGTGTTCCAGTAAAACACTGAATAATTGTTTCGCGGGCTTCAATTTCACTCTTTCCCCTTAAACACATGAGTTTGTAATATGTGAGCATCATATCTATTAGCTGTCTAATCTGGCCAACACTCAGATTATCGATGTTCCATTCCCTATGAGATTCTGGGAAGAAAGTGGGGGCATCTAGAGGCTTGCCTTTACCTTCTAGATCAGGTGCAGGATATTTGTTCAACCTACTCTCAAGTGGTTCATATATAACAAAGATCTGTGAGTTAGGATCTTTCTTTTCTTCTCTTTCATCCTTAAATAAGGATGCAATAGTGATCTTCTCTGTAGCCTTAGATTAAGAAGATGTGGCTACTTCTTTTGGAAAAAATGCCGGGACCCTGTGAATTGGCTCTAAAAGATCCTGAATCTTTATATTTCTTTTATATAAGAAAGAAGTAGGAATTGGCTTATCCAGTTTTGATATATTTATTTTTGCAACTTTCTCGGCCAAACCAGATATATGTTTAGTAGTATCCAAGTGACCTACTAACTTATCTTCTACTCCTTCAATTTTGGCTAAAGATTCTTTGGCATATGAGCGGACAAGAGATGTGGTATACTGTACATCATTGAGGTTTCTATTCACCTCATTTATTGAGACTTGAACAGTGTCAAACTGTTCCTTTATTTCTATTGCTTTTGTTGTATTAATCTCTAGGCCCTTGATGGTTGTATTGGTCTAGTTTATTTGTTCACTGGATTTCTGGATTCTCCCATCTATGCCTAAGGCATTGTCATCTTTCTGCACCAAAGGAATGGCCTTTGCTGCATTTTGATTTTCTCCAATAATAATTCCTCTATATGGAGGAAAAGTAGATGGGGTCTCTATTCTGCTGCCATCCAAAGCAGTCCAAGCATGTTTATTAACTGAAGAGGAAGATGAACCAGTTAACACATTTTCAGGAGAAACATTTTTCTTCCATTCATAGAAAGAAATCCATGAATTTGTAACTTCCATATAATGTTTCCAATCTTCAGCTAATTTCCTCTTTTCTTCAATAGTATGGCTTAAGCCAAATTGTTCTGCTTCTGGATTAGTGAACAAGTCCCAGTTCAGCATATCTTTCATCTATTGGGAGCTTATTTGTGATTTTAGGAAACTAGACATGAGAGTAAATAATTTATGCATTTCCATGACTGCAGGCTATTTACAGTCATCTGGAACAGGACAAAATCTACAAGCTAGAATCAGAGCTTTGGCTTGCTAAAGATAGCCTAGACCATATGTGGGTTTGGCTGGCCTCATGACACTGAACATCTCTATCAATCTAGGATCTTCTCCTTCAAGAGTATTAATCTCATGCATCATTAGAACATGGTCAGACTCTGTTTCATGTGGAAATGGTATGTCTGAACATTTTGGGTTAGGGCATGGATTCACTGAAGTGGAAGGAGGAGCTTCTTCAGTTCTGGGATGGTGATTTATATGTGTGACAGATTCGGCAAGCTACATAAATTTACAACAGGTTTACATTCTGGACATGTAACTTCTAAAGAACTGAAGTTAACAATCTGGGCAAGCTCAAAAAAAGAAATATGTTTACAAGAAGTGGAGCTAGAACATGCGGTATCGAAAATGGCTAGATCTCTATAATATTTTGAACTTTTGCAGGCTTTTTCAATGCCTCTGTAATCAATAGTGGATCTTCTAGGAAAAGACAAAACTGCAGAAGACTGGCTTTCTTTGATATCAGTAGAGGTTATTCTTTTTGGAATAGGAGGCTTGGGATTATTGACTACCCAGTGTTCAGGAAAGGTGAGGTCTTCCCATCTGATAGTTTGATATTCTATTTTCTGATTCTTTGAATCAATGAGAACAACAACACTAGATTTAGAGTCATGACTGGGAGTATGTTTTATTGCTGGCCATAAGGTACTAGTATGCTGAAAGCATCCCCAGGACTGTATGGCTATATTATGTCTTTTTTGATGCATATCAAACATTGAGGTTTGGATCTACAACTGTAAAATATGATCAATGGTCTCATCGAAGACATAAACAGAAAATTTTGGGTAACAGTCAAAATAAATGGGGCCATGTGATAAAGGGGCAACTATACCACCGATCAAGGAATCAGTATACTTATTGTGGGTAAGATCATGAACTGTGGCCAACACAAAAGTATTTAACCCTTGATGAGTTAAAGGGTTAATCCCAATTCTGATGCATCCTAAATGCAGATATTTTATTTTTAATCTCTTTGCCTCGGCCTGTAAAGCTTTTGGATCCAATAGATGAATAGACTTGATAGTGTCAGAATTTTCCTGGATCTGACTTATAGAAAGCCATGAGTTGAGGTCGCATAGCGTGAAAGATCTAAGTAGGTTCACACTAAGTTCATCACTGTTCACCAGGGGTTGGTTCGTAAAGATAGACGAAGAGACACAACAAGGCCAAAAGTCGAAGCAAGCTTGTGACAGAAGCCCCTGCTCTAAAATTGGTATCAGAGCCAGTAATGTCTGGTTCAAGAGGTCAGTATTCTAATCATCACTCATATTAGTAATGGATTCATTTAGGAAGTCTGTTTCCTTCCGTGAATTAGAAGACAGAGAATCATCCGCAGAAGAGAACCCTCTTAGGGACATGTTTGCATCAAGTTCTAGTAGACGATTAAGTCAAGTAGAACTTGAATATGAAGAGCCGCATCCCTCTGCTCGCTGGAAATTACCTATTATCTCCACCTCTAAAGTCTATAATGACTTATCTATGTTTCATTTGAAAGCCGCTACTAGGATTAGTATTAAAGAATCTATAAGTCAGATCCAGGAAAATTCTGACACTAGCCAGTCTTCTGCAGTTTTGTCTTTTCCTAGAAGATCCACCATTGATTACAGAGGTATTGAAAAGGCCTGCAAAAGTTCAAAATATTATAGAGATCCATCCATTGTTGATACGCATGTTCTAGCTCCACTTCTTGTAAACATATTTCTCTTTTTGAGTTTGCTCAGATTGTTAACTTCAGTTCTTTAGAAGTTACATGTCCAGAATGTAAAGCTATTGTAAATTTATGTACGCTTGCCGAATCTGTCATACATATAAATCACCATCCCAGAACTGGAGAAGCTCCTCCTTCCACTTCAGTAAATCCATGCCCAAACCCAAAATGTTTAGACATACCATTTCCACATGAGCCAGAGTCTAACCATGTTCTAATGATGCATGAGATTATTACTCTTGAAGGAGAAGATCCTAGATTGACAGAGATGTTCAGTGTCATGAGGCCAGCCAAACCCACATATGGTTTAGGCTATCTTGAGCAAGCCAAAGGTCTAATTCCAGCCTGTAGATTTGGTCCTATTCTAGATGACTGTAAAAATCCTGCAGTCATGGAAATGCATAAATTCTTTACTCTCATGTCTGGCTGCCTAAAATCACAAATAAGTTCCCAATGGATGAAAGCCATGCTAAATTGGGACTTGTTCACTAATCCAGAAGCAGAACAGTTTGGCATAAGCCATACTATTGAAGAAAAGAGGAAATTAGCTAAAGATTGGAAACATTATATGGAAGTTACAAATTCATGGATTTATTTCTATGAATGGAAGAAAAATGTTTCTCCTGAAAATGTGTTAACTAGTTCATCTTCCTCTACAGTTAATAAACATGCTTGGATTGCTTTGGATGGCAGCAGAATAGAGACCCCATCTACTTTTCCTCCATACATAGAATTATTATTGGAGAAAATCAAAATGCAGCAAAGGCCATTCCTTTGGTGCAGAAAAATGACAATGCCTTAGGCATAGATGGGAGAATTCGGAAAGCCAGTGAACAAATAAACTAGACTAATACGGCCATCAAGGCCCTGGAGATTAATACAGCAAAAACATTAGAAATAAAAGAATAGTTTGACACTATTCAAGTCTCAATAAATGAAGTGAATAGAAACCTCAATGATGTACAATATACCACACCTGTTGTCCGCTCACATGCCAAAGAATCTTTAGCCAAAATAGAAGGAGTAGAAGATAAGTTAGTAGGTCACTTGGATACTACTAAACATCTTATATCTTGTTTGGCCGAGAAAGTTGCAGAAATAAATATATCAAAACCAGATAAGCCAATTCCTACTTCTTTTTTATATAAAATAAATATAAAGATTCAGGATCCTGTAAAGCCAATTCACAGGTTCTCGGCATTGTTTCCAAAAGAAGTAGCCACATCTTCTAAATATGAGGCTACAGAGAAGATCACTATTGCATCCTTATTTAAGGACGAAGGAGAAGAAAAGAAAGATCCTGACTCATAGATCTTTCCTATCTATGAACCACTTGAGAGTAGGTTCAACAAATATCCTGCACCTAATCTAGAAGGCAAAGGCAAGCTTCCAGAAGCCCACACTTTCTTCCCAGAATCTCATAGGGAATGGAACATCGATAATCTGAGCATTGGCCAGATTAGACAGCGAATAGATATGATGTTCACAAAATACAAACTCATGTGTTTAAGGGGAAAGAGTGAAATTGAAGCCTGCAAAACAATTATTCAATGTTTTACTGGAACACTGCTCAGGTGGTAGGAAACATAATCATCTCCAAAGATAATAGCAAAAATGGAAGCAGAAGTTCTGAAAAATGAAGCTGGAGATGTGATCCATAATCCAGATGGCACTACCATAAGCAACATGATAGGTTCTTTGACATCTATGATTCTTGAACACTGGTGTGGCAGTGAGACTGAAATTGCAGATAAGAATGAAGTTATTCTTATGAACTTGAAATGCCATAAGATGTCACAGTATGAGGATTTTCATAGAGACTGGATGCAGAGAATATATGAAGTAAAGGATTCAAAAAATCTGTTGTGGAAACAGGTTTATCTTGCTGCTCTACCATCCAGGGTTGTTGACTATATCAGGTTGCAAGAAGTTTTCCAGTTTCCATTTGAATCTTATACCTGGGGTGAGATTTATGCTCACATCACAAAGACTCTAGTGAGTTTATGCACAAGCTCCAAAGTGAATAAATCTCTGGAGAAACTTTCAAAGCTCCCGGATAAAAAGTCCATCTGTAGAAAATATGGACTTACAGTAAATGACTCTTTGGTCAAACGAAGGAAAGCAAAGAAAAAAGCCAGAAAAGGCTATTACAGGTATGTCCCCATAACTCATTATTACAAACCTTCTGACATCCATTTCCATACATCTAAACATGAGAAATGGAACCGCCTAACATGCTGGCTGTGTGGTAAAACTGGACACACATCTTCACGATGTCCAGAAGGAGAAGAGTCTAAGAGAAACCGAGGCAAAAAATCTCAAGCCTCTGTTCAAAGGGGAAAGCATGTCAAACAAGAAGAACAGGGATCCATGCAATGCATGAAATGTGGTTCCCATTCTCACAAGACAGAATGTTGCGCAAATGTGGTAATAAGAGAATTAGCTCAACAGCATCAGTTTGAAGAATCATCTTATAATTCTTTTAGTTCTTCATCTCATGAAGAATTACAAGCACATATGCAAGAATGTTCAGACTCAGAAGTTTCCTCTTGTTCTTGCCCATGATCTAAATTATGTGTTTGTCAAATAAATTATGATTCTGATTCAGAATCATACAGTGAATCCAGTTCTGAAGAATTTAACTTCATAGGCCAAATCTGGCATACTAGGCAAGCTGTGACCTAAAATTGCCTTTGCCCTTTGACATTACTGTTTCCGGTTGATAGCTTTCTCTGGTGGGTCCAGCATCAAAGTTTTGGTCTTTCATTATCGGTGTCTGCTGCCTTTCATTTATTTAATTTTTAAATGGGACGGTCATTTACTAGTTGGAAATAAAAAGTCTGCTTCAGTTTTGTTCATACATCCTCTCTTTTTGGTGTTTCTTGGTTCTTCATAATTCCTCTGTTTTTGCTTCATTTAAGAAGTCACAACTTCATTTATTTTTCATTCTTTATAAAATTTTAATTGTAGCTTTACTGATTCCTGTTTTTGCAGACTCTAAGGTACCATGGATGGACATGCAGCGCCCGAGCCTGTAAGTTATATTTGTGGAGGTATGTTTGCTTTCCTGGCCTCCAGTTGGATTTCTAAATCCACTAGCAGTTTGTTGAACATGTCTGTTGCTTTATTGTTTGCAAACATTATATGTATATAAGGATAATTTTTTTATCCATTTTGTTTTGTTGTTTCTAGAATCTCATTTATGTATTCTTCTTACATTTGTATGATATTGCAGACTGTGGCGCTGAAAATTCACTAAAGCCGGGTGATGTAATTCAATGTAGAGAATGTGGTTACCGTATCCTGTACAAGAAACGTACTAGAAGAAGTAATATTTCTCATTGCTGATCTAAATTGCATTCACAGGATTGCTTGATGCAGTTGTTTTGAGCTTGTGTTCTAGCCTTCATTATCATTGTGTCTCTGCATGGTTTCTTCTTTGAGTTTGTAGTTTATGTAAATTTAAATGGAAAGAAATTCAAGGTGAATGGTGACTGTTTCATTTGAAACGGGTTTGAAAAAGCTAATGATGGAAAGAAGAGCATTTCTTCTTTCTCAGCAGCGCTTATGACTTCCCAATGCCTTTATTGTTGAAACAGATTATTGTTTTTCTCTCATTCATCACGAGAAGAGCTCTAATTTTGGTCTTTATTTAGTATTTATCTATAATGCTTGTGTCATGGTAATACAACTATCTCAGAAAGCTTACCGGCCTGTCTTAACTGTGTTTTTGTGCAGTTGTTCAATATGAAGCTCGCTGAGATCTTTTTCTATATGTCACACTGATCATCGAGAGCATGCTTCCGAAACGTTTCTCGATTTGGGGATGTATGAATGTAGACTTTTTGGGCATGTATCAATGTGGACTTATGATTTTACAATATGGAAACTTGTAAAAAGACTTTTAGTTGATAGTCCTGTCTCTGTTAGTATTTTGTATATATTACAAGTTGGTTTGAAGAACATTATTATATTATCTAAAGCAGGTCGTTTGTTAAAGTAGTTGTCTATAACGCGATTTTTTGAAAGTTTTTCCGGCGGGTTTTTCCGGTCGAAATCCGTCAGGAATTTATTGGAATCGCAAGTTTGATAGCTAGTTTCTGCACAATGAAAGAGTCCCAGGGGTTTTCGAGGGTGCTGAATCCAAATATGCAATTAAAAAACCATTTTAATTGCAACAAATCAAGATTTAACTTCAATTTCTTCCGCCGGATTCCGTCACCGGAATCTCCAAAAAATCACATTATAGACAATTCCTTTGTTAAATGTCTTTATGTAATCGTGTTTACGGTTCTTTTCGAGGAGCACAACTGCAGATAGATAAAATAATAGTTGTGTGATGTAGTAATAGAAAGCCTTACAGAGAATTTTGGTTGATACTCTGATCTTTGTAATCTTTTTGTGTTGACTTCACAATATTATTTTTAATTATTTGCGACTACATTTGAAGCAGCTAAATTGGGAAATCTTTTTATGCATGATGTATCAATGAGTTATTTTGAGAATTCATGAGGTAATTTCCAAAATTATATAACGCAAAGTTCATGTGCATTCAAGAAATTTTGTTACGCATCGTTAGCTTTAATAATTTTATAATGCGAAAACTGAATCTGGTGTCTTTATTTAGTTTTTAGATAGCGTAGTTGGCTTTAATAATTATATTATTAAAAGTCAGTGTTCTATGAGGATGTTTTCCCCCATTGCGCAGGTGTGCTCTTCATGTTTCTCACGCTGTTGGGATGGAGTCATTTGGGAAATGTTTATCCATTTTTTTTAATTCTGGGGGAGTCCCAGGGAAAATGTTTTCTTAGTGATGGGTGTGTGGACTTCTAATCATCTTCTTTAAAAAGGGGTGTTTTTAAGTGTCCCTCCATAAAAGGGGTGTTTATAGGTGACTCAAATTTTTTTCCCTATAAAGCTTAAAAAATGAAAAGAAAAAAGTCAAAAAATCCTCTTTAAATCCTCTTCAAAAAGGGGTGTTTTTAAGTGCCACTCTACAAAAGGGGCGTTTATGGGTGACCCCAATTTTTTTTGCCCATAAAACTTAAAAAATGAAAAAGAAAAACTGTCAAAAAAGTCTTATTTCACTGTCATTTTTATAGGGGTGTCATTTTTATAGGGGTGTTTATGGGTGAGCCCACATTTTTTTTCCTATGAAAGCTCAGGAAATGAAAAAATAAAAAAGGAGGAATGTAAAAAAATTCATATTTCACTGTCATTTTTATTTATTTTATTCACTTTTCATTCTTTGATGCTCATTTTATTTCCAATATCCATGGTCTATTGTCATTTTCCTCCGTACCAAATGAATTCGTACCAAATGAATTTCCTTAAAATTTGGGAGACATCTCTCGTGTCTCTTATGAATTTCCTTAAAATTTGGGAGACATCTCTGGTGTGTCTCTTTGCTGCGGTGAAGCTGAATTTTGTGTCTTTGTTTTATGAATTGTTATTGTTGGGATTTTATCATTATCAATTTTGTTTTTATATTTTTAAATAAGAACCCATTTGCTAGGCACATGCCGTTCCTCTGTCCCCATTGAATTTCCCCAAAATTTGGGAGTGCTTCCACTCATCCCTTGTCTGTTTCTTTGCTCCCGTGTTCCTCAATCCTAAAAACTTGGTAGAACATTGTTAAATCTGGATTTAGTGTGTTAATTTGGGAGTGCTTCCACTCATCCCTGGTATGTTTCTTTGCTCCCATGTTCCTCAAATCCTGGAAACTTGGTAGAACATTGTTAAAGCTGGATTTAGTGTGTTTGTTTTATTCTGAGATAAATAAAAAGTTGAGATACATCTTCCTAACTCCTTACAATTTCGAATGCATCCATTTGTTCCTAATCTACATGGACCTGATACAGGGGTGGCAGGTGGGGGAGGGATCCCTTGATATCTCGCTGAACAACAAGAAATTAAGTCTGTGTGGGGCGTAGGTAAAGAATCCAACAACATGGCAGAGAATGTATGGTCTACTCCTAGAATTGATGTTAGTCAAGAATCAAAAATGTATGGTCTGCTCCTAATACTGACTACTCCTAGAATTGATGTTAGTCAAGAATCAAAAATGTATCGTCTGCTCCTAATACTGACTGATCTTAGCCAAGAATCATGGAATTTCTAGGATTGCCATTATGGGGATTCTCTCATAACCAAGCATTTCTTGCAAAAAGGGGTACCCTCCAAGACAAACAAGCTAAATCTTCTTTTACAAAGAATCACGAGTTTATTGGAATCTTTTCAGCACAAAAGCTTCTTGCATGTTCTGAGAGCTAGAATTTAGAGGCAGAACAACAAGCCAATCTAGCCTGTGGTCTGATCAAGGGCCAAATAGAAGTCAATGGGGAAAGGAGTTGGAAAACCATTACATGACAATGCTTATCCTTATGTGATATACCTCTTATGTTTATATGCTATGCAAACATTAGAATCATTATGGAGAAGCAGGGTTTAATTAACAAATGTACGGAATTTAGCGTTGGCGGGATGCAATGAATGATAAGTGATGTGAATAATTTAAATGGCGATAGGCTCATATGGAAGGAGGCGTTGGGCCAGCATTACACGGTGGGATCTGGATATTAAATCTCGTACGTGGGCCTTTCAATGACCAAGTCTTCGAAACAACATCGCCCGCACCAGACGAAGGGATTGAGTTCGTGTGGGAGGACCAACGATCACCTCGAGCATTCAAGGAGGAGAGAACCTGGTTCGGCATGGGATTTATTTGTTTTTCGAGGATGGGTAAACATTTAGAGTGTGAAGAAGCCTGGCTCCTCCTTCTCCATCCCTGGAGATTACGCCCTTGGGAAGAGAGGTTTGAGCCAGGAATTAAAGCGTTTTGGGCTGTAGCACTAATCTTGCAGTATTGTCTTGTCCCATTTGTCGTCCTAGAATTCTCAGGGAACACGTTCAACACGAGTTGAATCTGAAGCAGACATAGGTGGTAATCGATAAAGGCAGAGGTGACATAGGCATCAAGCAGACCAAAAGCGCGGAAGAGAGTAGAGTGAAGGGCTTGTGGGAATTTCTTTTGCTCTTGGTTCAAAAATTAGTAACCTGCCCTTTCCTTTCTTGGCATAAGTCTCCAATTTTATGTGCAAGTTCATTTGTGGGTGTTCTCCTACTGTGCCACTGGCATCATTCCTCCAAGGGCTGTCGGGAATTGTGTGGAGACAAGGTTAAAAATTGGAGAAACACTTGTCGCAAGGGCCTAATGGATCCACACCGGCACCCCGACGAAGGAGAAGGCTCCCCAGAGTGCCCTCTCTGCTCGCATTCCCCTGTAGTCGAAATGCAAATGCAGAATTGGAGGATGCAATGTCAATGGACTCCTCTCATTGTGAATGAGCAAGTATTGTAAAATTGTTTCTTTGTGGACAATTTTGCAGGATATAAAGTTGTAGACATCGTTAGGAAGTCGGTATTAACTAGTTTTTGTGAAGAGGAGGTAGAAACTCCTCTTTGCTCTAATGTAACTCTCCTGGTTTTGCTGTGTTCCAGGTGCATATTTTATAAAATATATTACTCATTATTACATAAAAAAAATTCTACATGGACCTGATACAGAGATGTTATTCTGAAATGCTGATTTGAATGACCCCTGGACTTGATACAGAGATGTTCCCCTGAAACGCTATTTTGAATAACCCCTGTAGCAGGGTTTTTAAATAATTGAAGCTGATTCTATTCTGGAACATAGCCTTTCATGGTTAATCAATAATAAGAATACCACAGGCACAGCGACTAGAGGCTACATAGGACTTGTTTGAGGAAAAATAACAGCTCTAATCAAAGTTGTAAGCATGGTTGCATAGGATTGCCTTGGTTGCAGAGGCTACATGGGGCTTGTTTGAGCAAAAATAATAGCTCTTAAGTAAAGCTGCAAGCATGGGGCTTGTTTGAGCAAAAATAATAGCTCTTAAGTAAAGCTGCAAGCATGGGAATTGTTTGAGCAAAAATAATAGCTCTTAAGTAAAGCTGCAAGCATGGTTGCATGGTGCTGCCTTGATTGCGTCATATCTGACTGTGTTACATCAACATTTTAAGGATGCACTACAACGATTTAGCATTATGGTTTTACAAATGAGCCAAACAAAATCATTGATAAAGACAACCAAGTCATATGTAAAGGCAAATGGTAACAATGCATAGGGTGATAATGGGCCCTTGCAAATCGTTTGTGATACACTAACTTGTTTGTATCAGTATGTGAAAAACAAAACAAGTCAGAGTCCTGGAATTCAGTAAATTCAAGCAAAACACAAACTTCTATTGTGATTGACAAATTCTAGAATCCATGAAACATGAAATATGCTTCCAAGGATCCAAAAGAGGTGGAAGATTGTAATAGTGAGAGTAAATATAAATGGATCAAATATGCTTCCAAGGAGCAAAAAGAGGTGGAAGATTATAATAGTGAGAGTAAATATAAATGGATCTTTATATAATTTGTTTTCTATTTTGGTATTGTTTTGTTGAAAATTTTGGAGCTAATAGATCATTATATTTGGCTGTAGAGTCCATTTTAAAGGTAGGTCCCACTTTGGTGATTTAGGGTTGAGAAACTTTTGAAGCCTATCAACTGAAATTTGTTGGGGTTAAAACTTTTTGAACAAAACTCAAGATCATTTGAAGTTATGCCTCCTACAAATTGATCTATCATGTTGATCACATGATATTAAGTGGATACCACACCAACTTCCATTATTTCCATGCAAGGAGCTAGTTAATTAAAAGGGTTCAAAACCTTTAACCCTAATTATGTGGTGAGGCATGCAAAAGCTTTAACCCTAACTATAAAGACAATTAAGACATTGTTAAATATCATGTTGCTATGATAGGAAAGGGTTGCAATTTTGTTGTATTTGTAAATTTCAGTTGTTCCATGGTAGCAAAAGCCTTAAGAGTAAATTATTGAAATTATTGAAACAACCTAAAGTAGAAGACCTTGTTAAAGCCATAGAAGTCACCATGTCCATTGCAATTCCATAATGCATGTTATTTGTATTGCATTTCATAGAGAGAAGAAATGAGCAAGGCATGGGCTTCACTTTCTAGTTGCTTTTTTCACATATTGGGATTTCCTAAGGAACACATTGTGTCTATTGTATGGATGGTGTACTATTTTTTTAGTGGCTTCCATTTCAATTGAATGTTCTAATGCTTTTTGCACTAAACTAGCAATATTAAATCTAAATCTAGAGTAAAACATTTTATAATAAGATATTGTAGAATATTGAAATATCTAAAATGACAAGTTGTTTGTTGGGTCCCTATAATACTAGTGATTACCCCATTACTATTGTAGTTATACCCCTTATTTATATTGTTGTGCCCCCATTGCCCCCATATTGTTATTAATGTGGCCATAGAATCCCTCTATTGTTAATTTTGTGCCTTTATATTATTATTGTTAGGTCGGCTGGATTATATTGTGACTCCTTAGACTCCTATATATAGAAATGAGGTTTTGTCATTTGAATCATCCAAGAATTGTTCATTTATGTAATGTAAAGGAGGTTTCCCCCTTGAAGAGGCTGAATTCTAAGGCGTTGATCTATCTTTTCTTGAGTTGATTTCATAACATTTGGTATTAGAGCTTTGGATTCTAGGGTTTCGCTGCTCCAAACAGGTCATCGTGGAATTTTCGCTATAACTTTTTTTCTGTGACGTTTCAGAAGTCACAAAAAAAGCCCATTTGAGAGGCAATCGTGCTGAACCTTGGGTCCGAATTTCAGAGCTTTTCGCGCGATATTTTCGAAGATATGATCTGAGGAAGTTGGTCTTTTTGCAGACTCTTGAATTACACTCAAAATAGGTGACCTAGGGAAAATCGTCATAACTTTCTTTCTGAGCATCAGATTGAAATTTCGTAAGAAGGTACAGAAATAAGACGGACTGTAGTTTTCTTTTATATATTTTTCAGAGTCAAAGGTTGAAACAGTGACACGTGGCACTTTATACAAGTTCACTCTACTGAACTAGTCTATAATCAGGTCACTGCGGGAGATTGTGCATAACTCTTTCTTGGAGAATCCAATTTGGATCAGATTAGTGGCATTAGAAAGAGGAAATAGAATGCTACTACAGGTCACAATTTCAGAACTGGATGATTCAAAATTACAGAGATACATCAGATTCAATATCAGGCTTCTACAAAGTAAAAAAAGGTGTGTAGTTTTTTTATTTATTTTTGCATAAGCTTGGTTTGAAGGAATTCAAAGGGCATAGTAAAGCATTATTATCGGTAACTGATGCCCCGAGGAAAGAAAATGCAAACACCTAGTAAGGAACCTGAAATCTCTAGCATGACTCATGAAGAAGAGGAAGAAATGCTATATGATATATCAAAATTACAAGAACAAGTGCAACAAATGTCACGCTCACAAAAGCTAACAGATGCTAAGATAAATGGCGTGGAATCTAAGATAAAGGGCATGGAAGCTAAGATGGATGATCTGAAGGCAGATCTGAGAACAGATTTGAAGACATACATGGCAGATTTGAAGACAGATTTGACAAATTTTCTACAAGAAATACTTACTAATGGTGAAAAGGTTGTAAAGGAAACTCATGATGTGAACAAAAGAAACCTTAATCATGATTCCATAGACTCTAATGTTGGATCGAAGACCCACCATATTCCAAAAATCGATATGAGGAAGTTTGATGGCAAGGATCCCGCCACATGGATATTACAGATGGAGCAGTTCTTCGATCTCAATAATGTGCAAAACACACAAAAGGTACGTATGACAACTTTATATTTGGAACCAAATCAGTTTGTATGGTATCAATGGCTTTTCTCTCGTAAACAATTTATCACTTGGGCAATTTTTACGGAAGAATTGATAGCACATTATGAGGATACAAAAAGCAACATGTTTTTTAGCCAATTGATAAGTCTGAAACAAAAGGGTTCAATAATGGAGCACATTGAGGAGTTCCCAAAATTGAACATAAGGGTAAAAGATATTCCAGAGGAGCATAGGGTTGATGTGTTCATAGGGTCTTTAAAGGATAATATCCAACATGATGTTCGACTTTGGGAACCTGATTCATTAGAGAAGGCATTTAGGTTAGCAAGAAAAATGGAAAACAAAATTATGGCAACTAGGAAGCATACCACTCACAACTATAAAGACGGAAGTGCAGTTGCCCTTAGTCTTCCACAACCTATAAGGTTGACACCACAACAATTGGAAGAAAAAAGAGCAAAAGGGCTTTGTTATAGTTGTGATAGCAAATACACTAAAGGTCATAAGTGTGCTGAGAAGAAATTATTCTACATAGATTGTGAAGAGGAAGAAGAAAAGGAGCAAGAAAGGTCAAAAGAAGAAGATATGCTCCAAGAACAAAGCCTAGATGAAGAACAAATAAATCCGACCATATCTTGTAATGCATTGGCGGGAATTACCACTCCTCAAACCATCAAGATAGAAGGACAAATCAAGAAGAAAAAGGTAATAGTGTTGATTGATTCAGGAAGCACCCACAATTTTATTCATTGTAGGGTAGCAAAAGAATTGAATTGCTTCCTATATCCAGCACCAGAGTGTCAAGTGATGATTGCAAATGGAGGAACAATAAATTGCTTTGGAAAGTGCCATAATATCAAGCTATCCATGGGAGAATATGTATTGACTAGCCCAATGCTTTCCATTCCAATGGGAGGTGCTGATGTTGTACTAGGAGTCCAATGGCTACAATCCTTGGGTACAATAGCTTTTAATTTTCAAGAACTTTTCATCAAATTTTCTATGAAGGAAAGGAAGTTGAATTAAGGGGTATTGCAGGGAAACCAGGAAAGATAATCAGCTCTAATGGTATGACAAAGCTTCTAAAAAAGGAGCAAAGGGGTGTAATTGCACAATTATGTTCGCTAGATGTTTCCACATTAGAATCATCTATTTCTCCAGATCTCCAAAAAGTCCTGGACAATCATTCCAAGGTATTTGAGACTCCCAAAGGTCTCCCACCTATGCGTGATCATGATCATGCTATTCATCTGATTCCAGGAAGTGTTCCTCCAAACATCAGGCCGTACAGATATCCCTATGTCCAAAAAAGTGAAATTGAACATATGGTTGCAGAAATGCTAGAGGCTGGTATAATTCAACCGAGTCAAAGTTCTTTCTCTGCTCCAGTAGTATTGGTGCACAAGAAGGATGGATCATGGCGCATGTGTCCGGATTATAGGGAGCTCAACAAGCTCACTATTAAAGATAAGTTCCCCATTCCTGTCATTGATGAATTACTGGATGAATTGCATGGATCAATTTACTTCACCAAGTTGGATCTTCATTCGGGATATCATCAAATCAGAATGAAGATTGAAGACATTCCGAAAATGGAATTTAGAACTCATGAGGGTCATTATGAATTTTTGGTCATGCCTTTTGGCCTTACCAATGCACCTTCAACATTTCAAGGTTTGATGAATTCAATTTTCAAACCATTCCTTAGAAAATTTGTGTTAGTATTTTTTGATGATATACTTATCTACAGCAAGTCTTGGAAGGATCATGTTGAACATGTTGACAGGGTGCTACAACTATTGGAGGAGAAACAATTATATGCCAAAAGATCCAAATGTTTTTTTGGAGTCTAGGAGGTGGAATATTTGGGTCATATTGTATCTCATGAAGGAGTTAAGGTAGACCCTAGCAAAATTAAAGCCATTAAGGAATGGAAAATCCCCACATCCATAAAGCATTTGCGCAGATTTCTTGGGTTGACAGGGTATTATCGCAAGTTTGTTAAGAATTATGGGAGAATAGCAGCACCTCTAACAACATTATTGAAGAAAGATGCATTTTCATGGACTCCAGAAGCAACAAAGGCCTTTGAACATCTTAAAGAGGCAATGTGCCAAGCACCAGTCTTAGCTACACCAGACTTCACAAAAACCTTTATTGTGGAATGTGATGCTTCAGGAAATGGAATTGGTGCTGTTCTAATGCAAGATGAAAGACCCATTGCTTTTGAAAGTCGTCCAATCAAGGGAAAGTTTTTAAGAAAAGCTATTTATGAGAAGGAAATGTTGGCAATACTCCATGCACTTAAGAAATGGCGACCCTACCTAATGGGAAGACACTTCAAGGTAAAAACGGATCATGATAGCCTTAAATACTTTTTAGAACAAAGATTATCCTCTGAAGAGCAACAAAAGTGGGTCACAAAGATGTTGGGTTATGACTTTGAAATCATCTACAAAAAAGGGAAGCAAAATGTGGTGGCAGATGCACTCTCAAGAAAGGATGAGGATGTGGAAGCATTGTTGTGCGCTATTTCTATCATCCAACCAGATTGGATAAATGAAGCAAGGGAGGAATGGAAGAATGACGAAGAAGTGTGGGCACTTATTCAAAAGCTACAACAAGATTCCAGTATGTCTGATACATTTAGCTGGAAAAATGATTCGTTATGGTACAAAGATCGCTTATACCTCTGTAAGAATTCCCAGCTAAAACAAAAGATTCTTATGGAATTGCACACTTCTCCCTTAGGGGGGCACTCAGGATTTTTAAAAACTTACCACAGGGTTAAGAAGGAAATTTTTTGGGATGGCCTTAAATCAAATATTCAAAAGTTTGTGGCAGAATGTTTGGTTTGCCAACAAAATAAAGTTGAAACAATTAAGACACCGGGTCTATTACAACCTTTATCCATTCCAAGCCAATGTTGGGAGGAGGTATCAATGGATTTTATCACAGGTTTACCCAAGTCTAAGGGAAAGAGTGTCATCATGGTGGTAGTTGACAGACTTACCAAGTATGCACACTTTTGTGCATTATCACATCCATTTAAAGCCAATACAGTTTCTACTGCATTTATGGAAACAATTCAAAAGCTACATGGAAACCCAAAGATTATTGTAAGTGACAGAGATCCCATTTTCACTGGAAATTTTTGGACATAATTATTTTCTCGTCTTGGTACTCAGTTAGCTCATAGTTCATCTTATCATCCTCAATCTGATGGGCAAACTGAGATAGTAAAAAAATGTTTGGAAGGATATCTTCATTGCTTTGTATCTGATAAACAGACACAATGGGTCAAATGGTTGCCTCTAGCTGAATGGTGGTATAACACTTCCTTTCATATAGCAACAAAAATGACCCCATTTATGGCACTTTATGGGTATCAACCACCATCCATCACATCATATTTAAGAGAAAATTATAAGGTTCAGGAAGTGGAACATCACATCGAACATCAACAACAAGTCCTCCAACTCTTAAAGGATAACCTCGTGTTGGCACAGAATAGAATGAAACAACAGGCAGATCAACATCTCAATGAAAGAAGTTTTGATGTAGGTGATTGGGTATTCCTACGGCTACAATCATATAAGCAAATGTCCCTCAAGCAAGCTAAGAAGGATAATAAATTATCACCAAAGTATTATGGTCCGTACAAGGTGTTGCAAAAGATTGGTACTATGGCATACAAATTGGAGCTTCCTGCAGCTTCTCGAATGCACCCAATTTTCCATGTTTCATGCTTAAAGAAGGTTATAGGCGACAAGCTCCCAGTTCAAACAATATTGCCAGAACTTGACGAGGAAGGAAAAATTATATTGGAACCAGAAGCAGTTATAGAAACAAGAACTCGACAGCTACGAAATCGATCAATTTCAGAGTACCTTATCAAGTGGAAGAACTTATCCGCTGAAGATTCCACATGGGAGGATGAGAATTTTATGCAGAAATATCCAGAACTACTCAAGCGTTAAGGACAACACTTTTTTGAAGGAGAGGGGCATGTTGGGTCCCTATAATACTAGTGATTACCCCATTACTATTGTAGTTATACCCTTTATTTATATTGTTGTGCCCCCATTGCCCCCATATTGTTATTAATGTGCCCATAGAATCCCTCTATTGTTATTTTTGTGGCTTTATATTATTATTGTTAGGTCGGCTGGATTATATTGTGACTCCTTAGACTCCTATATATAGAAAGGAGGTTTTGTCATTTGAATCATCCAATAATTGTTCATTTATGTAATGTAAAGGAGTTGCCCCCTTGAAGAGGCTGAATTCTAAAGCATTGATCTATCTTTTCTATCTTTTCTTGAGCTGGTTTCATAACATTGTTTTAGTGAATATCCACAATGATGTATAGAGCATATTGGTGTATGAACAACTTTGGGGTTTTTGTGGGATGTCACATTATCTAAGTGGCATAACAAAAAAATCTTAACTCTAGCCATGGTAGATTAGGATAGTAACAATCCATGTGATGAGTTAGAGGAGAGGTTTTCAAAGTTGGAAGCACAAATCACTAAAATTTCTCACAATATGACCATCCTCATGGTGACTCTAGAGGACAAGTTTGTACTTTTGGCTAGTTTGGTAACTCCAATTCAAAAGCTAGCTTAGATGGAAAATTTGGAGACAATGAAGACCAACAATAAGAGCAAAAAAAGGAGCCAATGAAAGAGAGATGAAGTTCAAGCACCATTAGTTATTGCCATTCTTTCTTTAAAATAGAAGCAAAAGTGGATGTCGAACCCTACCAAAGTAAGATTGATATTAATAAGTTGAATTAATGGTTACAACAATTATAAGCTTATTTGGTGTTCCTGATATTGGGGAAGAGCCAAAGTTTCATTTGCCCCAGTGGATTTAGAAGACCTTGCGCAAGCTTGGAGGAGAAGCCACTCAAAGACACTAAAGTTAGAGGGTGATTCCCATGTGACTAAGAGGGGGGATGTTCCAAATCCTCGTTAAGTCTCATTTCTACCCTATTGGGTGTGAAGTGGGTCAATGGATTTGTTGGAGTTACTTTTGGTAGACACAAGGGAAGAGTGTGCAAGAGTGCCACATTGAGTTAGGAAAAAAAACCATTACATTAGCTATCTCTCTCAAGAATTTTGATCTACCCTGAATTATATGGAAGGTCGATACAATTATTTTAAAAGGCAAGTGATTATTTTAAAACATAGGATAGTTGATGAGTTGTAGGTGTAGGCACAAGATTTGGAGAATATGAACAAGAAGAAAAGACAACCAAGTGGTTCCAAGCAAAAAGACCACAAAGATGCTTCCTCCTAAGCTTAACATGATTGTAGATTTGGGTCATTAGAGGGCCCACTAATAAGTCAATGTCGACTTTGTGGTTGGGCTCTTTGATGACTTGAATTTACAATTGGGTTAAGGATGGTTGAAGCATCCAAGTAGAAAAACAAGTAGTAATGAAAAGACAATAAGATAATAACTATTGCACATTAGTGACTTTGTGGTTGGACCCTCCAATGCCTTGAATCTATAGTGGAATTAAGGGGTGGTTGATGCTTCCAAGGAGGAAAAGGAGAGGAAAGGAAAAGAGAAGAAGATGACAAACATTGCAAATCATTGCAAGAGTCCAAACAACAACTGCAACCATGGTAATATCAATGGTTGCATTGAAGATAAGTGTTGAAAGTGATAAGCAATGTTGAATCCAAAGAATTACAAGAAGGATTCCACGAAGAAGAAGATACTAGCCATGGATTAAGGCAACTAGGAAGAGAGTGACTCAGATGTAGATGAAAAGATTGTTTCTACTACAATGTGGAAGGAGATGAGTTTGAGTAAACCATCCCAAGGAAGAGGAGATGATTAAACTCTTTCATATTAAAATCTAGTTCAAGAAGACAAAGGTGATTGATTTATTTGATTTTAGTTTGTGGGCCAACCTTATAGCAAAGGATATGGTCAATGGCCTTGAATTGAAATTTGATGACCATCCTCACCCATATCCATTGAATAAGGATGGTTAACTCAAGGTCACTAAAAAGTGTGAGATCAAATTTGCTAAAAGTGCAAACTATATTGATGAAGTGGAAATAGATGTAGTACCACTTGATGTCTATGATGTAGTGTTTAGAAAGCCCTGCAAATATATGAGGAATGCAATCTTCACAATGAGAGGAAACACACACCCCTTGATTAAAGATGACAAGTAATTCATCATCAATGTGCACAATGGTAAATCCAATATCTCTCTTGTAAATACTAACTAGACCAAGAAATTAAACAACTCTAGTAGGAGGTTTGTGTTACTTTTCTTAAGAGAATCGAGGAGGAGAAGGCACCTTTGGGTGATGTGGGCAATAGTATAAACATTTGTTGGGAAGTAAAGGCACCTTTGGGTGATGTGGGCAATAGTATAAACATTTGTTGGGGGAGCTTATACAAGTATACAAAGAAGTGTTCTAGGAGCCTAGAGTGTCACTACCTAAGAGAGAAGTGGAGCACACGATATAGTTGTTGAATGACTACCTATTTCCAAACATTAGGTTGTATAGAGTCCATCTTGGAAGCAAAGGAAGTGAAGGAACATTGACAACAATGATTGGAGTGGGGAGTAATTAAACCAAACATCTCACCACATGGATCACCTATCACCATATCAATGAAGAAGGGAACTTGAAAAATGTACATCTACTATAGAGCTTTCAATAAGATTCTCCTAAAGGATCAAAATCCTCTATTGATGATCGATGATTGCTAGATTAGTTGCAACATGCAAGTACTTCACCAAGTTGGATCTCACATTGGGATACCACTTGGAATGAGTTAAAGAACAAGACCCTGGGAAGACCACCTTCAAGATGAGGCAAGGTCTATATGAATGGATGGTAATGCATTTTGGTTTATGTAATGTAACAATTATATTTATGCATTTGATAAATGATGTATTAAATCCAATTCTGAATTCATTTGTAATAATCAAATTCCATGATATATTGGTTTATAACTCTATTTAGGAATCTCACATCTCATGCAAGTATTAGAGTCCTTGAAAAAGTATCAAATCTCGACAATACATCTTAAGAATTGTGAATTCGCTCAACAATCATTGGTGTATTTGGGGTATAGTGGATGAAAACTCAAGATAAATCCTATGAAGATGGAGGACATTAGCAAGTGACCAACCCCTACTAATATCATTGAACTTAGTGGAGAGGTAAGTTGGTATGTTGTGATTCTGAAATGTTCCATGGTAGAGTTTTGAATTACTTGACATATGATAAGGAACTCTCCTTTGGTTCACGTTATTAAGAAATGGAAGTATTCTTTGATGGTACATTGATGACCAACAATTAAGTGTTAGCAAGCCTAGAATAAGTTTCAACAAACAAAACATTAAAGTGGATAGGTTTTTAACAATAATTTCATATTATCATCAAATATAAAAATAGTAACACTAATAAGTTGGTAGAGATGCTTTTGGAATTCTTATGCCATCCCCATCAAAAATCATAGCTTGGGAATTCTTATGTGCATGGAGTCTTTCTTCCATGATGCATACAAAGAGGCATACATAGAATATGAAGACTTTAAAGAGGTGTTAAAACAACTACAAGGTTAAGTTCATGTAAAAGAAGGTGACAAGCATGATGACTATCATTTTCAAGATTGGTTGCTCTACATGCTAGGCAAGCTTTATGTTCCTAAAGGAGAAATATTGCAACTTATCACAGAGGCCCACATCTCCTAAGCTACATGGCATTTTGGTGTTGGGAACAAAGTTTCCAACTTACAGAGATGTGTATTAGTCTAAGATGCAAAAACATGTCACTAGATTTATTAGATGATGCACACTTTGTTATACCAATGAACTTGGTGACAAGACAAGGTTTATACCATCCTTTGCCTATACCTACTAGACCACAAGAGAGAATCTCCATGGATTTTGTGGATTGTTTTACAAGAGCAAGGAAATCATGAGATTATTTTGTGCATTCTCATGTCTTGTAAAAAGATCACCAAGGAACAAGAAGTAACAAACATGCTCTTTGAAAAGGGTGCAATTTTGCATACCAAGGAGCACCTTCTCAAGATACAAATATAGAATTCCCAGTGCCTTTTGGACTACACTTTGGGAGAATATGAATCCATGTTGAAGAGATCCACAACATTCAACAAATTCATCATCAAGATATCAACAACAAGAGAAGTACCAAGGCAGAACTTTCACATATTTCATCTCAAGAAGAAACTCTTCTTCCATTTTAGACTTCGTCCCTCCACTTCATCTCTCTTATTCTGTGAAATTTTAGACCAAAAACACATCCAAGTGTGTGCGCAAATGAGCTCATATCATATTCTATTTATACTGTTCAGAGGGGTGCAAACAAACATGTCCATGTCCATTGGGGCAGGGCTGGATTGTCATGTAGGCCGACTTGACATCTAGACGAGATTTTGACCCAAAATTACATAATAAAAATCCTTTTTCATTTTTCTTTTCAAAAGGTCCAAATAGGACTTTAACTCTTTGACTCAACAAAACCTAGAAGCATGAAGAACATGCATATCTAATAATAATAATAATAGTTCTTTTGATCATGAAACCCATGTTTGAAAATATTTTTTTCTTTTTTCTCTTCCTTTTTTCTTCTTTTTGCATTTTACATAAAATACATAGAGGTACAATTATGAAGACTGAAACTAGTTACATCTTTCAACAAATTCAATATGGATGTGGGAGAATACTTGAGAAATGAAGGAGTATTCCACAAATTAATGTATAGCAGATTCAATTTGGGACTTGCTGATTTTTGTGTAGCATCAGGAGGTATTCATGCATGCCAAAAGGCCTCCCCAATTGAAAAAGAAAAATTATGAAAATGAAAAATTAAAATTTGTATTTTTGGGCTTCATGTAGGCCTTAAATTGTCAAGTTGGCCCCACCATGAAAGGGTGTGACCCTTGGTCAAAGTCACCCATTTGTCAACTGTAAATACACAAGTTGGCTTCCACTTTTTGACCAATTTGGAACACACACATTCTCTCTCTTTTATTCTTATCCACACATGAAAATTAAAGAGGAAAATTTGAAGTTTGAATGAGTTATAAATACACAAGTTCTTTTCCACCTTTTGACCAATTTGGAACACACACATTCTCTCTCTTTTATTCTTATCCACACATGCGAATTCAAGAAGAAAATTTGAAGTTTGAATGAGTTATAGATGCTGCCATTTCATCGATTTTTGTACTATGTTTGATAAAAAAATTGGCTCTATTAATTGAGAATTTGTCCAAAAGTTTGACTGCAGAGAAGTCCAAGTTTGACCGTAGAAGAAGGCCAAGTTTGATAGCAGAGAGACACTATTTGATTGGAGGAAGTCAACTGCAGGTCTGAGTTGACCGTAGGGGTAAACCACAGGTCTGAATTTCTAGAATTGAAGAAATTTCTAGAAACTCTTCTTCCATTTTAGATTTCCTCCCCGTGGTTCTAGATGAAAAGTTGACTAGAATTGACTATTTTGATGGCTTGACTAATGTTGACTAAGTTGGAATTTTACCAAGTTTGACTGTTGAATAGACCTAGATTTTGGTACAAATTTATAGAATATTTTTTAGATTGTAATTATTGTTGAAGAAAAAATTTCTCCTAAAAGAAAATTTGTTGGGTTTTTCCCAAGGTTGGGTTTTCCCAGGGTAAATTTGCTATCTCTATTGTGCTTGGTTGTCTCTTTATGATCCAATTATTTTCATTACATTATTGTTGATATTTTCTATGTATAATTGCTCAATGATATAAGTAGTATCAGATAAATTGATTGGAAATCATTAGGAAGTAATGATCAAATCAGAAAATCAATTTCTACTATGCTTCCTTGTAGAAAATTCAACATGGTTTCAAAATTTTGTTGAAAGAGCAACCATTGCAGTTAGCCTTAGAGACAAGTGTTCAAGTAGCTTAATTGGCTTTTGGGTCTCTTGACTAAAATGACAGCAAGTATTAGAGTTGAAGATAGGTGCCATCAATTTCGGATCTTGGAATACCAAGATACTCCTTATTTGGAAGAGAATGAACTTTAGGATCATGTGGAGAAAGTCGTTCCAGAGCTAGAGGGAGCTGAAGAGAAAACCAAATATAAGAAGAATGAAACTAAGACCAAGAGAATCTCGGTAGATTCCATAAAATATCACTAATTATTCCCAAGAGAAGGAACACGATGATGGATAATTTTTCCCAGATCCTTCGGCGTCTATCCACAAGTGACGCATCTCCATCTTGTAGCCACACTGGAGGTTCCATTCCCTGTAAGGTACAAGTCAATTTTGACATTCCCATATTTGAAGGCTAGATAGATGCAAATGCCGTAAATAGATGGTTAAATATGTTGGAAGGATATTTTTCGGTTCATGTCTTTTACAATCGGGAAAATATTACTTTTTCACTCCTCAAATCCACCCCCCATGTCAAGGACTGGTGGGAAACCCACTGTGAACAGAAGGACGAGAGGGAACCCTCACTTTTTTTAGCCGCACCCACTTGGAATTCTTTCTGAGATGCCATCAAGGAACAATATTACTCTATCGAGAGCTATGAAGATAAATACATAAAGTGGACCACGATGCGGCAGGGAAGGGACGAAGATGTGCCAAAGTTCACAAATATTTTTAATCCCCTTTGCACAAAGTTGGGTATCAAGAATTTTGAGTGGAATTTGGTACTCAAGTACCACAGATGTCTACACAAGTACATCCAGAATGAGATGGAGTTCCTGTACATCTCCTCGCTTGGCATTGCCTATTGATACACTGTCAAGATCGAGCATAAATTTAAACAAAAGAAGCAAGACTTTGGATCTATGAATCTGAAGCAAGGGAAAGGAACCCCCAAACTGCAAAACAAAGGACAAGGCCAAGGCGGGGCGACCTAGGACAACCCACCGAAGCTGCAAGCAAAGAAAAAAACCATGAATACAAAGAATGACCCAGGGAAATGGTGTGAGTTCCATAAGAGCCCCACTCACAACACAAGTGAGTGTTGAGCCAAGCAGTCACTGGTGGCTGAGCTGAAGGCTTCCGAATCAGATGCATGTTCTGACTCTGAGTCAGATTACGACAAGGGAGATGAAAAAGAGAAGCAAATTATTGATTCAGAGCCTAGTGTCATCGTTGCCATCACCAAGATCTAGAAGATTGAGCCCAAAGATCCAGAGGAGGGGGAGCGACTCTTCCACTCATAGATGTGGGTGAAGGGTTCTTCGCTATAGTTCATTGTCGACATCAAAAGCCAAAATAACATCATTTCAGCAGAGGTTGTGAAGCAGTTGGGCCTATTGACCACACCACACCTGTAGCCGTACACCATCAGGTGGCTTCACCAAGGACGAGATCTCCACGTCAGCCAACAGTGTTGTCTTCCCTACAACATCAAGCTCTTCACAGATGAGGTACTGTGTGATGTTTCTCCTCTTGAAGGTTGTGATGTATTATTAGGCCAAACACACTTGTGGAAGCGTCATGTTGTGTATGAGTATAAGCCTCTCACTGTTATTATTTATCTGGACAATAAGTTATACAGGAAAATGGAGGTAGCACTGCCTACCGCCATCTCTTTGATCTCTACGAAACAATGTATTAAGGTCATTTCCTAGACTGAGAAATTTTTCTTCCTTATGATTCACCTTTAGGGCAAGAAGAAGATTGTGGCCACATCCACGATCTCTAGATAAGGCTCCTTCGCACGACAACAAAAAATGGACAACGTCGTGGAGGAGTACAGGGACATCTTCACCTCACCCACAAGGGTACCCTTACACTATCAGGTCAAGCACTCCATCGATCTGAACCCGAGCGTGTCGCTATGCAACGAACCAATCTATCGACGCTCTGTTATGGAGAACCATGAAATCAAGAAGCAGATTCAGGGTCCGGTGGAGAAAGGGCACATCAGGTCAAGTTCATCACCTTGTGGGAGCCTGATCGTGTTTGTACAAAAGAAGGATGACTCTGTATTCACTATCAGGTGTTGAATAATATCACTGTCTGGAATAGGTATCTAATCCCATGGATTGATGACCTTCTAGACTAGATCAAGGGGGCCAAATATTTCAGCAAGATTGACTTGAAGTGTGGTTATCACCAAGTACCAATCAAATCCTTTGATGTGTGTAAGATTTCATTCAACTCCAAGGAGGGCCTTTTCAAATGGATGGTCATGCCTTTCAGGTTGATGAATGCCCCCGCAACCTTCATGAGGCTGATGGATGACATCTTGCGACCCTTCACCAACTCATTCGTGGTAGTGTATTTGGATGACATCATGATCTTCAACCAGAGTTGGGAAGAGCACCTCCACCATATTCAACAAGTCCTCCAAACCCTGCGACAACACAAATTGTGTGCCAATTTGGAGAAATGAACTTTTGGTATGACCCAGGTTCAATATCTAGGGTACATCATTAATGAGTGGGGTGTGCATGTGGACCCAACCAAGATAAAATTTATTCAAGATTGGCCAGCCCCAACCATTTTAACAGAGCTCTGCAAATTTTTGGGTCTTTCTAATTTCTACCGCATGTTCATGTTGCGGTTCTCTCATATCACTTGGCCTTTGAGTCAAGTCACCAAGGGTGAAGCAAAAGAAAATTTATTTTGGTCTGAATCTGAACAGAAGGAGTTTTTCAAGTTGAAGAATCTCCTCTGCTTTGCACAGGTACTCACATTACCACACCTGTAGAAACTGTTTGAGATTAAGACATATGCCTCCGACTATGCTATTGGTGCAGTTCTTACTCAGTAGGGGCATCTAGTGGAAAATAACAGTGAGAGACTTTAAGACATGGTACAAAAGTATCCCACTTATGAAAAAAAGATGTATTTCATTATGCAGGCTTGTAGAAAATGGAAGCATTACATTATGGGGAAGGAAACAATCATACACATAGACCACCGACCCCTGCAGTTCATATCGACACAAGGAAAATTGCAAAATGACCTCCATCAGAAATCGTCCACATACTTGCAATAGTTCCATTTGAAAATTAAGTATAAGAAAGGTAGAACCAATAATGTTTCAAAATACCTTAGCTGACTGCCGGTCATGGCACTGACCACTATGCTCGACTCTTGTGGACACAAGACTTTGGGGTACCTGCATCTTTACAAGAGCAATCCAAAATCTGACAACACATACTAGATGCTCCTGGAAGGAAAGAAAGTTCTTGATTTTCATCTCCAGGGTGCATTGTTATGCCACTTGGGACACCTCTGTGTTCCTTCAAGGAAGAGTGCCAAGATAATTTGGGAGGCGCACTAAGTCCATGACCTTCCATCCCCAAACTGATGGCCAAATAGATGTCGTCAACAGGATGATCGTGCACTGTCTGCATATTTACAACTCGAAGAACCCACGCACATGGGGATGAAAGCCTCCCCTATGTCCAACACAGTTACAACAAAGATCTCCATGGCTCAACTGGACACAACCCCTTTTAGGTGGGGTTGGGATTCCAGTTAATATGTCCCATTGATGTGGCCATACTATTTGCAGCTACTAAGGTAGATTCGGCTCATGTCTAGGCTGAAGCTGACAGGGATAACAACTTCATTGAGTGCATTCAGCACATCATTCAGCAGGTCCATGACATATTATATGAGCCAATGCTAAGTACAAGCAACGTCATGATCAACATTGGGTGCCACACAAGTTCTAGGTAGGTGATAAAGTTTGGTTACATTTATTGAAGAAGCGCCTCGCTAGGCCCCACCGCAAACTTCACCCCCTCAAATATGGGTCGTACACCATCACCAAGGTTGTAGGGGACAATGCCTTTGAGCTCAACATTCCAACATTCCTCAGACTACACCCAATATTCAATGTGGACCGAATGCGACTATACTTTCCCCCATTGTTGGACACATCTGACGTTGCTGAGCAACAAACACCAACATAGCTCAACCCAAGGTGCATCAAACATGCCACAATTGACATGATCATGGACACACAGATCAAGAACACTCGACAACAGAGGATCCAACTATATCAAGTTGTCAAATCAAACCAACTCCTTCACCAAGGACCAGGTTCAATAGAAATTTCCTCACCTCATGGAGGATCTGCACGCAATGGTGACCATTGCTTCCTAAGGGTGGAGGATTGATCCAGGTGGATATTGGTGGCCACCTGCCTATTCCACTTGGATCTCCAGTCAGTTTCATTCGTTTCCTTGACTATAACAACATTTACTATTTTTAGTAGTTTTTCGGGTCCTGAACTTCCGAAGCTATTTTGACCCCCTAAACGATGTTTCTTTGAGGTCCACGACAGAACTATATCCATAGGAAAGGGCCTATCACAAATCATTTAGTACTCAGAGATGTATTTCCAACGAGCTATCATACACACCAAACAGAGATCAAATGACCAAGTTACGACCCTGAGAAGTTGGCTACCCAACTAACCTCAATGGGGTCCACAAAATCTTGGTGTTCCATCTCCTTGGGTTAGGGTTTTGGATGTTTAGGGTTTTACCTTGTTATTCAATAATAAAAATGCCTTTGAACCTCATTGTACCATAGTTTAGAGGCATGTAGCCACCACATCTCTTCTCAGAGATAAGCTACCGTCGCCTAAGATGTTTTATTTCCATTCTGTATGTAAACATATTTTAGATCTTTGATATTAACGAAATGAAGTTTTATTTGTACTGCATATTTTCATTTGTGTTTGTATCTGTATTATGTTGCGTTCCTATATAAGTCTGGATCAAGATTGACATTACATAGGTGGAAACATCAAGTAGTACAAGGCAAGGTTGTGATAAGAGGATTCTCCCAGCAAGAGGGAGTGGAGTACAAGAATAAATTTTCTCCTATCATAGATGGTTAGATTCTTAAGAATGTTTGGTGTTTGAAAGGAATAATTTGTACATATTAACATCTACAATCATGTCTGAAAATAGGCAGAGCTTCCAGTTCCAAGGGAGCCAACAATGAGGCAAAGTGGAAGGAACAACCTTCTAAGAGGATGTCATGGAATTGATACTGTCAGACTAGATGCTCAAAGATTGAAGGTCTCTAGAAGTAGTGTGTGTTCCCTAAGGAGGCCTTAGTAGAAGGAATTGCTTACATGATAAAGGGAGTAGCTACAACAAAATGACTTGCTTACAACTACAACAAAAGGACTTGATTTCATAGGGAGAAACAGTAGCAGGAGGATTTTCTTTCATGAAAGAGGAGCAACCAATACTACCACAAGAAGACCTACTTCAGTGTCAGCGGGAGTTTGGCATCGAAGATTACAATGAAGGATTATGGAAAATACACTATTTCTTGGGATTGGAGATCCACATTTGGTGAATCCCATGATGTACATGTAGTTGATTAGATTCGTGATGTACTTGGTTAATACTAGACCAAATATTCACTTTGTAATGAACACCCTTAAACATTTTATACTTGAACTGAGGCATCTACAATGGATGGCAACAAAGCATGTGGTACCTGTGATGTACAATTGGATGTGGCTTGAGATATTTCTCATGAGGTTAAGTGAGTCTTTGTAGGAATATCACAAGTCATGAAGCAATGTGGCTTCAAAAGCCATAAGGACATGGTCAGGTCAATTCATCCGAGACATGATATAAAGAGGAGCAGTAGAGCTACAATACATATCCATATATGAGTATATTATCGACATACTTTAAATATGAGCTTAATATGTTGCTTAATGTCTCCCTCATTAGAAAGGTGTGATGAGGTATTTGAAAGATCAGGCAAACCATTTCTTGAAGCCATAAAATACTTTGGATAGGTCATAAAGAACTTTGACCAAGTGTCATGACCCCATGATGGTCGCACCACTTAGACTGCCATGGGCATGTGACACTGGGGGAGATTTCATATCAAGGCACTCAAATACTTTCTCCCAGACTACACCTTAGTCTATGTTCCTTAGTGAAATCACCTATCAACTTTGCATAATTAAGTCTTCTTAATGATTCAACACACTAACTCTTCTTTATACTTGACCAATTATTCATTTACTTCATTAACAATTTAACATTCATCCAACTTGAAATATGAATAGTAAACATCAACAACAATACAAGTGCACAAAAATATACATGGAAGGGGGAACTCCCAATAACAAATTCCCCTTATATTTTATTAACTTCAAAACTTCAAATATTCAATACTTTACAATAGGTAGACCAATAATTGGCTAAACCAATGCCCTGTCCAAAAACATCAAATTTACATAAGGCCATACACAACCTTAAGCTTTCACCTTGACCAACTAAGACCCACACATAAATCTGGTGTAGTCTAATGACTTGCACACTTGGCCAAAAACCAAAAATCCAACCTTCAAAGACAAGTTCCCAAAAGAATGCACAACTTGGCTCGTTGGGCGAGCCCCATTATGCCCCTTCCATGACTTTTGTGCCTTTACTCTTTGTGATATTTTTTGCGCCCTTCGCTCTGTGCCTTTCTCTTTGTTGTGCAAAATTCACTTGGTGTCTTTCTCCAATCGTGCCTTTGTTTATTTATATGTGACTTTGCCATATAGTTGGGGCGTCCATGCCATGGGACAACACCCTCCCAACTTATCAAGCCAACATACACTTCAGGCACACCCAATGGTCGCGTTGCCATGCATGTCAAGGTATGCCCCTGAACCCCACCTTTATGTAGGCAAGCCCAAGGCACATGCCTCTTTACCTTGTTCCCAACACAACGTCCCATGGATTTCCCCCTCGTTTTATCCAACTCACCCATATCCCAAGTTGGCACACGCACTTGCTGATGTGTCGTGCCTGTGTTCCACACTTGTGGTCTGGATGCACACAACCTCCAACTCGTTAACGCGAATAGTGGGTGCTTGAATCACCCATCATCAAAATCACTCAAAACTTGTCCTATGTGTCCAACATGCCACACCTGCACTCCACGCTTGTCACATTGCACGACTTGGGTGTGCACGAACTATACGTTGCCAAGGACCATCATGGGTGCCCATTTGGACATGGTGCCAACTCAAGGTCCTGACATCCTCCCTCACTTCAAACAACTGTCATCCTTGACAACAACTCTTCCTAGAAAACTTCTTTGTTGATTCTAAAACATGTTGAAGTGCCATAATCTCCAATATCTTGAGAAATTTGTCTGTGGCCCATTGTTCCTGCTACAATAACTCTTCACTTCCTTCGCATGAACCTTTTTCAAGGCTCATGTCCCCTCTTTTTTTCACAAGACTTTATGTAGGAATGGTCTCTTGAAACCTCAAGGAAATCAACAATCAACACAAGTGTCACAAGTCTCACACAAATCCCCATCTCATCAGGGAAGGTTGCCCCCTCCATCTCATGGCTGCACTATGCCTCATCATAACTACCATTGTGCCAACTACCAAATCTCCATCTCTCGTGAACTCTTGCTGCCATACTCCAATTCAAATCCAACACATATCAACACACTATATGCCCCCATGACTCAAACTACCTAGGTGATTAGTGCAACCGTCACATCCAAACCATGAGAATGCACCTCCGCATGACTTCATCGATTGTTTTTCTAGCACTTTGTCACATTTTTTACTTTAATAAATCCTCCCATGCAATGCTCCTTCAATCACCCTTCTTCATGTTACAAGGCCTCTTCCTTCAAGACCCATTTATTTTGATGGTGCAGTGCCTCTTACTTTGACAAGGCACCACACTCACCCATCCCTAAGGTTCTAGTGCATGACAAGGGTCAGGAAGTTGCCTACTTGACTCTTGGCTACCATCGTATTAGATTGATGTTGCATCCACAAGTACTTCTGCACTCCATTAATCTCTTCCTTCATACATCCCAGCTTTACAAGTCTCTCCTTGTTTAGTTGAAAATCATATATACCCATACCATATCTACAAAAATCCATTGTCTTCCAGATCTCTACTTGTTTCCTCACTTCCTTCATTTGAATTGGAAGAAACACTTGGGCCTTATCTCTTTTTTGCACTCTCTTCTTGAATACTTATTGTAGAATTCACTCCCTCCTTATTCACAATGAAAGGAGTCATTCCTCCACCTTCATCCTTCTTCTTATTCATAGCCTACAAAACAAAGTTCCTTAGCTTCTTCTCCTTCATCTCTTGAATCAAGCTTCAAATTTCTTACCAAATCATATCATCATGCTTCACATTCAGGTCCTTCTCATACAATATCATGGAGGATGTCCTTGGATGATACCCCAAGTGACTATTCCTACTCATCGACATGGTCATGGTTTTTCCACTAGCTAGAATCAAGATTATGTCTAGGTCCACCATCGATATGACCTCAAATTCCCTCAAGAAATCCAACCTCAACATCATAGCATGATCATCCATCTTGACCACCCTTAGATCCAACCTTCCAAACCATGAACCAACCTTCACTTGCATATCCTTTGGGGCATCTCGAGCCTAAACCTCTTCTCAACCATTTAGAAATTTAGGGAATATGGCCTCAATGATATTGGATTTTGGTGTGAGTGGAAACTACTTGGTTAACTCTTATTTGATGAAATTATTCTCTTGAAGAGGAGTACATTGGGAATTGCTATATGCATAGCATTAAGTATAGTTAGTCACTCTCATGAATTTAGGTAGTGGAGGTATTGATCTAGGGAAATTGTATCATGCTATTGGGTGGCGAAGCAATTTGTGGCCTATTGAATTGGAATATGAGTGTGCGATTGGAGGAGATGATGGCTCAAGGCCATCTAGGGCTTGGATTTGTCTGTGAGACAAATGAAATCAAAAAAATTATTAGGATTCAAGAAGCCATTATCGGTGGAAACACATTAGCTATATCAAAGGTAATAGAGAAAATTCAAGCCCAAGAAGCTAGTAGGGAGAATGGAATAACATTACTTATGGAGATAGCGCAACATCAAAAACATGAAATTATTGAGTTGAAAATGTAATGTGCCACACTCAATTACATTATAAATGATTTGATCAGTGACTAAAATATAACATACTCTATGACATACCTTTATGTAGGCTCCTTAGCTAATAATGAAAGAGAAACATCATTGTACTAATTAACAAATATGGAAGTGTAACCTAAGAAATAGCATCTAACAAACACAAAAATCGAATTCTATTGACAAAACACTCCTTTAGCTTTCTTTTATATGTATTAAAGTTTATCTTCATTAATAATTTATGTTAAAATATATTTATATAAAAGAATTTGATAACAATGTTTCCAAACCAAATATAACACTATAAATAATAAGACACAAATTTTGAATAATACTTAAACTTATTTTGAAAAGAATATATATATATATATATATAGATATATAATCTTTCAAAACTAAAATAAATGACCATTGATATTAATCCAATAAATAATATCTATTAATCAAACAATATTAATTGAGATGACAATGTACACATATTATTTATTAAATACTTATATTTTTATTTAATTACTTAATTATGATATATATTATATTTTAATGTTAACTTAAAAAGAAATCTGTCACCCCTCTTTTCAACATTAACACTAACTCATTCCTAAAAAATAATAATAATTTAAACACTAACTTATTTGAAAGAAAAAAAATAATCATTAAATACCAATATTAATATAATTTTTTAAAATTATTTTTACATTAATTTATAAAATTATTAAATATCTACATTACCATCATTATTTATCTTATGAATGCTTTCAAACTACATCCTATGAGTTTATTTTTTATATTAATACTAACTCATTTCACAACATTATTAAATATTACATTGTAAATCTTAATGTGAAATTTTATAATTCCTTTTTAATTCACTTAGCACTAACTCATTTCAAAAACACAATAAATATCATTCAATACGACATTATCAACACTCGTTTAAAATTTTATGATTCTTTTTACGTTCTCATTTTCGTGAAATTATTAAACATCTACATTATCTTTATTATGCCGTAAGCCGTTTTTTTATGGAAGAACTCCCTCCTATGCCATGTGTGTCATTGTGCGTAGTCGTAAGCCGTTTTTTTAAGGAAGAACTCCCTCCTATGCCATGTGTGTCATTGTGCGTAGTCGATTTTGTATGTTATACGATTAAAAGAGTTTCTAGCGTTGGATATTATAGGCGGTGGAGAATGTTGCACTCAACATCTTGCAATCGCTTTTAGAAGTTCTCATAACTTCTCGCCAATGCCTCCAAAAGCTCTCAAAACTCAAGCGTTGTTATAAAAATGGTTGCAAGGAGCTTCCTTATGATACCCACTTATAGGCTCAGGTCCATGAGCGCAAGTTCATGCTCAGAACATATGAGATGATGATCAACAGGGTTGAGTTCGAGATTGAAATGAAAGACACAAAGGTTGACATGATTAGGGAACATATTAAGAAAACCAAGGAGATGAATGAACTCAAGCATTGTCATAAAATGGGTGCAAGGAGCTTCTGCTTGATACCCACTTGTAGGCTCAGGTCCATGAGCGTCAGTACATGCTCAAAACATATGAGATGATGCTCAATAAGCTTGAGTTCAAGAGTTAAACGAAGGACACAAAGGTTGACATGATTAGGGAACATATTAAGAAAACTGAGACGAATGTGAGAATGGAGAAGAAATTACAAGAGCCAAAGATGGTTTTAAGAACACAGTTGTTTGTTAAATATGTGCAGGAGACATCCAAGGAAGTCCATGTTGGAAATAATACTGAGAGGGGGGTGAATCAATATTTACAAATCAATAACTTTTTCGTTTCCATAATCAGATTTGTACACGGTACTTCAGTGAAGGGAACTTGCGTGTGCAAACAACTGTTCTTAAGGCAACTAGTGTATATCTAGTGAACTTATGATTCGGTTAATTCATCATATATTGATATTTAATTAGTGCATTAGTACTTTATTAAACATTAAAAAATAACCATGTGCTGTAATAACAGAATAAATCATCACACATAAGCAACACACATGAACACCAAGATTTAAGGTGGAAACCCAATGTGGGTGAAAACCACCTACTACTGTCGTCTCTGTCTTCTTTTAACAATAAGAAAATCTGTTTACAATCTTGTACTGGTGTAGACTCATACCGGTACGTAGGCACCCACTTGCAGAAGGCTACAACTTTCTCTCGTTCTCCAGCTTCCACTAGAAGGGAGTTACAACCCCCTAATTCTTGTACTAGTCGATATGTTTACTAGTACGTAGGCTCTGACCTACAAAAGGCTACAACCTTCACTCGTTCTCCAGCTACTACTGGAAGGGAGCTCCAATCCCTGATCAAATCACCATCCACTACTGGCAGGAAACTTCGACTTCCTCTTTGAAGGCTCCAACCCTCAGTATCCTCCAAGGACCACGTTTCATAAATTTTCACACTGGATACCCCTGGTACACAATACTACAATATGAAGGCCATGTTTCATCAAATTTTCACACTGGACCCATTAGTAACATTGAAGTTCAAAATAAATCACCACTGCAATACAACCATCAAATACATTTGCATCAACCAATCATTGAAACCCAATCATCAATCTCTGATATAACTGAAACAATCAATCGCTGAAACCTCTGAACTTCCGATACTACTGAATCAAATAATTACTGAACCTTTCACACAACTAAATCAACCATTCATTCAAACTTAATCAAATTCAACCAATCAATTGGAACAGACAAATCACTATAACCAGTACACAGATCTAAACCTAGAACACTGCATCAACAACCAAAGCTAACTGTAACCTCAAGAGGCATGTGTCAGAATGTGTACGCTCTTTCAATGAAGCAAACTTGCGTGTATACGCTACTTCCATTTGCCCAAACTGCATACAATTCTAAAGATACTGAATCATAAAGCCTCTGAACCACAAACTGTACCAATTAGTGACATTCTAAAGATCTATTGCCATATTACAGAGTTCTAAACAGATAGCAACAAGGATCACTATTCTTTCTCAATCAATCAATCAGACTCAATTTCCTTATTCATTCAGTTTTACTTTCAGATATAAGAAGACATCGTTGACAAACAGTAGTGAAACAACAACACTAATCTGATAGATCAGTCATCCGTGAACATCAAGCTTTTCTTTTGCATACGCTACTTGAAAGAGCCAAAACAATGTGTATACGCAACTTCATCAAAGCGAACCAGCGTATAGATATGCAAATACTTACTTATAACTTCGCTTCATTTCCAGACTTCAGACATACCCAGATCATCACTTATAAAGGATAAAAACATGCGTTAGCAATCAGATCTAGCCTATCCATTATCAGATCTCATAATGATAAATCAGTATGATATTGATCCATCATTAGATCTCATCCATTATCAAACACTCAAGTGAATACTTAGTTCAGATTAATCAGAGCATCAGAAACCCATAACATGCATATTTGCTTTTGATCTAACACTTCATAAGATATTCATTACTTGTGCACTTAGCCCTTTGATCTTCTCCTCCTTATATACTTAGATCCTTTGTCAATACCTCGAACCAAAACCACTTAGGACCAATACATTGGACCAAATTCCTAGGGTCAATACCTTAGATCAAATACCTCAGACCAATACCTTGGACCAAAATACCTCGGACCAAATACCTTGGACCCAAAATACCTTAGAACAAATACCTCGGACCAAATACCTTGGACCAATACCTTGGACCCAAAATAACTTGGACCAAATGCCTCGGCCCAAAACCTTGGTTTTCCATCCCATACGCGCTTTTCCTTCTGTGAAAGTGCGTGCATATGTATATGCTTCTTCTATTCCATGAGCCCTCATGTATACACTACTTGGACAAGGTGAACCAACATATACTTCTTAAACCATTCTCTTTCTTCAATTTCTTGATTCTGATCTGTAGTCCTTTGTTCCTTCATCCTATTCTTTTGTACCATTACTTTGTTCCCTCTGAATAGACTTGTTATAATGTGATTTTCCATATTACTTCTGAAATGATTCCTTTGAACTGCCCTACATTTTGTCACATCTGTAAACACAACTATCATGCATTCTGTCACATCTGATATCTCTCCTGTAGATTCAACTAGTTACCATATACAAGTTAGTTGTTCTACTATAAGTGGGTTTCCATCAAGTAAAACACATGCATCATAATGCCAACAATCTCCCCCTTTGGACTTGATGGCAACCATGTTGGTGTTGATTACTGCAAGCTGTAGAAACTGTTAGAGATAACAAGCAACACCAAAATACTCTCCCCCTTTGACATCAAGGGCAAAGGGCGGACCAAGATATTCTCCCCTTTTGAGATCAAGGGCAAAGGGCTGACCAAAATGAAGACTTCCATATTTGAATAGCTGAATATGAACATTGATCATGCTCCCCCTAGGCACATGCTAAATTCTCTGATTAAAAATCTCCCTTTGTACATGCTGAGATGCACTATACCATCCATGCTCCCCCTCAGCACATGTAGAGTCTGCAAAAATATTTTCTAAAGGAATAACAAGACTCTATAACTCAACTATGTGAGTATGACCTTCCTATCACCAATGACTCATACATACATCAATATCTCAACCAAGTGGGGATATACCAATTGTTTATACATGATTGAAATATAGCAATTATTACATCATCCTTCCCAAGCATAGTGGGGGTACAAATTACATCATATGAACAACAATGACTTATTAAAAGACTATGACATATAGAGACATATTATTGCATCATGGGCCTTTACATGACCTTTACATCAAATGGTATACATCACATTTTTAATGAAACCAAAGATCTAAACAAGACCATGATAGTTATCAACAACTGTCATACACTATATATGATTTGCACCATAAGCATCTGTCAGCAACATCTAGACCAACAACCTATATACATCCATCATCATTTCTCAAGATAGGATAATGTAAATATCATCAACCTGTGACAAAGTATGCGGCAAATAGATATCAACTCATCTTCTTGATATCATCAAGATCAACTTGCTTCGTTTCCCTAGAAGAAAGAGCCTGATCATAACCTTCCATGTCAAAATAGTAACACAAAATCATTCACATCTTATGTATGTAAAAACACCATAGTCATCATCTATGATCATAACATCATCATCAATAGCTGCATGATCTTTCCACAAGAACCCTCAATATATTAACCATGTATCATCACTAGGGAACATCCCACATCTGATAAGCATCAACCATGATAATCAACATATGTGAATATCAAATCTATCATCATAAAGTAATAAGTCATCATCATTATGTGACTGAGTACACCATGTCTCCGAATATCCATGTCTTCAAATGGCTATGCCTGCGATAACACGATTTTCTTGGCCAACCAACAATATTTATCAATATGCAACTTAAGTAATCATCCATGTATCCAACATACTGTATATCCATCAAAGAGATAGCAACTAGCAAACCATGAGCTCATAGTCATTTGTCAAGATTTCTTGATACCATCAACAACAATAATCCTCAACCATGTGAGAACTAAGAACTATAGGAATTGTGCATACTAGCTGAACCATATGAACTTTATGCATCTTTGAAGGCATGATGACAACATCATAAAAGAAATGAGTGGCTCATCATCAAATAATGAATTTGTGTACTCAAAATTTGCACTTCTCCTTGTCTTTATGAAGATCACCATGTAAGCAACATATATGTACTATATGCATCATCAAAAAGTCATCCACAATCATCCATAAATCTGATCTGAATAACAACTATGTAACCCCAAGAAATACAAGTATCATCTGAGACTTCATCATAGGCAACTCATAACCGCAACATAGCATGATGTATCATTTAAACATTTTAGCCACATAAGCATCATCACCATTGATAAGAATCATTAGGTACCAAAGACTTCTAAACATAATGTCAACAATACAATATTAGAAGCATAACATATTCTCCCCTTGAACTTGTGCCACCCGTTCACTGTCAGATCTGCACATTGCATATATCAGTAAGAAATATCAAGGTATCATCATCAATTAGATATACATCAAGTCATCAACAACTTATGAGGATCAAAAGCACTTATAAATGACATCCACAGACTGTAGTCATCAATCGTCAAGATAGAAAAGGTAGTTTTCTGAACCATATCAGATCATTTTTCTGAGTCTGTCCCACTGCTTCTTCATCAAACCAACATATACACGATTGTACATCTTCTAACTTGTGTATATACACGATTTTTCTTCATGATAACTGCGTATGAGAATTAGGACACTGAAATTTCATACTTTCAATTCCTTCTGAGTTTGTTCTGTCTATATACTGAGCTATGCCACATCTTTCTGGCTGTAATTCCTTCTTCTTCCATACCTTGGAGTGTGATGATGTTTGTTCCTTTTGGTATGTTGGCCGAGATTTTCTCCTGCATTCTTTTGCTATATGCCCAAACTTGTTACAAGCATAACATCTTATATGTTTCATATTCCTTCTATAGCAATCAATGGCTTTGTGACCAAACATATTGCAAGAAAAACAATATCCCTTGAAGTACCTGGAAGCTGATGATATTTCTATGTGATGGTTATTAGCTTGAACCATTCTACTTCTGCATCTTGCTGCAACATGTCAAAAATTATGACATATAAAACATTCAACATTATTCATCAGAGGAAATAATCGATTAACACTTCCATAGTTAGGAGTAAATGATTTTCTTTGAATACTTTCTTTCCTTGGTTGTTGATGGGGTTGACCTCTTATCTCCTTGTTGAGTGTTTCATATTTTGCACTAGAGTTCCTTGCTTTAGTTTGTGAGCTAGATTCACCTTTCACCGTTTTATGAAAACCAAGACCAAATTTGATGGCAGGAGACCTTTGAATACTAAGAATATCATCCAAAATCTTAGTACTATCCTGAAATCGTAAAAGTTTATCCTTTTCTTCTAATTTACCTTTAGGATATTTACCTCAACCTGATATTGCTCTTCCTTTTCAAGACATTTCTTCTTCATGATTTCTTCAGCTTTTCTTCCTTCTTCCACTTGTTGCCTTAATTCGAGAACTTCATTTTCTTGTTCTTCAAATGCTTGGAGTAGTTCTTCATTCTGCTTATTTGAATTTTTGAGATCTTCTTTTAGAGAAACGACCATAGCTTCAAGACCTTCAAAATAGTTGGTTCTCTCTATAAGTTCCTTGGTTGTTATTTCTTTTCCATTCACTTCATTTCTCAATGATGTCACTTCATCTTGCAGCCTTTGACTTTGATCTTCCTTTTCCTCATATTGTTTCCTTAATTTGTTTCGTTCCTCTAACTGAGCTTTTAACCTTGTAATCTCTTCTTTGTAGGTACACTCCCTTTTGTCCAATAGATCTTGTTGATCTCTAATTGTGTCTATGAGCTGTTTAAATTCTACCTCTATTTGATTTCTTTCTCTTTCACCCATAAAAGAAAATTTAGTTGTTTCGCTGTCACTTTCATTATCTTCAAATGAACAGAGAAATGTTTCACTAGAGGACAAAAAATTCATACCTGATAGTTCTTTTGTTTATTCATCTTCATTCTGAGGTGATTCTGAATCTGAAGAGTTGCTTCTACATAAAGGCCAACCGTCTCTCCCACTGTCATAGTTCCTTTGAGATGTCTTCTTCTTTTGAGGTGATTTATTCTTTAGCTTCTTTCCCATTATTTCTACGAATCTCCTTCAAGTGATCAAGTTTCTGCCAAAGGACTTGATCTGATACCAATTGTTGGAAATAATACTAAGAAGGGGGGTGAATCAGTATTTACAAATCAATAACTTTTTCATTTCCATAATCAGATTTGTACACGCTACTTCAGTGAAGGGAACTTAAGTGTGCACACAACTGTTCTTAAGGAAACCAATGTATATCCAGTGAACTTATGGTTCAGTTAATTCACCATATGTTGATATTTAATCAGTGCATCGGTAATTTATTAAACATTAAACAGTAACCATGTGCAATAATAACATAATAAATCCTCACACATAAGCAACACACATGAACACCAAGACTTAAGGTGGAAACCCAATGTGGGTGAAAACCACATGTTGCTGTTGTCTCTGTCTTCTTTTAATAATAAGAAAATATGTTTACAATCTTGTACTGGTGCAGAATCATACTAGTACCCAGGCACCCACCTGTATAAGGCTACAACCTTCTCTCATTCTCCAGCTTCTATTGGAAGTGAGCTACAACCCCTTAATTCTTGTACTAGCCGATATGTTTACTAGTACATAGGCTTTGACCTACAGAAGGCTACAACCTTCACTTGTTCTCCAACTATTACTGGAAGGGAGCTCCAACCCCCTGATCAAATCACCAACCACTACTGGCAGGAAGCTTCGACTTCCTATCTGAAGGCTCCAAACCTCAATATCCTCCAGGGACCACGTTTCATAAAATTTCACACTGGATAGTCCTAGTACATAATACTACAATATGAAGGCCACGTTTCATCAATTCACACTGGAACCATTAGTAACATTGAAGCTCAAAATCAATCACCACTGTAATACAACCATCAAATACATCTGCATCAACCAATCACTGAAACCTAATCATCGATCTTTGATATAACTGAAACAATCAATCATTGAAACCTTTGAACCTATGACACTACTAAATCAAATAATCACTGAACCTCTGACACAATTGAATCAATCATTCATTCAAACTTAATTAAATTCAACCAATCAACTGGAATAAACAGATCACTGTAACCAGTACATAGATTTGAACCCAAAACACTGCATCAACAACCAGAGCTAACTGTAACCTCAAGAGGCATGTGTCAGAATGTGTACGCTCTTTCAAAAAAGCAAACCTGCGTGTATACTCTACTTCTATTTGCCCAACCTGCGTACAGTTCTAAAGATACTGAATCATAAAACCTCTGAACCACAAACTGTACCAATCAGTGACATTATGAAGATCTACTGTCATATTACAGAGTTCTAAACATATAGCAATAAGGATCACCCTTCTTTCTCAATCAAACAACCAATCACTCATACTCAATTTCCTTATTCATTTAGTTTTACTTTCAGATCTAAGAAGACATCATTGAAAAACAGTAGTAAAACAACACCACTGATCTGATAGATCAGTCATCCCTGAACATCAAGCTTTTCTTATGCTACTTGGAAGATCCGAACCAGCATGTATACGCAACTTCATCAAAGCGAACCAGCGTAAAGATCTTCAAATACTTACTTATAACTTCGCTGCATTTCCAAACTTCAAACAAACCCAGATCATCACTTATAAAGGATAAAAACGTGCATTAGCAATTAGATCTAGCCTATTCATTATCCGATCTCATAATGATAAGTCATTATGTGTTGAAAATGGAAACAAAAAATGCTAAAAATAGAAATTCTAAAAATAGCATTGCTATAAATAGCATTTCAAGATATACTCCAACTCTGTTGGAAATAGCAAAAAATAGAAATGCTAAAAATAGCATTGCTATAAATATAATTTTGGGATAGGTTCCAATTTTAATTAGCCCCTGAATTAAAATTGAGAATTAAAAGTCAAATTTGGTCTCGGCAGCTGTTTGAAAAATAATTAATTAATTCATCTTGAGTTAATTAGTTGGAGAAAATCAAACATGAAGTCTATGTGAAGACATGCAACATTTATCCCTTTGATTGAGGAAGTTATCCCTTAATTAAGGAGATAAGGATGAGTTGTAATTAGTTAGCTCAGTTAACTAAGTTAAGTCCAGTTAAATTAGTTCCAAATAGTTCGAGGAACTAATTGTGAGTTCAGTCAGTTAATGCATGCATGCATGCAACTAGTGTTCTCCAGATAAATGAATATTCACTCATAAATAACTCATGCGTGTCAATTCAGAGAAATACCCAGTTGAGATTAAAGACATGGACATTGTACTATCAGTTGGAGGAATTTTCCTATAAAGGAAACTCATCCATGCAGAAGGAATTAACTCCTTCAGGATTGCGTAGTTAGTTCAAAGGTCAGTGTTGTGTGTGAGGTGAGAATCACACAAGTTGCAGCTGGAGGACCCATGAGAAACTGCGCAAGGAAATAGGAGGCTTGGAGGACTGAAGGAAGGCATATATGTTGTCTATTCTATCTATGAGCAGCAGTGAGGGATTGTACTGAGAGCTAGATAGCTTGTGAGCTAAAGCTTTGTGTAATCCTGAGATATTTCCACTTGTATGATAATAAAGATAGCGGGGTTTTTAGCTGAGGTTTTCCTCAGAGTATTCTTCAGCGTTTCATGTGTGATTGAATCCTCTTATCTGTTATATGTGTTCTATTTGATCTTGCTCAAAATCAATTAACATTCTACAAGTTTGATTGTAGAAGTAGATTAAGTATTTTGCTTTAGTACATTGTATAATCAGTTTAATTTGTTAGCGCTTGAAATTTCACCTCAGGCTGAAAAAGGTAAACTTCAAGGCAACATCAAACCACTTAGCCTCGTAGCTAGCCCTACGGGGCAGGAGAGGGCTCTCTCTGGTCTATATCGGTAAATATTTTCAATGTGTGAGATGACCAATAGGGTAACACTGATTTTAGGCTAGTAAACTAATCAAAGGGTTGATTTGGGGTTTTTAGGGTTTTTGGTGGCAAATTGAGGAGATGGCAATTTTGGGTGCAAGTATTGGACACAGTTTCTGCAGGGGGTTCTTTGGGGCGAGATAGGAGATAGTATTGATGCCTTAGATTGAGGTGAATGGATGAGAAAGACAGGTGAGGAGCTAAGGAGAGCAAACAATGACTTTGAATTCTCCTTAAACAGTAGAAAACATTGAAATTAAGCAAACTTAAAAGCAGAGCATGACAGTCATGAGTTCTACTTTAACACTTTATTTGCCTAATGTGCAGAAGGAAAGAAAGGAAATGATTCACATAACACACTTAAAAGTACATAGAGAAACACACCATCAATACATGTAACCACAAGAATCCCAAAAAGGACTGCAAAACCCTGGTCTTCCTTAGCCAAAAAGTGCAGAGATACAGTGAATAATACAATGATAGTTTCTCCCTCAAGAGTCCAACCATGAAAATGAGCAAGAAAGTACATAATATAGATCATCTAACCTCTTTCCTTGCCTCCATGGGTCGAGCTCACTATCCTAGGATCTGTTTCAACCACTTCTAAACTAAGCACTACAAACTAGGCAGTCAAAACGACTTGCCTCTATAAGCTAGGAAACCAATTCATTCATTTAATTTTCACCTTTTTCATCAATGAATCTTCTAGAAGAGGTACATAAGTGTAAAAGTGTCATAAAATTACATTAATTACATCAAAGAGGATAATAATCCACCCCAAAAAGTCAAACAGGGTCAAACTACGTTTTTCTGAGATGTACACTGAAATTTGGAGAAATTTGCCTGACGGGTCGCGCGCCTTTGGGACCACTTTTGGGGCACTTCCAAGTGTCAAAATTGAGCAAGAGTAGGATTTTTGGAAAGGTATGTGAGTCTAATTTCCAACCCAACTGGAATTTCTGAATTTGATGGTCATTTGCCCCTCCAAAATTGCAATCTCCCAAGACTGCTTTCTGTGTCTCAAAAATGTGGCAGAAAGTCATTGTTTGCTTGTTTTTTGACTTTCCGGAGGCCCAAAACTTCATAAAATCTCTTGTCCATGGATGAGAATATGTAACTTCTCATGAAAAATCTGGAAATGCTGAGTTTTTGCAAAATGGAGTTTCCAGGATGAAGGGTCGCGTGGGGGGTGAGACCTGTTAATGGAGAAAACCTGTAATTGCCTGAAAAAACCAAAATTTACCCAAAATGCTCAAAATTTCTTGGGATTTGTGCTGTGGCTAGGCTATTTAGTTCCTTGGTCCTTCAGTGAATCCTCGGCCAAGATATGGAGGGGATCAGGCCTCTTTCTCCTTTTTTGTGCCTTGGCCAACCGCCTTGAATCTAGCGATTGTAATTTTGACATTTCTCTACAAACATGACACCTGTGCAAAAAGTGAAGGAGGTTTTTCTGCTTTGGCATGTTATGGAAAAAAACCTCTCTTAGTTTTCTAAAATTCATCTTTGATTGCTCTGAAACAACATTTGAGTGCGACTTGTCCCGATGTGTGAAACAAGGAATTTTGTCGAAATGGAGCGAAATGAAGGGGATAGGGGGCTTCTAAATTCTTGGGGAAATTTTTAGGAGTAGGGAGGGATGTTAGGAAGTAGGGGAAAGTGGAATCTCAGAGATTGAGTGAGGGGAAGGGGTCCAAAAGGGCAAAACACAGGCCAAACCTAGAAAATTGCCAAATTGTAGCTAGAAATTAGGGTTTGTGCAAAAATGAGGAATTTGGCAGATCTAAGGGATGGGAAGTGTTTGATAAGGTAATTTAAGGATAGGGGAAGGTGTATGAACATCAAGATACAAATTTTGCCGATGATTTGACCATCCAAGAGAAATTAGCTTTCAAAACCCTAGGAGAGAGAAATGACCTTGCCTAGGCGCAACTGAAGCATGAACACGGTGTAAAATGACTCATTAGACACTGACAAGATAATGAAAACCATATGAATGATGATAGAATCAGCTGAATAGTGACATGGACCGACATTTGCGCAACTTTAGAAGGAGTGAAAGCAAACCCTAGACCTAATGCCTAGTGACCAAATTTTGCTTGAAGACTCACTGAAATGACAAAATTTGACCTTGACACTTCAAAATCACTTTGTAAGAGCACGTTTTATCACTGGAGGAAGGTTGGAAAGACTGACACTAACATAATCTACGGTTATAATTTCTACATTATGATCCTGATCCATCATTAGATCTCATCCATCATCAAACACTCAGGTGCATACTTAGTTCAGATCAATCAAATCATCAGAAACCCATAACATGCATATTTTCTTTTGATATAACACTTCATAAGATATTCATTACTTGTGCACTTAGCCATTTGATATTCTCCTCCTTATATACTTAGATCTTTTGTCAATACCTTGGACCAAAACCACTTAGGATCAAATACCTAGGGTCAATACCTTGGACCAAATACCTCAGACCAAATACCTTGGACCAATACCTTGGACCAAAATACCTTGGACCAAATACCTTGGATGAATACCTTGGACCCAAAATACCTTGGACCAAATACCTTGGACCAATACCTTGGACCCAAAATACCTTGGACCAAATACCTCAGACCAAAACCTTAGTTTTCCATCCCATATGCGCTTTTCCTTCTATGAAAGTGTGTGCATACGTATATACTTCTTCTGTTCGATGAGCCCGCATGTATACACAACTTGGACAAGGTGAACAAGTGTATACTTCTTAAACCATTCTCTTTCTTCAATTTCTTGATTATGATATGTAGTCCTTTGTTCCTTCATCCTATTATTTTGTACCATTACTTTGTTCCCTCTGAATAGACTTGTTATAATGTGATTTGCCATATTACTTCTGAAATGATTCCTTTGAACTACCCTGCATTTTGTCACATTTGTAAACACAACTGTCATGCATTCTGTCACATCTGATATCTCTCCTGTAGATTCATCTAGTTACGTAGATTCATCTAGTTACCATATACAAGTTAGTTGTTATACTAAAAGTGGGTTGCCATCAAGTACAACACATGCATCATAATGGCAAAATTCCATGGATTCACTAAGATTTTGATTAATTAGATGAATTTTGTAGAGTGGGATTTGGATTGCGCTACAATTTCAATCCATCCTGATATCAATTACGCTAAGAGAACCCATAAAAAGTTCGCTTGAGTCCTATGTTTGCAATGGAATGTTTGGGGGTTTTGAGAATGAGGACTTTTATATAAATGGAGGGACACCTTCAATTATAGATCCCAAAAAAAACAAACTTGAGTGCTTTACCCAATACCAGGACTTGAAATCTCAAGGCCCTTTTGAGTTTTTGGCCTCGACACCCCCTGATTGCCTATTTGGGAAATTTTGTCATAAGAAGTATTTGCAGGTTATGCATCCCAAGATGGAGGAATCCTTCTTTGGGAATCTGGACCAAAGGGACCATGTTGTCAATGGAATGCATCTGAAAACAACCTTCTATCAAGCCTTCTTGAAGCTTGCCAAGGCAATCTGGCTTGTGCACAAATTGGCATTTTCCTTTGACCCTGTTGTCAGTATATTTCAGGTTAAGAGGGGGATTGATTTTTCTGTGGCGTATATGGAGAGTGTTGTACATGAAGTGTTTTCTGGTGATGATGCTTTGGATGGGAGGCCTAAGGTGGGTTTTACTGTTATGCCAAGTTTCCGTGTCAGCAAGGTCATGATCTAGTGCGAACTTTATCTCACATGCATGAAAGGCAGAGATTAGTTTGAAGGACTCTGTGTGAATAACATGAATTAACCTTGTTATCTATGTGCAGGAGGCATCTAAGGAAGTACATGGATTCACTAATATTTTGATTAATCAGATGAAGTCTGCAAAATGATATTTGGATTATGCTACAAATGCAATCCATCATGATATCAGTAACAGTAAGAGAAGCCATAAAAAGTTCACTTCTAAGTCCTATGTTTGCGATGGAAATGTTTGGGGGTTTTGAGAATGTGGGTTTTTATATAAATGGAGGGTTGTATTCAATCATAGATCCCGAAAAACATAGGCTTGAGTGCTTTACCTAGTACTAGGACTTGAAATATCAGGGCCCCTTTGAGTTTTTGGCCTCGACACCCCCTCATTATCTGTTTGGGAAATTATATCATAAGAAGTATTTACAGGTTGTGCATCCCAAGATGGAGGAATATTTCTTTGGGAATCTGAACCAAAGGGACCATGTTGTCAATGGCATGCATCCGAAAATGACCTTCTTGAAGCTTTCCAAGGAAATCTGCCTTCTGCATATATTGGAATTTTCCTTTGACCCTATTGTTAGTATATTTCAGGTTAAGAGGGGGATTGATTTTTCCGTGGTGTATATAGAGAGTGTTGTACATGGAGTGTTGTTTGGTGATGATGCTTTAGATGGAAGGCCTAAGGTGGGCTTTATTGTTATGCCAAGTTTATGTGTCAGTAAGGCCATGATCTAGTGACAAGTTTATCTTGTTGATCTAAATTGGATCATTATATTGTTTGTCATCCATCTCGATGCAATTGGAGTGGAAAAAGTGGAGGAATCAGCTCATGGGACCATTTTTACCAACGAGATCCAGTTTGGTGAAACAGGGTATGAAACCTTCTCGGAGCATTTTGAGGCATCAAACGATGTTTTTTGGGGGTAAAACTTTGCTGCTTATGTAACACCTTTTCATGCTATTCTACACAAAGATCTTTCCAATGGTGCAAGAAGCACGATAATCGGAGTCCATATGAAAAAGTTATGTCACTCAGAAGTTGACCTTCCTATTTTCACACCTATAGTTCGGGAGGATGCCACATCAGCCCCCATTATTCATGGAAAATGGCCTAGCCATGTGTTTGTGAAGTAAAGGCTCTAGAAGAGTTTATTTTGTAACTCTAGTTAAGAGTTGTTGTAGTCAAACTTAACAACTAGTAGGCTATCATGCTATGTTATAACTGCACCACTAGATGAAGAGGAATTCCATTCTTTCAAGAGAATTTTGTTCCATAGCTTAATAAAGATAGAAAGGGGAGATAGGAGGTAGAGCACAAAAAGAGGATATGTGCACTGTAGCATCCCACAGGCCACAAATATTAATTCTTTGTACTTGCATCCATATTCCCAAACAAAGAAAGAGAGCGAAGCGGCCTCACTTTCCAACTGGGTTTTCTCCTGAAAGGGTTTCCCAGAGAGCATATCTTGTGTCTTATGTGTGTGTGATCTTATTTTGTCATTCTCCACTTTTCTGCATAATTTACAATTGCATACATACAGTAAATACAGTTAAATCCACACATATTGAATTTTAATAAACTGTAATAGTGTAGAATTTTCATAGTTTTAATATAATATTATTAGATTTGTTACGATGAAATGTCCAGTGGAATATCCATGATAGTTTATAGATCATTTGGTATTAGAGTGGGTTTCTTTGGTTATTTTGTGGAGATTGCAGGGATCTAGATCGATGGGGCTAAAAATAGTAAAACCCTAATCATGGGCGATGAATCTGTAAATGAACCTCATGATCCTGCAGAGGTGAGGTTTTCGCGGCTCAAACAACAAGTTGTGGGTATAAAATGCAATGTTAACATCCTCATGGCGGCCCTAAGAAATAAGTTGGGGATATTTGGAGAATATGGGGGTTCGAATGCATAGGAAAAATCAGAAGGGGGATCGGGAGATCGGGAAGACACAGAGAACCAACCGAAGCAAGAACCCATAAAAGATCAACCTATTTCAAGTCTTGTGAATCAATCCCTGTTCAAAATGGAAGCATAAGTCAATATAAAGTTGTACCATGGTGAGATCGACACTCTGAAGCTGAACCATTGGTTGCAACAACTGGAAGTTTATTTCAACATCCATCAGATTGAGGAAGGTAAAAATATCTCATTCACGTGGCCAAAATTAGAGGGCCATGCACTGAATTAGTGGGATAACCACACAAAAACCCCGAAGTTGGAGGGAGAACCTCTAGTGATTAAGTGAGAGGATTTAAAAACCCTCATTAGGTCATAGCTTTATTCCATTGGGTACGTGGAGGACAAGTGGATTCGGTTGCATTACTTTAGGAAAAGGGTGGGCCAAAGCGTGTAGGAGTACACCACAGAATTCAAAAATATGGCTATAATTTTGGGTATCTTTCCAAATAACCCTGATGTACTTTTCAAGTATTTGGACGGATCTGTACCGTTACCTGCATGAGTACGTGTTGATGTTTAAGTCCAAATCAGTGGATGAGGCTTGTGTATAGGCATTGTACCTAAAGAACATAGGCCTAAAAAGAGCACAATCAAGTGGATCAAAGTAGAAGGAGCAACAAAAAGTTTTTAAGGAGGGGAAGAAGAAGAAAAATGGGGGAAAAGATAAAAAGACGATAGGCACAACACATGAGTGCAAAGATCCTAGCAACCACTACAATATTGATGGCCATATAGAGGAGAAGTGTTGGAAGTTGCATCCAAAGAAAAAGCTGAAGAACAAGAAGAAAGATAATAAGAAGAAGAATCTCATGGCCACTGATTCGAGCAACCAAGTCGAAAGAATCTCAGATGTGGATGAGAAGATCGTTTGTACATCAATGTAGAAGGAGGTGAATTTGAGTAGCCTTCAGCAATAGGAAGAGAAAAAAATGACCAAACTCTTCCATATAAAGATACAGGTTAAGAAGATGAAGATTGATGCTTTTTTTGACTTAGGATCATAGACGAATCTCATTGCAACAAATTTGGTCAAGAAGTTGGGGCTGGAAGTTCATGATTGTCCAAATCCATACCCACTAGGATGGGAAATAAGGATGCAGTTTTTAAGGTAACAAAACAATGCAAAATTAGATTTGTTATTAGTGCTGATTTTATTGATGAAGTAGATCTAGATGTTGTTCCCCTTGATGTATGTGGAGTCATGTTTGGGAGTCCATAAATGTATATCCATGATGCAATATTCATGAGGAGAGCTAACCAGTACCAGCTCATTAAGGATATAAAATCATTCATCATCAACACACACAATGGAAAGTCGAAAGTTTCACTGGTAAGTGCCAACCAAGCGAAGAAATTGATCAATTGTAGGGAGAAGTATGTTTTATTGTTTTTAAGAGAAAGTCAGTTTGAAGAGGAGTCAATAAGAGGCAAGGTATCCTTGGAGGGGTGCCCTAAGAAACATAAACAACAATTGGAGGAGTTGTTACATGCATACAAGGATGTGTTCCAAGAGCCTAAAGGGTTACCCCCAAGAGAGAAGTGGAGCACGAGATCCAACTATTGCCAAACTCCCCATCGCCAAATATTGGGTTGTATAGGAAGTCTACTATATAAGCAAGTGAGGTGAAGAAATAGTTGCAAAAGATGCTAGAAGAGGATGTCATTTGACCAAGTACATAACCATGTGGGTCACCCATCATAATTGTGCCAAAGAAGGATGGGACTTGGCAGATGTGTATAGGTTATAGGGTGTTAAATAAAATCACGCTCAAGAAAAAATACCCCCTACCCAGGATAGATGATCTGCTAGATTAGTTGCAGCAAACAAAGTACTTCACCAAGTTGGACTTGAAGTCTAGATTTCAACAAGTTTGAGTCAAAGAAGATGATACATGGAAGACCGCCTTCAAAACCAGGCAAGTTTTGTATGAGTGGTTAGTTATGCCATTTGGCCTACATAATGCACCAACTACATTTATGAGATTAGTGAATGATATACTACACCCTTTTATAGATTCATTTGTTATTGTCTATCTGGATGATATATTAGTATATAATGCTGCCTAGGAGGAGAATATTTCACATTTGATCCACGTGTTGGAAACATTGAAGAAGCACCAGTTGCTAGCAAATCTCAAGAAGTGTGAGTTTGTGCAACAACCTTTGGTGTATATAGGGTATGTGATCAGTGGAGGAGAGTTGAAGATATATAATTCCAAGATGGAGACCATCATGAAATGGACAGTGCCTACTATTGTTTCTAAAGTCAGGAGTTTCATTGGGGCAACACAGTACTTGACAAGATTCATAGCCTCATTATCAATAGTAGCAGCACTGCTCCATGCCATAACAACAAGTGGCAAGAGTTTCCAGTGGGGAAAAGATCAACATAAGGCTTTCGAGGAGCTAAAGAAGAAGATCAACCAAGCACCAGTTCTGGCATTACCAAACTTGCAACAACCCTTTGAAGTGGAGATAGATGTGAGTGTGTATGCTATGGGAGTTGTCTTAATGCAAGGACAAAGGCCCACTTGCCACCATTATGAGCTATTTCATGGGGCAGTTTTTAACTACCCTACCTATGATAAGGAGCTTTATGCCATGGTGCAAGTTGTGAAGAAGTGGAAGCACTATCTAATGGGAAAGGAGGCAATCATCCACACTGATCACCAGTCGTTAGAGTAGTTGCAGGCCTAGAGTAAGCTACAACAGACCAAACATTACAAGTGGATGTGGTTTTTACAATAATTTCATTTGGCGATCAAGTATAAGAAGGGAAACATAAAAAAACTAGATGATATGATTTCAAGGCCACCCACATCAAATATTACAAATTTGGGGACTCTTATGTGCATGGAGCCATTCACCCATGATGCATATAGAGAGGCATATTCATAAGATGAGGACTTCAAGGAAGTGTATCAACAGTTGCAGAGTCAGATCCATGTGCACGATGGCGACAACATCATTGACTACCATCTCCAATATGGGTTACTCTATAGGCTAGATAAGCTATGTGTTCCTAAAGGTGAGTGTTTATAGCTGATTAGAGAGGCTCACACCTCTAAGATTGCATGGAACTTTGGTGTAGGGAAGACCATGGCTAACTTGAAGAGGTATGTGTATTGGCCTAAGATGCAATAGTAGGTAGCTAGGTTCATAAAATCATGCATGCTTTTTTGTACCAATAAGTCTAGCAATAGGAAACAGGGTCTATATCATCCCTTACATGTACCTACTTGTCCTTGGAAAAGAATTTCCATGGACTCTGTGGGAGGTTTACCAACAACCAAGAAGGGACATGACTACCTATTTGTGGTGGTTGACAGGTTCAACAAGATGTGTGTTCAAATGCCCTATAAAAAAACCATCAACGAATAAGAAGCAACAAACTTTTTCTTTATACAGGTCTGGGTGCACTTTGGATACTAAGGAGCATCATTTCAGGCAGTGACACAAGATTTCTCAGTGTATTCTGGACTACATTGTGGGAGAAGATGGACACAAAGTTGAAGATATCTACAACATTCCATCCACAGATAGATGGGAAGACAGAAGTAGTCAACATGACTTTGGTGTAGCTTATAAGGGGATACATCCAGATGCATCTGAAGACCTTGGATGAAAATTTGGTATATATACAACATTCTTATAATAAATCAGTCCACACTTCTACACAAAAGTCCCCATTTGAGACTTGTTTTGGATATTTTCCACCTTCAACTTTGGATATTGCATTTGGGCAACAAGGAGGAGTGATGGAAGATATTACAGGAGATGCTTTGAGGGCTGAAAAATTTATAGAGAAGATCAAGTAGATCCATTTGCAGGTACATGAAACATTGCAAAAGTCACAGGAGAAGTATAAGGCCATTCATGATCAAAACAGAATAGAGAAATCATTCAAGGTGGGAGACAAAGTATGGCTACAATTGAAGAAGGAGAGGCTGCAAGGGCCTAGTAATAAAATAAAGGCTCTAAGGTATGGTCCCTTTGAGATACTGGAAAAGGTGGGTGATAATTCCTACGACTCATTTTACCACCATATATGCACATTTACTCAGTTGTGAATGTAGATAATTTGAAACTCTATGAGCCTTCCATTCTAGATCAGGAAGAGGAACATGTACTACCTTCTATGGAGGATTTGGCACTAGACTCTTAGGCAAAGTTGACAGAAGATACAATTTTTTAGAAGAGGTCCAGAACTACTAGACAGGGGTAGCATGACCTTTGGAAAATTGGGTTGAATGGTCAACTTCTAGGAAAAGCTAAATGGTATACCAAAGAGAAGGTGGAGGAAAAATTTCCTCACCTCATTCGATACAAGACTTCGGGGACTAAAAGCCTCCCAAAATGGGGAGGTGTGATCCAAATTAGATCATTATATTGTTTGTCATCAATTTAGATGCATTTGGAGTTGAAAAAGAGGAGGAACCAACTCATGAGACCGTTTTTACTGGTCGGGCCCAGTTTGGCGAAACGGGGTTTGAAACCTTCTAGGTGCATTTTGAGGCATCAAATGATGTTTCTAACGGTGCAAGAAGCGCGTCAATCAGAGTACGTATGAAAAAGTTATGCCACTCAGAAGTGGACCTTCCTATTGTCACACCTATAGTTCGAGAGGATGCCATGTCAGCCCCCATTATTCATGGAAAAGGTGCTAGCCATGTGTTTGTGATGTAAAAGACTCTAGAAGAGTCTATTTTGTAACTCCAGTTAAGAGTTTATGTAGTCAAACTTAACCACTAAAAGGCTATCAGGCCGTGTTATAAACGGGCCACTAGGACGAAGATGCATTCCATTCTTTCGAGAGAATTCCGTTCCATAGTTGAGCGAAGATAACCAAGAGAGATAGGAGGTAGAGCACACAGAATGGATCTATGCATTGTAGCAGCCCACGGGCCACATGCATTACTTCTTTGTTCATACTACTATATTTTCAGACAAAGAAAGAGAGTGAACCGACCTCACCTTCTAGATGGGTTTTCTCCCAAAAGGGTTTCCAAGAGAGCATATCTTGTGTCTTATGTGTGTGTGAGCTTATTTTTTTGTTCTCTACTTTTATGCATAATTTACTTTCACATGCATGCACTAATTATAGTTAAATCCACAGATCTTAAGTTTTAATAAACTGTAATAATGTAGAATTTTCAGAGTTTTAATATAATATTATTAGATCTGTTGTGATGAACTGTCCAGTGGAATATCCACAAAAGTTTACAGTTCACTCATAGACATGAAAGGTAGGGATTAGTTTGAAGGACTCTGTGTGAATCACATGAATTAGCCTTGTTATCTAAGCCCATTTGTTTGAATTTATGTCAAAACAGAGACTAATTTACACACGGATCAAAATGCATAGAGAAGTCATTTAGGTATTCTTTGTACTTTTTGATAATTTCTCATAAACTGCCCATGTAGAAAGCCTTAATATTTCATAACATTATCTATAAGTAAATCCAACCTCATAATGAATGCTAATGTATTTTAGGCAATATGTTACCTGTGGTTTTCTTCATGATCTGGTTTTTGGCATGTATAATGTTAATGTGAGGGCTATGAGCGAAGCATAGATTTAAATTTGACAGTCGGGCCCAATCATCAATGTGCAAAGGTTCTTTGAATATGTAGGATAGTTATGGATAATGTTTAACTTCGAAATTTGCCAAGACAATTGTTACAAAATGTAAAGTTGTGTAGAATGTGTTCAAATTGTGTCAGTGACTTGGGTTGCAAAAATGAGCATTGATCTTGTTGGGACATGACAAATAATTTGCGATGGCTATTAACATCAACCATTTGTATCTATGTTAGGAGGTGGCCCTTGGTTTAAATGTATCATTTAAAATAATTATATTATGTGCAGAAGGAAATAATTCATGACTCTCAAGATGGTGCTAGAGTAAGTGAGCTTTTTGTCTGTAAAGTTGAGGGCTTTCCAACATTGTTTGAGATGGATACTTATGCAGAAGAAACTGATTTTTTTTTCAAAATTATTTTTCTGGGATTTTGAGATAACAAAGATCAAGGCTTAAACATAAATATATGCTTATTAGGCACTCATTTTCTCACCATGGCTTCAGTGGTTGTCAACTAATTTGAATTGTATAATTTTTACAAAAAATCTTAGCTACACACTAACTCATAGTTTGTACACCTTTGTTTAGCCTAAAAAGTGAGGGCTTCACCAAGGTTTCATCATCCAAATGCATGCATCACGATCAATTCTCTACTTCAATCAATGTTTTCAGGAATGATTCACTTATGTGCGTACTCAGTACTTATATTTATTATTTTTTTTTGTTTTGATTTAGCTAAGTGAAATTTGAAAATACAAGTGCAAGGGATGTCTTGGGTTCTTTTTGTGTTTTTTTATACAAATTATACAATATATTTCTTACTGATGGTTGAACGTATTTGAAGTGAAAAGTGAGTTGATTGAGTATTAAGTGCACATAATTTCTATCTTACTCTAATACTGCACTCAAATTTCCACAATTTATTGATTATCCTAATGCCATTAGTAAAATTGCAAGGTTCATTTATGACTGCTATTTTTTTAAAACTAGTTCATAATATTTAACAATTTGGTTCAAGATCATATACTTTTATTGTTTTGTCAAGGGGGTAAGATTTACAATGTGCATATGGATGAAATAAAATTCCACAAATTGTTTAACAACATAATGGAATGGAACAAGATGATACCATTATCATGCAAGAGAATTTTGATTGAAGATTCATAAATATATTTGGATCCTCTGTAGTTTTGGTACATCTTTGATATTTCATTTTAAACAATATGTTTGTACATTTGTTTGATACTATAGTGTGAACATAATAATTATGGACACATCTGAGTAATGAAATAATGTTTATGACTGCATATTAACAGTGGGACGTGGGGCAAAGTTTACCTCTCTGCATCTTTGAGTTGTTTTGCCTTCGAGATGAAGAATGAAAACAACTAAAAAAAATGTTTTCCCTGATGTGATGGCTATTGACATCGACCCTTTTTATCTATGTTAGTAGGCGGCCCTTGGTTTAAATGAATCATTTAAAATAATTATATTTTCTGCAGAAGGAAGTAATTCATGACTCTCAAGATGGTGCTACAGTAAGTGATCCCTCTACCTGTAAAGATGAGGGCCTTCCAACATTGTTTGAGATGGATACTTATGTAAAGGAAGTTGATTTTTTTTCAAAAATATTTTTCTGGGATTTTGAGCTAACAAAGCTTAGGGCTTAAACATAACTCTATGCTTATTATGCTCTCACTTTCTCGCCATGGATTTGGAAGTTGACAATTTATAGAACTGTATAATTTTTTATGAAAATTCTCAGTTGCACAATAATTCATAGTTTGCAGACCTTTGTTTCACTTAAAAAGTGAAGGTTTCACCAAGGTTGCATGATCAAGTCTCTACTTCAATCAATGTTCTTAGAAATGGTTCACTTATGTGCGTACTTAGTACTGATATATATATATATATATATATATATATATATAGATATATATATATATATATATATATATATATATATAAGTACTAAGTACGCACCCCTCGACCGATAGTATAAGGGGTTCCCCTCAGACCGATAGTCAATACTATTGGCTCCCCTACCTATGAACTCGCTAAATATGTTGCTAAAATCCTTAAGCCCCTTGTCGGAAATACTGATTCCTTCATCAAAGACTCCCAAGACTTTGTGAATCTAATTAAAAATGAAAGGATGGAGCGTGATGACATTCTTGTTAGCTTTGACGTGGTATCCTTATTCACAAAGATTCCTCTTGATGAAGCCATTCAGGTTATAAAATGCGTTACTGATCCTGAGACTGCAAAGATGGCTGAAATCTGCTTAAGGTCTACAGTGTTCACCTTCCAAGGAATATTTTATGAGCAGACATCAGGTGTGGCAATGGGATCACCCCTATCTCCGATCGTAGCCAACCTATACATGGAGCACTTTGAAAAGAAGGCCCTGGAATCTTATCCTTTAAAGCCGGCATGGTGGAAGCGTTTTGTCGATGACACCAACATAAAATGGACGCATGGTAGAGCTAAACTTGATAAGTTTTTCATTCACTTAAATTCCATCTCCCCAGAAATAAAATTTACAATGGAACTTGAAGAAAACATGAGCATTCCATTTCTCGACATTCTAATCATCAGAAAAGAAGATGGTTCTCTAGGCCACAAGGTTTTCAGAAAGTCAACCCACACAGAAAGCTACCTCCATGAGGATTCCCACCATCACCCGACCCAAAAGTTTGGTGTTCTAAGCACCCTTGCCATCAGGGCCCTTCGAATTTCCGACTCAGAACACCTGAATGAAGAAAAGAAACATTTGGTTTCAGCTTTTAAGAGGATAGGCTACAAAGAGCATGAGATTAAAAAAAGCCTTTGAGAGAGCTGAAAGAAAGTTGTCATCCCATGAGCATAAGACGCAAGACCAATCTCAGGGTAAGATTTTTCTACCTTATATCCATGGTGTTATTGACAAGATCGCTAAAATCCTAAGAAAGAAAAACATCATCACTCATTTCTCAGCCCCCGGTACCATCAGACAAAGATTGAAGTCCGTTAAAGATGATATTGACAATCTTCAGCTTAAAGGAGTCTATAAAATAGACTGTTCTTGTGGAAAAAGCTACATAGGTGAAACTGGTCGCTCCCTCCAAACAAGGCTCAAAGAACATGGCGCTGATATCAGAAATGGAAGATCTCGTACCTCAGCATTGGCGGAACACTCTTTGAAGGCTAAACACCATATTTTCCTAGAAAGCACATCCATTATCGCAAAAGAGGAACATTATCAAAAACGAAAGATCAGAGAAGCTCTTGAGATGATTAAGCATCCTCAGAATCTGAACAGAGACAATGGCATGGAAATCAGCGGAAGCTGGCTCCCCTTGATAAAAGAAATTGGAAGTCGCCATCCCATCCCCAGGTAATGTATCCCTATGGTATGTTGTCCCCTCTCCTTTCCTTTTCTTATTCTATTTTTACATCATTAGACTTTAATAATAATTTAATTAATATTTTATATTAGTTAACTATAAATATTAACTATTTATAATTACTAATATAATTTAAATATATTAAATAAAAATTTATTTTATTTTATTTAATAATTATTATATTATTTATTTAATTTTCATTTTATATTAAGTATTAATTAATTATTAGATAACAATTGATTAGTCTTATATTATTATTATATTAATTCTATTAGCTATTATTTTAATTAAAATTTGAATTTTTAATTAGCTATAAATATTAATTATTAATTTGTATTAATATATTAATTAATTATTATGATTAAAAATATTATTTAGTTAATTATTATTTTACTAGTCATCTATAGATACTAATCTCCTATAATTTAATTTATTTAATAATTATAATTAATACATTAATTAATATATTAATTAATTAATTAATTATTATAATATTTTTAATCATCATTATATAAGAATAATGAATTAATAACAATTATTATGTTAATATTATCTAATTGATTTTTGAATTATTATATTAGTTAACTATAATTATTAATTATTATTATTATCAATTATTAATTAATAATTATTAATTTGATTATTATATTAATTAGTTAATATGACTTAAACCTATTAATTGGTTAATTATTATATTTGTTACCTATTATCCTAGTCATTTAAATTTACTAATATCTTTTGTATTATTTACTTTATATAATAATTATATTAATATATTAATTAGTATATTATTAAATAATTATTATTATATTTAATTATTAATATACAATAATAATTAAGTATTTATTATACAATATTAATTAATTGTTTATTATATAATAATTGATTACTATTGTTTTAGTTTCATATTAATTTTATTAATTAATATATTATTTATAAATATTAATTATGTTTAATAATTAATAATTAATATGTATAACAATAAAATATATTATTAATATTAAATAAATTATTTATTTATAACAATTAATTTATTATAAAAATTAATTATTTATAATAATTAAGATGAATAAAATTAAAATAAAATATATAAAAATTAAAAATAATAAAATAAAATTAAAAATTAGAGCCGACTCTTTGTTCCTCCTTATTCTTCCTCATTAGTATTTATTAGGGTTTTTTGCTCTTCTTGCTTCATCATTCTTCAACCCTGATGATGGATCCCACTTGGGATTTGAAACGTTGGTATAAAGATGTTCAAACTGTGGATTCTTCGATCACTGATTCAAAAAACACAAGCCACAGATATCTTAAATCCAATATATATATATATATATATATATATATATATATATATATATATATATATAGAGTTTTGATGTAGCTAAGTGAAATTTGAAAATACAAGTTGATGAGCCTAGGTATTGCAGCAAGAATGCTTCAACTCCCAGGGCTACCAACTTTACTTATCAACTTGGGGTTTGTACAAACTTGGAGGTGACTGTGTTATATACACAAGTAGAAGTGAAAGTACTGCCTGTTGTCACTGCTCATCTAGCAAGAGACCCCAGGGGTTCCAAGCCAAACTTCTATAGGGTCAAAAGAAGCTTGATTTTAATGGAAGGAGAGCAGACCTAGTCTAGGGGAGAGCTATTCTACTGTAGAGATGAAGAAAACAACATGCAAACCTCAATCAACATAACCTAATTAATCATGAAAACAGCTAAACTAGGCAAAATTTCTAAACAACACTAATCTAATGCTAACTATCTTAGTGGCAGAAGTAAAAGAGCATAAAACTAGACTAAGGGGTGAACAATGGAAACTAGGCTAAGTCTGTGCTTAGGCAGAAGAACTGTCAGAGGTTAAAAAGATGAAAAGAGGACATGAGGAGCAACAATGCATGAGGACCATTGGATCAGGCGGGTGAAGGGTAAATGAACAGTCGAGATCAGACAATAGGAGTGGTACATAGGAAAATGGGCAGACATGGTGGACTAACAGGATGGATGGCTGGGATTATATCGCGGAAGCGATTGGAAGATGAATGGCGGAGATCTGCCAAGCTAGTTGGTGATCAGGGGAAGTGACAGGCATTAGATCAAGAGACAGATTGACGGTGGAGAGTTCAAGGCAATAAAGCAAGCAGGTGATGCGAAAGCCATCAGATCTGGCAGGGAAGATCAACTGTGGAGGTTGGGGCGCGAAAAGAAATGTGCGAAAAGGACGAGCGAGTTTGGAGGGATTACGTGCCCTCAAAACCATAAGTTTTAGTTTTAAGATTCACGCGATTAACCTCCCCGGCCGACACGTAGCATGGGGAAACCACCCATCTCGCGTGCTCTTAGCCCAATAACGTTCAGACAGAAATCCACGTGATATGGCACGAAGGCTGTTAGATCTAGCAAAGAAAATCTACGGTGGAGTGGTGACCAAGCAAGTTAGTGAGCGGGTGTGCGATAATTGTCAGATATGATAAGGCATATCGACAGTGAGGATTTAAAAGGAAGAAATTCAAACACGAAATGTGGATTTGAGCGGTGATTGGACGATTTGGCTTGTGAAAGGCCTTTTACTGGTAAGACCATTTAAACATGAATTATCAACCCTCGCTAAGCTTTTCAAGCTGAAAGAGAAAGACATGGGAATGTGAGTGAGGCCTGAGAGACAGAAGGAGAGCGAACAAGATGATGACCATTAAAAGGGCAAAGCACTCTGAAATGACTTCAGGGACTGTATTAAACGACAAAACTCCATGAAAATCAAAATCCTGTGTCTTTGGGGTTGCTACAGTGTTTCTTCCTCACACCATAGTCCTAGAGGGAGGAGGTGAGGCCGAGACACCTGTGAACAACCTTGTGGACCTTTTTCTTTGCCAACCTACTACTTAGATGAAAGCATGAATGGAACAAACTAGAACACAACTACTCTATTCTGCACCATTGTAATGAAACTGCAACTATTCAAGCAAATGAACAGAAAACATGAAACTTCTTAAGTCAATGAGCAGGAAACTAGAAATCTGTGTTGAACCACTGTAATGAAAATGCATCTATTTAACCAGATGAACAATCAAACCATGCATCTATGCTATTGCTGTAATGGAAATGAACTGCTTAAGTTAATGAACAGAAAATAGGATTCTATGCTAGAAGACAACACAAGAAAGAGGAGCTTTGGCTGCTAGGGTTGGGCCCTAACCCAAGAGCTTCATCCCTCTGAGTTAACTCAATGTTGGCTCAAATCAAAACTCATCTTCATTATCAAAGAACTGTATTACATCAAAACTATTACAAAGTAGAAGTTCGAATCCTTGCTAATTGACTGACTGACTATCTAGCTGACTGGTAACTAACTGACTAAAAAAACTAAGGTCCTAAGCCTCTCTATTTATACATCTGAAGTCTCAACGACTTCCCTCAAAATTAGGGAGGTACAACTCCTAACTTAATGGTAACTTGTCCTTTCACTTTCACTAGCTCAACTGCCTTCTAGTAGGGAGGCTGCTTGTACTTCCACTTGCTTGGCTGTCTTTTAGTACTTCAGATTTGGCTGTTTGTACTTTCAGCTCATGGAGGGATATTCGAATGGGTGGGCAGTAAATGAGGAGGATTTACCTCCTATAATTCCTCTCCCTTGTCCCATTTGATTTTTTACTAAGGTCTTTTACCATAGTTCCTTCCTTTTATCCTTTATTCCTGCATTACATGCACATTAGACTACAAAGCAAAATATCCAACTCTAGCTCAACCTATAAGCAAAATATAATCAAAAGTATGCAATAAGTTGTGAGAATAGTTGGTTTGACTAAGCTAGGAGGTGAATTAAGGCTAATTAAGGCCCATATAATTACTCAATGATGAGACTCATCATCAACCCCCTACTAAAAATGTTTCTCATCCTCTAAGCAACTTAGTGGCTTTGGTAGCCTCTCTGACATCTCATGCTTCTATTGTGGTATTTTCTTCTTGTTTAGAGTAGTTTTCTTTCCTTTCTTCTTCTTCCCAATGATATTCTTTGATCTTCAAGCTATGTGGCAGTGTGTTATCTATTTTAGCATGCATGTATATTATCATTTCTTTAGTAGCCTAAACAGATCCTCATAATGTGTACTTGCTTGCCCTTGGACAACAAGAGATCTAAGTGTTAGCTGAGGATTACTTGCAATTAGATGCTGATTAGGGCCATGGGGTTTGATTGTTCAGCTGCTTCTCTGTCCCTGAGGCCACTTAGCTCTTTTGTTTCTTGCTGCTCTTTCTCTTTTCTTTTTTTGTTTCAATGCCTTCTTTCTCTTCTGTTTCAGCATCATGTTTCTTTGTGTTCTCCTTCATCTTGTCCCTCTATATTAGTTTCTTCTGTATCCATCTCCTCCCCATCTAGCTCTGTATCTGTTGTTTCTTGTTTTGTCTCCTCCTTACTGACAGAAGGACCAACACCATAGATGAAGGTTTTGATGTCATCCTCTGCTGGTAAGTCATTGAACACTACCCATGTTATAGGGATCCTGAGGTTTTGGAGGGCATAACCTTTTTAGAGGAAACTGGCCACCTCTTTACTTACAAACCAACTACCTCTTAACCTTTAAAACTTTTGATCACATGATGCAGATCAGTGAGTGAGTAGGATACTTACCTATGGCCTTAATGCCGCATTGCAAGTGCCAAGGATCAGAGGTGCTACTAATGGTCATTCTTCTTACTCCTCTGCTGTTTGTTGATGGTGTCTGTGACTACAGATCAGATGCTGCTGTTGCTGCTGTATGGTCATGTTTCTGCCTCTCCTGTTGTCTGCTGATGATGTCTGTGACTACAAATCAGATGCTGTTTCATGTATAGAGGGAGTAGGTGTGTGTGTGAAGGCAGGGATGATGGTAATGGATGAGGTGATGCTGTGGAAACCACAATCTTCTCCTGAACTGAAGTAGTGAAATGAAAAAAAAATGGACTTTATGGAGGGATGCATGGTAAGGCGTGGGGGATATGAACATATGTAAGGTAGGCCCCCCTTTGGATCTCCTCTTTGCTCCTTGATTGTCTTTCTCATCCTCCTGCAAACAAAAATTCTGTTTTTTTTTTTTTAATTATATTTTTTTGAAAAACACCTAGGCTACCTCAGAGAGGTTTTCACCCTAGTTATCTGCTCTGGGCACCTCAAGGAAGGTTTTCACCCAAGGATCTTCTTTTTCTTTCATTTTTTCTCATCCTTGGGCTGGCTCATGGAGGTTTTCAAACCAAAGGTGGGACTCAGGCACCTCATGGAGGTTTTCACTTGAATCCTTTTTCTGTTTTTTCTTTCTTTTTTCAGTGACTTGATGAGGGAGGAGTTAAAACTTGCTCCACCATCATCACTGTCTTATTGTTGCTGTCAATGAACTCTTGTTTAGATGAAGGCCTCTTGTATAATTTCAATCTGTGTCTATTAACTAGTAATGGAATGGCTTCTTCATCTATAGTCATGATTCACATTGAACCATTATCATGGCATCTTTCCACCACATATGGTCCAAGCCATCTTGTTCTTAGCTTTCCCTTGAAGTCTTTGTACCTTGAATCATACAATAGGGCCCAGTCTCCTTCTTGAAACAACTTCTCCTTAATGTGCTTGTCATGCCAGATCTTCCTCTGAAGCTGAACTATCTCTATATAAAGGAGGGCCTGCATTCTAAATTCATCTAGGCCATTCAAATGAAAAAACCTTTCTTTTTGTGCATGACTGAGATATAAATCTAGTTGAGATTCCATACTCAATGTGCTATATTCAAATTCAATGGATAGCAAAGTATTTTTCCCTTATACCAACTCATAGGGTGTAAACCCAGTGGTGGTCTTCCATGTTGTATTATAGGCCCAGGTGGCCTCAACTAGTCTCTCAGCCCAGTTCTTTCTGCTGCTGCTCACTACCTTGGTTAGGATGTTCTCCAGTGCTCTGTTGGTCACCTCCACTTGCCCATTAACTTGTGGATGATAAGGAGTGGAGGTCCTATGTTTGATCTTGTGATGCTTGAGTAGTTCTTCAATCATGCTAGAGGTGAACTGGCTGCCTTGGTCTGTGACTAGTTCTATAGGGTACCCAAATTTGTAGAATATGTTCTCCCTTAGGAAGTCAACCACCTTTTCTTCTGTTGTTGCATTTATTTCTTTGGTTTCTGCCCACTTAGTCAAGTAATCGGTGCACACAATGATGTGCAATTTTTTCTTGGAAGGAGGTTTGATAGGTCTAATGAAGTCAATGCCCCACTTGTCAAATGGCTCGAAAGTCACTTGAGGCTATAGGGACATTTCATCCCTTGGAGTAGGCTTTCCCATGCTTTGGCACCAATCACACTGACTAACATACTTCTTCACATCCTGATGAATAGTAAGCCAATGATAGCCTGCTTGCAACACTTTGAATGCTATCCTTTCTGCTGCAAAGTGACCTCCACAAGGCCCATCATGGTAGGTCAGAGGGATGTCGAAGACCTCCTATTCCCTTACACATCTTCTTAAGATTTGATATGGACCAAGTTTGAATAGATTGCCTCCAATCCAGGTGAAGGGGGAATTCTTCCTGATTATCTTACTCTTCTCTCTGGAGGGAAGGTTTGGTGGGAATTGTGCTGACACCAAATAGGTTGCTATATCAGATAACTATGGGGAGAACACTGAAATAGCAAACAAATGCTCATATGGGAACTGATCATCCACCATTATTTCTTCACCTCTAGGTAGATTCATTCTAGACAGAAAATCAACAACAACATTTTATTTGCCAGGCCTATCAACAATAGTTAAATCAAACTGCTGCAATAAGAGTAACCATCTTATGATTCTAGCATTTACATCTGGTTTGTTCATTAAATATTTAATTGTAGCATGATCAGTATGCACAAATGTCTAATAGCCTGTAATGCAATGCCTAAACTTTTTCAATGAATGCACAACAACCAGGAGTTCTTTTTCTGTCACAATATAGTTTAGTTCATCTTTTGACAGGTTTTTACTAGTAAAGTAGATGGCATAAGGCAATTTCTCTTCTACCTGTCCTAAGGCTGCTTCTATGGCTCTATGTGAGGCATCAACATGAATGTGAAAAGGGAGGGCTCAGTTTGGGCCTCTAAGTATTTGCGTGGTGGTTACCTTATCCTTTAAAATGTACAAGGCCTCTTGAAAACTCTTTGACCATATAAATTAAAAATATTTGGCCAATAATCCAAACAAAGGAGAGACTAAGTTGCTGAAGTATTTTATGCATCTTCTGTAATATCCAGATAGCCCTAAGAAACTCCTAACATCTCTCTACTTTGGTGGAGGATGGACCCTTTGAATGATTGCTACTTTGTTTGGGTCCACTTGCAGTCCTTGCTGAGATATGGAATGACCTAGCACAGTACCTTCAGTCATAAAGAATTCACATTTTTCTGGAATGAGGGATAGGTTCATCTCAATGCATTTTTATAATACTTTTCCTAGGTTAGTTAGGGCCTCTTAGAAATCACAACCATAATGTGTAAAATCATCCATGTAGATCTCCACAACGTCATGAACTAATTCAGCAAAAATACCTAGGACCGATCTCTAGAAAGTGGCAGTAGCATTGCACAGGCCGAAAGGAAGGACTCTATAGGCAAAAGTACCCCATGGATAGGTGAAAGCCGTCTTATCCTGGTATTCTGGGCAAATTTGGATTTGGTTGTACCCACTGAATCCATTTAGGAAAGAAAAGAACTTTTTCCCAGCCAAGCCATCTAACACTTGGTCAATGAAGGGTAAGGGAAAATGATCCTTCTTGGTGGCTTTGTTTAGCTCCCTGTAATCGACACAAATCCTCCACTTCCCATTTTTGTTTGGAACTAACACTAAAGGAGAGAACCACTCATTATCAGAGATAGGGTAAATGATCCCTGCATCTAACAGTTTCTACAGTTCTTCCTTGACTATGTCTTTGAGGGCTGGATTCATCCTCCTTTGTGGTTGCCTGACTGGCTTGCAACCTTCCTTGATGTATATGTGGTGAGTGCACACCGAGGGGTGTACTCCATTCATTTCCTTGTAGTTCCAAGTAAAGGCTTCTAGGTTCTCCCTCAACGAGTTGCATAGCTATTCCTCCTCTGAAGTAGAGAGAGATGGATTAATCTTCAAGGTTTTCTTTGGCTCAAATTCGTTGGAATCGGCCAAGAATAAGTCAATTTGATGACTTTTCAAGGTTTCTTTTACTTCTTCTTCTAGGGGTAATGAACTAGGAGTTGGAATGTGGAGTAGGTGTTCAATTACATCGTCCTCATCTTGATGTCCTGCTCCTCTGATGGCTTCCAAAGTATATAGTTCGGCAGAATAAAGCTCATCTTCTTCCTCCTCCAACCATAAAGGTAAGTCATGTTTTAGGGAGGGTTGAGTAGGAGGGTATAGGACTAATTGTTTGGACATATGTCCATTCTTGATGGTCATATTCCCAGCTCTACAGCTAATGTAGGCATCCGCTGTGGCCAACCATGGCCTCCCAAGGATGAGAGGGTAATCGATAAGCTTAGCCTTGGGTTGGAGAACTAGGAAATCTATTGGGTACTCCCAGGAATCAATCAAGACCATCACATCCTCCACAATTCCCTCAAGGGTGACTGTGGAACAGTCTGCAAGTTGCAGCACTGTTGTGGTCTTCCTTAATGACCCTTGGAGGTTAAGCTTGAGCATGGTGTCCTTGGTCATCACATTAATGGCAGCCCCAAGATCAATCAGAGTGTGTGGGACAATGGTGCCATTGATGTGGACATCAAATACTTGGATTCCAAGGTCTAAGTATTTTGGACATATTGCCTGCCCCAACATTAAGTCAGATAATTTCCCAATGACATTAATGGTAGGGGCATCCCTTTTTCTTCTTCCTGTATGCTTAAAGCACTTCTTGTTAATCAATTTATTGTAAATAGGCACATGTTTGATTGCCTCGAGAAGGGGAATATTTACACATAGGTTTTCCAATTCTCGTAGAAGTTCAGTTTATTCTGGGGTAGGCTGGTGTGGTTGGGCTAATCTTTCAGGAAAGGGTCGATTTTCTTTAAGGTTTCTTTCCTTTCCTTTTTCCTCAACCTCCTTATGTGGAGAGGGAGGTTGGTTATCTGGGAGAATTCTCCCAGATCTTAGGTTGATCTCCTGAATTTCAACAACATAAGCTGGGTATGATGTCTCTCCACCATATGTTTGTTGGGCCTACCTATTGTTTGGGTTTGGATTTGGTTGGGCAGGCATCTGGGGTTGCCTAGGTGGAGCATAGTGCAGGAGTTGCGGTTGGGTAGGTGATGGAGGCAATAGAGCTGGAACATTGTTGAATTGGGGCCTCCACCCCTAGGGTGGGGTATTCCACTGATGTTGTGGCTGATTGTAAGGTTGAAATGACTGGTTGGGTGGCTGGGAATGATATTGAGATGCATAGGACCAAGGAGGGGGTGTAGACCAAGAAGGATTGGTAGGGGGTCCCCAAGAAGGTGTAGCTGTGTTTTGGTTGGGTCTGTAATATGCATGGGATGATCCTTGCATACCCTACTGGTATGGTCTAGGCCTAGGAGGTCTCCTTTGATTAATGTAGCAAAGCTGCTCATTGACTCCTTTAGCTCCTTGATATAACGATTTGAGTCCAAGTAAGGAAGGGCACTTATCTGTGGAGTGGTTTTCTTCACAGGCTGAGCAGATCTCTATACATTTTAATGGGAATTCATTCTTGGGATGCCTCCTGTCAATCTAGGACAGAAGATGGCCAAAGATCTCTCTGCTTCCTCTTGCTTTCTTATGATATTCATGGTATCCAATTGTAAGGCAAGGGTTTGTAGCATGTTATGATCTTAACCTGTAAGATGATACCAAAATACCAAATATGTGAAGAAATATACCCAGAACATATAACAATGAGAAATAACAACAAGTATTTTATTATTCAAAAAACAATGTTCACTTGCCTCTTCGAGGGGGCAACCTCCAATAGAGCTGAGCTCAATTACAAAATAAGACACATTGCTCCTCGAGTGGAGTCTTTATCCTTTATATAGGATTCATACATTCAATACCATGGGGCAATACCATGGTTCTTATTAATACCATCTATCTAATACCATGGCCCATTTGCAACTAACTGTGGTCCCTTCATTAAATGCGTGTTAACCACTTACAATTATTAATATGGGCTTTATTGACTCTTTACTTAACTATAAATATGACTTGATCCTATTACATAAATAAGGGGGTTAGGGTTGAACCCTAGCATGCCCTCCCTCATAAGAATAGCCTTGTCCTCAAGGATGAAGCTGTGGAAACTGCTGAAGGATAGTAGCTGGTTCCCAGGTTGCATCTTCCGGAGAGGTGTCTTTCCACTTGACGAGGACTTCCTTGATTGTGCGGCCATGCAGGTGCCGTTATCGTGTGTCAAGAACCTGTTCAGGTTGGACCCAGATTGACCCTTCTTCATCCACTTCAGGTAGATTGGTTTGAATTCTACAATGTTTCCCAATCAATTTCTTGAGGCATGAGACATGGAAGACTGGATGGGTTTTTGCAGTGGGTGGCAAAGCTAGCTTGTTGGCGACTTCTCCAATGCGCTGAAGTACTTGATACGGTCCATAGAATTTTGGAGATAATATCTAAAAACCCTTGTCTTTGAGTGATGTTTTCTTATATGGTTGCAGCCTCAAAAATACCTAATCCCCTTCTTGAAATTGGTGTTATGAGTGATGTTGATCTGCTTGTTGCTTCATGCGGTTTTGGGCTTGATGAAGATTCTTTCTAAGGTGGGCTAGCATGGTTGTGCGGTTTTGTAGGAGTTGATCCACTGCTTTTACCTTCGAGCATCCCTTGATATAAGAAGTAAGGGAAGGAGGGAGTTGACCATAAACTGCTTCATATGGAGTCATTTTGGTGGTGGCATGATAGTTGGTGTTATACCACCATTCGGCTAGAGGTAACCACTGTACCCAGAGATGTTGCTTTTCTGAAGTGAAACACCTAAGGTAGGTCTCCAAACATTTGTTGACTGCTTCAGTTTGACCATCAGTTTGTGGATGATAGGAAGTACTGAGTTGTAGTTGGGTACCTTGTAGCTGGAAGAGTTCCTGCCAAAAGTTACTGGTGAAGATCAGGTCACAATCAGACACAATGGAAGTGGGCATGCCATGCAATTTGAAGATCTGATCCATGAAAGATTGAGCGACCAAAGTCGGTGTAAAAGGGTGGGGTAGGGTGCAAAAATGAGCATACTTAGAAAGTCTGTCCACAACCACCATGATGACTGACTTGTTTCCTGACTTTGGAAGACCCATAACGAAATCCATAGAAACCTCCATCTAGATTAAGGCCAGGATGGGCAATGGTTGTAATGTGCTTGGGGATTTGACAGTTTCTCCTTTGTGGCGCTGACAGACGTCGCATTCAGCTACAAAAGTAAGAATGTCCTTTTTCATGCCTATCCAAAAAAATGACCTTTGAGTGCGAGCATACGTCTTCTGAAAGCCTGAATGTCCTGCAGTGGGAGATGAGTGCAACTCCGCCAAAATGCGGTTTTCGAGGGTGGATGTTGGTGATATTACGACTCTATCCTTGTAGTGAAGAATATCATCCTACCACAAGTAGACCGATGTGGAATTTGGATTTGCCTGCAATTGATTAAAGAGTTGGGAGAGCCAGGGATGCAAAAACCATTCCTTGCGAGCTTCTTCAATCCATTCTAGAAAGGGAAGGGAAATTGCGAGCAGGGTACTTTCCTCCTCAAATTGGCAGGATAATGTATCTGCAACAATATTTTCACGCCCTTTCTTGTAAATTATCTCATAATCATATCCCAGCATTTTGGAGAGCCATTTTTTTTGTTGTGGTGAGGATATGCGTTTCTCCAAAAAATATTTAAGGCTTTGACGGTCTGTGCAGATTTGGAAACATCGCCCCAATAAGTATGGTCGCCGGTATCTACTGCATGTAAGATGGCCATCATCTCCTTCTCATAGGTAGATTGTCCCAGATTCTTCCCACTTATTTGTTGGCTCGTGAAGGCCAAGGGTCGACCTTCCTGCATTAAGACCGCCCTAATACCCGTACCAGAAGCATCGCATTCAATCACAAAAGATTTGGTAAAGTCGGGTAGTGCTAAGACTAGAGTGGAACACATGGCATGTTTGAGAGCTATAAAGGCCTGTTGTGCTTCATCATTCCAGAGGAATGAATTTTTCTTGAGGATTTGAGTGAGGGGCCTAGCAATGCGACCATAATTGCAGAAAAAATTGTGATAGTAGCCTGTGAGACCCAAAAATCCTCTCAAGCTCTTCAAGGTCTTTGGTTGAGGCCAATCCTGCATTTCCTGGATCTTTTTGGGGTCCACCCTAACACATTCACGCCCCACAATGTGGCCCAAATACTCAACTTATTCCATGCCAAAAGAGCACTTGGACACATTGACAAATAATTTATGCTTGCAGAGCAGTTGCAAGAGCAGATCTACATGCTGAAGATGTGTGGCCCAGGTGCAACTGTAGATGAGGATGTCATCAAAGAAAACAAGGACAAATTTTCTGAGATATGGTTTGAGCAGGTGGTTCATGAGGCTCTAAAAAGTGAATGGGACATTACAAAGACCAAATGGCATGACCAGGAACTCATAATGGCCTTCATGAGTTCGGAAAGCAGTCTTTGGAATGTCTACTTCTTTCATGCGAATTTGGTGATAGCTCGAGCGAAGCTCGAGCTTAGTAAATAATTGAGCCCCATTTAGTTCATCCAACAAATCATCGATAACCGGGATGGGAAATTTATCTTTGATCGTCAACTTATTGAGGGCCCTGAAGTCTGGACACATACGCCATTCCCCATATTTCTTGAGCACCATGACCACTGGTGATGAATAAGGACTAATGCTGGGATGAATGACGCCTACTTCCAAGAATTCCTTGATGATTTTTTCAATTTAATTCTTTTGGGTGAACGGATATCTATATGGGTGCACATTTGGTGGTTGGATCCATGGGACCAAAGTAATGCTATAATCATGTTCCCCTCTCGAGGGTGGAAGCTCATGAGGCTTGTCAAATACTGGCAGATGGTTGTTTAAGATCTGTTGCATCTCAAGATGAATCGAAGAGAATTGGGTTCGAAGGCCTGGATGGCATTAAATTGGGCTATAACTCCATGGTGGTCCTTTTTAATTTTTTTTTACATCCGATGTGAGTTGATGATAGAGGGAGCTCCCGCCTGGAGTCCGCGGAGGGTATGTGCATGGTTGTTCTGCTTAAAGCTCATATATAACTCCTGGAAATCCATTGTGATTGGGCCAAGTGTGCGAAGCCATTTAGCACCGAAGACAATGTCGCACCCTCCCATGTGTATGGAAAACATGTGGGTCTTTAACTGATAATCCCCCATTTGAAGTTTGACATTTTCATAATGGCCTTCACATTTCATTGTCCCCCCATCAGCAATTTGGACCTGGAAGTTGGAAACTGCTCGGACAAAAAAATGCAATGCTTCTGCGACTCTTTGATGGATAAAGTTATGTGTACTGCCACTAGCAATCAAGACTACTATTGGGCGATGCTTAATAAAACCTCTGATTTTGAGAGTTTGGGGAGAAGAAATCCTTGCCAAAGTATGCAACGAGATAACTGGTTCTTCAGGTACATTGTCCTACTGGTTTTCCTCTTCTTCCTCCTCTGGTTCCTCTAGTGGTGGGGCTTCCTCTGATGAATTGTGATCAGTAGAATCAATTTGAAAGAATTTGGGCTCCTTGCATTTATGTTCGGGGGAGTATTTCTCATCACAGTAATAACACAATCCTTGCTTTCTTCTTTCCGCCGTTTCTATTGGTGACACCTTTTGAACCTTGAGTGTTTGGGTAGTGCTTTGAGCCTGGGTGGGGCGACCCTTGGCTATGAAATTTGGGCGATTGGATTGGGCCGCTAACACACGTTCTACTTCACGAGCTATCCTGCAAGCATGCAGCCATGGGATAGCGTGTTGCAGTTGGACGTGGGCTTGTATGGCTTCTTTGAGACCACTGACAAAATATTCCACGTAGAACTCATCGTGTAGACCTCCTATGTGTAAAGCTAAGGCTTTAAAGGCTGTAATATATTCGTTCACTGTTCCTTTCTGTCAAAGCTTAGTGAGACGAACCAAAAAATTAGATTCATGGTCAAAGCGATCCGTAAGAGCTCTTTTGAATGTCTGCCAAGTCAAGGGCCTTCCATAGCAATGTTGATGCCATTACCACCATTGCCATCTTTCATTGTCCAAGTACATGCTACCCACACTAAGCTGAGTCGCATCATCCCTGATGTGATTCAGTGTGAAATATTGCTCCATTTGTGCTATCCATGTGGCCAGGTGAGAGCCATCAAATTTATACATGTCCAGCTCGGGTGGTCGCGGCTGGGATTGTTGGTGGGTGCCAAAGAGGTCAGGAGATTGGCTAGACTCACCCTTAATGTTTTCATTGCCAATATATGCCTCCGCACGTTCCTCCATCTTGCCCTTTGAGAGTGTTTCATTTAAGTTCTTCAGCTACAACAATACATCTTTCAATGTTGATTCAAGGTTGTCAATCCTCTCATTGGAAATAGCTTGAGCTCTAGTTTGTACCATGCACCGATCTGATGTACTTGAAATTTAGTACCACCCGAAATTTTTGGCACTAACAATTGAATGGTACCACCTTGCTCAGATCGTCAACCTAACTCTTATGGGCTAAGTATCCAATAAGCATCCTGGGGGGTCTCAATTTTTTATTTTTTTATTTTTTTATTTTTATACTCTGAACGGAGTTTTACTCCTTGCTTAGGAATACTGCAGTAGCCGAATCCCAGAAAATTTAATGCTGCCCAAAGTCCTGCAAAAATCATGCCTAGGTATAGGAACCCACACAATTAGTGAGATCTAAATGACAGATCTGATTGTTGCGATGGCTATAGAGCCCAAATTGCTAGATCTCGATGGTGGATCTGATAGATCTGAATGGCTGATATAATAGATCTGAACGACAGAACTAATTTTCTAATGCTGCGACAAAACCTCACCTGCAAGATCTAATCTGGCAAAGATGATGTGTGATCTAGAGATAGAGAAGGGAATTATGGTCTCTAGGAGTGTCAGGTGCTACAGATCGCAATATACATAAGGGTCTGACAGTAGTACTCGACCCAATATTTTAGGGCACTAACCAAGGAGGATCAACCATACCCTTAGCCATACAACCCGATTACCGTATCGTACACTCGAGTAATCTCCTCGAGTGCTGTTCTTGGTGTAATGTAGTAGCAAGACAGCCGACGGTTTATCTATGGTGAGGTTTCAAGGGAGCTAAGGGGCTTTCGATATACCCAGAGTGTACTTGGAAGACAGTTCATGCGTGGTTCTGTCTAATGCACTACTACTTGAAGGGGTACCCATAGGGGCTACAAGGGAGTCCAACAAGCATGACCACCTCTTGTATTTCCTACATGCATGCCTCCCCAAATCCGCAAGTTTATGCACTCAAGGACTGATCGCGTGGTTTAAAGACACTGGAACATGTCTCTAGCCAAATTTTTTTTTGCTAAAAATTGGAGATCCCACTTGTTATTCTCTTAACCTGCAAGATGATACCAGAATACCAAATATGCGAAGAAATATACCCAGAACATAGAATAATGAGAAATAAAAGCAAGTATTTTATTATTCAGAAAGCAATGTTCACTTACCTCTTCGAGGGGGCAACCCCTAATAGAGCTGAGCTCAATTACAAAATAAGACACATTTCTCCTCGAGGGGAGTCTCTATCCTTTATATAGGATTCATACATGAAATACCATGGGGAAATACCATGGTTCTTATTAATACCATGGCCCATTTGCAACTAACTGTGGTCCCTTCATTAAATGTGGGTTAACCAATTACAATTATTAATATGGACTTTATTGACTCTTTACTTAACTATAACTATGACTCGATCCTATTACATAAATAAGGGGGATAGGGTTGGACCCTAACACATCATCTCACTTTTGAAGTCCTCCAACATATTTCCAATTTCACCCTTGATGGATGAGTTGGAAGATGAGGTACTGGCCATAGGTTGACTACTTCTACCCTTGTTTCTAGTTGCCCTAGAATGGTTTCTAAAGACAATATTTATGTCCTCATAGGGTATTTGGTAGATATATCCTCCTGATAACATGTGTAAGGTGTCTAGGATACCCTCCCTTACTCCTCTAAGTAGGACCAACTTTAGGGACTCGGGGTCAAGTGTGCATTGGCCCGTTTGTAACTGAGCTGAAATATTTCTTCATAGTCTTCTAGGGATGCATCATGGCCTATGATCATCCTGAAAATCTCATCCTTGGTGTCCTTTGACATATAGTAGTTCCTATATTTGTTGTTAAAGGCCTCCTGCATCTGGGCTCAAGTTGTTATGTTATATCTAGGTAAACCCATGAACCAGCGCAATGCTACCTCCTTGAGGGTATAAGGAAATAGTTTCAACTTCTGCTCATCATCTGTGTAGTCATAGGTTTGACAGGAAACAAAAAACTCAAATAGGAAAGTGTTAGGGTCCTCTATGGTCAAGCCATGGAAATGAGGTAGAGCAGAGGGGCTTATGTTCTTCATTTTATTGTCCCCATTGGTTTCCCTAATGGGGAAGGCACTCACAATTCTCCCTCTATCTCCTCTGTCATTTAAGTGTTCATCCATTGGTTTAGTAGGAATGGGTTCTTCCTCTTCTTCTTCTTCCCCTATAGGTTCCTCAAATATGTCAGGTTGCTCAACTAAAGGGGTTTCCAATTCACCGTCAGTGAAGAAGAAAGAAGGTTGACTGTTGGATGAGGTGGGGGTGTTTGGAAAGAATTTTCCTGAAGTATCCCTAATCCTACGAGGCATGAAAGGAAATGTTTTTGGGTTTTTTGTGAGATTTTTCTTGAAAGATGGGAAGTAATTGCATAAAGGAAATTTCCGATTAAATGAAAAACGACTAACAAAATGGAAACTAATTGCAGAATGAAGGACTACTACTTGTTGATTAAATGAAAAACAACTAACAAAAGGAAACTAGTCGTTGAATTGAAATTGCTGAATGGAAGACTACTGACAGAAAGAAAAGTACTTACTAAATTGAAATTCTATTTGCAGGAAAGGAAACTAGATCAACTTGCAGAATGGAAAGGAAAAATGAAAAAATGAAAGAAAGAAACTAAATTACTTTTGCAGAAATAATATAATGGAAGAAAGTTGGGAACTAGAAAATAGAAGAAAAGAACAGTATGCACTACTACTCTAACACCTCCTCGGAAACGATGCCAAAATGTGATGAGCCTAGGTATTGTAGCATGAATGCTGCAACTCTTAGGGCTACCAACTTTACTTATCAACCTGGGGTTCGTACAAACTTAGAGGTGACTATGCTATATACACAAGTAGAAGTGAAGTTACTACCTATTGTCACTTCTCATCTGGTAAGAGACCTCAGGGATTCCAAAATAGACTTCTATAGGGTTAGAAGAAACTTGATTTTGATGGAAGGAGAGTAGAACTAGTCTAGGAAAGAGCTATTCTACCGCAGAGATGAAGAAAACAACATGCAAACCTCAATCACCATAACCTAATTAATCATGAAAACAACTAAACTAGGCAGAATTGCTAAACAACACTAATCTAATGCTAACTATCTAAGTTGTAGAAGTAAAAGAGCATAAAACTAGACTAAGGGGTGAACAATGGAAACTAGGCTAAGTCTGTGTTTAGGCAGAAGAGCAGTCGGAGGTAAAAATGGTGAAAAGAGGACGTGAGGAGCAACAACGCATGAGGACCATTGGATCAGGCGGGTGAAGGGTAAATGAACGGTTGAGATCGGATAGTAGGAGGGGCACGTAGGCAAATCGACGGACACGGTAGACTAACAGGATGGACGACTGGGACTATATCGCGGAGGCGATTGACAAATGCATGATGGAGATTGGCTAAGCTAGTTGGCGATCGGGTGAAGCGACAGCTGTCGGATCAAAAGACAGATCGACAGTGGAGAATTCAAGGCGATAAAGAGAGCATGTGATATGACAGCCGTTAGATCTAGTAGGGCAGATCGACGGTGGAGGTTGGGGCGCGAAAAGAAACATGCAGAAAGGACGAGCATGTTTGGAGGGTTGTAAGCAGTGTCTCTCGCACCCTCAAAACCATAAGTTGTATTTTGAAAATTCACGCCATTAACCTCTCTGACCAACACGTAGCATGGGGAAACTAGCCATCTCTTGTGCTCTCACCCCGATAACGTTCGGACAGAAATCCACGCGATATGGTGAAGGCCATCAGATATAGCAAAGTAGATTTACAACAGAGAGGTGACCGAGCAGGTTGCTGAGCGGGTGTACGATAGCCATCAGATTTGAAAAGGCAGATCAATGGTGGGGATTTAAAAGGCAGAAAGTCAAATGCGAAAAGTGGATTTGAGTGGTGATTGGACGATTTGGCCTGTGAAAGGCGTTTTACCGGTAAGACCGTTTAAACATGAATTATCAGCTCTCGTTGAGTTTTTCAGGCTAAAAGAGAAAGACATGGGAATGTGAGTGAGGCCTAAGAGACAGAAGGAGAGCGAAAAAGTTGATGACCATTAAAGGGGCAGAGCACTCTGAAATGACTTCAGGGACTGTATTAAACAACGAAACTCCATGAAAATCAAAGCCCTGTGTCTTTGGGGTTGTTGCAGGGTTTCTTCCTCACACCATAGTCCTAGAGGGAGGAGGTGAGGCCGAGACACCTGTGAACAACCTTGTGGACCTTTTTATTTTCCAACCTACTTCTTATATGAAAGCGTGAATGGAACAAACTGGAACACAACTACTATGGTCTGCACCATTGTAATGAAACTGCAACTATTCAAGCAAATGAACAGAAAACAGGAAACTTCTTAAGTCAATGAGAAGGAAACCAAAAATCTATGTTGAACCACTATAATGAAAATGCATCTATTTAACTAGATGAACAATCAAACCATGTGTCTATGATACTGCTGTAATGGAAATGAATTGCTTAAGTTAATGAACAGAAAACAAGATTCTATGCTAGAAGACAATACAAGAAAGAGGAGCTTTGGCTGCTAGGGTTGGGACCTAACCCAAAAGCTTTAGCTCTATGAGTTAAATCAGTTCTGGTTCAAATGAAATCTCATCTTCATTATCAAAGAACTGTATTACATCAAAACTGTTACAAAGTAGAAGTTCGAATCCTTGCTAATTGACTGACTCACTATCTAGTTCACTAGTAACTAACTGACTAAAAAAACTGAGGTCCTAAGCCTCTCTATCTATATATCTGAAGTATCAAGGAATCCCCTTAAAATTAGGGAGGTACAACTCCCAAATTAATGGTAACTTGTCCTTTCTCTTTCACTAGCTCGGCTGCCTTCTAGTAGGGAGGTTGCTTGTACTTCCACTTGCTTGGCTGTCTTTTAGTACTTCATATTTGGCTATTTGTACTTTCAGCTCATGGAGGAATATTCGAATGGGTGGGAAGTAAATGAGGATCATTTACCTCCTGTAATTCCTCTCCCTTGTGCCATTTGAGTTTTTACCAAGGTCTTTTACCATAGTTCCTTGCTTTTATCCTTTATTCCTGCATTACATGCACATTAGACCACAAAGCAAAATATCCAACTCTAGCTCAACCCATAAGCAAAATATAATCAAAAGTATGCAATACGTTGTGAGAATAGTTGGTTTGAGTAAGCTAGGAGGTGAATTAAGGCTAATTAAGGCCCATATAATTACTCAATGATGAGACTCATCATAAGTGCGGGGGATCTCTTGGGTTATTGTGTGTGTGTTTTCATACAAATGATATAGTAGATTGCTTATATTGATGGTTGCATAGATTTGAATTGAAAGATGACCAAATTGAGTATTAAGTGCACATAAGCTCTATCTTACTCTAATACTACACAAAAAAATTCATAGTTTATCGATTATCCTAATGCCATTAGTAAAATTTCAAGGTTCATTTATGACTGCTATTTTTGTAAAACTAGTCCATAACATTTAACAATTTGGTTCAAGATCAGATACTTTTATTGTTTTGTCAAGGGGGTAAGCTTTACAATGTGCATATGGATGAAATAAAATTCCACAAACTATTTAACAACATAATGGAATGGAACATGATGATCCCATTATCATGCAAGAGAATTTTGATTGAAGATTCATAAATATATTTGGATCCTCTACAATTTTGGTATATCTTTGATATTGCATTATAAACAATTCATTTGTACATTTGTTTGGGACTATAGTGCGAAAATAATAATATGGACACATATGAGTAATGGAATAATGTTTATGACTGCATATTAATAGTGGGAGGTGGGGCAAAGTTTACTTCTCTACATGTTTGAGTTATTTTTCCTTCGAGATGAAGACTGAAAGAAACTAACATAAACAATTTCCTTGATTTCTTACTGTTGATTTTACTAGTAATTCATGGGAGTACTCTTGTTGACAATTTATTTTGAGTTCAATTTTACTATGTGACTGCAAACTAGTCATCAGTTCTCTATCTACTCCCATGTGACTGGAATGAATACATTTCTATACATGCCTGCTTTTATGACTATTCATGTCTACAATGTTTTTTAGTGTAAAATTTAGAAGTTAAATTAGGTCTTGATTAATTTTCAAGAAGTTTATTTTGGAAAATAACTTCATTGTATTTCATATCAATATCTGAATGAATTTTAGTCAGATTTGGACTTGCATAAATTAATGGTTACATGTCAAATTCTTGTCTCCCAACCAACCTATGAAGCTTAGGTTGATACTCTGTATGCATTCAGGGATTGGTCGATGTTATGATTCTACAACGACATTATATTAATTGAAAAGTAGAAAACTTTTACTGTCCTGAAAAAAGAGACTCAAAAATTCATATTTAACCTTTTAAAGACATTTCTAGTTCGATTGAAATTTGGAATGAATTTCTCAAAAATTACTTATGTTTCTATGTAGATTATGCTTGTTGTTTATATGATATGTGAGCTGAAATTATTTATGTTTCTATGTAGATGATGCAATAGACTAAGGAGAGAGTTGGGAATTTCCACTGCTATACAAAGGATATATTGTGACCTACATTTTTAATGTTGTTCGTGCGTTGTGAGGCACAAAACTTTGGTAACATTCTCTACTATTTGTATTTATCATAGAAAGAACTCATGAAAATGTATCTATCTTTGATTGTTTACGCATATAATTATCTCTTGATACATCTAGATTTCATGCTTTTGAGTTTATCATCATAAGTAAACTCCTTTAATATATATTTAGACATTTGAGCCAGCAAAGAGTAGATTGACTAACCCTTAGCCTAATAGGAGTAGATAGGACAAGATTATTAACTGCTCTGTCTGTCTTATTTGGAATGTTTGGATGTTGATTTTAAATTTGGACAACTGACTTCTCTGAAAGGACAATGCAAATTTTGTTTCTTGTGTGGGGTTGTGCTTATGTATTTTGAACATATGTAGTTGAAATATTTAACAATGTGATGGAGGGTTATTCTCATTCATGGCTCTATATGCCCAGATATATTCAACCATTTCCTTATTCTATTTTTTCCTTTACTATTGATTAAAAAGAATTTGTAATATATAACCCTTCATGTTGTTGGAGATTTTACCCACATCCAGCTTCTTCAGCGTAAATGTTGCTTTCATGGTGCTGCATTTTGTGGCTTTTCTATTGTCGTTCCATATTCATTTCATGGGATCTATGTCGTGCTTTCAACCATTTCCTTATTCTATTTTTGCCTTTACTATTGATTAAAAATAATTTGTAATATACAACCCTTCATGTTGTTGGAGATTTTACCCACTTCCAACTTCTTTAGGGTAAATGTTGCTTTCATGGTGCTGCATTTTGTGGCTTTTCTATTGTCGTTCCATATTCATTTCATGGGATCTATGTCATGCTTTGTCATTCTACTAACATTCACTAAGTCGAGCATAACTTGATTGTAGTAGTAGGAATTTTAAGATCTATTCTATTGAGCTAACCATTGCAATATCCATAGATGTTAACAGATAATCCAACTCAACAAATCCCTATTTTGACATGTTAAGACATCATAACACTTACATTGGAGAAAATCTTCGTTGTTTAACATTACATTTGAAGACCTTATTGAATAATATTAATATTTCTCTCACTCATATTGTAACATATCACATTTGTCTTTATCTATGCTCTTTCTCCATATGTTATCAACTTACAATGTTTCTTTTGCAACATTTGGTACAGTGTTAATCTTTTTCATATTACTTAATAATATTTATGAGCCAATTAAATATAAATATATGTCACATTTCTAGTCTTCATATTTGAGAATCCCGCTCATAATTAAAAAACCATTTTAAATTTTCTTTTAAACTAACTCAGGGAAAGAAGTGATATAGAATTGTGAAACCGTAAGGCCAACAGGTGGCTTTAAAGGAAATGTGTTCTTAACTTTCCTGCCTTTAATTTAAAAGAACTCGCCTTTTGTAGGTACCAAACATGAACCGGTTTCACTTTTTCTCACACCTTTTCGGGTTGCCAAACATGAACTCATTTGAATTTTTCTCACACCTTTTCTAGTTTCCAGACATGAACCTATTAAACTTTTTTTTTCCCCCAATAGAAATTTATGGGCTAGTGTAATTGTTTTATAGTTTTGGATTTTTTCTTTAAATTTGGTGAGATGATTGATGATGAGATTGTAGTTTTTTTTTTTCTCCACAGTGCCATGAATTTTTTATGGTGTGTTAGGATTATGAAAATTATAAAATTTAAATTTGGTATTCCAATAAATTTTAGGCAAATTTTAGATAAAATTGACTGAAAAATAAGACAAAAAGCCAAAATATAGAAAAGTTAAATTATCTAGAAATATTTTAGTGTTTGTCATATCAAACATAGATTCAATTTGATTTTGTTTACAACTGACAAAAAAATAAATATTTCGACACCTGTGGACATCAAAGTGCTATTTTTTCTTTGTTTAAATATTTTAGTTTTGTTTTTCTTTGATAATTGATAATTGTGTGAAGCCAATACTCACAACTCACAAGTTAATACTAGCTAGGACTTCTAATTTGACAAGGATCAAGATTAAATTGAGTTTCCCATGTTTGGATTATACTAGAATATGATGATTTTTTCAAGTAAAATTCTCATCAATAATCATTTAGAGGTATCACTCCAGGGAACATTTACCCTTCAAGACTCATCACAATAAGCCAAATGCAAATTTTAACCATGTATAGTTTTAAACATATAACTTATAAAAAAACAAATAAGGAACATTTACCCTTTAAGACTCATCACAATAAGCCAAATGCAATTTTTAACCATGTATAGTTTTAAACATATAACTTAAAAAAAACAAATAAGGCTCATCACAATAAGCCAAATGCAATTTTTAACCATGTATAATTTTAAACCTATAACACAAAAAAACACATACAAATATTTGATATTAACAATTAGACCCACTAAAACTATACAAATGCTTTAATTACTAAAACTATACAAATGCTTTAATTTTGTTATGTTAATTATATTGATAAAGAAATGGTTTTGAACACAAAATACATATAGATCCACTCGATTATGTAGATAATTCAATTTTATTATATCAAATATATTTACTAATAATAATAAAGATGTGAAAGAAATTGGATGAGAAAGAAATTGGATTTTTTTTAATAACAATGAAATAGCAAATACTTTAACTTTATTTATATTAAAAATATCTATTTGATTTTGTATAATATCGAGTTAATTGGGGCATTTGATATGTTTAAAATTATAAAAGATAAATCTTATATTTTTTATCTTATATTTTTTAATGATTTATACTTTTACAAAGATATAAGTAATATGTGGAATATTTATTTTATAAAGTTTTTTAAATTTTGTAATGAGTTTAGATAGTGTTATGTAGGTTGGTAGGCACATATATTGTTCAAATATGAGCGTGTGATTTAGTAGGAATTTAATTTTAGCGAGGATGTGTTAATCTAGGGATTATATTTAATAAATTATATTTTATTTTATTTTTTAATTAAGTGGAAAGTGTTTTGAAAGTCAGTAAGTATAGAATTTGGTGTATTTTAATTTTAATTTTATTTTTGAAGTATTAAGAAATTTGTATTTTAATTATTTTTTAATATTTTATTTTTAACAAGAATGAGTATTGATTTTTATTAAATTTGTGTCGAGTCACAATAAATATCTGGGATAATTATATGATCAATTTGTTCCAAGATATTTGGAGTGTCAATTTTTTTCCAATGTCTTTGACTTAGATTACTATGAAAAGGCCATATTCTACCAACACTCTTATTTGTCTAGTGGTCTATATTCACCAAAATTGATACAAAATGAAAATACATTAGAAACCAAACATGAGAGAAGTGTTTAATCTTTAGAATTCAGAGGCATGTTGAGGTCTATGTCTAGATGGGGCTATGGAAAAGCGTTGGTTGGAGGAACCACATGTATCTGAAGTCCCATGATAATGCTTCTCAGAGCATCAACTTCATCTTTCAAGATAGAAAATTTTTGTTGTAGATCCAAAATTATGTCAAGCCGGTTCCACTTCGAATTTTGTTGTTGATACATCCATACATTTAAATCATAAATTTCCAAATTGAGAGCTTCATGCTCCTTCATATAGTGATCACAGACAGTAGAAGTCAAAGACTGAGTTTTGGAAGAGTCAAAATCCATGCTAGGGTCGAGAAAATTCAGGAACTAGGCAGTTGAAGCTATAACATCAAAGTTGCTGAGAGAAGATTGCCTAGAAGTGCCAAAGGAAAATGTTTTTCCCTAAAAATTCCCACACGACAGCACAAAAACACTATTGATAGAAGGAGTGTAGATTATAGTCTTAGAACACGAGAAGATGGGTCGAGCCATGACCAAATTCACAACCAAGATGAACACTGAGATATAATTGAAAGTCGACAACTCATTTTTGCTATAATTTAGACTCAAGGAATTGATAATTGGGAGGCTTACTTTCAATCCCGAGAGGCCAAAGCACCACAACACCCAGATATAGTGGTGTTGCAACCCCACCAAATTGACCCAACAAAGGAAATCCATCAGCTAAACATGAAGCTCATTGCAGAGCTTCCAATAGTGCCAACAACTAGACACCACCCTAAAGATAGGGGAGACCCACTCCAAATTTCATCGAGAAATATTAATTCTAAACCAACACCACACAGATCATGCAATTAACCCAAGGCTCCTATAATGAGATTTATTCTCCTCGCACCATTGAAACTATAGCCAAGCCATCAACTTAGAATGATTGTTCCTTGTACGCCTGAACATATGGAGCATTATGAGGTGATCCAAAAAGATGCTACCATAACTGTTTTGGAGATTAGGACTACATGAGGGTCTATTCCACGCAGGTGAAATTAAGGCTAACACGCTTGCATGTGGCAAGCATCTAGAATCAACCACACATAACTGACAATAGACCATCATGACAGAGATGGGGAGGATAACCAAGGTCAATGTATATAAATATACAGGGCTAGAGGGAAGGGAGGAATGTGGGAAGGGGTATAAGGGCACCAAGGGGAGGGGCAGGGGAAAGGGAGACACATGGGGAATAATCATAGATACCATTAGGGAATTAAAACATACCCAATTACATCATTAATCTCACTTTATTCTTCAGGCATAAGACAAGCTCTGTTGGTTTGGAAATCAACTTCAGAATTAAGGTTTCTAAGAATGTGAAAAAAGGAGGAATTGGAGAAAGAGGGGAGGAATATTTTTATTTGGATAAATAAAATAGTTAATATATTGTCATGGGAGGGAGAGTTGATTCTCAAGTAATGAATAGTTATAAAGGAGTCACCCAAAACAATTATGTCTCTTGAGTAAGAGAGATTCCTAGGAGGAGTCTATGCATTTTTGCCTGACTATTAGACTTTTGCTCAAGTCCCCATGAAAATTTGTCCACAATATTTCTTTTGGGATTTATTGATATCCTTATTTAAATTAAATTAAATGAAAATAAAATTATAACTAAAATATTATAATTTTTATAAACAATTAAGTTGTGAAATTAAATAAAATTATGTATAATATTATTAAAAAGAAAATAAATTTAAAAATTAATAGTGATTTTCAATTTTTTTTTTTTAAACACCCGTAGAAAAAAGTCGTAATTTTATTCATGATGACAAAATTACATTTTGTAGATGCTAAAAAGCATATGCATATGGCCTGTGCCTGTTTTCACAGGATACAAGGCAGACAAGAAAGTAAAAAAAAAAAAAAATTGTCTACTGTTCTTTCCTCCCTTTCTTCTTTTCCACCTTACGCCAACCTCCAGTGTTGGGAGTGGCCGTTACAATGGAAATATAATTTTCAGTGAGGGTGTCTTTGTCAGAATCAGGTCCTTCTGATCCATGGGTTCACTTGATGCCCGTTATTTCCATCCCTGTTAGTTGAGATGTTTTATGCTGTGTTTGGTTGCTGGAATCTTCCTCCTCTTTTAGTGCGCTCTTCTGGTTCTTTTGTTGCTCTTTTTCTACTTGGAATGCTGCTATTTCTGCTACTTCTACTTCTTCCTCTAGAGGGGTTGTGCACTGCCATCCTTTTGGCTCTTTCTGCTGCTTTTTATTCCATTTGGGAGTTTGTTTTGCTTTAGGACAGGCGCTATGGAGGTGTCCTGTTTGTAGACATCCACGACATCGGAAAGTTGTGTTTTCATAATCTAGTGGTTGTGTCCACTGTGTATTGTTGAAATTCAAGTTTATGCTTTCTGGTAGTCCCTCACTGAGATCTACCTCCACACATATATTGGCAAATGTGAATATTCCCCTTGATATTTTTTCTTCATCCGTCTTTCGGAATTTTCCCAAAACATTCCCTATGGAGATTAATACTTTATGATGCCAAAAATGTAATGGGAGATTGTGCAGCCTAACCCACACTGGCATCTTTGAAACCACCATTGTATTGGTATCAAATTCCAGGAACCATGGGGTCATAAATAGTCCTGCATTACCCCAGAACCATGGCCCCTTATTGAGGATATATTCTCTTTCTTGTTCTGTTCTGAATCGGACTATAAAAAACCCTTTTGGGCATAAGTAGATCTCGCAGTTTGGTGACCAGGCCTCATATATCCATTGGTGTAGAGCATCAGATTTTGGCCAAAACCCATTAAATCTACATATGACTGAATTGGAGTAAAGATCTGTAAACATGTTATTTACCTCAGGCATGGCAATGGTAAGTGTAGGATTCACAGAGTTTTGTTCCACTATATAGGGCCCCGGAAGCTCCACTAGTGCTGTAGATTTGACATGTGTTTGATCCTTACCTTTGATTGCTTCCTTGAAGGAGCCTGTGCTTTTGGAGCTGGTTCCAACACTTCCTCCCCTTAAGCGCAAGTTAATTATTATGGTTGTGTCTGTATTGATGCCATAATCCTTCAGTGTAAGGTTTTCCTGTAGGTTGTGACCTAAGCAGATCAGGTTTTGCCATTGTGCTAGTATGCCTAGTTGGTTCTGGATCTTATTTTTTAGCTCCTGGATCTTCCTTCCTTCCTGGATCCTCCAACAAACCGTCTTGCCTTCCAGTGTTTTAATGAATATTTGTATCAGGTCCTCTTCTTTTGGATATGTGTCCATTTGCAGTGTTGCGGTATCTGTTACCCAACTGTCTGAATTTATCAAATCTAGTTGTCCCATCATTTTCTCGCAGAGCTTCATCCTGTTCTAGCCTGCTCGGTTGCCTCCGATCTGCTTGCCTATCTGGCCTATTGGCCATTTGAGATCCATTTTTGGCAGATCTGGTGCGTGATCTGAGAGTGTCGGCATAAGTATTTATGGTTTCCAGTTTCCCAGCAGCTCTACCCATGTTTTACCTTCCCCTGCGATTTGGGGCTATGATCCCAGGTATAAGGGTGACTTGTTGTGTGCAGGCCTCTAGATCTGGGCTTGGTATGGGCCGTTTGGACTTCTGAGTGCCAGATCTGTCAGATCGAAAGCAGATCTGGGCTTGGTATGGGCCATTTGGACTTCTGAGTGCCAGATCTGTCAGATCGAAAGCGGATCTATAGTTAGTACCACCTTCCATAGAAGGTAGGATCCACCCATATCTAGGCAATAGGATCAACCCAGATCCATGCATTATCCGTACAGGGGCAGCGTTGCCAAGCTCGGGTTTATGGCTAGAGTGTGCAGGGGGCGATACGTCCTAGATCTTAGAGCTAGTAGCATATTGGCATATAGATCTAGCCTTGTGAACTTGGTTGTGGGGCTGAAGAGTCACTTTGAAGATGCCTACAAGAACCCCCACTGCGGCCTTCAAGATCTCTTCTTCTCCAGTTCCCGCATGCCTCTTTCCTGAGCGATTGGTTGTTCTCTCTGTGATTTTTGGTTTTGAATCAGCCGTCGTCATCTCGAGGGTGGGGGTGAAAGTCACAGGCGTAGTAGATCTGGGTTTGTGGCTTTCCATATAGCTCAGAGTGCCATCTTTGAGGTCTTCGCCGCCTCTCACCATCCCTCAGTGTTCTGATTCGTGTTCTTCCTTCCCCTGCAACCCTTATCACCCCAGAAAACAGGGGCAATGACATCTCGCTGGAGAGCTCGAGCATTGGGTCTCTCTGCAGTGAGCGAGGGCGCCGCTCCGCCTCTGTTGCTGCTCAGAGACTCCCATCCCATGTAGCCTGGGTGCAGTATGAGTGAGGAGGACGCTCGAGATTTCATGGCTGCAGACCCGATTCCCTTCTGCAATTCCTGCTTCAACTCCGATCCCGTACCAATGTCTTTTCAAATTTTATTTTATTATAATAAAAAAATAATTTAGAAAATAATTTCAAATATTACTAATTATTATGCTTTAAGGCATTTCCCTCTGAAACCAACTCCCCTTCGCGCACTCCTGTCATCCCTCTGTGTCATTTGATCCATCGTTAAACGATTAGATTGTGCTAGTCCATTGATTTGAATTGCATCGACACATGTGGTTTCTATTTTCCCTTTGCGCAGATTTCATTGTCGCATACGATTCCTGTTAAGTGTTTCGACGGTGAGGTTTTTCCCACATCCTTATGGAAACTATCCTATGCTCATCTGCACTGTCTTTCTTGTCACCAGCGAGCAAGCATGATATCAGTCAGAGAAGGGGGATTGCCATGGCTTGCCTTGCCATTCTCAGATGAAAATACAAGGAAACAAACTTGATCAAGCTTTTTGGGTCGATAGCATTTTGTGCCTTGTTGTTCTAGAGAAAAGGGGCAGAGTTATAATCCTCTCATCCTGGTAGTGAAGTTTTATTTTTATTTTTCGCGATTGTTTAGATTCCCTTGTTGATATTCTTTAGTAGTCAATGAATAGTCATTTGAGAAGTCCATTTACAGTGAAAGGAAATCCTGCAGTTGGTTCTGAACCTTCAGAAAATATCAATGGGTAACATGGGTAGTTCAAATTGAATGTCCTCAACATAGGATCATCCTTTCAGCAAGTCATAAGCATCAATTCTTGCAGTATGTACTGATAAATCACAACTTTCTAAAAGGGAAATAAGAAATCCTAACTTATTGACCTGTGCTATTTTTTGTATCAATTTCTGATATCTATTGACAATAGGTAAACAATGCTTACCAACAACAATGCAATGACACAAGAAATTAATCAATGTCAGAACAACCTTCATATATTGCTGTTGTAGATGATGTAATTCGACGTTTGCTCACTCCGACTACTTCCCAGGTAAGCTCTCTTATAACCCTATGTCTAAATAAGTTTTGCATTCGATATTTAAGTTCCAACCCATTATTCATCTTACTGCATCTATGGCTTGCCATTGGTTTCTACTATGACTAGGTATTGTTGTTTCCACTTGTGACACCATTTTCGACTAGGATCTGATTAAAAATATTGGCCACTAGCCCACTTCTAATTCAGCTATTCGGAATTCTTATGGGTCAGTAATTTGAGCATCACTTGGGAATCTGGAAATTCGTAATCCCTAAGCTAGAGTTTTTTTGTCTTCTGAGGCTCTCACATTTAAGGTTACAGACATTAATGAAAAATTCCTTTACAGATGCAGTGTTAAGGTTTGTAATCCTCAACTACGTTGTGCAGTAATTGTCTTATTACTATTTAATTTTGAGACAATGTAATGTGTGCCTTCCAACACGGGTCGCTTTAGGATAGACTCAACACTTTTCTTTTTTTTTCCTTCCATGCAATAATAGTTACACAGAGTTTCAGGACCGTCTTGCTGATTTATAAGAGGGTTCATAATTTAATTCGTACTATGCAATGTCTGTCAAGGGCAATATTTTTCTTGTTTGCTTGGACCAATTAACAATAGAATCAAAGTGCATAATGGTTTGTGAATGTGGTTATAAAATTTTGAAGTATATTTGGAAATTTTTAATTGTTTGAACAATTGTATCAACCTTCATGTCACCCAGTAGGGCTCTTATGGTCATTGGAATGGACAGGCTAAGATCTTACCATGAAAAAACATATAAAAACCTTAAAATATTTAGTTATATATATGATGTAGGTAAAAATATGAGTGAATAAGGTAAAGCATATGAACTATCCATTTAAAAAATAACAGTTCTAAGCCTTGTCAGAATACTGATAATAAGAACAACCTACAATGACAACATTCCAGGAGGCCACATCTTTGAAAGACAATGTAGCAAATACTTGGTCTCCAATCTTACTCATGTATGTCAAATGCATGTCTACAAGTGAATTACCCAATACTCCAACCATTGCAAACTAAATAATCATGAATTCTCTTGTTGTGTTGAAGATCCTCTGAGCTGGGACATACAGGAAGAATGTTCACAAGGGTGCAGAGTCTAGTTTCACAACTGCAAATTCCATCTGATGAAAGTAATTCAAAGTTTCATGGTGATTCCCATTATGATAATAACATGATGTTGATTCTTCAAACGTCCTAAGGAAGCCCTGTCATGGGTTGAAAATACAACTCTTTAATCACTTTTCATCTAAAATTAAAAATTATGTTTTACTCGTGGACCATGTGAATATCCTTGGTGAGTACAATCTTCATAGGGTTAATTCTTGGCCTAGTGATAGGAGCTCAAGTCGGAGTAATAGTTATGGATCTGTCATCCATGGGACTGAAGGGGGGTCCATTGGCCAACCCTCATTCAAAGACTTGCACAACTGCAAGTAGACAAGACACTAGTGAAAGTGATGTAATCTAGCTTCACACTTGCTTGTTCCATTCTGTAGAGAAGTGTGAGAGATTCCATTCCACCCGCATGTATTCAATATGTTGCAATAATGGAACTCCATAATAACAAATCCTGTCTAGAAAATCTATTAAAGAAATGGTGTGCAACCTCTAAACTACCAGACTTGACAATTGATAGATGCATATGAGTGCATCACCTACACAAATCTTGTGTAGCTCATTCCATCTCCGAAGGTAAAGACAATTTGTCCAATATAGAATTTGTAAGTCCTTCCAAGGTAACCTGTGGCAGGATCCACTCTCACGGTCATGTTGGTCATGCTAACAATGAAAACAAACTCCTATGGATACGAAGTCATAGGTAGTCTACTACCCACCTACAACAGAGATAAATCCTTGCCTTAGTGGCTTTACCTTCAGATTTACATGTAGAAAGTATTTAAAAAATTGGTTCTCTAGTGACATTTAGTAGGGTTTTAGCCTGGTTGGGTAGCCTAATTTGTTGAAGGTCCCCTTTCCAATTCATTGGCCCTCTTTCATTAGCAGGGCTGGTATCAAAATTGAAGAAACATTTTGTGTGTGACTCAATGTGATACTAAAAACTATGAGGACCTATTTGATAATGTAAGTCCTAATTATAATTCAATGATTTGATGTTTAAATATTTACCTGGATTGCATTCTCCAAATATCACATTTGCAATGACAACTCCTCCAGCTTCTCCTGGATAGCCCACCCAAAGAATAGCTGAAATCTTTTCACTATTCTTAGCAAATTAAATATCAAAAGGACCCTTGACATAATCACAAGAATTATAGGTCCCTTGGATGCATTTTCAACTTGGGTTACGAGTTGTTGTTTCTGCCAGGTAACAACAAACTTGTTCGGTCTAAAGACTCTGCCTCCAGTGACAAGTCTCCACCTACAATTAAAATTGTTGCATAATAACTGCTTGCTATATAGACCACCCCAATATTTATTTTCTTGCATTTTTACATATCTGGCTTATGTCGCTTATAGAGTGAACTGATTTTTCCGCCACTGTTCTTTTATGGGCCAATGTCTTTATGGGTAAGGTTTGCCCTCTCTACTAGAATTTTATGGTTTACCATTCACTCTCTCTTGTTGCTCAATGAAAATTTCTAAGAGAGCGTGATTAGGAGAGTGCCCTGGATTACAATGACTCCATTGAATGAATTATCATAAGCAGTTGGAACAGACCTCCTAAGGCATGGTGAAAATGTGGGTGCCGAATAAACATAGAGTTACACTTTAATTACAAACTTCACTAACTCAAAATAGACAGTGTGAATGTTGTTATTTGAAAACACCTGGTATGATTTTTGAAATCCTGAAAAGTATCTTGATCAATATATCAATAAGAATTGGTAATAAAGAATAGACAAATTACCTCATTTTGTGTGTGTTGTGCTGTGGTTTAATGATTGAGATAACTAATAGCCATAATGATGTCTCAATTTCAAACCCAATAATCATAGAGCCATGGAAATTATGGCATTGGCTGAGTTGGATGGTGTTTGATATGCAACATTCATTCAAAACATGTTATCCCTTTGTATACTGGCAGCCATAAGGTCCAATAACACTATAATTATAATTCTATAAATTTATTGCAAGAATATTCTATTAAGTGTAATCATAATTTAATAGTTTTATTGCATAAATATTCTATTCATTATTATAGAGTAATCTGAGATGTTTGATATTTTGGAAAGTGAAAATCATTTACTATATATAGTGATTGTTGTACCTTTTTCCAAGTTTCATTATAAATGTCAATCAATCAAGAGATAATTACACCCAATATGGAAATTATGATTCCAATCATATGATTTTACATTTATACCCTTCTTCCACATAGAGAATTCTACCCAAGATGGAAATGGGATATTGTTTGATATTTTGGAAAATGAAAATCATTAATTTTATTATATATTGTAATTGTTGCACATTTTCTGAATTGCATTATAAATTCCAATCAATGGAGAAAAAATCTAGAATGGAAGGACATGCTGAGAATGTTGGAGGACCATTCGAAGGGACACATTAAATTATCCAATGAGAAGATGACATTTCTGAATGTTGTTTCAAGCGGGGAATTTGTATTTCTTATAGGCTCTACAAGCACAGGCAAGAGCTATCTTCTCAATTTTGTAGTAAAAATCTTGAAGAAATTGCATGGTCCAAGCTCCGTCTTTGTAACAACCTCAACAGGGATTGAAACATGCCATTTGAATGGAATGAATCTACATTCCTTTGTTGGAGCCCCACCATTTGTTGTGACTAAGAAAGTATTGTTGACATTGATTGAAAAGAAAAATAGAAATGTTAACAGATGGAAAAATGCTAAGGCATTGGTTATAGATGAGATAAGCATGATTAATGGAGGTTTTTTTGATCAGTTGAATTATGTTGCCAATAATCTGAGGCAACCATCGAATGGGAAAGGGGTGTAGGGTGGGTTGCATCTTGTGGTGATAGGGGATTTCTTCCAACTCCCATCGGTGACGCGTAAGAACCTGAACAAGTTCTTTGCCTTTGAAGAAGATTTTTGCGATGAGTGTTTTGACAAGAAAATTGAATTAACCCATGTTTATAGGCAGTCATATAGGGAGGTAGTAGAGATGTTGCAGAAATAAGAAAAGGTTTGTGGGACTCAAAAGCCTTGGAAAAATTGAAAAACTGTCATGGTCCATCTGTGGATGCGTATGTGACTAGATTGTATTTGAGGAATGATGATGTTAGGAGGGTGAATGATGAGAGACTGAATTCTCTGGGGCATGAAATCATCACTTTTAGTGCCAAGGATGAAGGGGAAGAGTACAAAAGAGTAAGATGAAGACTGGAATTGCTCTTGATCAAATTGGTCTTTGCATAGGGACACAAGTGATGCTTGTCAAGAATATAGATACTGGGATAGGACTGGTGAATGGTGCAACATGCCAGATTGTTGATTTTGTTGGGGATGAAACATAGTCAAAAGCTATTAGTCCAATAGGGCTTTGGCCAAAGGTGAGATTTCTCTATGTGGTTGAAAGGATTATCACATCAAAATCCTGGCATGTTTATGAAGGTGAGGTGAAGGTGGCTACCCGAACATAGGTGCCATTAATTTTAGCATGGGCTATTACTATGCACAAGTGCCAAGGGGGTCAATTATATCAAAGTCATTGCAGATATATCTATTCCTGTATTTCCTTTCCTTCTTCTTACCGGGTGGGTGGTCTTGCTTCTATGCCTTCTTACTTTACCGGGTCGGGCAGGTCCTTCCTCTCCTTTAAAACATCTAGAATGGAAGGACATGATGAGAATGTTGGAGGACCATTCGAAGGGAAACATTACATTATCCAATGAGAAATGATAGTTCTAAATGTTGTTTCAAGAGGGGAATTTGTATTTATTACAGGCTCTGTAGACACATGCAAGAGTTAACTTCTTAATTTTGTAGTAAAAATCTTGAAGAAATTGCATGGTCTAGGCTTCATCTTTGTAACAACCTCAACAAGGATTGTAGCATGCCATTTGAATGGAATGACTCTACATTCCTTTGCTGGAGCTCCACCATTTGCTGTGATTGAGACTGTTGACACTTATTGAAAAGAAAAACATAAATGTTAACAGATGGAAAAATGCCAAGGCATTGGTTATAAATGAGAGAGGTTTGTGGGACTCAAAAGCCTTGGCCAAATTGAAAAAATGTCAGGGTCCATCTGTGGATGAGTCTGTGACTAGATTGTATTCGAGGAATGATGATGCTAGGAGGGTGAATGATGAGAGACTGAATTCTTTAGGGCAGGAAATCATCACTTTTAGTGTTGAGGATGAAGGAGAAGAGTACGAAAAGAGTAAGTTGAAGACTGGAATTTCTCCTAATTAGATTGGTCTTTATTTATGGGCACAAGTGATGCTTGTCAAGAATATAGATACTGGGATAGGACTGGCGAATGGAGCAATGGGCCAGATTGTTGATTTTGTTGCGGATGACACACCGTCAAAAGCTATTAGTCCAATAGGGCTCTGGCCAAAGGTGAGATTTATTTGTTGGTTCGAAAGGATTATCACATCGAAATCCTGGCATGTTTATGCAGGTGAGGTGAAGGTTTCTACCTGAACACAGGTGCCATTAATTTTAGCATGGGCTATTACTGTGCAAAAGTTCCAAGGGATGACATTGGAGAGGTTGGAGACAAGTCTTTCTAGGGCATTTGATTATGGCATGATATATGTAGCCCTTTCCCACGTAACACTAGGAGAATTTTGAGATCTAAAATGGGCCTCCTAAGAAAAATGTACGACCAAAATTAACTTTATAAGAACCAATAGGATTCAATATGATGATGTTAACCATGGGGGATGACTCACCATTTTTGGAGTAAAAACGTAAAAAGATTAAAAAATAATAAAATAATAAAACTATTTTTTCAACTCGTATTTTCAACTTATCTCCCTAAGGGTTTACTCAAATTGCGAGTGGGATTACTTGTTGGATGCAAAATTTAACTCCTCATCTAAGGAGTACCCATGTTGCATACTTTCGATGGACCCTGCTACATGAAAAACTTGACTGCAATCACATTTTTCATGTATTTCTCATTTTTCATGTAGTAGGGTCCATCGAAAGTATGTAACATGGGTACTGCTTGGATGAGGAATCAAATTTTGCATCCAACGAGAGTTTCTGCTCGAAATTTGAGTAAACCCATAACGAGATAAGTTGAAAATACGAGTTAAAAAAATAGTCTTTTCTTTTTTCCCTCTAAAATTTGATGATGTAATCTAATCTTATTTTATTATTGCCACTATTATTTTATAATTTCCCTAGGAGGCCCATTTTAGACCTCAAAATTCCCCTAGTGAGAATTTAGACGGGCTGAGGCTAATAGGATTTAAACCGTCTAATATCAAAGCACACCCAAAGGTGCTTGACTTCTATCGGAAACTTACCAGTAGTAGGGTGCTACTTGGATGATAAAGAAAATAAATGAATCTTGTAGCCAGACTTCATAGTTTTGATGACATTATTAGTTTCAGACATCTCAGGTAATTTGACTTAGGTTTGAATATTTATTTGTGATAGGGAGATGTCAGTATCATAGAACCTATGTACTTATTTTGAATCATGTTGAAACATCCTACTCTATTTGGACCTAAATTTTACAGACATTGTTTTCTTAAAACCTAAAAAGTATAGTAATGGCTGAGTTATTAAGAAGATAAAATTTTGTAATTTGGTAATGTAGGTTCATAATTTTACGTTTTTTGGTTGGATATTCAAACAATGTTAAAGATATATAAACTATAATTAATTTTTGAGTATTATGTTTCTAGTCCAATGATCAGTAAGCAGGAAGGTAGGAATGCTATTGTCCCTTTTTTTGGGTCACATGGAAGGGTATTTGATATTATGTTACTTTTTGTTTATATTTGTTGCACACGAGTATGGCATTAAGAGCCACCAAACCTGATTATTCTTCCATCTAGAGGTAGAGTGAATTGATTTTGCCCCCACTGTTCTTGCATGGGCCAATATCTTTATGGGTAAGGTTTGCCCTCTCTACTAGAATTTTATATTTTACCATTCACCCTCACTTGTTGCTCAAAGAAAATTTCTAAGGGAGGGTGATTAGGAGAGTGCCTTGGATTATAATGACTCCATTGAATGAATTATCATAAGCAGTTGGAACAAACCTCCTAAGGCATGGTGAAAATTTGGGTGCCCAATAAACATAGAGTTACGATTTAACTACAAACTTCACTAACTCAAAATAGACAATGTGAATGTTGCTATTTGAGAACACCTGGTATGATTTTTGAAAAGCCTGAAAAGTAGCTTGATCAGTATATCAATAAGAATTGGTAATAAAGAATAGACAAATTACCTCATTTTTGTGTGTGTTGTGCTGTGGTTTAATGATTGAGATAACTCATAGCCATAATGATGTCTCAATTTCAAATCCAACAATCATAGAGCCATGGAAATTATGTCATTGGTCAAGTTTGACGTTGTTTGATATGCAACACCATCTTATCTCTTTGTATACTGGCAGCCATAAGGTCCAATAACACTGTAATTAGAATTCTATAAATTTATTGCAAGAATATTCTATTAATTGTAATAATAATTTAATAGGTTTATTGCATAAATATTCTATTCATTATTATAGAGTAATATGAGATTCTTGATATTTTGGAAAGTGAAAATCATTTACTATATATAGTGATTGTTGTACCTTTTTCTGAGTTTCATTATAAATGTCAATCAATCAAGAGATAGTTACACCCCATGTGGAGATTATGATTCCAATCATATGATTTTACATTTATACCCTTCTTCCACATAGAGAATTCTACCCAAAATGGAAATGGGATATTGTTTGATATTTTAGAAAATGAAAATCATTAATTTTATTATATATAGTGACTGTTGCACATTTTCTAAATTTCATTATAAATTCCAATCAATAAATTTATTGCAAGAATATTCTATTAATTGTTATCATAATTTTATAAATTTATTGCATAAATATTCTATTCATTATAAATAGAATATTTATAATGAATACTTGATATCTTGGAAAGTGAAAATAATTTACTATAAATAGTGGTTGTTGTACTTATTTTAATTTCATTATAAATGTCAATCAATCAAGAGATAGTTACACCCAATATGGAAATGAAGATTTCAATCATATGATTTTACATTTATATCCTTCTTCCAAATATATAATTGCAATCATTTACTATATATAGTGATTGTTGTAATTTTTTATTTTTATCTTTTTCTTCTGAATTTCATTATAAATGCTAATCAATCAAGAGATAGTTACACCCAATATGGAAATGAAGATTTCAATCATATGATTTTACATTTATACCCTTCAACATAGAGAATTGCAACGAAGATGGTAATGGGATATTGTTTGATATTTTGAAAATGAAAATCATTAATTTTATTATATATAGTGATTGTTGCTTTCAACATCCTCGAGTTTAAAAGATGCATAATTTGGCTTCAACTTCTTATAATCTATCCAAAATCATTCGATGCAGGTCACTATGATCCTGTCCATAGAGTGATAAAAAGCATAATGATACAAATGTTTGCTAGAGTTTGAATTGGGGGAACAATGTAAATGGATCTAAATGAAACCCAAGAGAGTTATATCAATTGCAAGAAATCTTGAATCCCAAATAAAGTTGGCATATTCAAATAGGGTGTGGATAAATTCCAATCATTCAAGTAAGAAAATACTTCAAACACAAGTGTTACCAAGGCAAATACATATGGATGTTTAACCAAAAGACCAAATTAGAATCTTCTAGTCAATAATTACTAAGGATAAAGATCTTTGCTATCTATGGAATGCATTCTTTGGAAACTACCCTAAATAACCAAAAAGAGGGAGCCTCATACTGTAGATACTCATGTCATGTCAATGATGCAATTTTTGAGACCTTCCTCTTTAACTAAGATCCAAAATTCTACTTACACCCTTTGGCAACATTTGGTGACACTTTCATTGTCATCATGGAAGAGTAACAATTTAATGCTACTCTTTCCTACTCTACTACCTTATGAAGTTTCCTTTGCAACATTGGGTGCAATTGCTAGTTTTAATAATATTAAGTTTATTCTTTAAATATTTATAATATTAAAATTCATTAAACAATTTATGTGTTATTATTTTATATTCTATTTTAATTATTAATTTGATTAAAAATATTTTTCAATTAAATAAAAACATTTAGTTCTTCATAAGTCTACAAGACATTAACTTTAATATTTACCAATGTATCTCAAAATTTTCATAAATAATAATATTTATTACATATTTTACTTCATGTGAATTTTGAATAAATATTTGTATTCATTTAAATTGTGTTACAGTTTTGGAATAATAATAAATTTAATAATATATATATTTTTAATTATATATATAGAGAGAAGTGTATTACTTAAAATTTCATTTTAAAAAATAAATAATATTTATTGAATATTTTAGATTATAATAGTAGCAAAGCTTTTTTAGGTCATTATTGTGTGTATGGTGCAAGGATTGTGTCCAAGATTGTGGGTGGAAACTCTACCCATTCGCAGGGACCAAATGATGTAGAATGAATAGAAAATAGTGCATATCGGTTTAAATATGTGTTAAAGAAATGTTAAGGATTCTTTTTTTATGAATTTTTGGTTGCTCGTAGATTCTAGGAGTAACAAGGTGAGAGTGGATAAGATGCTTTATTATCCCTCTCATTAGGTTCATCCTCCTTCCAATCACACTTTTTTATTTATTGCTAACTGCCAATCCTTAACCCGCTTTCTAGCACCTCTCTTAGTCTTCCTAAACCAGAACCACATGTGTTCGTCGATCATGTTCATCCCCGAGTCGATCCTTTGGCATGGAAATATTCTCACTCTCATATCCCATCCTTGTCAGATAATTTAGAGTGCATTTATAAAAGCTTCTTTGGTCAGTGAAATCCTTTGCTTTCTTCTTTTCAATCTTCTGGTCCTTCGGGATTGAATCCCCATGCTTCTTCCCATTCTCACTTTTTATCTCCTTCTACAAATTTGTCAACACCTGCACTAATTTTTCCTGGAAAATCCATCTCCTATTCCTCCTCTTTTTCAGCCTTAGGCCCCTTGTTCCCTCATTATCTATGACTTCTTCCCTATCCGCTTCAATCCCCTTGACATCTTCCTTGATATTGTCGTTTCCATTGATCCCCACATCCCTCTTAACCTTTGTCCTGGCCCCCTTGTTACCCTCATGCTGTCTCTTTAATCCCTCGCACTCGTTAGCCTCCTCATGCTCTTCTTGTGGAACCTTGTAGCCTCCTTGTTCTCTCCCCCTTTGAACCCTTTATCATTTAACACATTTTTTATGGTGCATTATTCAAGCTTATCCCAGTGCCTCATTTTTATGTTTAACCTCCAACCATCGACTTCGGTTATCCCCCTCTTACCCACCTCAAGGTCCATGAATTTCTTCTCGCCCTCATTATTCGTGAACTCCCTTACGTATAACCCCCCCTCTCCCACAACTTCTTTGGTTTCCCATCTGCTTCCCTCACCCTCAACTTCCTTAAAATCCCTTCTGCCTCTGTATTTCCCTTATTCACATTTCCCCCTTCGACTCGATGTTAACCATCTCTCTAACTGGTTTGACCACTCCATCCATCACAATGTCCCCTCTCCCCTCCCTTTGGATATTAACCCTTCCCCTAATCCTTTAACTCTTAACAACACTTACCCTCACTCTATTTCTAACCTTAACAATTCTTCATCAAAAGAGTTCCTCCCCTCGCCTTTCCTTCTCCCTCCTCTCTTACCCCCTCATATTCCTCCTTTAATATTCATTCCAAAGTTTTGAATCTCTCTTTTACCATCCTATTATCACTTAGAGAAAACCCTAGTTGCGGGAAAAACTCTAAGGTAACCTCAAACCACTTTGAGGTTGAAAGTTGTTCCTTCAATCTGGAAAGGGATCTCTCCCTAAAAATCATCTACCCAAGGTCACAATGGTAGAATGTTTGCAATAAGTCCTATGACTAAATTTATTTAAGAAAAAATGAGGTTGGTTGGATTGTAGGAAGATTTCACCATTGGGAATGGAGTCTGACCCAATCAACTTCATATAATCACAGGTTTAGTGAGAAAACATCACAAAAGTGAGATAGTAACAATTCCTTCGACAATTTTTAGGAAGTTGGAGGATAGTGAAGGAAATCAGTGTGATATATATGTGAAAAACAAGTTGTTAATATCTGAAACATAAAGAAAACGGGCACGGAAATATCAATTCTAATTTCAACCACTTAGCATTCAGACATTGAAGAAAATATTACACCAAGATACAAGCAAGGAATTATAACACAAGAATTTTTGCAAAACTGCTCACATAGACTGCTTTATTATAATTTGATTAGACAATACATAAAAAGGCTACTTTAAAATAAGTTCCAACCCTTTTTTCTTCTTTAGAAATTGTCTATATAGAAAATACAATAGCTAAACAAGTTTCTAGCTAAACTTAATTACAATAATCTAAAAATAACAGTGTATATGTTTTAGGTACATGCATGTAAAATATGTTCAAAACATATTTGTTTTCCAATAAAAAACAACTTGTTGTAAATTGTGCTAAAAATGGGGATTGAAAAGTTCATCGTTGTTATGCCTCCTTCACTGGGAATCATGCCTTGTCATTCCTTCAAAAATGGTCTTCTGATGGGTAGCTCCTGCTTCCTCAGGTACCCTTCCTACAATTCGCTGATAATCCTATTGTCAACCTTTAGCTTCCAGAAGTGATAATTATGCTAACAGGCCGACTGTCAACATTTTCCTCCAATATGTCTGCCAAAATGAGCTGATAATGAAACTGTCAGTGCTCCTCTATGCTTTCCTGTGCTAAAATGCTGACAAGCGCTTTGTCGGCTGAATACCAAAATTTTCCCTTGGACAACATGGGGTCAAAAACTTAAAAGACCAAAAACAATTTCAACTAAGAGTACTGGTTGCTTCCAACAGAACATTGACATTAACCATCCTGTATCTTTTGCTTTCTCTAGTCTCCATGGGAATTATCCTCTTGGTAGCCTTTGTTCTCTTTGACTTTTTTGAACATGTAGCTTTCTCCCTGTTTATGAATAGGTCCTTTAGAGGGATATCATCCACATCTATAATTTATTTAGCAAGTTTCGAGTTTGTTTTAATTTGATGTTCGGTCTGAGCTTGTTCCAGGGCCTAGTGTGAGGTTCCCCCCCTTTAAACATCTCAAACAAGGTATGTTTTCTTTCTCATTTGAAGCTCCTTCATCTTGGGGCTCAACCATTTTACTTTTGGTTTTCTCTGGCAATTGGCTTCCTATAGGTAGGCTTTCAACAGGAAGGCTTTCAGCAAGAGGGTTCTCAGTATGAGGGTTTTCAGTAGGAGGTTTTTCAGTAGGAGGAGGAGGGGTTTGTTGTGTTTTTCTGAGCCTATCACTCCTTCTAGTATAAACTTTAGGTATTTGAGGAACAAGAGGAGAGGTTTTCTCTACCCTCTTTCGACTTCTAGTTTGTACAATAGAAGTTCCTTGAGAGGAGGTTCATGTCTCAAAATTTTCGACTTATTTGGCCTCCTTTTTAGAACCCTTTTTCCTACCTCTTTTAGACTTAGCAGGTTGGGGTTGAAACCCTCCTTAGAATATAAAATGATCCCATGTTCTTCGGGCCTTTGCTAACTGGTTTTCAATTAATAATTTTATCAAAGATTTATGATAAATGAAATGTGAATATGGGTATGTCCTGGCTTGAAACCCGAGAAACCATATGTTTAAAACTTTATAACAAAAAGTAAGATGCATTGATTGTTATTTGACTTTCCAAATGAAGAAGAAAATGGAAATGGTAGAGGTTGACCCTATTGTAGCGCCCCTCGTAGGTGAAATAGGACATAAAAATACGTAGTAAAATATGCCATTTGTCTTTGAGCCATGCCATCTGCACCCTTTCCCTCCAGTTCTTCTCTTTGAATTTGTCCTTTAAGAAGAAATGCACATCAATTCTAGATAAGATGTGGCTTCTAAAAGCTTTCTCTCCATCTGTGGGCAGGGCTGCGACCTCTGAAATTAACTCCTCTGTTACCTGGAAAGAAATTCCTCCAACCTCTACTCATTGTTTGTCAAAGCCCTGAGCGAATGCTCATGCTACCTCATCATGAAAATCGGTGCACTACTTGAATAATTCTTCAAATTCGGCCTGTCAAAACTGTTGTTGAATCTCCAGGTAGATATCAAGAAGATCAAGCCCTTTTGGCTCATTTCTATTCAACTTCCCGCTTCTCCCCATTGGTCTTCGCAACCTACCGAACGCTCAAAATAGAGGATCGAGATTCGATCCTTGATCTCCGATGAATAATTCAATAGAATGAATGTTTTCAACGATAAAAGATGACAATAATTAGAACTAAAACATATAAATTTCTATATGGGGAAAACTTATTAAAGAATGTGTTCTGGCATGTGTACTATGATAACTGATTGACATAAAATATTAGAGAGTTAACCCTTTGATCATTATAATTAACCCACATACCTCTTCGGCGACGGAAACGATCCTTTCAACATGTGATTTCTCCTTTCAGATTTAACATAGCGTGATCAAGCAATAATCACCTTTTTTGCTGACGTGGAACATGTCAGTGCAATTCAAAACGAAGATTCAAATTTCGTTGTTTTGGCACTGATACCTTGGTTACCCACAAAAATTTATTTGTCTGTAGTTTAAAACACCCGATAATGTTGGCACTACTATTGTCAGCGTATTTCTTTAATTTTTTGTTTTTTTCTTTTTTTGAAATCACAATAGAGCTGATAATCCCATTGCATTGTTCTCTGTTTATTACAAATATTTCACTGATACTTCATTTGTTAACATTTAAAAAATTTCTTCAAACTTAAACAAATGTGATAACACATCCTTCCCCCCCACCCTCATTCTTCTAAAAGCAAGTTTCAATTGCGCCATTGCTCCTAGATGTATCGCTTTCAAAGACATTCTTGGCACCATTGAATCCATTACCCATAATCTCCCCTCTCATGAAGCAGAGGAGATTCATCAAGAATGTAGCAGTATTTTAAGGCATGCAAAACCACCTTGTCCTAACCTTTCTTCTAAAGAATTAATATCCATCCAAGAGCTTAATAATAACCTAGGTATCCTTATCCTTAAATTAGATAAAGGCAATGCCACTATCATCATGAATCATTTGGATTATGAATCTAAAAGCCTAGAAATTTTATCCTCCTCTTCTTATAAATCCCTCCCTAAAAACCCTATCAAGTTGATTACCTCTACAATCAATAAAGTAATATAATCTTCCTCTCTTCCCCCCTAAATCCAAAATCGTCTTATCCCCTCTCACCCTGTTACTTCTAGAATCTACTGGCAACCAAAAATTCATAAAATAGGAATCCCCCTTAGACCCATATTCATCGCCATTGGGGCTCCTACTCATGCCCTCTCTTGATTTCTGGATAACAAGCTTCAACCCTTTGTGGGGCACTCTCCTTATTTTATTAAATACTCAGCCCATTTCATTCATAAAACCTCTCACCTTCATCTCGATCCTTGTGACATCATGGTCAACTTCGATATGGTATCTTTAATCACAAAAATCCTTGTGCTAGAAACCCTGGATTAAATTGCCAATCTGGTTGACCTTGAAACCCTTAACATCATAAAAATATTCCTTACCTTGACATTATTTTCCTTCTGTGGCACTTGTTATGAATAGACTAAAGGTACCACAAAGGGATCATCACTACCACCTGTGGTCGCAAACATCTTCACATAACACTTTAAAGTTAAAGCCATCAACTCCTGACACCTCAAGCCTAAATGTTGGAAGCACTTCGTGGACGATACCTTTGTGATTTGGTCCCATGGGATTCCTACCCTTCATGATTTCTTAAACTACCCCAATTGCCTTCCCCCCCACATCTAATTTACAATGGAATTAGAAGAAATATTTTCCTTACCATTTTTGGATGTGTTAGTCTCATGTCATCTTGATGGTTCTCTATCCCATCAAGTGTTTTGCAAAAGGACCCATACTGACCAGTATCTTCATGCCCTCTTTCACATCATCCTGCCCAAAAATCTATTGTCTTAAAAACTCTCTTTACTAGGATTATTCACATTTTTGATCCCCTTGTTTCTTTCTAAAGAAAATGTCATCTCATGAAATCACTTAAAATAAATGGTTATTCATTCAATCAAATTAATAAGGTGTTCCAAGCACATTCCAAGTTTCTCGGTTCCTTAAGCCTCAACATCCTCCTTCCCCTCCCCCCAAAGCTATGGTTTCCCTTCCTTATATAAAAGGGACTGCCAATCACATCCAAGAAACATATTCAAGCTCTCTTCAAACCTTGCAAAACATTAAAGCAATTAGTCGAATCTCCCAAAGACCAAGTTGATCCTTTGGAAAACCTAGGGGTATATAAAATTCCATGTTCTCATGGGAATTCATACATTTGACAAACCAATAGATCTGTAACAACCTGGTTATAAGAACACATATTTGGTATGTTTCATAATCGGTTTTCCAAATCATCCATTGCTGAGCATTCCTTTAAAACTAAGCTGCTTATTTGCTTCGATTAAATGAAAATTATTGCTTCCGCTCATTTCTACTTCACCTGAATCGTTTGTGAGGCCCTTGAAATAGAAAAGGACCATAATAAATTTAATCGTGAAGAAAGCTAAAAGCTTAGCCACTCCTAGAAACCTCTTATTCATAACCTTGATCATTAATCACTTTCCCTTCCCCTTTGGTTTCCTTATTCTATTTTTTAAAATTTTATTTGGATATTATATTTTCCTTTTTAATATCATCAGTTTTAGCAACTTTAACAAACTATCCTCCCCCTCTCCGCTCCCCTTTTTGCTTGTTCTTCATTTATTTATCAACCCCTCATCGTTCTATGTTCTAGTGTATATTTACCCCCCTCATTCTGTTTTCATATTTTAACCCTCTACTTCTAATTTTATTTGTTGATTTTAATCTATCCTTTTTTTCAATCATTAAATTAAATATATGATTTAATTCAAACTTTCCTTAACCTTTGGATGCTTCTAAAATTTTATAATCCTTTATATTTTATTTATTTATTGGTTATAAAAAAGATTTATTTATCTTCTATTTTCTAATTTATTATTCTTTAAGCTTAATTTAAAACTCATTTTCATTAATTAATTTTTCTAATTTCCTATTCTTTTCCTCAATTATTAATTTCTAATAAAAATGCATTTTAATTTATTAATTGCTCTTAGTAAAGTAACATATTTATTATTTATCTAAAATGTACCTTTGACCTTTGAATCCTCTCATTAACCCTTTGACCTTTGAATTCTCTCATCAGTCGTTGAAATCTAATGTATTTTTAACACTTATTTAAAGTGGTATGCACACTTTTCTATTCGGTTCTACTTCATTTGGTCCAAAGGGTGGATGGAGTGTCCACTCGAAACATTGAACACAATCTTCTCACCATGCACACAATAATGACCTCCAGAAATAACGCTCCCACCATTACTACTATGATTATGGACTGTGGAAATCTACATGCTCTTTATTTTAGATTATCTGAATCATGACGTTGTAATGTAATATATTTTTTTGGATATTTTTGTTTATTTGAATCTTGTTTTTTTAATAATGTTAAATTTATATTATATTTTCATTTATTCTATTTTTTAAATGACTACAAATTTAATTTTCTTGGTGAGAAAAAATAAAAATTATTAAAATTAAAATATTTTTTATGAATTTATAATGAAAATAAAATTTTAAATGCCTTTTATTCAAATTTTAAATCACATTAATTATTAGACAATTTTTAGGGGGTTTAGGCTTCTTATAACTCTTTAGTTTCTTATTTTGATCCTAACACTACTTGAATCATTGTCTTAGCTTTAAGTGGTTGAGAAAAATGTTTGTTCTCCTCCTTACCCAGAGCTAATTCTCACAGAAGGCATGTTTTTGTATTGTGATAAGGCTCAAAGGGAAAATGCTCCCTAGGATAGAAGTCCACTCAGGTGTGCCTCAAAATACTTAGATTAGATCACTCCAATGTGTTGTCAATTCCCCTTTAAAAAAAAACTACTTGTATTAATTACTAAAGTGAAAATTGAGGTTCATATTCTATTTTTGTTTTTATGGAGTTAGGTATATATACTCACATTTATGTTGAGATAAATCTGAATAACAGTCTTTCAAATAAAATACTTATAAAATGGAAAAAATTTCAATCCACTTAAACTTTAAATTATGAAAAAGCATAATTCCATACATGTCATTTGCTTAAGACATCTACAAATTACAGTCCCCATGCCAATGCTCATCCTCTAGCAAAAACAATAACAAACTCTTGTAAAGAAAAAAACATTTTTTTTTTGAATAATGATAAGAATAAATAAAAAAAACATAAATACCTATAAACACATTCATTCTTCTTTAAAAATTAATAAAAAATATGAATATCAAGCTTTCCTCTTTAAATGAGATATTTTGGAAACTTCTTTAAAGAGAAAAAAAACTTTCATAAAACCAATTTTATGAAATTGAAATAAAAAATTAATTACTTTAATACCACCTTCTAATTTACAATTATTTTATGTAAATCTTACTTGAATAAGGTGATAAGGAGCCATTATTTTATGTAAATCCTATTTGAATAATGTGATGAGAGGGTAGTTAAAAAACTATAAAAGAAAATATAAATAAATATTTTTTAAAGAATAAAAAATAATATATATATATATATATATTTTTCAACTCCAAAAGTTATACCCACTCCAATTCTTGTTCGGAGTGAAGGAAATACTTTATTTCTCAACCGTGTCAATTACTTCATTGGAGGAGGTACATGTGACAAGACATTGAAAATTAATAAACCATTAACATGTTTTTTAAGTCTTAAAAAAACTAACTTTTAACCAAATATAAACCATTTTAAAATATACTCTAATGTTAAAAAACTATATATAAAAAACCTTAATATATATTTTTTCAATATTTTTAAATTGTTGCCGCATTAAAAAATATGAACAAATTTGATAGCGGCATATCAAAGAAACCATATAAAAAATTCAAATACAATACCAATTGTAAATTTATTTATATTAAAAATAATAATGGTCAATTGATTTCAAGTGCTCGTATGCCCATTTCTTTGCAATGTCTATAGTATTGATATAATATTAAAAGGTTTAGGTCGAGATGTATAATATAGTTTTTGAATTTACAAGTTTTTAAAAGAATTATGTACAAAATATGTTTTAAAGTATTTTTTTAATGCTAATTGAATGTTAAACATTTAAAAATATTTACTTATAAAAATTGAAAATTTCATATTTATTTAAATTTAGGAATAGAGTACGTAGAACTTTATAGATTTTATTAACGAAGGAAATTGTTTTTTAAATTATTTTTTTTAATAATATATTATACATTATAATTTTTTAATTATATATAATTTAAAAAATTGAAATATAAATTATAAGGTAGTCTAATTTTTTAAAAAATTAGCTTTTAAAATAATGAAAATTCTGATAAGATTATGATAAAATCTGATATCAATTTTTGAAAATCTGGGTTATAGTTGTCAAACTTCAGGATTTTAGGTGCCCTAGGGGTTCTTGATGGTGCTAAATCTATTTCCACCATAAAAAAATGATTCAAACAATCCAACATTCTCATTTTTTGAAATTTTTACCAGATTTCGGTTTAGGTGCCCCAGGGGTTCTGTTTTAGGTGCCCTAGGGGTTCTTGATGGTGCTGAATCTATTTCCACCATCAAAAAAATGATTCAAACAATCCAACATTCTGATTTTTTGAAATTTTTTTACTGGGGCAAGAAAACTGTCAGGTGAATTTGTGGCATCCGTAGACAACGCCTAAATTATACAGAGATATTGGGTTGAATATGATACAATTTTAAAATTTGAACCATGTAGAGGTGGTTGAAGATTAAACTCTATCCTTAGTCATTATAGGTTTATTGCTTTTAAATTGAAGCTTTCTTCCTTCCATTAATCATTCCTTGTTTCATCAGACAAATATGTATTTTTTATTTGTTTTTCAAGTTGTCTGAGATGATAGCTACAAGTTTGACTTTTGGCTTGAGAAACCACGACCCAGTGGCATCTAAGCTGTCAAAATCACTCAGGGATCACACCCAACCTGGGCCACAACAACCTTTAACATGACTGGATTTTTTCGCATGGAGTTTTGAACCAATGTCCTTCACATCACAAAGTGAATTAGTGTTACACCTCATCATTGTCTATTCTACACCCCGTGGACGTTTCATCATACAAATATGAATATAACTATCTAAAATCAATTTATTTAGAAGAACTTTTATACTTAAACAAATAGTGATTTTGTTGCTTTTTATATGTTTGGATGATTAACCACATATGGGGTGAAAAATGCTACAAATGAACCCTTTCCATCACCATGTTCAATAAAGGGGGGAGGTATGGGCATCACCCACCCATTTTGTCCTCGATATGATTTCCATAGCTAACCCATCATTAACGCACCTCATATCACTCATAATGGAAGAGGGTGATGGGAAAAGGATGCTTTTGTAAGATGGTTGTATTGTTATGGCTCTTGGGATTTCATGTTATTTGAGATTCCTTGGCTCATACCACACAAAGTTAGTATTTTTCTATCTGAGTTCAATGATCCACAAGAGTGTTTCCCATTAGCTCATGAAAATTTCTAATTTCTCCTAGGGAAAGGACCAAGGCCCCCTAGCATGGCCTCTCCCAACACTATAAATGTGGCTCTTGGCTCTATTTAAGTATCAAAATTTTTCTCTAATGAGGTGAGGGCGAACTAAGAGAGGACAAGCTCAAATTTCAATTCGTGCATGTTAGATATTCTTAGAGGCAATATTTCTCCATTATCTTTTAGTTTGGAATGTAGTTGTTTCATTTTAAGCATTCATATTGATGGTTGGCTCCCATTTCTTACTAGAGGAGCATGCTTCTATCTAAATTTTTCCCAACATTCTTGATGGTTTCTTCTGGCTGGAGATTTGGTTGATAGGTGTGGTTGAGTAGGTGTTGGTTTATCCTAGTTCTTACAATCTCTAACTTTCCCGCACTACTTAACCCTCCTGCAACTTCTCCTGATTAATATCCTTTGCATGTGCCTCTCTCTGCCTATGTAGTGCCTTCTCCCCCATTGCCTCCATCGTGCCTCGAAATCATGGTTGAAGTTGGTGAAGCTCATTGGGTCATGTGGAAGGCAGTGCTCGAGCTCATCACCATGTGCATTTTATAGATTGACGCTTCCACCTACATACTCCTATAGAAATTCAAGAAGAAACCCATCATGCAACTGAAGAGGTCATAACAGATACAGGGGATTTTACTAACACAAAGATATTGGTCTTTGCCATTGATTGGGTGCCTAAAACATGCCACACCAAAGGTAGGAAAACCCAATATCTCTACATAATTTAGCTCTTAATATATTAAAGCAGTCCTTGGTAGCGTCGTCCTTGAGAGGAACAAAGGTATTCCCCTTCAAATGGATGACCTCTTGATTGAGCATAAGGATATGGAACTTCGATTAGCTCACATAGAAGCCATATTGACTCGTGGTAAGGCCCAACTTTGCCAACACCTCGATGAACCCCATTAATGTTTCAACTTCCTCTTAAGCCAATCTATATGACTCATATTTTTTGTTGTATGTTTGGTTCTCTTTGTGACTCCATGTTTCTATTATATAATTTATGTATACAATGGTTCATTTTTTATTTTAGGCATGTATATTGTATACACGGACTAATAACATTAGTAACATTGAATATGAAATTAATGGACCTTTACACTAATATAATATTATTAATGTATCTCACAAATTTCATAAATATAATATTTACTATATATTTTAGTTCATTTGAATTTTGAATAAATATTTTGATTCATTTGAATTATGTTGCAGTTTCTAGAATAATATTAAATTCATTAAATTTGATTTTTTTATTACATATACAAAGAAAGAAGTGCATTAGACATTAACTTTAACCTTTAGCATTTTATTTTAAAACAATAAATATTTTTTAGTGAATATTTTAGATTATTTAATTTTTTATGTATTTGAATCCCTTTTTTTTTATATAATTATACACACACACCAATGACTATTTTATATTAAATTAATTGGGTTGTAAGTCAATATATTTACATTTAGAGTAATATCTTCACCTATCGTGTTCCAAAATTTCAAAACAAGAAACCTTTCTTAACCTATCATCTATCAACTATAACTTTTACTAAACTTATTTTATAGAGTTTCCAGAAGACTCCTAGATACATGATGTACTTACAAAACATATATTAAGATATTTGGACAAAGCTAAATGTTTTCATTCATTCATGCTTCAGAGTTGTCAACATGTTTAGCCTAGACAATTTTTGCTTGAGAAGGAGAAGCAACAACTATACTTCACTCCACAAGCCCTACATTATCCTCTCGAGCCATTTTTTCTCTTGGAGAATCATCCACTACTCCAAAGACTTCATTAAGAATTATAATAGTCGTTGTTTCAACAGATGACTCAAAACTTCCCATTTTAACACTTGAACTATCCACTGCGACGTGCAACCATTCCACCTCTTCCTACAACAACTCAAGCTTCCAACTTACTAGGGAAAAATGCACTATCACCTCGAGGACCACCAATTCACCTTGCTTGGAGATGAGAGAAGTAAGAAAGGCCATTCTCGTGAGCAATTATGACAACAAGTGAGTCTCGCCAACTTTCTTTGGGCTCATTGGACACTCCATTGATCTGCATATGACCTCTGGAGTATTACAATACATTAGTGAGTATTCCATCATGAGGAGTCTCCATTTATAATATCTGGTTCCATTTTCTCTCCATCCATCAGGTTCCAAAAAACATTCAATGCCTGAATCTTGTCTCTGTAATTGCCAGACGAGATAAGCCATTGGTTGATCATCCCTTCTATTATAGGATTCATGCACATTTAATGACCACTGAACTAGTGGATTGCAATCATGCTCATTCCTAAACTTTCCTATTAAAACGTTGAAGATCGCCCACAACTTATCTAGAAACATGGTGTTTTTCATCTTGGAAATCCATTTGTCATATCCACTAATGCCTCTCACCTTAGATGAAGGTTGGTGAAATCTTGGCATTAAGATTCTTTAATTAGTATGACCATTAATTGGCCTGACGCCCTTGGATTTACAATAAACTAGACTCCATATTCAAGGGATTCAGGGTATAAAAACCCAAGATTTATTGAGGATTATGATCATGGTATGAATTTTAATGTTGGAGCTCCTTTGTCCTGAATGATCAAACCTTGTTCAAGGGTGGCTCCTTGATTTTCCAATGAGTCTGCCACCAGATTATTCTTTTGATATGATAAAATCCCATGCTTTCAAATTTCTGGATTTGCAAGTTTATTTTGAATATCAACAGGGTAAGATTTTGTTTTAGTGTCTCTTTAATTTTGTGAATTTGTTGGATGACAATCATGGAATCACCAAATACCACCAAATGTTGAATTTTCCTTGCTATTGCTATCTCCAAACCTTGCCATAATGCTAAGAATTATGCTTGATTATTAGTTGACCTTCCTAAGCCCCAGGAAAATTAAGTTTATATTTCTGTAATGGGGTGAAGCATAACCCCTCCCACTCTTCACTCCCCATAATTTATATTATATTTTTATTAAATATTTTAGTTTATTTTAATTTTTAAATGATTATAAATCAAAGTAAAAATTATTAAAATTAAAATATTTCATATGAATTTTTAATGAAATAAAATTTTGGATGATTTTTACAAAATATAGATTGAAAGAAATTGCCATCTTTATAATAAGAAGGAAGTTAAAGATGAAAATCACTTATCTTAAAATGTCTTACATGCATACACATTAAATCACAATTTTAAAAAAGATATTACAATAACAATCTTCTTCACTTTTTAACTCATCAAAACTATGTTGATTTAGGAACACTTCTTTTCTCAAGTTTTTTTAGCGGAAAGTAATTTTTTAAAGAAAACCAAATAATTCTTACGTTTTCTTAAGGTCCTGTAAACGAAATTTGATTTCAATGGACATTAATCATCATCATCATTATTATGATGAAATTTAATAGTCCTTTTTGTCTTCATCATACATTGGTTACATTCTAAATGCTTAAAAACATTTTATTATTCCTATTATATAGTTAACCAAGTTAAGGAAAAGTTGATAGTGAAGACTACATTTTTAGAGATTAACTAAATGCATTCCTTAGATGAAAAAATGCATTCATTTGCCATTTAATTGGCGTTGGCCTCCTACTTCAACTTTATAATAAAGATTTATTCATCTTGGATAAAGAAATGACAAATCTCTCTTTATTTTAAATGTTTAATTTTTATTATTCAATTCTTAAATCACATTGAGCATTTTATTATTCAATTCGTAAATCAACATTTTATTATTCAATTCGTAAATCACATTAAGTATTAGACACTTTTTAAGAAGGGTCTAGGTTTCTTATAACTCTTTAAATTCCATATTTTGATCTTAATTCTATGTGAATAATTATCTAAGACCCATATTTTAATGTGATAAGACAGATTATTTGTTCTCCTCCTCAACCAGGTGTAATTCTCATAAGTAACATGTTTTCTTATTGTTATAAGGCTCAAAGGGAAAATGATCCCTACTATAACGATCCATTTCAATGTTCCTCAAAATACCTAGATTAGATCACTCGAATAAATTATCAATTCTCGTTGTTAATTTTTTTTTATTAATTATTAAATTATGAAAAACACAATTCCATAGTGGGGATATATCATCTTCTAAGACATCTACGAGTTACTTGTGCATGCCCATCTTTTTCCTTCCATGAAAAAGTAAGGCAAGCAAAACAAAGCTCGATATTTTTACGATGACGAGAGTAAATAACAAAATTCATAAACCTATGGAGACATTTATTCTTGCTTAGAGGTTACTATAAAAGACATGAATATCAAGTTTTTAATTTTTGAAACTTCGTTAAGTAGAAATAAAAACTTCGTAAAACTAATTTTGTTACATTGAAATAAAAAAATTGCTACCCTTAATAATTAGTTTATGTGAATGCTTCTTGAATAAGATGATATTAGGTTAATAGAAAAACACTGGTAAGGAAAGAATTTATAATTAATTTTTAAAGAATAGGAAATAATATGATTGTATTTTTCTTTTTTTTACTGCAAAAGTTATTTGTATTTGTATTTTTCTTTGTGGTGAAAGAAATATTATAGATTTTTTTATATGAATTACAAATAAGTGCTATATAGTAGCTAGTACTTGCTATTTAGTTTAAATATAGCTAAATTGAAGTAAAAAAACAATAAATAACTAAAATTACATTTTGCAGAGAGATAAAGTGTAAGAGATATCATTTTGTATAAATATTTATAATATTTTTATTGATAATATATTTATTTTTAAAATAATAAAAGGTAATTAAAAATAAAATTTTCAATTTCTGTAATTTATTATAACTCAAATTTAATTAAATAATTTTTATATAATTATATTTTTAAATTAATAAATCTTTTATATATGATTAAAACATATTTTGAATGTTAAGATAAAATGTCTATTATTAAGTGATCTAAAAAATAATATTCTTTGATATCTAAATATCAAAAATATATTTTCACTTTTGAAAAAAATAATAATAATATTTCTAATTATAAAATAAATTTAAATTAGAAATAAAATTTATCACTTAAACACACATGCCTCCTTGGGTACCTATTCTCCCAAACAAGGCTATAAATTTCTCATGTCAAGAAAGGGGTGGGGGAATCCGGAATGGTGGGTGAGTCTCATTTGGAAGCTTAAATGCCCAACAAAAGCACGAATGTTTTTCTGGTGCATACTAAGAAATAAAGTGCCAACTTGGGACATTTTATAGAGGAGATACAAGTCGAGCCAGGAAGGTGTGCCTTATGTAAAAATGATATAGAAATGATTCACCATCTCTTCCTAAAATGCCTATTCACAAAGGAGGTGTGGATGGAATCAGGGAGGCTGATTCAGACGAGGATGACCTGGGAAGGGGAAACCCTAACAGAAGTATGGAATCAATGGTGGAAGGATTATCCAGAAGGAAATTTGCGAAATCGCCCTCTAATCATAGCCTGGGGTATCCTGCAACAACAATATTTTGAAAGAATTTCAAAGACCAAACTCCCTTAGCAGGTCACATTGCTGTAGAATGCACTGCAATTTATGCAAGTATTCCTAAGCCAACTCGGGATGCAAATCCAAGAATCGTAAGAGAGGAACAAATTAGAGAAGGAACTCCATGGGCCTATTTTGATGGGGCCTCAGACCAAAACAATAAATGTGGGGAAGGATTGTTGATACACCTAAATGACCACAAAATTCTTAAAGCCTCTATTGGATTGAGGAATGGAACCAACAATTGCAGAACTTCTCACTTTAAAACTACTCTTTTGTTGGCTTACTCACCTGGGCATTCAATGGGTTCAGATCTTTGGGAATTCGATGAATATTATCAAATGGTTCAATGGCCATAGAAGATGCTAGAATTATATTCAAAACATTTTTTTAATGATATCACAATATGTCATATTTACATGGAACGCAAAAGTGCAACAGACCAACTTTATAAATCGGGTCTACAACATGATCTGGACAGTTGGAGGATAGAGGAAGTTGAGCTGGATGAGATCGGTGTGTCAGATCAACCACCATTTTGAGAATCTTTCCAAACAGTCTCTTGGCTTCGGCCTATGATGCTTTTTCCTTAATGTTTTAATTATTAGTTCTTAGTTTTAATGAGCAACACAAACTTATTTTCATGTTAATTTCGGTCCTTGAAAATAGATAACGTTTTGGGTGAAATACTTTTGTCAAACTAAAAGCTGACCATTCCTGTTTGGGCTGTTTTCCTCTATGAGGAGGCCGAGAATGGCTTAGAGCTTCTTTTTGGTACATTGATTTTTTTAGATATCAGTTTATGATGATATTTTTTTGGGTTATATACTGAAAGCTGACCAATATCCTGTTTGGGTTGTTTTCCTGTTTGAGGAGGCCCGGGATAATGAATTCAACGATCTTGTTTTAGCAAAAATGAGATGGTAGAATAAGAGGATACTCAAACTTACCATTTCAGAACAACTCTATGCTTTGAACAAAAGTCATATAGTTTACTGAATGCTTAAATGCATATACTTTGTAATAATGGCAGAAGTGTCCTCAGACACGTAATTTTATTAATTAGAAAAAATAATTACATAATTTGATTTTGCAAGAGTTTACACCCGAACATCCAAACACTCTTGCAATGAGCTATTTATAAGCTCCATGTCCTAACTACCTCTAATTATGGATCACTTATTAAAAAACAAGTGTCCATTTACAATAAATGCTATTCAAACCAACTAGCTAACAAATCTCCTAAAATAGAGCCTAAGATACGACACATTTGGAGTGTCATATCTAGTTACAACAAATATACTAATTCTAAATAATTAAACATTCTAGAATAATAATTATTAATTTAATATCTTAAATTAATAATTATTTTATTCTAATTTTATGACCTAAGATAAGATAGTATTTTGGGATCATCTAACATTCCCCCCTATGATCCAAAGATACATACATTACAACAGATACCAAGTTCATCCTTGAACTTAGTAAATTTTATTCTGCCAAGAGGTTTCGTGAAAATGTCGGAGATCTGATCTTTGAAAAGACAATAAACTGGCTTGAGGACATCTTTGGTGTCCACATGCTTTGTCTTTGAATGAAAAACTGGGTTCTTGGCAAGTTTGATGGCTGACTGGCTGTCAATGAATAATGATGTAGCTTCTACCTGAGAAATTCCCAAGTCCTGCAAAATTCTGCGCAACCAAACAATTTCACATGCTACTTCCCATGCTGAAATGTACTCTACTTCTGCTGAAGAAGTGGCCACTGTAGCTTGTTTCTTACAACTCCAAGATATTGTTGCTGACCCCATGTTCATTAAATAACCTGATGTTGATGCTCGATCATCAATACTCCCAGAAAAGTCGGCATCGGAATATCCACCAAGTACAAAAATTTTAGACTTTGTGTAAAGAAGACCAGAATCTTTTGTTCCTTGGATATATCGAAGAACTCTTTTGGCTGCATTGCAGTGGTTGTCTCGTGGTTCCTGCATAAAACGTGAAAGAATATTGACTGCATAAGATAGACCAGGATGAGTATTTGTCAAATAAATCAAGCTGCCAATCAACTGTCTGTAAGTTGTACTGTCCACCTTTCCCCCCTTCAAATTTTGAAAGTTTCAAGTTTTGCTCCATGGGGGTGAGAACAGGCTTGCAATCCTGCATGCCAAATTGCTGAAGAACCTCTGTTGCATACTTACTCTGAGAAATGAAAATATGATGTGGACGTTGGAAGACTTCAACTCCAAGATAGTAGTGAAGTAATCCCAAATCTGTCATCTTAAAACCTGCATGTAACTCCTTTTTCACCTGTGAAATATGATCATCATGGTTTCCAGTAATGATCAAATCATCTACATACATAACAAGAATTACCAGATATTTTCCCTGTTGTCGCATATAAAAAGTATCATTAGATTCACTTCGTTGAAAACCAAATTTCTTAAGATATTCACCCATCTTTGCATACCAAGCTCGGGGAGCTTGTTTTAATCCATATAAAGCCTTGATCAATTTGTATACTTTATGTTCTTGTCCTTCAATTTCAAAACCTAGCGGTTGGGTCATATACACTTCCTCCTGTAAATCCCCGTTGAGAAAAGCACTTTTCACATCCATTTGATGAACTTTCCATCCTTTCTGAGCGGCCAATGCAAGTGTTAATCGGATGGTGTTCCATTTAGCTGTAGGAGCAAAATTTTCCTCATAATCAATGCCTTCCTGCTGCGCAAAACCTTTTGCGACAAGTCGTGCTTTATACTTTTCAAGTTCTCCCTTTTGATTATACTTAATTCTATAAACCCATTTGCATCCTATGGGTTTAACATTTTGTGGACAATCAACAAGTTTCCAAGTGTTGTTATCAATTACTGCTTGATATTCTTCAACCATAGCCTGTTGCCATTCTTTATGTTTTACTGCTTCTTTGTATGTGGAAGGTTCAGTAAAATCATTTGCTATTAAGGCAAAATTACCTTCACTTCTATGTGCCCTTCTGGTGCCTGTTTTATTCTGCTCATCAGGCTTTACATCTTTCAAAAGTTGAATTTCCCATTTCGGTAGTTCGTGCTCACTTGTTTGCACTTCTGTAAAATCTCCATCATTGTAAAGATGATTAATATAAACTGATGTTCTTCGTTCAGGTGAAGAGTGTGGAGAATCATTGTTAGAAGAACTGTTGCTACTTGGAGATGCGAATGAACTGCTAGAAGACCCAGATGATGTTGTTGATGTAGATGGACTGGATGACTCGTCTTCAGAGGAAGGAAAATCAAGTTCATACCAATTTGGTGAAGTTGGTTGACTTTGCATTTTTCCATTTCTTTTACTTCCCTTAGTTTCTAACTTGTGAAGAAGATTTTCAATTTCTTCAGCACTCTTACTCTCAGTTTCATAAAAAATGACATCCCTACTCACAATGAATTTTCCATTGGTCAAAAGACGATACCCTTTCTTCTCATCAGAATAGCCAATCATTATGCATTTTAAAATTCTTGAGTCAAGCTTAGTTTGTTTTTCTTTTGGAACTAAGGCATAACATACTGACCCAAAAACTCTAAGATGTTTAACTCGAGGTTTGAAACCAAGCCAAGCTTCATAAGGTGTGATTCCATCTAAAGAAGCAGTTGGAGATTTGTTTCTTAAGTAGACAACTGTATGTATTGCTTCTGCCCAATATGTTGGACTTAACCTCTTGAAAGTTAACATGGATCTCGCCATTCCTAACAAGGTACGATTCATCCTTTCGACTACACCATTTTGTTGTGGAGTGTAAACATTAGTAAGATGTCGTCTTATGCCATTTTCACTGCAATAAGTTTTGAATTCATTTGAAGTGAATTCTCCCCCATTATCTGTCCTGACAGTACCTATCTTTTCTTTGACTTCATTTTCAACAAGTTGGCGAAATTTTTTAAACTTATCAAATGCTTCTGACTTGTTCTTCAAGAAGTAAACCCAAGTCATTCTGCTGAAATCATCAATGAATAGTAAGAAATATTTTCAACCACCAAATGAAGTTTGTAGTGGACCAAAAACATCACTGTGAACTAGTTGTAGCCGCTTGTTTGCACGCCATGAACTTGTTGGAAAACTTTCTCGACTTTGTTTGCCATAAATGCAAGCTTCAGATTTTGCATTTTCCCTTTTGAAAGTGGGAAGTCCTTTAACCATTCCTTGTTTTTGCAATTGAGAAAGACTCTCAAAATTTAAATGTCCATATCTTACATGCCATAGTCTTACAGGTGAAATACCTGTAGTCACTGTCCCTGCAAAATCAGAATGCCTTGGAATAACCGTCCCTTTCATCCGTAACAGTTTTCCATCTTCATAACCTGTCATGACTGTTTTCAAGTTCTGTTTGACTAAATTAATCTTGACTAAACCATCTTCCATAATCACCTGATGTCCTGCTTGTCGAATCGTGACTAAAGAGAGAAATTTTTTCTTAAATGTTGGTACATACCATACATTGGAAATAATTTTTTCTCCAATGCGAGGGAGAAAAAATTTAACTGCTCCTTTTCGATAAGGAGTATGTTTTGTATCATCAGCAAGAAAAATGGAATTAAGTTGGCAATCTTGAAAATTCCAAAAAAAATCACGTCGACAAGTCATGTGCTGAGTTGCGCTAGAATCCAAGATCCAGGCATCTTCATAATCACTTCTAAGATGGGATGAAAGTTGTGATACTGGTGAGGAAGTAAAAACATATTTTGAGTTATCGTCATCTTGATCATTTGCAAATTGCGCTGAGTGCTGCTGAGATGTTCGACAATCTTCAGCATAATGGCCAACTTTATTACATCTTCGATACACAATTTGACTTAAGTCTCTTCCTCTTCCTGAAGATTTTCCTCTGCCTCTGCTTTGACTTCTATGTTGAGATTGTCCTCTACCTTGATTGTTATTTCCTTGTCCCTGAAAATTGCCTCTTCCTTGGTTCTTTCCTCTACCTTGGAAATTACTCCTTCCTGAATTTTTGCCTCTATTAAAGCTGTTTCCTCTGCTTTGGCTTTGACCTCGACTTTGTGCTGCTTGATTCTGATTGCCTCTGCCTCTGCCTCGAGAACTGTCTGCTAATGATTTACTAGTGTTGGCCTCTATGAGAAAAACATCTTCACCAACTTTCTTCTTCTTCCCAAAAGTTTTATCATGTTGAGTCAACATTTCACAGAGTTCATCAAACTTTAGTTTCTCTAATTTCCCAGTTAATTGTAGAGTCTCCAAAAAATGCGTGTAGGAAGAAGGAATTCTAGCAATTACAATTGTGACCATAAAGCTATCATCAATTTCTGGAAAACTAACATTAATGATTTCCTGCCTAATATTCTTAAGTCTTGAGATATATTCAAGAACATCACCTCCTTCAGTTAATTTTTGTTGCAACAATTTTAATTGTAGATCAACTTTCTTTGATTTAGGTTGAGTATCAAAGAGGTCTTTAAAAGATTTCAAGGCAGACCACACATCTGTAGAATTTTCTATATGGACATACATTTCATCATTGACATAAAATTTAATAAGAGCTAAGGCTTTGGCATTCTTAACTTCCCATTTTTCTAGTGCAGCTGCATCTATGGGTTTATTCGGCTTCATATCTCCATCACATATACCCTGCCATAATTCATTGTAAATGAGAGTGCTTTCGATGAGACAGTACCATGTTTTATAATATTTTGTGCCTTCAAGTTTGTTAGAATCAGAAAACAAATTAATCAACTTAGACATTGTAGCGTTGAAGCTTCGCACCAAGAATCAAAACAGAAATTACAAGATGGACAACACAACACACCATGCAAAAAACATGATCTATCAGGGCTTTGCCTTGACCCGTCGTTGAAACAGAAGAAAAATGACTGAGCTTTGCACTTGGCTCTAGTCAATTTCTCAAAAATTACAGGGCAACTTGCAAAATTTGACTTTTACAATGATGTTCTTGCAAAACTTGGTAAAAAAGAAAATTACCCCCCCTGAAATTAAAAATAATTTGAATTACACTTATCCCTTCAAAAAATTACAATTGAAATTCCCTTATTACTCCAAAGATTTACAAACCACCTTATTACTCCACAAACCATAAATTCCAAAATTAAAAAATCAGGAGACCTCTCCAAAATACAATATGCATTAAATTAAAAAAAAAATACTTTATGATCAAGCTGACAGGTGGCAGGCTTCACTCTGGCAGGCTTCATTGATTGGCAAAGTGGCAACGCTGCTCCACGTTATTTTTTGCAAATCGATCTTTGGCAAACGAGCCCTTCTATAACCAAACCAAGCTCATACTTATAGACCAGTCGTGGGGATTTAATTTAGTAAACCAATTGATCTTGGAAAGAGATCCAACACGATAGCTCTTTCACTGCTGGTGGGTATTTTGTTGTTTAAAAAAACTTAATCGTGGTAGAAGCGACCTTAGGCTTTCACAGCAAGGGGAGATCTCACCGTTGACCATGCAGCTACTTCAAAACAAAGGAAGCATGTAAGGATAGTCATTTTCTTGGAAGGCGGATTCGTTCTAGTCAAGAACCATATGAGGAAGGACTGGTTGCGTGTTCAATTCCCGGTTCGATGACAATTGGTATCAAATTGCGTGCTGATTGTTTACAAGAAATGAGGTGCGCTGAAGTACTAAAAACGTCAGCAAAAATCCATCTCCAACCTTTCGGTGGCGGATTTGCTGCAAAACTGGACTTGCTGAATGGAATGCCGACACATGAATTTTCGGTTAAAAAAACCTGCAAGAAGATTGATCTGGCGCTGCAAGGCCCTGGGGACAGAACAAGATCTGTCTGCCAAGCAAAATGTGTTCTTGATGTTATTGAATTTCTCCCAGGAGTGTGCGATTTGTTACCTTCTTCATAACCTCTATGAGCGACACTGCTGCAATTTCTAAGTGCCAGTATTCATTTTGTACCTGGGTCATATGAATCAACTGAAGTCTTCAAGCGATAGACCAAAGTGAGAACTGTAACAATTTTAATATTTATGCCCAAGCATGTCGTTGTAGATGTGTTGTTGGCCTGGAGAATTTGAATCGAGATAAATATAAACATGAAGCAAGAAGGGGAATCACGTTGTGGCCGCAGGTGACATAAAATATGACGACATGACCGAGGGGATGTTGTGCATAAGCCCTGTAACTATGTTGAGATCACCGGATGCCTTTGGCAAGGGCGAGTCTGAGGAGAAATATCCCGACGCAGAGGATGAGGAAATCTAGGAATATTCCAGACAGAGTGATCAATTGGAGGTTGAAGAGGAACATGGTTCAGTCAAACAGAGATTGGAAAATTCTCAACCCAAGATGCGTCGCATAACAGTGGGGAATAAGACCAAGGCGGCCCGGTGGAAACATCCGCTGGGTGTCTGGAAAAGGCAGGTGAGCACGCTTTGCTCGCTTGGGATGGCTGCTGCGCTCATGGGTATCCTCATTCGGGGTCGGAGATGGTGCAACAGGGAGAATTCAAGGAGCAATTGTTGAAGCCGAGCAAATAATGGAAAATCAAGACACAACAATTTTTTTATTATAATAATACAAAATTGATTTTCAAATTTAAAAATCTAAAATCAATAAAATAATAAAATTTCTTTTATTTTGAACAAAAAATTGACAAATTTCATACCAATCATTCGCTAATCAATTTAATGGAGTTTTCCAAAAACTTGTAGAGTTGGAACTCCTCCTCACATCCACTGCAACATTACTAGAGCTCTGATACATCAGACACATAATTTATTAATCAGAAAAAATAATTACATAATTTGATTTTGCAAGAGTTTACACCCGAACATCCAAACACTCTTGCAATGAGCTATTTATAAGCTTCATGTCCTAACTACCTCTAATTATGGATCACTTATTAAACAACAAGTGTCCATTTACAATAAATGTTATCAAACCAACTAGCTAACAAATCTCCTAAAATAGAGCCTAAGATATGACACATTTGGAGTGTCATACCTAGTTACAACAATATACTAATTCTAAATAATTAAACATTCTAGAATAATAATTATTAATTTAATATCTTAAATTAATAATTATTTTATTCTAATTTTATGACCTAAGATATGATAGTATTTTTGGATCATCTAACATGTAACTTTTTATTGCCTTAATAAAAAGTTGGATTTTTTCTTTGGAAAAAAAAAATTATCACTTAACAATTTGTCATTATACTCCAAATATAAAAAGAAATAATTTTCAAAAATATATTATTAATAATTTATTTATAAATAATAAAAAATTATAAAAATAAATTTTCAATTTCTATAATAAATTTAATTAAATATTTTTTATATAATTATATTTTAAAATTAATATATATATATATATATATTTTTAATGCATGACTAAAGCACAAACATGCATTGGTAAGTGTAAATGAGAGGCTAAAAATGAACATATGAGGCACTCTTATTTTAGGAGGCCGGAGGAAGGTGAAAAGGAAGAAAAGAAGGAAGGGGTAACTAAGTAATTTTAGTTGGTCTCAATGGTGGTTTTCTTCACTATTCTAGGTTGTTGCTTTATGTCACTTATTGTTTTTGTTGCACTAACTTCAACTAGTATGATTGAACACTCTAGAAAATATGTTTAAAAGTGTGTAAGCTATTAGATTTAAAATACAAAATGCATCTTTTCACTTACATATGTTGTAAAAGATATTTGAAAAACACTTTCCATTGTAAGATTTGAAATCCAAACATTTTGTAAAAAAATTTCAAAATATACTAAACCTCATTGTTTTGAGAAAATGTAACAAACCAAAAATAAGTAAAACAATAATACTAATGAAAAACACATTTATAAAATATATGTTGTATATTAATTTTCCATTATTCTAATTTTTATTTCTTTAGAATTTTATTTAAAAAATTAAAATGATACCAGTTTTGAAGCTACTTGGTTTTAGTATTATTATGGTAAAAGGCTAATCAAGAGTCATGCAAACAAACTAATCCATTTATGTGGGAGGTAGTGCACAATCATGCATTTTCAAATATGTAAAAAATTATGGTAGAAAGCTAATCAACAATCATGCACAAAAGCTAATCCACTCATGTGTTGGACATTGCACAAACATGCATTTTCAAATAGATAAGATTGTCAATACAAAATAAAAATTTAAGATAATACCAATTTTAATTGTGTTGTTGAAGTGTTATTATGGTAAAAATATAATATGTAAAAAAGGTAATATGAATTTGAAGTTTGTGTTGTTTCAGTATTAACATGATAAAACGCTAATAACTAAAAAAATAGATAGTTTGCAATTCTAAAATTTTGAAAAAACAATTTTAAAGTTTTTGTATATTGATAGAGTTACAATAAGAAATAAAAAATTAGGATGATACGAATTTCAAAGTAAAACTTCTATATATTGTTAAACTTACATGTAAATTTTCTTTTTTGTATTTCTTTCAATGTTATTATTGTAAAAATCTAATCAAAGTTCATGAACAAAAACTAACAACATGTTTAAAAATTCTATATTGTTAAACTAAAATGCAAAATTCTTCTGTGATGACCCCGGAGAATGTAAATATTTGAATTTTACTGTGGTAAAAGACAGAATTTGGAAGACTGTTTTAAAAAACTTTAATAGTATTTTATTTTATTTTATTTTGTGTATTAAAATATATATTAAAAAAAATATACTTCTTGAAATGCTGGCAACTTCTGAAAGGGAGTTGGAAAAGGAAATCAGTTGTGGAAACTGCACAAAAACTACCTTCCCTAACTAGAAAGGCTTCGAGGGAAAAAGGGAAGGGGGAGGCAAAAATATGTGCTGTAAGGACAGGCAGAGAAGAAAAAGAAATTGGTTAAGTCTGGTAAGGACCAGATAACCAAGCACAAGTTGCATGCATCTTGTTGAGGGTTGTGGGCCTGCAAGATAGCTCGGGGGGAGATCCCAGTCCTGGCGACGGATCTCATGGTTGGGTGGTCAAGAGTAAACAAAGGATACAGGTGAACTTCTGTAGCGCATCCACAAACCCAGGCGGACCAGGTAAGTAGAAGCTTCTAGTGAAACTATTCTCAATAGTGAATATATTTCCATGATATTATTTGTCAACTGAAAAATTACAGTAGCCAAAAATACAGTAGAATAACAGTGAAGTTATTTGAGAATATACAATTCTTCTTATCGTTATTATGCATGCTGTGATGCTATCTGCTTAAAAACAAATATTACAGAGGTGCCAGTAAATGACTGTTAAGAAGGGCCTAATTCTGTTACAGTTCTTGGTACTTCAAAAAAAAAAAAACAGAGATCAATCATCACTGTATAGAATACTAGTGAGTTAATTTACACATATAAAGAAAACAAATAAGCAAGTTTCGATGAAGATGAGTCTGTTAACTATAGCAGAGGGTAAGGTAGCGGGTCCCGAGCCGGGATTACCCAGAACTGGTAGAAAAGCTCATCGGGACTGATAACCTTAACGGCCATAGAGTGGATGCTCATTAAATAAGAGATCGTGAGACCATACGAAATTCTTACCATGTATGGGAGTATACACGGAAAGAGCAAACAGTAGAGTAGCTATATAACATAAACAAAAAAAATAAATAAACATACCGCTAGACAGAGGTAAACTGGTAGACAGCGAAGGGATGAGCGACCCTGAGTTTCCGCTGTATGTATAACAAAGGGGGAGGTTCGAAAAAGCAATGAACCAAACTCTAACTGTAACATTATACAATTCATCATCGAAGTTGCAAACTGTATGTTACCACCATAATCACAGTAGCAAAATGCGACAGCAGCATGGCGAATCTACTATTAGAAGTCAACTGAACATCTATTTTCCACGATAAACATAACCATTACATCATAAACATTACATCTCAACAGTAAGGAACTCTAGCAGTTCGAAGAAACATTAAGTCGTAAACAGAATAGAAATGCCTACGTTTATGAAAACAATGGCAGTTCCGCCGTAATATAGAGCTATGAGAATTTAAGTGGCTGTAATGATATTATATACACATAATTATTTGCAGAAAGTCGAACTCACAAAGTTCCGGAGCCAAGGCTCTCAAGAGCGAAGATTAACCTGTTAATTAAACTTTCCTGAAGAACCCAAGAAACAAATTTACATATACAGAGCTAAGTATCAATTCCAAGGAGCTGCGAACCCGAAATAAACAATAACATACACTGGAAAAATAGAGAGGTCTCATAATCCTCGACCCCATGCCAAGCTAGTAGTCTTTACTACTTTAATTCTTACATGATTACAAATAGATAAATGATATATGAGACGCAGGAAAGGAAAATGAGATAACTTAAACTACTGGGGACTGCCATGGGCACCTCCCGTTTCGACAAAGGACTGACTATTTCCTCACAACCCAAACAGGGCAAGTCGAGACAACAAAGCCTGAGAGTATGAAAACCACGATTAGCCTCGGAGGCAAACCCCAAGGACCCTGTCCTGGGTACTTCTGCCAAATTATGGAAATCTGAAAGCAAGCAAAAAAAAACAAGTATGTATAAATCCTGTAGTAGCAACCGTCAATTAGGAAAATCCCAAACCCTCACCCAGAAATCATCCGAGCATGGATGCCTACCTGATATGCGGCGAGGTAGGCCAGGTTGCCGAGGACCTGTCGTTCTTCATATCAGAAAATTCCATGACTGTAGCGTCCTCCTTCACACAACAAAGAAATACGAAAACCATTAACACTTACAAATTCATCGGTGTGACCTGTAAGGAGAAGAGTATTCATAATAGAAATAACCGTGAAATTGGCTGTGAGAGAATGCCATTACCTGCATAGGTAAATCCCGGGGAACGGTTGAATAACTCCTGTACAGCGGATAGAGCCTCGGTGGAAGAGTGAATGGGAGAATCCCCTGTGCGCAGAGAGACAAGCCAAACCTGGGAGCGGCGCCAGGTCCAAATGAGCCGAATGAAGACTCAAAACAACTTAATATGAACCCCAAAACCCTCCGGCAAACCTCCACCCTCGGATCCAGATCTGATGATCCGCACCGTCGAATTAGAGCGGGAACCAAAGGCGCGGGGAATGAGGGTACGAGGCCCTGCCCGATCACATGGCCGAGCAGAAAAGGCAGACGGTGTAGGCCAGATGTACTGAATAGTAATAAAACAACTGTCCTTAAAATTTAATGCAGTTCAACAACTCAACGTCGGAATATGACTCCGGTCACCATGCAAAACATCCAGCGCATTTATCTGGTTGCCAAGAAACACATCCAATGCATACAAACAAAAAAATAAAAATGACATTTGATTAGACTTACGATGATCCGAGTATCCCTTAATGACATTTGATGATTCGAGTAGGCAGTATGATGTGGCAGTGTGTATGCGGTTAATTAAGGATATGGTAAAGATTACGAAGGTAAAGATTAAGAATTTTTTTTTTTGTCTATGGTAGGATCGTGACAAATTGGTATCAGAGCGAAGTTACAATACTGTGACCTCTGGGACAACACGGAAAGAAGTTTAAACAAAATTTGGAGGAAAATAAACAAGCATTGTACAATTACCATCTTATAATATTTGTAAGAAAGACAACTAATATTGCTAACTCCTCTTCTGGTTCCATTTCTTAGGTTGAGACAAAAGAAAACAACAGCAAGACAATAGACAGTAACAGTGAGTATGCAGAGAGTTGGCAGCGCTCCTCACAGATCGATAGCAGGTCAGGAACCTGCAATAAATCCTAGGGATAACCCAGAGCTGTGGGTACAGCTTGGCGAGGAGACACGTAGCACGAACCTTGCAATATTAGAGACGGTACAGGAACTGAAGAATGATATGGCACGATTACGAGAGGATAATGCACGACTGACGGTGGAGCAAGAAAGAATTTTAAAGAGTTTGTCTGACAGGCAGAACCCACCACTAGCTAATCCCAGCGCAGAACAGCAGAGGATGTCAGAAGAACGAAACTATCAAACAGAGCCTGAAAAATCAGAAGAGGGGGAGGACCATTCTGACAATGCATCCGAACAACAGACTTCAAAACGTCAAAGAGTGGAACTACAGGGAGAATTTCGAAAAATTAAACCCCCACACTTTGATGGGGAACAGGAGGAAGCGGCTGAAGCATGGCTAATTAACATGAACAAATATTTTCAGCTGTATGAATATGACCACAACCTGAAGGCACGACTGGCCATCTTTCAGTTACAAGGAAAAGCAACCCTGTGGTGGGAAGAAGTTAAGATCGTCAAGGGGGTAAGCGAACGGGCCATAACATGGGAGAAATTTCAGAAGTACTTCAAAGAAAGATATCTGACCGAGCGCTTCTATGATGAAAAGGCAAGGGAATTCCACGATTTGCGGTTGGGACAACAGACTATGGACGAGTTTATCAACCGTTTCACCTCCCTACTTCGCTATGTGCCCTATATTAAAGAAGAAAAAGCCAAGGTGCAAAGATTTGTCAGTAGTTTACCCCTATACATATGAGAAAGGATTGAGTTTGACAATCCTAGGATGATGGATGAAGCTATCCGCAAATCCAGAATCTGCTACCAGCAGAATAAACAGAAAGGAGACGCTCCAAACAAAAGATGGAATGAAAAAAGGGGTAATAAAACAGTTGGGAACAGTAAAGGAAGTCGCAGCGGTGGAGGTAAGGGAATTAGTAAGGGGCAGAACAACAGAACTGTACAAAGAAGTTCATTCAGATCCAAGCCAATCAGTGAATCCAGAGTGAGCGAATAGTCTGCCAGATTGGAGGGCGAAGGAGTAGCCAGACCCCCAGTTCAATGCTGGGGTTGTGGAGGACCACACTACGTCAAAAATTGTCCGCAGTGGAAGGGAACTGATCAGATATCCCAAATCCATGAGGCATCGACCATTGGCGATGTGGGACGTAGCGTGCCAAGGATTAACGCAGCCCTGGACGATCGTCAGGCGGAATACCAGCCGACCATGGTGGAGTTTGAAGGTAAAATTTCAGATCTTTCTATAGCTGTTCTAATTGATCCAGGAGCTACTTTAAGTTATATTAGCCCAAAGATAGTAGAACATTGTAAGCTACAACCTGAAAAATTCAAGAATCCATGGCTGGTACAGTTAGCTACGGGGGCCAAGAGACGAGTGTTGGAAAAAATTAATAACTGCCCTTTAACAATAGCGGGACAGCCAGTAGTGGCAGATTTGAATGTGCTTCCTCTTGGTTCATATGATGTTCTGATTGGGATGGATTGGCTAGAAAAGCACTGGTCACTAGTGAACTGCAAGACGAAAACCATTTATTACAAAGATGACTTTGGAGAGAAGCAGGAAATGCAAGGGATTAAGCGACCAGTGCAGGTCCGGCCGATCACTACATCCCAACTAGCTAAATGTATCAGAAAAAGATGTCAAATTTATGCCATTCAGGTAGGCTATGCAGATTCAAAGGATAAAACAGCCACGCTGGATAACATCCCCGTAATACAAGAATTTGCGGATGTATTTCCAGAGGAGATACCCGGGCTGCCACCTAAAAGGGATATAGACTTTACCATCGAATTGACACCAGGGGCAGCACCAGTATCGCGGGCACCTTATAGAATGAGCGTACCTGAGTTAACAGAATTAAAAATGCAACTACAAGAGCTGCTAGACAAAAATTATATTCGCCCCAGTGTATCTCCGTGGGGAGCCCCAGTGTTATTTGTCAAGAAGAAAGACGGAACTCTTCGAATGTGTATAGACTATCGTCAGCTGAACAAGCTCACAATCAAAAATAAATATCCTTTACCTCGGATCGATGAACTTTTCGATCAAGTGAAGGGTGCAACAGTGTTCTCTAAGATCGATTTGCGATCAGGTTACCACCAGATTAGGATTAAGGAGGAAGACATCGCTAAAACAGCTTTCAGAACACGGTATGGGCACTACGAGTTTGTAGTGCTACCTTTCGGGTTAACCAATGCCCCCGCCACTTTTATGTGTTTAATGAACAACGTGTTTCATCAATTTTTGGATAAATTTGTGCTGATATTCATCGATGATATTCTGATATACTCTCGTTCTAGGGAGGAGCACGAGGAGCATCTCAGGTTAGTACTACAAACCCTCCGAGAACACCAGCTGTATGCTAAGTTCAGCAAGTGCGATTTCTTCAAAGAGGAAATATAGTATTTAGGCCATATAATCACAAAAGAGGGGATCGCAGTGGACCCTGAAAAGATAAGGACCATAATGGAATGGCCCGTACCAAAGGATGTGGCAGACATCATGTCCTTTATGGGATTAGCCGGTTATTACAGATGATTTGTGGAAAGTTTTTCAAGGGTAGCGTACCCTATCACCTCCTTACAGAAAAAAGGAAGGGCATTCAAATGGACTTCAGAGTGTCAGCGAAGCTTTGAGCAACTTAAGCATTTTCTCACCACATCACCCATCTTGAGTATAGCTGATCCTAATAAGGATTACGTGGTATGTACTGATGCAAGTAAGGAGGGTGTGGGAGGTGTGTTGATGCAAGAAGGAAGAGTGATCGCTTACGAATCAAGAAAGCTAAAGGAGCATGAGCAGAAATATTCTGCTTACGATTTAGAGTTAGCAGCCGTCATACACGCATTGAAGATGTGGCAGCATCATCTCATGGGTAGAAAATTTCTGTTATTAACAGACCACCACAGTCTGACAAATTACTTCAGCCAGCCTACCTTAAATGCAAGGCAAGCACGCTGGGCAGATTTTTTAAGCGGATTTGATTTTGATATTAAGCATTTGAAAGGGAAGGAAAACCGCGTAGCCGACGCGTTAAGTCGGAAGGTGCAATGTTTGTATGAAATTTCTTCCAGTAAATGGAAGAATCCCTTGAAAGAGATGATAAAAACAGCAGCAGATCAAGATGCTGAATACCAGCAAATAAAACAGCAGGTACAACAATTTTCCAGCGAAAAAAATCAGCAGGGATATGAATTAGATGATGTTGGAATGCTGCATTATAAAAAGAGGTTGTATGTACCTAGTAAAAACAGTCTTAAAAATCTGATTTTGGATGAGTTTCACATCAGCCACTATGCGGGACATCCAGGGTACCAAAAAATGATCACCGCACTTCGAAAAGAATACCATTGGCCAGGAATGAAAAAGAATGTAGCTGAATATTTAGCGCGGTGTTTGGAGTGTCAACAGATCAAAGCAGAGCATCTACACCCAGCGGGGTTATTACAACCCTTACCCATTCCGGAATGGAAATGGGAAACTATTTCTATGGATTTCATAACAGGGCTGCCTCGGACAAAGAAGAACAATGATTCTATTATGGTAGTGGTAGACAAACTGAGTAAGGCAGCACACTTTATACCCGTGCAATCCACCTACAGGGTTGTGCAAATTGCCCACATTTTCATGCAGAATGTGTTTAAACTGCATGGACTTCCGAAGACAATAATATCTGACCGTGATGTAAAATTCACGTCAACCTTTTGGAGGGCATTGTTTACAGAACTGGGAACACAGCTGAATTTCAGCACAGCTTATCATCCCCAGACCGATGGTCAAACAGAGCGAGTGAACCAGGTGGTAGAGGACATGTTAAGAGCATGCGTAATGCAGAAACCAACACAGTGGGAGGAATATTTACATTTGGTTGAATTCGCATATAATAACAGGTATCACACGTCAATACAAATGAGCCCCTTTGAGGTCTTGTACGGGCGGAAATGCCGTACACCCTCAAGCTGGGGTGGACCTGAGGACAAATTAAGATTGGGGCCGGAAATGCTCAAGGAAATGGAGGATATGGTGAAAAGAGTACGTACTAATTTAAAGGCTGCTCAGGATAGACAAAAGAGCTTTGCTGATCGGAAAAGAAGGTTCAAAGAATACCAGGTCGGTGACCATGTTTATGTGAGGATCCAAGCCAGAAAGAGTACCCTGCAATGGAGCGGTTGTGCCAAGTTGGCACCCCGTTATTTTGGACCTTTCCAGGTCTTGGCAAGAGTTGGGCCGGTAGCTTACCAACTCACCCTGCCAAGCCACATTCGAATCCATAATGTCTTCCATGTTTCTATACTAAAAAAAATACATTTACGACCCTAAACATGTGATCAAATGGCAGGACATACGGGTAAGGACTAAATCCGGTTGATCTAATTAAAAATTTATTTTAGAAGGAAAATCACTGGAAATGTTGCTGATTGCAGGTCGAACCGGAAGGAGAGGTTCTGGTCGAGCCGCTGAGCATCCTTGACCGGAGAGAAGTACAGCTGCGGAAGCAAGCTATTACCCAAGTTAAAGTGCAGTGGCAGCACTATGGGCATGATGAGGCCACTTGGGAAGATGAAGAGCTCATAAAAAAGGCTTACCCGGAATTGTTTGTGAAAATCAGACATCGGGACGATGTCCAATCTCAGGAGGGGGAGATGTGATGACCCCGAAGAATGTAAATATTTGAATTTTACTGTGGTAAAAGACAGAATTTGGAAGACTGTTTTAAAAAACTTTAATAGTATTTTATTTTATTTTATTTTGTGTATTAAAATATATATTAAAAAAAATACTTCTTGAAATGCTGGCAACTTCTGAAAGGGAGTTGGAAAAGGAAATCAGTTGTGGAAACTGCACAAAAACTACCTTCCCTAACTGGAAAGGCTTCCAGGGAAAAAGGGAAGGGGGAGGCAAAAATCTGTGCTGTAAGGACAGGCAGAGAAGAAAAAGAAATTGGTTAAGTCTGGTAAGGACTAGATAACCAGGCACAAGTTGCATGCATCTTGTTGAGGGCTGTGTCCCTGCAAGGTAGCTCGGGGGGAGATCCTAGTCCTGGCGACCGATCTCATGGTTGGGTGGTCAAGAGTAAACAAAGGATACAGGTGAACTTCTGTAGCGCATCCACAAACCCAGGCGGACCAGGTAAGTAGAAGCTTCTGGTGAAACTATTCTCAATAGTGAATATATTTCCATGATATTATTTGTCAACTGAAAAATTACAGTAGCCAAAAATATGGTAGAATAACAGTGAAGTTATTTGAGAATATACAATTCTTCTTATCGTTATTATGCATGCTATGATGCTATTTTCTTAAAAACAAATATTACAAAGGTGCCAGTAAATGACTGATAAGAAGGGCCTAATTCTGTTACAGTTCTTGGTACTTCAAAAAAAAAAAAGCAGAGATCAATCATCACTGTACAGAATACTAGTGAGTTAATTTACACATATAAAGAAAACAAATAAGCAAGTTTTGATGAAGATGAGTCTGTTAACTATAGCAGAGGGTAAGGTAGCGGGTCCCAAGCCGGGATTACCCAGAACTGGTAGAAAAGCTCATCGGGACTGATAACCTTAACGGCCATAGAGTGGATGCTCATTAAATAAGAGATCGTGAGACCATACGAAATTCTTACCATGAATGGGAGTATACACGGAAAGAGCAAACAGTAGAGTAGCTATATAACATAAACAAAAAAAAAATAAACATACCGCTAGACAGAGGTAAACTGGTAGACAGCGAAGGGATGAGCGACCCTGAGTTTCCGCTGTATGTATAACAAAGGGGGAGGTTCGAAAAAGCAATGAACCAAACTCTAACTGTAACATTATACAATTCATCATCGAAGTTGCAAACTGTATGTTACCACCATAATCACAGTAGCAAAATGCGACAGCAGTATGGAGAATCTACTATTAGAAGTCAACTGAACATCTATTTTCCACGATAAACATAACCATTACATCTCAACAATAAGGAACTCTAGCAGTTCGAAGAAAACATTAAGTCGTAAACAGAACAGAAATGCCTACGTTTATGAAAACAATGGCAGTTCCGCCGTAATATAGAGCTATGAGAATATAAGTGGCTGTAATGATATTATATACACATAATTATTTGCAGAAAGTCGAACTCACAAAGTTCTGGAGCCAAGGCTCTCAAGAGCGAAGATTAACCTGTTAATTAAACTTTCCTGAAGAACCCAAGAAACAAATTTACATATACAGAGCTAAGTATCAATTCCAAGGAGCTGCGAACCCGAAATAAACAATAACATACACTGGAAAAATAGAGAGGTCTCATAATCCTCGACCCTGTTCCATGCTAGTAGTCTTTACTACTTTAATTCTTACATGATTACAAATAGATAAATGATATATGAGACGCAGGAAAGGAAAATGAGATAACTTAAACTACTGGGGACTGCCATGGGCACCTCCCGTTTCGACAAAGGACTGACTATTTCTTCACAACCCAAACGGGGCAAGTCGAGGCAACAAAGCCTGAGAGTATGAAAACCACGTTAGCCTCGGAGGCAAACCCCAAGGACCCTGTCTTGGGTACTTCTGCCAAATTATGGAAATCTGAAAGCAAGCAAAAAAAAAGAACAAGTATGTATAAATCCTGTAGCAGCAACCGTCAATTAGGAAAACCCAAACCCTCACCCAGAAATCATCCGAGCATGGATGCCTACCTGATATGCGGCGTGGTAGGCCAGGTTGCCAAGGACCTGTCATTCTTCATATCAGAAAATTCCATGACTGTAGCGTCCTCCTTCACACAACAAAGAAACACGAAAACCATTAACACTTACAAATTCATCCGTGTGACCTGTAGGAGAAGAGTATTCATAATAGAAATAACCGTGAAATTGGCTATGAGAGAATGCCATTACCTGCATAGGTAAACCCCGGGGAACGGTTGAATAACTCCTGTATAGCGGATAGAGTCTCGGTGGAAGAGTGAACGGGAGAATCCCCTGTGCGCAGAGAGACAAGCCAAACCTGGGAGCGGCGCCAGGTCCAAATGAGCCGAATGAAGACTCAGAACAACTTAATATGAACCCCAAAACCCTCCGGCAAACCTCCACCCTCGGATCCAGATTTGATGATCCGAACCGTTGAATTAGAGCGGGAACCAAAGGCGCGGGGAATGAGGGTACGGGGCCTTGCCCGATCACATGGCCGAGCAGAAAAGGCAGACGGTGTAGGCCAGATGTACTGAATAGTAATAAAACAACTGTCCTTAAAATTTAATGCAGTTCAACAACTCAACGCCGGAATATGACTCCGGTCACCATGCAAACATCCAACGCATTTATCCGGTTGCCAAGAAACACATCCAATGCATACAAACAAAAAAATAAAGAATGACATTTGATTAGACTTACGATGATCCGAGTATCCCTTAATGATATTTGATGATCCGAGTAGGCAGTATGATGTGGCAATGGGTATGCGGTTAATTAAGTATATGGTAAAGTTTAAGAAGGTAAAGATTAAGATTTTTTTTTTATGTCTATGGTAGGATTGTGACATCTTCTCTTAGCTCTTTTGTAATTTGTAAAAAATTATTTAAAAATAAGTTCTGATTTTAAAATTTAAAATACAAAACTCAACACTTTAATATAAAAAAAATTAAAAACACTTTCTAGGAAATCATAAATTTCACTATTTTGAGAAAATGTAGCAAACCAATAATCTATCAATTTGTTGAAATCTAGTTGAAAAAGCCAACTAAAATCCCATCACATTGTGGCTGCTCTTTTATTAAAAAATGTGTTGAAAACTATAATTTACATAAAAACTTGTTAACTACCTCAATTAAAAAAAAAATACAGTTAGCTAAAAACAACTTTGTTTCTCTCAGATACAAGCCATAACATCAATCAAATATTAAGCTTTTACGGTTTCTAAATACATGCTATGCTTACTATGGTTATTGTGAAATTGAAAATAAAACTCATCACCATATAAAATGAATAATTACTATTGACTAAAAGCAATGAGTTACTCCTCATCCATTATTTAAGTGACAACTTTTATGAGTAATAATGACTAAATTTCTACGATATTTTTACAAAAATTTCACTTATTAATGGGATTTAGGCAACACAAAAGTGGTTGGGCACAAGTGCCAAGAAAATAATGATTAATTGTAATCTGCAATTTAAGAATAATCAAAATAAATAAACAAAAATTACAAAGATTGTCAACTTCAATTTCAGAAGTTGTCATTTTCCAAATCTATAATATTTGAATGCCTGGAATAATGGCAATAGGTCTTTAAAATTTGAAGTAGAATGAAGAATGAGATGTGTATATATAAGACAATGGAGAAAATTACACTCAAATTTTGTTTAAAGTTTATTAATTTCTTATTTTTAGAATTGTTTTTTACTAATTTAATTATATTCATTGAAATAGAAGATTTATTGTATAGTTGTTGCTTTGAAAATTATAGAAAGGTGAAGGGAAAAAAATAAAGTCAAATTAAAAATTAACAAGAAAAAAAAATTATGATTAAAGAAATTGATATTGAAAATAGAGAAAAAATAAAAGGCCAAAGAAAAAGACAAAAAAAAATATTGCAAAATGTTTTTAAAATATGTTTTCCTCTTTAAATTTTGTCATAAAATATGGAGAAAACATTATAATTCAGATAAATGCAACTAATAGAAAAAAATAAAAAATAAAAAAGGTAAATAAAAAAGTATATAAAACTAAAAAAAATAGTAACTAATAGAAAAAAAGTCATTTTAAGTCATTTTAAATTGAAAATATTGTAAAAAAAATTATAATTCATGAAAATAGAAATAATAGAATTTTTTCTTTTAATAAAATGGAAATAAAACTTAAAACAAAAAATTAGTAACTATTAAAATGGAAGTTACTAAACAACCCATAATAAGACCTCAACCAATCACATTAAGAATAAATAAATTTAAATAATAATAAAAAATAACAAAAAATGAATTCCTAATGTTAAACTGTGGATAAGTGCCATAAATTTTTGGTCAAAGACAAATTAATACCAAAGGCAAAACTGAATGCATTATACTATGCCGACATGTATAATAAATTTTGACTATATTTAGAGTAGATTTTATTAATATGGACTACAGATAAGATTTGATGAATGGAGACACAGAGGTGGGAAGATCTTTTTTTAGAATGCAAAATTTTATTCATTTTTTTTGTCTAGGTGTAAACTTTCTATTCAAACTTTGTACTTGTAATTTTTCCTTGTTTATGTTGCATTTTTGAATGTATAAAATGGATCAAAATTTACTTGCACATAAAATAGTGAGACTCCTTAAAATGTTTTACCTATAAAATAGTGAGAATCAATTGATCTTTAGTTAAGAATATGTGATTTCTTATAAAAAGTTATAGATTTAAATCTAGAGGGTAGAGTATGTAGAGCTCCATAGACTTTCTCAATCAAGGAGACATGTCTTTGTAAAAAATAAATTTTAATAATATATTATGTATCATAATTTTTTTAATTACATGTAATTTGAAATTTGAAATATAAATTATGTAGAGATATAAATTATATAGAGATAGTTGGTTGAATATGATACAATTTTAAAATTTGAACCATGTAAAGATGGTTAAAAGTTAAACTCTATACTTAGTCATTATAGGTTTTTTTTTTTTTTTTTTAATTTAAGCTCTCTAGTGAATCATAATAAATTAATTACAATAAATTGTTTTATAGGTCACGTCCTTTAATCATTCCGTCTCTCATTGGATAAATATGACTAAAGTCAATTTATTTAGAGGAGTTTTGATACTTAGACAAAGAGAGATTTTGTTGCTTTTATATGTTTGTGATGGTTAGCCCCATATGGGGTGACAAATGACATAAATGAACACCTGCCATAATGATGCAGGAGCATTCAGCTCAGCATTTTCATTATATTCTAGTTAACTTAGGGGTCTTGTGTTTTCAAGGAAGTTGGATTCCTATGTATCAAATTAATGTAATTATTAATGTTTTGAGTGATTGGAATAGGAATTAATTAGATATTGTGAGGATATTTGTAAATGCTCTCGAATGTAGGAGAACATGAGTGATTGGTGGGGATTGAGAGACTGGGAAATCAATTTTAAGTCTTAGATTAGGAATTGGTTTCGTGATTTTTGGAACTAGAGAGGATTTTTAGGGATTACTGGAGTCAAAAGTGGACTTAGAGGATATTCAGGATTTAGTTCAGCAAATTAAGGATCTGAACCAAAATTGGTTAACGAAATCTTTTGTATAAATGTAAGCCTAAAAGGCATAGAGTTGGCAGTCAGTTAGAGTCAGCAGTCAGTCAGTCAATTAAGCCTACGGGCAGGAAAGGAAAGGCCACTGATATTGAAGATCAGGCCGAGAAAGAAATTCTTGTGTAAATGTTTGTTTATTAATATAGATAACTCGATTTCTGAGTTTGTGTGGTGTGTATTGATTAATTGAATTATAATTGTGTGTGGATTAGAGTAATTCTGCATAACATAAGTCTGCAGGGAATTCAAGACAAATCTGAGAGAGAGGACCGTGCTCAGAGGAGTATTGCAATGATCGGACAGTGTTGGAGTCTGATTGAATAACCAAATCAAAGCCCAGGAGTGGTAGCGTTTAAAGAATACGCAGAACAAAGTTCAGGAAGGAGTCAAGCGGAAGAGTGATCAAAGATCGAGATCAGTGAAAGGAAGAAGTAGTGAAGCAACAATGCACAGGAACCGTTGGATCAGTCAGATCAACGAACGAGAGTGAGGGAGATAGACGGCCAAGATTAAGTCGTGCAAAATGAAGTCAAGAGTTTAAGGTACAGAGTGATCGGACCGTCCGTTTAATGGGTGATCGGATGCATATTGCTTCCGAAAGTACGCGCAGGTTAACATGTTAGCAGAAGGACGGAGTGGTCTTGAAAAGATGGTAAGTGGTATCTCGTGCGCCCTAAAAGTTGTAAGTGGTATTCTAAAATTCTACGCGATTACCCTTAGCGGCCGACACGTAGCACGAGAAAACTACTTTTCTCGCACGCTCTTGATCCGATATCGGTCATGCATGATTTCACACGAGATTGCGTGACAGTCGTTGGATCAAGTCGGATTGATCAACGGTAGAGATCGACCAAGCTAGTTGGCTAGCGGGTGATTGGATAGCCTTTGGATTACGCGGGATTTATCAATGGTGGAGATTGGCTAAGCTAGTTGGCGAGTGGATGACGCGATAGCCGTTGGATCAGATGAGATAGATCAACGGTGGAGATTTGAAGCGCAGGTTGAGCGTTGGTATATGTGCAATGATTTGTGGAATGGCGGAAAGGTAAGGTTTTAAGTATGGGTTATGAATATTTCTATTATATGGGAATTATAATAGAAATAAGCGGGATTAATGTTTTATGGTAAAGTTTGATAGCTTCCGCTTAGATATTCAATTAAAAGACTTAAAATTTGGTTTAAGAGGGTTTCACCATTGATATTGGTGTTCATCTTGGGACATGACATTGACATAGTGTGACATGAAATTTTATTTGCATACTATGGGTATTTGCGGCTTAGGCTACATCATTAAGTATATGCAGCTTAGGATGGCATCACATAACCCCACTCAATAGAGGAAGAAGGCGTGGGAACCACCCACTCCCATTTTTCCTTGATATGATTTCCACAACTACCCTGTCATTAATGCACCTCATATCACTCATAATGGCAAAGGTGATGGAAAAAGGATGCTTCTAGAAGATGGTTTCACCATTATGGATTTTGGGATTCCATGCTATTTGAGATTCCTTAGCTCAAACCGCGTGAAGTTAGGATTTTTCAATCTGGGTTCAATGATTCACGAGAATGTTTCTCACTAGCTCATGGAAATTTCTAATTGCTCTTAGGGGTAAGGACCAAGTCCCCCTTGGCCTAGCCTCCCCCAACTCTATAAATGTGGCTCTTGGCTCTATTAAGGTGTAACACTCCTTAAATTTTAAATATGTTCCAACAAAATTTATTATGTTCATGCTCCTCTTAGACCCTTGCTTATGCTTTGTTAAGATGTCTCTTATCCATTAAGCATGTATGTACTTGAAACATAACTCCAAAAAGTTTGTAACATTCTAGTATCCTAAGGTTGTATAGGCTAAGCTAATAAGTTAGTATGATGCATCATGGGTTCCTTCTTGCCTCATAGATCATGATGCTGAATGTCAAATGACCATGTTTGAGATAAGAAGGTTGCATTTCACACTACATTTTTTTCCTTTACAAAATGTTGAAATCAACATATTTGTTATCATTTTAGGTTAGGTTATTTCTAGTGATTTATATTCCATATCTTTCGTATCATATGCATTCAATGGATTTATAAATGTTTAATCTTAAGCTTCCATGGACATGCGGCCTACCATCGTGTTGTCACTACCACAACACCCTCCAAATTTTGGCCTACAACCAAATTTCGAAGCCTACTTTCACCTTACAAGTTGTCATTTCTAGTAGTAAGATTCATTCCATGTATATCCTCTAAGTTTTCTAGTCCCTTTTGGAGAAAACCTAAGTGTCGTCTTTTGGCATGGGAAGTGTTGCACTTTGTGAAAGAAAAGTTATGGTGTGTCATAAGAGGCCACTATAGTTTTGATGGGTCCTATTTATCATATAGACATGTATTAGACTCGTTCCCAAATTTTCATGCACTATCGTACTAGTGTCATCATTGTTGTCATTATCATCAAGAGTCATGAGGGGAGTCCAAGAGTCACAAGGAGGGTGAAGAGTCACCTCATTTGTTAGATATACACCCTCCTAGCTCAAGTAAGGGACTTTTCGGGCCTTGGCTTCTCCTACTAGGCTTTAGAGAGGAATATAGTTCTTTTGGAGAGAAAGTGGCAGCTCTAACCCTCCCATTATAGAAATTTGTAGGTTTAAAATGGGCCTCCTAAGGAATATTATAAAATAATAGTGGAAACAAAAATAAGATTAGGTTACATCTATAGAAATTTTGTCTACAAATCCAGTTTTGTAGATCTACTGCAAGTTAACCCGATAGTACAATATAACCAAAGCAAACTAATTTAACTTACTTCTACAATCAATTTGCGGAAGCTTAAAGATAGAGCAAGAATCGAGATGAAAACATATAACTAGAAGAAGAAGAATCAATGCACATGAAACACAGAAAATACTCAGGGGAAAGCCTCAGCTAAAAACCCCACTATTTATATTATCATACAAGGTGGAAATACATTAGAATTATATAAAGCCTTAGCTCTCACAGCTAGCCAACTCTCAGTACAATCCTCCTGGATGCTCACAGGCAAACAAGGCTTCTCACAAACCTTCTCCTCTGCCCTCCAAGCCTCCTATTTCCTTGCGCAGTTTTTCCTGGGTGATCCTCTGGTTACCAAGTGTAACACTGATCTCTCACACTGATCTCACACCCTGTAAAACTGCGCAATCCTCAAGGAACCTTGCCTTGACTGAATGGATGAGTTTCCTTTATAGGAAAACAATGCAACTAATAGTAACCTGTCCTTGACATTTAGCTCAACTGGGTCTTTCTCTGAATAGACATGCATGAGTTTCTGACGAGGGAATCTTCAGTTATCAGGAGTATACTAGTTGAGTGCATGCATGTATGAACTGAATGATAACTGACAATTAGTTCCTCAAACAGTTTGGAACTAATTTAACTGGACTTAACTCAGTAAACTGAGCTAACTAATTACAACTCAAATATAACTCAATCTTATCTCCTTAATTAAGGGATAATCTCTTTAATTTAAGGGATAATTGTTGCATGACTGCAGAAAGACTTCTAACTTTAATTTCTCCAACTAATTAATCCATAATGAATTAATTAATTATTTCCAAGTAGCTAGTGAGACTAAAATCGATTTTAATTCACAATTTTAATTCAAGGACAAATTAAAATTGGAATATTCTGGATTCTATTTTTATCATTTCTTGTTGCTATTTTCAACACTCCCTCTCAACAAGAAAGGAATTCAACTCGATCCCGATCCTAAACCTTTGGAATGTTCTGCATGCAACACTTCTCTCTAGTGTTGTTGCTCCAACAACTCCAGAAACAAAAAAACATCCAACCTGAATTAGTACGACGCATTTGCCATCAAAGTCTCTGACTGCTATTGCCTCTGTCAACTGAAAGCTTCTGCTGACTCAGCCTTTCTGCACTATTGTCAATCCTTCTCTGCGCTCTTTAGTATTTGACTACTCTAGCCTTCGTCACTTTGATCTCTGACTGAATCAATCCCATTGATTCCATTTGCTACTCTGTACATTGGGCTCCCATAGCAAGGTACGATCCATGAGATAAAACCTCTCAATGGACCCAACTCAATTTCAACCTTCTTGGGACTATCACTTCACATCACCCCACCTCACACCTGGAGGTATGGCTACATGTGATCCCTCTACTGACTCTAATTGTGGCTCCTCCACAATTGTCTGAGACTTCTTCTGGGATTGCATGTTGAGAGGTAATTTAATCTCCCTCTCAACCACCAAGTCTCTAACATTTTCCTTGCTCCTCAAGCAGGGAAAATTTTAAGAACCCCCCCCAAATTTACATGTATAATAAATCGACGAATCTCCATGGTATATAGGAAAAATGGAAGGCGATTTTATCAATAATATGATATGTGTATATAATTTTTTGGTGAATCTCTCACCAGGCATGGTGAATATTTTATTCAATTATAAAATCTTGTGTTTATTGAACACACAAATGAAATCATTGCATTTCTTTAAAATATCTTTTGGAATCAAAATTACCGAAATTACATATCGATAACCTAGTGGGTGTAGGATAAGATTCACCCGTGCCATTCACAAAAAGCATGAGAAAAAACCTAATACTATATATAAAACCAAGAAAAATTCAAATTCATCACTTCAAGGGACCTCGTAACCACCCCGCCAATACACAAGTATGTTCCTGTTTGCAATTAGAAAAATTACCCAAATTACAATCTGTTTACTCCAGCATATGTTGGAAAGTTATAGAAGGATGACTAGTGCAATCAATCCATTCCTTTTAGCCCTGGATTTGTTTCAGTTTAAAACAGGATGTATACTAATATACTTGTCCAATGTCTATGCTTTAACCATTCACCTTAAGATGTTTTTACAATATAATTTCCTAAGTCTATTTAATATCTTCATTATCATAAAAACCAACCTATATCCATCTTACCTACACATCTACCACTATTAGGGGGATGAAATCTATTTATCCCTCTAAGCACTTGGTAGACCCAGAATTAAGATGGATCTAAGATGATAGAATTTCCCCTTTAAATAGTCTATGCTCACATGAATACCATGGTATTACCATGGGTCAATACCATGGGTTATCATAAACCTGGAGCTTAAAAATTACTATTAGTAATTTATAAAAATTAATAGTTGATTTTTATTTTATTTTTATTTTAAACAAGCTAAAATGTTTAACATACATTAAATTACAACATCCATTTTTACTCTTGATCGGATCAAATATTTTTTCACTCTATGCTAGTTTGCATATCATGATATTTGATACCTCTTGGGGGTTAGTAGATCCAGAGTAAAGATGGATCTATGCTGGTTTAATTCCCCCATTTAAATAGGATACAATCCAGGTGAATACCATGAGTCAATACCATATGCCATTTTGGTGAATACCATGGGTCAATACCATGTGCCATTTTTATTTTTATTAATACTAATATTAGGGTTAATAATGTTTTTTTGCATGGTATTAATAACAATCTAGTCCATAGTATTTGTCCCATAGTATTTTTCCCATAGGTTTCACCTAAATATAACACATTTTTTGAGTGTTCATAAATATAAGGTGACTTATGGAGTAAATATAAAAAAATGTTTTATTTTTTTACCATACCTCTCGTTTATTTATATTTTTATTAATTTACCATACCTCTTTTACAAGTATGGTATTTGGCCCATAGGATTCACTTAAATAAAACCTCTTTCTTGAGCCTTCATAAATATAACGAGGGTTATGGACTAAATATAAAAATAGGTTTTATTTATTTACCATGCGTCTAGTTTATTTATATTTTTATTTATTTACCATACCTTTTGAGTAAGTATAAAAAGACGTTTTATTTATTTACCATACCTCCACTTTACTTATATTTTTATTTGTTTACACCCTTGCATGTATATAAGGTGACTTATGGAGTAAATATACAAAATGTTTTATTTATTTACCATACCTCTCATTTATTTATATTTTTATTAATTTACCATACCTCTTTTATAAATATGGTATTTGGGCCTTTGGCCCATAGGATTCACTTAAATAAAACCTATTCTTGAAAATGGGGAATGGATTCACTTAAATAAAACCTATTCTTGAAAATGGGCAATGGAAGGTTGTAACTCCTAATTTCAAGGGCTAAATTTACCTTTTTTACCCTCTCCCTTAAAATAAGGTGGGCTATTTGAGGTGATTTGTAAAAATGTACTATGATACAAAATATTCGCCCACTAAAAATTTAAAACCCCTTAATTTCGCCAAGAAAATTCACCCCTAAAATTTTCTATGTCCTCAAGGCTTTGCATGCATCTTGAACCTCAAGAGCATACAAGTTCTTAACTCATGAACCGATCTGTTTCACCTATCCCGTGGTGATGTGTCTAAGGAAAACCTTTCCCTTACTGAAGACAACATCATAGCCTTTGTCCTCCAACATCATGATCGATACCAAATTCTTCTTCAATCCAGGCACATACTTCACATCTGTCAAGGTGATAAGAGCTCCATGCTCCCTCTGAAAAGCAACTGTGCCCACTCCTGAAACACTATACTTTTCATCGTCACCCATCTCTATGCGCATCTTGAGGTCTTTCTCCTCCAAGGTACTAAATAAACTTTTATCGCCGGTCATGTGGAATGAGGCTCCACTGTCAAGATACAAACCACAACCCATCATCGATGACACCATCCATGCGATTAGGGTGAAGTCCATCTTGAATTGAGAGGCTAATGCCTCACCTTCAGATCCTTCCGAGGATCCCTTCTTGGACTTCTTCGATGGGAAATTAGTCGCATAATTACCCATTTCGTGACAATTAAAGAATCTCACTTTAGACTTGTCAACCTTCTTCCCTCCATGAGAAGAATTCGATTTGGAATGGGACGCCTTCCCCTTCCCTTTCCTTGCCTTACTTTCTAAGGCCATATTTTCTTCATCATCATCCTTGGATGAAGAACCATCTCGAGTGCTCCTCCTGATCTCCTCCTGCATGAGATCCAACCACAGTTGTTCCCAATCTGGTAGTTTCTCCCATCCATTCGTAGAGTCTTGGTAGCTATTTCAGTTCTTTGGAAGGCCGAGGAGAGTGAGGCTCACCATATCATCATCGAAAGTAGTTATTACCACACTACCAAGCTCATCTTGACCGGTTGTGAGCTTGTTCAGGTATGTGGAAATAGTATCACCATTCTCCATTGATTCTTTGAAGCTTATCCTTGAGCGCCAATTTCCTCTGGTCGCTACTGTTCTGGTAGAGGTCCTTCAATGTCTTCCACATTGAATATGGAGTATCATTTCCATGGAGACTCGAGACAATATGGTCTCGAACTCCCTCAAGGATGATCCATCTCGCCCTCGCCACACACTTCTTCCATTCAGCCAACTCTTGTTCATTAGTTGAACCTGGCTCTGGGATTTATTGATCAATGAAATCCTTCAAGCCGTTGTCTTCTTATACAACCTCCATGCAATCTTTCCATGCTATGTAATTTGAGCTGCCTTCCAAGAAGAACTCGAGTCTCAAGCCATAGAATGCCATTGGCCAACCTTGAAGTATGATAAGAATTCAATTTGCGCCTGCAACCCCGAACTTCAAAATTCGAATTCTCTTCTCTGTATACTGTTCACTACTCCAATAAACTCACTCCGATACCATGTAGAAATTTCTCTATAGATCAACTAGCTCTGATACCATGTAGATATTCTGTGTACAAATCCAGTTGTTTAGATCTGTTGCAAGTTAACTCAATAGTGCAATATAACCAAAGCAAAATACTTTAACTTACTTCTACAATCAATTTGCGGAAGCTTAAAGATAGAGCAAGAATCGAGCTGAACACATATAACCAGAAGAAGAAGAATCAATGCACATGAAACATAGAAAATACTCAGGGGAAAGCCTTAGCTAAAAACCCAACTATCTATATTATCATACAAGGTGGAAATACATCAGAATTATACAAAGCCTTAGCTCTCACAACTAGCCAGCTCTCAGTACAATCCTCTTGGATGCTCACAGGAAAACAAGGCTTCTCACAAACCTTCTCCCCTGCCCTCCAAGCCTCCTATTTCCTTGTGCAGTTTCAACTGGGTGATCCTCCTGTTACCAAGTGTAACACTGATCTCACACCCTGTAAAATTGCACAATTCTCAAGGAACTTTGCCTTGACTACATGGATGAGTTTCCTTTATAAGAAAACACATGCTACTGATAGTAACCTGTCCTTGACATTTATCTCAACTGGGTCTTTCTCTAAATATACATGCATGAATTTTTGATGAGGGAATCTTCAGTTATCAGGAGTACACTAGTTGAGTGCATGCATGCATTAACTGACTGATAACTCACAATTAGTTCCTCAAATAGTTTGGAACTAATTTAACTGGACTTAACTTAGTAAACTGAGCTAACTAATTACAACTCAAATATAACTCAATATTATCTCCTTAATTAAGGGATAATCTCCTTAATTTAAGGGATAACTGTTGCATGACTGAAGAAAGACTTCTAACTTGAATTTCTCCAACTAATTAATCCATAATGAATTAATTAATTATTTCCAAGCAGTTGGTGAGACTAAATTCGATTTTAATTCAAGGACAAATTAAAATTCGAATATTCTGGATTCTATTTTTATCATTTCTTGTTGCTATTTTCAACAAAATCATCAAAATTTAGAGGGAAAAAGAAAATAATATTTTTTCAACTTATATCCCTATGATTTTACTCAAATTTCGAGTGGGAGCACTCATTATATACACAATTTAATTCCTTATCCAAAGAGCACCAATGTTGCTGGACCCTCCTACATGAAAAATGAGAAATATATGAAAAAAACGTGATTGCAATCACGTTTTTCATGTATTTATCATTATTCATGTAGCAAGGTCCATCGAAAGTATGCAACATGGGTACTCCTTGGAAGAGGAATTAAATTTTGCATCCAATGAGTGCTCCTGCTCGAAATTTGAGTAAAACCATAGGGTGATAAGTTGAAAATACGAGTTGAAAAAATAGTTTTTTTTATTCCTTTATTTTTTAATCTTTTTACTTTTTTACTCCAAAAATGATGAATCACCCCCCATGGTTGACATCATAATCTTGAATTCTATTGGTTCTTATAAAGTTGATTTTGGTTGTACATTTTTAATTTGAGGTCTATTTTTTACCTCAAAATTTCTCTAATGACTATTGGAGCTACTGTTGTTCGTTATATTGATGTATCTTGGAACTTTCGCTTAATACTTAAAGCTCATTGAGTCGACACACTTTCATGTGTATATCATAAATGTTGTAAGACTATTCTTTGAATGTTTACGATGTATGATGTTGTTATTTTGTACTAAAGAAATTGAACTGTTTCGATAGCTTCGATGCATATCTTATTGGATGTGTGTCATATGTGTTTTAATGTTTGTTGTTGCTCTGTGAACTATTTTTCTAGTTGATTAACGATTCTTTTATATATATATGCTCGTGTGTCGTTATTAGATTAGGATTATTACTCTTCTCTTAAAGGCTCAGTTTTGTCTCCCTTCCGTGAAAGGACCTTGATACATTCTACAATTGAACATTTCACAAGGCATACCCACTTGTTCATTCAAAATTACATGTACATTACTCTCTTGTGATAACCATCACAACCAAGGAAAATATTTAAGAATAATGGGAACCGAGCCTTATTTCGAGAAGGGCTCCTATACCAAACAACGTGCATTCTAATTGGTACTTCACATCAGGGAGATCCTCTTGCATGTTGGTAGGTTCTGGCACCATCAACATTCTGGCGCAAGAAGGAGGGAAACCAACTTTTTATGGCTGAAAAATTCATCCCATCCTAACAATTCATCTTTCATTCAAGGCAGTAACACATTGGGTTCCATTCCAACTCATACAGTGGAAGCAAGAGGGTCATCTCATTCTAGTCCAAAAAAAACTTTTGAAGTTACTTATGATGAAATTCAGACACTTCAAACCATTACTCGTTGGTTTGCAAGAGCTCTTCGGCTAATTCCCTTTACTCACAATCTTCCTCATAATCCAAGAAAGAAAGAAAAAACTTGTACTAGTGTATTGGTTTCATCAATGGAAGATTTGGTTTTCGCCATTCTTGAGGAGTTAGCAAAATCTCAGGAAGAGATAGTTCAACAAGAGGAACTTCTACCTATTGAGGAAGGAGTAGAAGGTGACAAGGGAGATTTTCAATTTTCTAACAAAAAGAAGCTGAGGGAAGAAGAGCTACATGATTATAACATATATTTGAATGGAGACGGGGAAGTCTCTTCTGATTTGGAGCATGAGGAAGAAGAAGAAGGTGAATACATGTTTGATCAAGACTTGGATTGGATGGCCCAAGGGCCACTCACTCTTCTGGATAATATTCATAAAATGCTAATACATCCAAAAATGTTTCTTTCAAAGTTTGATCCAGATAAGAAGATAAAGGAAGAAGAAAATATCGATGATTTCTACAGGCATTTATGAATGCTTGAGGTACATTTTGATGATGTTGCTTGTAGAATTTTTCTGTGCACTCTAGAAGGCAGAGGATTGGTATCGTATCGTAGTCTTTCGTCCAATTCAATCCATAGTTAGAGGGAGTTTAAGAAGTTATTTTTGGAAAATTTTGTTGACGATAAAACTACCGCCATGTTGTTAAAAGAAATTGGTAGTCTTAAGGTGGGGGACAAGGAGAAAGTAAAAGATTTTAGTAATAGATTTACCTGTTTGTTAAACAAATTTTCCATAGATGTGCAACCCCATGATTCTATCACAAAATATTATTATACATTTTCCTTACCAACTAACATTTATGTGTTTGTCAAAAGAGCTACAAAGGACACTTTGGCCTTAAAATTTGCAGAAGCTATCACTGTTGAAAAGGACTTGCAATCGAGTGGAGCCATTGAAGATCCTGATGAATCTAAAGACTCTAAAGAAACTGGTAATAAAACTCAAGCCTCATCCGTTAAGGCTAAAGAGAAGGATTATTTTGATATGGAAATCTTGACCAAGTATTTGAAGTTGCTCACGAATGAAATATCATAATTAAAGAGGAGGTTAAGTGAGGAATCCACCACCATCGGCAAGTATTTTAAGCTACCTTTCTTTAAAAAACAACAACTCTCAACTAGCTAAATCTTCTCAAAGTTATAATGTGGTGTTCAATGTTGAAAGTTTGGGCATGGACAACTTTTGTACTTTTCACCAAGAGAATCATTCAGAAAAAAAACATGCCCATGGTGGAATCATTATATGAACACTATGATGACTAATCTTGTAGACACCTTATTAGTGGAAGAACAACCTGAGCAGAGTGAAGAAGCGAATGAACTTACCACGACCGGTGAAAGTTCAGGTGTTGGAAACTCAGTGAATATTTTTGGTGTTATATACAATGGTGACAAGCAAAGTGATAATGAAACATCAGTGAGTGAAGATCCTCCCCAACAATCAACTGCCCATTATAAATTGAGGATCAAGGGACCCATCTCTGAGTAGGAACTTAAGAAGAAATTGTTGCGAAGGGTTCTACCATCTTCCAATTCAATTCAGAATTCACAGAATAGGTCGGGAAGTGCTCCACCTTCTAAGATCACTTCCACCAACAATAAGAATAAGTCCACCACTTCCAAAGTTTCAAACAAACTTACACCACCCGATCTGTCAACACAACCTGTTAAGTTTGAAAGTATTAATTACAACATTGTTGAAGATATGAAAAGAGCTTGGGCTAATATTTAAATCTTTGAGCTCTTGAAGATAATAATAAAATTAGAATTGTTTATCCAAGCACTCTCATCACACTCTTGTGATGCAGGAAAGTGTTCCCTCTGTGGACAGAGGAAACCCCTCTAGCCCTAGAGTGGGTCTAGTCACAAACAAGGACAGATCAACAATAGCTTTCCTTAAATAGTCATAGTTGGAGGCCTACCTCAACCGGTGGTCGATGGAGTTCCGTTGCACTGCTCCGGCTTCCGCTTCCTTCTCCTAATGAATAATCAACCTGAAACAATGCAAAGGAAATACAACAAAGCACGTAATCAGAACTACAATGATCTATTTACTCACAAAGTCAAGAAGTCATGAGCTATCAAGTACATTACATACAAGACATAGGAAAACATCATTGATTGCATTAACAATGAAATAAGAGTAAGCTTACAACCAAAGTCTTGACGTCACAAGCCTTCCCAGAAGGGATCCGGCCAGCATGTTCCTCAAGCATTCACTCTTTGAAGATGGGTCTCCCAACATACAAGTCTCTCTCACTCACAAGTTTTACACAAGATTAAGGGCACTTCACAACCTTCCTCAAGCTATCAACACTCCCACACTTGTCACACTCACAACAGCTATCTAGCAAACTCACAAGCACTAACAACACTACAAAGACTAAGAACTCCCAAACTCCAGCACATAGCCATGGTGAGAGTTTAAATAGGAGAAGGAGTTTCCATGAAAGGTGGGAGGATGAGCTTATCTCCAAGGAAGGTAGCACAAATGATGGAACAACCACGCAAAAGAAAGGAGGACGACATAAACTAGGCCAACAACCAGGTCTAGAGTCATCTGGAAGGCCGACTGTTGGAACAAATTCGCCCAATCTGGATCATCGCGGGAACATAACTAGTCTGCCGCGCTGACATCACTATTGAATAATGGAGCTAGTCACGTCATCGCGGAAAATTACAAGCGACAATTGCGCTGGCACATAAAATCCGACCATCACGGGAATCACGTGTACTTCCATGATGGCAGTGCTTCTGGACTGTTTTGGAGCGCCCTTCAGCACGTTTATTTGGCCAATAGACGCGATGAGGCAGAAAACTTGGAAAAGTGGGTCATTTGGCAACATCAGAGAGAATTTGTCTAACATGAGCATGTATGACTTGGACACATGACACAGTAGGAAGACTGGAGTGAAGACAGTGACAAATTATTGTGTAACAGATGCCCCCTAAAGTATGAAGCCTGAGAGAGAGGGAGGGGTGAAATGCTTTATGAAACTGACTAAGCTGGAACACCATCTAGAAGAACCTGCACGCAAGTACAACTGATATCTCTGATAATGAAGTACATGTAGTCTAGGCATGGGCGCATCCATCCAAAAGACATACAAAATAGGTCTGTGGTATGGATGCAGCCATCCAGCTAATGAGACCATGATGATGATAAAGGTATGGTCGCAGCCATCCATCAATGAGTCATGTAATCATAAACCAATCCATGCAGCCCGAACATGTGTAATCTGAGTTCGGGGTCTTGAACCCATCCGATCGTAGTACAAATTCTAACATGCGAATGGTAGCGCTGAGATCAAGCGTGATAGAACATCGCTTGATTACCGGCCAATGATGAAAATCGTTAACAAGTGCGAGAGAAACCACCAATAATGCCAATGGATCTCAAGGTACTGTCTAGCACAATCCACGAAGTGTGAAAAAGGAGCTGAAGTCGAACACTCATGGAATCACCCAATCGACAACCAATGATGAAAGTCGATCGTCAGGTGTGAAGAACTTGCCATTGAAGCATGCAAGCTCTAAGGTACCAAAGGGGATCTGTAGATCGATCTCCTGGATAATGCACTGATGTCGATAGGAGACGACCCGTCGCAGGAGGGCCATAATATTTCCCTCATCATTGACATGAGATAAGGAACAAGTGGCAGATGGCGAAACATAGTATCAGAGGAGAAGACGAGGGTGTAAACTACAGAAGAATTATACTCTTGAACATGTCGGCGACATGAATCAGGGGGGGGGGTGGCAGCATTCAGGCACCAAGGGATCAAAGGCTCGAAAGAGACGGCATGAATCAAATGGAACGAGGCTAGAATGATAACCCAAACCCGTGGAAGGCCAAATGACGATGTATCGATGTCCCAACCCGACAAGAAGAAAAAGTGTCGATGTTCAAGAGTGACTAGCTGCCATAGACAATCAATGATAAACCTATTGTTGAGTCCAACCCAGTAATATTTTAACGAGCCCTAGGAAGGAGAAGCTCGAGTCTCGTCATGGTGACGAGTCCAATGTCGTCAGGGTTTAATGACTCCGACATAGGTAAAACTAGGAATATTTTTCATGTTTAGAGAGTTTGAAAAAGACACGGAAAAGAAAACTCTAGGGGGGTCCTTTTTCGTAGATTTGTGTCTCTTGAGCCCGAAAAAGTATAAAACGATACTTGAAAGAACCGCCCGACCATTACGATTGAGGATTACTTTTCGTAACTAGTGACTACGACCTGAAAAAGTAGAAAAGCAGTCGGAAGCACGTCATTTCGTAACCAATAACGAGCTTGAAATGATAAAAGCCCGGCAATCTTTTTGTGCTTAAATGGTCAGAAAAGAGCTTAAAGTCGACCGCCTCTTATTTCTTTTAACGAGTCAAGAGGGAAAACTCGGCAATCTTTTAGTCTTTAAATGGTCGAAAAAGAGCTGAAAACAAACCTCCATTTTTATTTTCTTTAACGAGTCAAAAAGGGAAAAATACTCGACAATCTTTTCATCTTTTACGAGTCAAAAAAGAGCTTAAAGGAGACTCGTCCTAGAGGAACGAGTGGTATAAAGGGTAGCAACTGGTTTCGACAATTGTGGAACTGCTAAAAACATGTAATGGTCAAGAGGCTGGCTAAAAATCCACTCATCGCTGCGGTTCCTCAGGAAAGGAAAAAAAACCAAGTGAAAGCATATGATCGGCCAAAGAGATGGTGGCAATGTAATGAAACAACCAAGGCTCATCTAGCAGGATTTAGCGGATAAAAGGCAATCACGAGATGTAAATCGGGTATGGATTCATTTTTACACAAGCTTGAACCATGGAGAACTCTGCCTGGATTCGGTTTCATGTTTACACAAGCTTGAAACGAAAAACTATGCTTGTTATGAGTTCGCCTGCCCCCAGCATAATGACGCAAATCGAGGTACATGCTCCCCAAGCTTCATTGCATTCAACAAGGTGGATGGAATGAAGGTTCACTTTCGAGAACTTGGAAAGACTCGACTTGGATTTTACGAGATCTTAAACAAAGACTCGATTTGGAAAGGGAGTTGTTTCATTTTTTAATGAGGTTGACATAGTAAAAGAACTATCCTCATAACCATTGTTTCATTTTTTAACGAGGTTGACATAAGATCAAACTATCCTCATACCCTTGTTTCATTTTTTAATGAGGTTGAGACAGGAACAAACTATCCTCGTACCCTTGTTTCATTTTTTAATGAGGTTGAGACAGGAACAAACTATCCTCGTGATTCCTTGTTTCATTTTTTAACGAGGTTGACACAGGAACAAACTATCCTCAGGACTCCTTGTTGCATTTTTTAACGAGGTTGACACAAGATCAAAACTATCCTCGGGACTCCTTGTTTCATTTTTTAACGAGGTCAACACAAGAAAAGAACTATCCTTGGGCACCTTGTTTCATTTTTTAACGAGGTTGAGACAGGAACAAACTATCCTCGTGACACCTTGTTTCATTTTTTAACGAGGTTGACACAAGATCAAAACTATCCTTGGGCACCTGTACATGGGCCACATGATAACATGGCTCCCAAGAGGTCTTGATGGGATGGAAGAAACGCACTCTGGGAGGAACACATGTTAGGATGCACCAATGACAGGTCGGGTTCCAATGCCCCCAATACATCTTGTACCAGACCATCTGCATGTTCATCAGCAGAGGTGGAGACGGGACATGTAGCCACATAATTGACCTGTGGCAAGGGAGGTATTTCTTACGAGCAAGAACCTATAGGGGGTGATGGCTACGCAGGAGGCACCGGGGGACTAAAGAATGATAATTGATCTATGGTCACCATTCTTCCATCGTGCAGAAAACAAGCCACACAAAAAAGTGAAGAAACGAGGCCCCCATGGCATAAATATAGTCACGGCCAAGGAGAAGACTAAAATTCGCACCTTGGAAAACCATGGCGTCTATATAGACAGTTTTCCCCCCCAAAGTTATGGGAAGCTTCGGGAGGATCCCTAAAGGTTGATAAGGTTCTCCGTCGAATGCCAACAGATTCTGTGTAACTGGCACAACCTGTGGGGAGCCCAAAGCTTTCCAAGTAGTGGAAGGCATAAGACTGACAGACGCACCCTCATCCAGGACAGTGCCAGGTACTGCCTTATCGTAGGCATGTACTATAATCTGGAAAGGCACATGGGATGGAAGGCGAAAGGCAGTCAAGTGACTCCAGTCGAAGGAAATGACTGAACTACTTGGTGGGGGAATCATATGATTGCCCCTCTACTCTACAGGAACCGAAGAAGGACCCTCGTGACCAGTAGGGATAGGATGGTCGTTCTCGAACTCAGGAGAATTTGACGAGACGAGAAGAACATGAGCATGACACTCTTCCGAAACAGAGTGATCAAGAGGTGGTGAAGCTAAGTTGACACTCTTTCCGACCAATGGTTGGTCTGGAACAGGCTTAGCGCAGTCAGGCTCGAAAGGAGGAGGACGGATAAGAGAAGAATCTAAGTCAATCTCTTTGTCAATGGAGGGAGGTTCTGAAGAGAGACGCTGATAACCAACGAGAAGTTGGGGGGAGAAGCTGTAAGACTTTCCAAAACGGCGGAAGCTTTATCCATGAGCGGACAAAGGTGAAGGGGATGATTGCCTTCACAAAGTCTATAGGGGAATCAGATCTTCCCTTCCTTCCTACTATTGCTAGTGGATAGGATAGCATCGCCTTGAGCTTCAGAGGACAATGAGGGATGAACCAGATCGTGAGACCATACTTCTAGGATCCGTGGAATGCCAGGACAATCACGAAGAAGATGGTCATCCTTGCATAATTTACAAGGAAACTTAACCTTCCGCGTAGTAGCAGAAGGTGGTTCGACTTGGGATGGACTCGGAGCGGTAACTGTACAGGTGGACTTGGATTTATCGGACTTATTCTTCTTCTTCTTAGGCTCCTGGTTACTTAATGTGAGACTTTCACCAGGCGAAGGAGGAGAGGAGGAGGAAGAAACAGGGGAAGAAGGCGTAGGCTCCACCTTGGAATCACCATGTCTTGGTTCGGATGAAGGAGATGGTGGGACTTGAGTGATGACACTCAGGACCACCGAGGTTGAGAACAACCATACGGGCAAACCGATGGTTATCCCAGGCAAAGACAAGGTTGCCATATATGGAGCACCGGCATTTCCAAAGGAAGGAAATAGACCAGGATTTCCATCTGAGGGAAAACCTTGGCCGGTAGGCTCGGAGAAAGTTTCCATCGAGAACGAGAAAGAACCCTACGCAAGCTAACACAAACAATATCTAACCAGGTAAATGTGAATCGTGGCCGAATAAATTTTAAGACATAGGAACAAAACTTGACCCTTTCATCTTTAAAGAGTCGAGAAAAGGACAAAATATGACTCTAGTCGCCTTCGAATATTTAATGAGCCTGAAGTGACAAGTGCTCAGATGGACCTTTTCTTTTATGGGTTTGAAAAGGAACGAAAGTGACTACTCTGGAGAACTAGGAAAAAGGTTTACCAAACAAATCCGTAAAACTACATATACACCTTGGCAGTCATATGAAAACCAAGTACTTTCCGTACGACAGTTAATCTTCCCGAATGCTTTGTTTGGTGCGTTACGACTTGTAAGGCGGCAGACACGGCTTCCTATGGATAAAGGATGATAACCTAGTGGGCTCTCCCCATATACTTGACGTATGTGGGAGCAATATTTCGTACTAGACCACTATTGAGTCACAGAAGGAGGAATCACCCAACCTTGAGTGGAAACAAAAGTGACTAGGTTTAACGACGCCGAAGCACGTCTCTAGCCTAGACCTCTAAATGTGTGCGTTATGTTCCAATGCGTTGTTAGATTTATTCAGTTCATTTTAAAGTTGATCTTGGATTATGTTTCAGTTTTCAGGCCTTACCGTATGTGTATAACAAAGCCTAGGATGCAGCTAGAATGAATGAAATATCCTTTTTCTTTGATGAACACCTACCTATGGGAGGGTAGAGAGATCATTCCCAAACCAAGAAAACCAAGGCAACAAAACAGTCACTCAATGCAAGCAGACATCAATTCCTAAAGTGCACATATACTACTAATGAGAGATTTAATCATTCGCTTTTCAATATGCAACTTGAAATGCAAATTAACTTTCACTTTCGCATGCTAAATGAAATGCAATTTTTTGATTTTGATGTCTCTAATCTAAAAGAAACCAATAAGAAACAAACAAATGTGGAAAAACGGTTGATCCAGACAATTGTAATCTATGTCCAGGTAGTGAAGGGAAATCGAATCAATGCCGAGATTGGTCCAATAACAATCACTAAACAATCAACCCAAAGTAAGCAAAGGGGAAGGCTCAATCAAACAAACAGCAAGCAACAAACGAATCTTTGCAAACAGGCAACCAAGCAAAATTGATCCAAAAGACTTGAAACAATGAAACTAGGTCACAAAGCAAGAAAAACAAGATTCATTTAACAAAGCTCACAAAAGAGTGCCTCAACCTCTAAAAAGTGAAAAGCAAGTCATCAACCAAGTGAGAACAGCAAGGGACTAGCAAGACTGACGAATTCAGAAGGCAGAATTGAAAAATTCAATTCTACAACAATCAGCGTGTTATCACTTAGAACCATAGTTCATGTATGTAATGTTGTCCACAAGTTTCATATAAAAGTCTTCAGTTTTGTGAATAGGTTTATATGTGTGTGTGTCATTTTGAAATTTGAATTTCAAAAGGTATTGATGTAAGTTCGTGTAAAAAAAAAATCGTTAGATACCCTCCATCATTGTCAGTTAAGGCATGTCATGTCATTAGTACTTTGCGCAGTTTCGTAGCACAGTCTGTTTGGTCAATTTAGCTACGCAATGATGTTTTCGTCTTTTCGCAGCGTACTGTTTATCAGCCATTTCATAGTGCGTTTTGTTAAATTTGAACTGTCCGCGCTACGAAATCGGGGTTTCGGGGTTTTTGTAGCGCTTTTTCTTGCAATGTCAAATCTAGGAGGGGTGAGTCATAGGTCCGTTCATGTTTGTCAGTTGATGTCCTCTCCAGGTCATGATAAATCATCATTCCGCCATAAGGTCCAGAATCACGCATATGAATATCATCTTAAGGGATTTTATGAGGTATGGTTGTGTCATAATGTGTTTTGCATAATGTGTAAACATGTTTGCTGTATGAGAAGCCCGAGTTCTCATTTAAAGGGATCATTGCAAGCGAGCCTGCACTCCAAAGTCGAGATTGTTTTCGAGCTGTAGCTGCCATTAGTCCCCTGTGTGAAGATATTCGAAGCAAGATGGAAAAGAGGGAACATCGATCCGGGAAGTGCCTAAGGACAGAGCCAGAGGGGCTTGATGTTACACTCAGGGATGAAGGTGTGGCAAGAGCTTTTCGGAATGCTAGTTGCTGGAGGTTCTGTGAGAAGTTGAAGGGAGGACATGCAGAGGTAATGAAGGCTTTCGCATTAAATTTTACTGGATTGAATTCAAAGGGGTCAATGTTAGAATTTGTTGTGTCTCCTAAAGCCATTTCCATTGCCACTGAAATTCCGAGGGGAGGTCAAGAATGGTTCAAAAACTTTAAATTCGACATGAGTCCCTGTAAAGAATTTTTGAAGGAACTGTATGTTAATGAGGACCTCACCAAAGCGGTGCCAAGGAGTTACATAAAAGAACATTATGCTATGCTCCTCACATGCATCCAGAAATACCTAACATGCGAGGGAAGGTAAAATAAAGTTTACTCCTACCACTTACAACTTTTGTTGCATTTCACAGGTAAGGCTTCAATAGATATACCTTTCTATTTGTTCAAAAGCATTAGTAAAATGTGTGATAAAATCCAGTTAAAGAAAGATGGTTGTGTTGTAGGGAAAAGTATCCGACTCGGATGACCCTATCCCACTCTAAGGGTGACAGTTCCTAAGCAACAACTGTAAAACAAACTACTTAAGGTTTACTTCTTTATGAAAGCAAAAGAGAATGGAGAAATGCACTAACCGTTGCCTTGCGCTTAATGTCGAATCCAAACTCTTCTCTTTGGCCGCTTACTCCTAGCTCCTTGTCCTTTTGCTTGCCCAACTACAATGAGATCCTGCACAATAACAAAGAAGGAAACTACAAGAGGCATGCAATCATAACTGGTTCATGGATTAGTGTAAACCAAACATGCAATCATCACAATATATTATTGAAACAAGAGCACATAGAAGAACCTCAATAGCTTTTATTAATGAAGAAATAAAGGTTCTGAGAGTATTACAACCATTGAAGGCTCCAACCCAGCAACACCTCCCAGCAGAAAGAATTGCTCTTCTTCACCTCTCTCAAACAATCACCCAATAACTCAATAGTGAAACCAACAGCATATCATTACTTTGCACAAAATTCTAGCCTCCTGAGCTCATAGGAGAGAGCTCAATATATAGATGAATTGAGAAAGGATGAGTCAGCTTGCAACTGATGTGTAGCTGCCTTGTGTCCTCTCTCTCTTCAGTTAATCTTTAGTTGATCTTCAGTTCTTGAGTCCACTTGGAGAACTTTGCTTCCACTTGGAGAAACAGAGCCTCTGACTCATCACAAGGCGAAATACCTGATCCAAGTGTCATTTTTGGAAGATTCCAAAGCAATGACTCACTGTGCCACTTGTCCCTTCTCGCTCAGCGCAGGTGGCCTTTGTCCCACTTGCTTTGCAACGTAGGTACACCATGGAGCAACTGAGTTTCAGCGCAGAAACCTAGTGGAGCACCTGCTTTGATTTCAGGATTGCTTGTTTTTGAGTGTTTTCAGGTGGAGAACTGATCTGAGAGCTGTTGGTTTGCTGACCTTGTTCCTCTAGGGGTAGGAACATCATGTTTAGGGAACTTTGGATCCCTTGGATTATTGACAATTCATGCTTGTTGCTGTAAGGCAGAAAATTGTCTATAACAGATGCCCCCTAAAGTATGAGGTCGTTTATCGGGTGAAATGCTTTATTGAGAGGATCCGAAGTTCATTCAATCTGCTGAGAAGTGTCCTGTAATAAGATACAATACAATACATTATTTTTCATACATTTTTCATGATCTAGCTAAGGCGGGCATTCCCATGCTCAGCGTTATAAATACATTTTGGTACATAGAACAGACGATCGTCTGATTGTAGACTAATAAATCTCTGCTGAAATTATCATCCTTTGAGAAGGATGATCATCTGCTGTAATGATGTACATATCAAATGTCTTTATGTCCTGAATATATATCGCAGCCCGGATGGATGAAACTAGATCCGGGGTCTTCAATCTCTTCCGATCTTCACTCGATGTACAAGTCGATCCATGTGAGAGTTTCTTGAAGTCGAACACGGAAAGACATCGCTTGATTATCGGTCAATGATGTAAACCGTTAACAAGCGCGAGAGGAATCACCGATAAGGATGATGACCCTCAAGGTACGGCAGTACAATCCACATGGTGGGAATAAAGGACTTGACGTCGACCACCATGCAAAATCTTCTGGTCGAAGGTCATTGATGTATACCTGTCGCCGGAAGTGAGAAACTTGCCATTGAGGCATGCAAGCTTCAAAGTACTGAGGGGGGTGTTCCTAGATCAACTCCTTGGATAATGAGCTGATGTCGACAAGGAGTGATCCATCAAAGGAGGGCCTTAATGAATCCCACATCAGTGACACAGAACGGAGCTAGTGATTGTGATGAGGTGAAAACAAACTGTGATGTATGATTCAGGGTGGCGGTCATGAAGTGGATGAAGGATAATGTATGGCAGTGGGTGGAACACGGTTGACTCTTTACAGAACCACATCTCTTGAACATATAACGACACTGATGTGATGGATTGGTAGCATTACCCCAATTGTGGATGGTGTGGCGAGGACCATGGTTATGAGACCGGTGAACGAAACAACCCAACCCAATGTGATACGGAGGACAAAGTGTCATGTTCAAGAGCGACTTGCTACCATTAATGCTGTGAGGTTCTCCCAATTTTGCCCCAGTCATTGCTGACCAGTACCTCTTTATTTTTGTCAAGCTTGAGGAGGATAACATATGCTTGTTCTATAACCTGCCCTTCGGGCAAGCCCATCGCTATGTTTTAACGAGCCTAGCGATAGGGAAACTCGTTCTCGTCTAAAGACAAGTTTGTCGCTATTTAATCATTTTAACGAGTCTAACGACAAAGAAAACTCGGTCCTTTTCATTTTTAGAGAGTCTGAAAAGGTACGAAAAGTTAACTCCAAAATTCCTTTTTCGTCTTCTAATCCCTTAAGTCCGAAAAAGTATAAAACAATACAGAAGGGATGAATTTTCGATTTCTTTAACGAGCCGAACAAAACAAGCGCTCGATCTTTTTGTGTAATAATCCCTCAGGTCCAAAAAGATTAAAATATAGAGGAGGGATAGCTCTTCTTGTCCTTTAACGAGCTGGAAGGCCAAAACTCGGCAAACTTTTCATATTTTACGAGTCAGTGAAAAGAGCTCAAAGAAGACTCGTCTTTTGAGGAACGAGTGATGAACAGGGATAGCAGCAGATTCCAGGTACAGGTTGGAATTCTCCAATCACGGCAGTGTCACAAGGATGGCTAAGTGGAATCACTCTTCGCAGCTGTTCCTCAAAATGGGTAAACAAACATATGGAGGTGAACGATTGGCCAAATGAACGGATGGAGGTGATGGCATATAAACACGACCAAGGGCTTTTAATATGGCTTTCAAAGGTTACATTTCTCGAGGTTGCTTACCGGTTCATTTTTTCTGGATGAGCTTGAACTGTAGGGAAAGATTGCTCACAACTTGTGTTTATTTTTTAACGAGCATGAACTCTGTACAAAACTGCTCGATTCTTGCATTTATTTTTTAACGAGCATGAACATTGCTAAAACTGCTCGATTTATACCAGTCTTAATACAAGGAACACTTTAGGTGAGGTAATCTTATTTAAGGAGCGATACCTCACTAATTACTCCAATTTGGCAGGTTTTAACTTTTGCCCTTCATCCTTTCTTTATGCAAGCTGGAAACGGCTAATCCTACGAGTTTAACGGGTTAGACCTACAGGTTTAAACGGAGGACCTAAAAATTTAAAAAATAAATAGTCGTCCCGTGCTTGCACTCCAAAAGGTTTGCATGCCCCCAGGTATAAAGTATAATTTCGAGATTCTGTCCTCTTACTTATTATCCGAAAAATGGTTTTGTTCGCTGCCACAAACTAAACTCTTTTTTCGGCGATGTCTATCATTAGGTTGCTAAGGATGGTGACTACTTGTTGCAGCAATTTCCTCTCTTTCTTTGAAGACTGCCCCTACTTCTCTTTTAAAACATATTGTTTTAATGGGTGAGGCTTGACATTCAAAGATGGTGCCTTCTTGCTACCACAAATAGACCCCCTCCTTAGGAGAGCCCACTTCTTTAGACAAAGGGAGCGATTCTTCCGCTTCAACATAACTTTGACAAAAGAATTTTATCCTATAACAACCCTCTCTTCCTTTTTCGGACGGGGTACAGACTAGTCCATTGTTCTGTGGAAATTAACTTTATACCTAAGGTTTTCTCTGCCCGAGGCAGGCCAGGGTGCATGCCCCCTGGGTCCCAGTTCTTTTATTCTCGAATTACTCGCATTCATCGGGAAGTAGAACCGGGGGCGGGGGCATTCCTTGAGTGAATAAACCGTTAAGGGATGGTATTTGACTATTTGCAATGCGTGATCCTGGAAATGAAAGTTGGTCTACGAGCTTGACCATTCTTCCTTCGTGCGGAAAACACATGACTCTAAAGAGCGAGGACACTATTGCCTCCATGCAATATATATAGTCTCGTCCAAGGAGTAAGTTATATGCCAAGGGTCCCTGGACGACCATGATGTTCATATGAACTGTCTTCCCTTTCAATGTAACTGGAACATTGGGGAGAATCCCTAACGGGTGACTGGTTCCTTTATCAAAACCTGATAGATTTCTCATCTCAGGTAAAAGCGCCGGGCAACCCAGTGCTTTCCAAGCAACAGAGGAAAGGATACTCACAGATGCCCCTTCATCAATGATAGTTCCAGCCATCACCATTCTGTAGATTTGGACTATGATTCTGAATGGGATACTGGCTGGTAACCGGGGTCTGCCTAGTTGATTCCAATCAAAGGATACAACTAGGTTGCTTGGTGGTGGGACCGAATATACGGCCGGACACGACCCTGACGATGTTCCTTCCTGCGATAAAGGAATGGGCGCATTGCCCTGATGCTCATCAGAGTCTGTGTTGATGAAAAGGATATGGACGGTGTCATCTTTATCCTCTTCAGTGAGGGTGTCATTTGAAGATGGGTCTTCAATGACGGAGTCATTGGATGATGAAACCTCTGAAGGAAGAACCGGGTCAACTGCCGTTTCGACCTTTAGACTTTCGTCTGGTCTGGATTCAGTAGGTTCGTTCTCAATGACCGACACTTCAGCCGACCACTTTAGCGGGTCAGCTGGATTTTCAACTACCGAGGGATTAGGCACGAGTTTTTGGTATCCAGGAGGAAGTCGTAACGGTGAAACCGGACGATCTTCTAAAACTCTCTTTGCCTCATCTAAGAATGGACATTTGTGGATGGCGTGATCGCCTTCACACAATATACAGGGTGATCTTGGTCTCCCACTTCGTCCTTCACTCTCGCTAGTTTACGGACTGCAATCAACATGACTACCAGAGGTTGATGCTACCGGATTGTGCAACCTTGGGGACCAGTCCCTTAGTATCCGGGGAATACAAGGACAATCACGATGGAAGTGGGCCCCTTTGCAAATGACACATGGCGATTTAGGCCCGGTCGGTGCAGTGTGTGGGTTTTTGTCAGTTGTCTTTTGCTTGCCCCCAGTCGCCTTCGCCATAGGCCCCTTCTGCTTCTTTTCTCTCTTCTTCTTTTCCTTCTTCTCCATGGGAGGCTGACTTTTGCCGGCTCTACCTTGTGAAGATGAAGGATCAGAGGAAGAATTGTAAGAAGTGGAAGGCTGGTGGGTAGCTCTAGACTGTTCTGACTGTTGATTCGACTGCTCAGGATTAGTGGCGATCTGGACTACATTAATTGAAAAGAGCCATACAGGTAGGCCAATTGTCAATCCTGGAAGTGACAATGTGGCCATATGAGGCGCACCAACATCTCCCCAAGAGGAGAAGGGATTTGGATTTCCGCCAAGGTTACTTCCTTGGTTGGTGGGCTCCATACTTTTCAACTGAAAGATCAATGTGGGAATAACAGGTGATTTTGTTCCGTTTAAAATAAATTTTATTAACGACACTTTTAGACACAAACTTGCTTTTTCATGTTTTAAGAGTCGAGAAAAAGATAAAGATGACTCTAGTCGCCTTCGATGTTTTAACGAGCCCGAAGTGACAAATGCTCGGTTGGACCTTTTCAGTTATAGAGTTTTAAAAAGGCCAAAAGAAACTGCTCTGGAGATCTAGGCAGAGGGTGTGCCAAACTTTTCGCAAAACCACAGAATACGTTTTACGGTACGGGTGGTCGATCTTCGTGAATGCTGTGTTCACTGCATCACGATCAGTAGGGTGGCCGACACGGCTTCCTATGGATAAAGGATAATTGCCTATAGGGGTCTCCCAATATATACGTGACGGTACGTGGGAGCACAAGTCCGTATTAGTGCCACCGACTCTCAGGAGGAATCACCCACCTTCGTAGAGATCGACAGTCACTATGTTTAACGACGTCGGAACACGTCTCTACCTAGACCTCTATGTGTTTGCATTATGTTACAAAGCGTTGTTATGTAAATTGGATTTATTTTAATGTTGATCTTGCTTATCAGTTTGCCTTTAAGGATCACCACGAGATGTATATAACAAATTCCTGAATGCAATCTAAGATGAGAAGCAAACTTTTCAATCTTTCAACTTTGAAAACCTTAACTACTGAGGGAAAAGAAAGGCAAATATTTTCACACAGATCATAGAGCACACACTAAAATGCAAATTTTTCCTAAATCGTCAAGCACACAGTCAAATGCAAAATGCACAATGCATGTATTTTCTTTTCCCTTTCTTAATGTGGGTGGATTACAAAAAGAAAGTGGTTATATAACTTTGATTTCGATTTAAAGCGAAAGTAAACAAGTTTGTCCAAAATCAAAAGACACCTTAAGATTCACTTGCTTAATCACTGGAAATACATGAAATCAAACCATACTAACGAAAGTAAAATGACTAATCAGCTATGGACAACAAACAAGCTAACTCTTTTAGACCAGCAAAATGCCTAACACAGGTTCAGATCTAAGAGGCCAAAAGCAAGACTAGTTTACTCTTCGTTATGGGAAATTGTAAATGAGTAAGAAATACAAAGAACAAGTACAATTTCGTTATATAACAGAGGCAAAATGATGGCAAGTAATATTGGTTTCAAAACAGGCACAAGACTGACACCTAGCAGCAAAACTAAGTGAAAACAGGCAAGAGAAAGGAGGAAACCCCAAATGCACTAGGAAAATTTGGGCCAACGCAGGCTCTGCATAGCCAAACTGGCTCTCAGCGTAGGTAGCCCCTTCGGGACCTGCGTTGCAAAGCAGGTAGCCTGTGTACTACCTGCTTTGGAAAACGAGAATTGCGTTTTCACAGTTTCCGGGTCATAATTTTCTAAAAAATGCACGGTTTTTGCTCAAATCAGAAGCAATCATTCAAGCACACTCAAAGGGATGATTAAGAAGGTGAAAAGCTATCACTAAGAGCTTACAAGGATCCTTGTAGATCAGCTCTTCAAATCATGACTTTGCTCAGAAAATGAGCAAGAGTGGCTGCCCTCTACTTCGCTTTTGATATAGTCAAAAGCTTTTCGATTTGGTACTCTTTTGTTCAGGAAATGAATAGCAAAATACTACAAACACAATCAAACAGATACGATCCCCAGCGGAGTCACCAGTTTGTTGTAGGGAAAAGTATCCGACTCGGATGACCCTATCCCACTCTAAGGGTGACAGTTCCTTAGCAACAACTGTAAAACAAACTACTTAAGGTTTACTTCTTTATGAAAGCAAAAGAGAATGGAGAAATGCACTAACCGCTGCCTTGCGCTTAATGTCGAATCCAAACTCTTCTCTTTGGCCGCTTACTCCTAGCTCCTTGTCCTTTTGCTTGCCCAGCTACAATGAGATCCTGCACAATAACAAAGAAGGAAACTACAAGAGGCATGCAATCATAACTGGTTCATGGATTAGTGTAAACCAAACATGCAATCATCACAATATATTATTGAAACAAGAGCACATAGAAGAACCTCAATAGCTTTTATTAATGAAGAAATAAAGGTTCTGAGAGTATTACAACCATTGAAGGCTCCAACCTAGCAACACCTCCCAGCAGAAAGAATTTCTCTTCTCCACCTCTCTCAAACAATCACCCAATAACTCAATAGTGAAACCAACAGCATATCATTACTTTGCACAAAATTCCAGCCTCCTGAGCTCATAGGAGAGAGCTCAATATATAGATGAATTGAGAAAGGATGAGTCAGCTTGCAACTGATGTGTAACTTCCTTGTGTCCTCTCTCTCTTCAGTTAATCTTTAGTTGATCTTCAGTTCTTGAGTCCACTTGGAGAACTTTGCTTCCACTTGGAGAAACAGAGCCTCTAACTCATCACAAGGCGAAATACCTGATCCAAGTGTCATTTTTGGAAGATTCCAAAGCAATGACTCACTGTGCCACTTGTCCCTTCTCGCTCAGCGCAGGTGGCCTTTGTCCCACTTGCTTTGCAACGCAGGTACACCATGGAGCAACTGAGTTTCAGCGCAGAAACCTAGTGGAGCACCTGCTTTGATTTCAGGATTGCTTGTTTTTGAGTGTTTTCAGGTGGAGAACTGATCTGAGAGCTGTTGGTTTGCTGACCTTGTTCCTCTAGGGGTAGGAACATCATGTTTAGGGAACTTTGGATCCCTTGGATTATTGACAATTCATGCTTGTTGCTGTAAGGCACAAAATTGTCTATAACATGTTGTGAAACATCCTTGTTTCATCATGGTTTAGTAAAGTTGCTGGTGTTGGATGGTTTACAAAAGATTGGCAGAGATTGGGATTCATTTGTTTTTATGGCCGACTTTCCAAGCAAAGCAGGCCTCACTCCATTGCCTGTGAGGGAAAGGGAAGAAAGGAGTGAAGAACCTACTCTGGTTGATCTCAGAAAAGAGGTGACAGATCAAAAGAAGCCTAAAACCAAGTTAAGGAAATCAGAGAAGTCTGTGGCAGCAAAAGAGACACCTAAATCATCAGCAAAGGAAACACCTAAGTCATCATCTAAGGAGACACCTCAGTCATCAAAGCAGAAGATCCAGAAAAAGAAGGATGAAGCTAAACCTAGTGAAGTTGAAAAGATTTCAAGGGTGAAAACCAGAGGTCAACTAAACAAGGAGAAGGGTAAGTCAATTACTGTGGAAGAAAGCCCTATTTCAAAAGGCAGTTTAAATGACTTACTTGAAGCTATTGAACTTGAGCAAGATCAGCCAATACAAATTGAACCAATAGAGTTTGAGCAAGATCACCCAGTGCAGCCAATGCATATTGACCTCACTCAATCTTCACCCGAAAGTTCTAAAAAACCAAGAGCTTCAAAAAGGTTGAAATTTGAGGAGCCTAGTAAAGAATATGCTTTCAAGCCATGTAGGCCAGTCACAAGAAGACAAATGAAAGAAATGGAGAAAGCGCAGAAAGAGAAGGCACCTTTAGAAGTGCCTAGTACAGATGTACTTGAGGTTTTGACCAGAACAGTTCATGCAGCCAGAAGTAAAAACAAGGTAGGGTCATCATCAGCCAAGGTGGAAATGTCATTGCTATCAAGCAACAAGCAGGAACAACACAAGAAGAAGTGCCTCAGATTAAAAATGTTTCTAAGGAAAGGGCAGTGAGATATGCAAATTATAAAAAGGCTGTGATAAAAGGTAGAACAAGTCTAATGAGCCAAACTGACTCAGTGTCTGATGCATATGTGTGGACGGTGCCAGCTCTGAAGCAGGCAAAAATCATGAAACAGATGAATACAAGTTTAAGAGCAGAAAACAAGGCTTTGAAGGAAGAAGTTAGCAGTTTGAAGAAGAAGCTAGGTAAACTAGCTGATTAATCCAAGGGGAAATTTGCTTTTCAAGTTTTGATAAATTTTGGTTGTCATCATTTTGAAACTTTTGGATCCCTTACACCTGTACAAAGTAGCTGAAGAAATCACGGAGTTAAATCATCAGTGCTTTAAGATTCATATGTTTTGTTTTGATTACCTACAGCAGTTTCGTAGCGCGCTACGAAACTGCTGTAGATGACTGTTTATGCGAAAAAATGAAATTGATGTTGAGGTCAGCAAATCTTGAAAAGGATGACTCGAGGCCAGCATGAAGATTATACAAAGCTATCCAGATATTCAGAAGGTGACAGGTGTAAGTATTGAAGAAAAAGATGAAATTTTTGTTAAAGTCTTCCTAAAGTTACTTTATAGCCGAATTTTTAGGGTTCTGGTAGGGTTACCTAAATTTTGAGTGGTACACCTGTTCAGCTCACAAAGTGTCCAGATCATAAGGCATATTGGATTATGCGTGGTTATTAAATGAATTAAATGGCTTGGAGCATAGTCTTTTAGTGCATAAAGACTAATGGGAGGCAGAGACCGTTAAGATAGGGCACAGATCTTCATCAACTGATGAGTCATCCACACAACAAGTATCCGAAGCTGCTCGTTCAGTGAATGTTTCTCCAGCATGTATTGGATATTACTGAAATGGTACAGGTGTCAAAGTTCAAGAAAGCATCAATGCACACGAGGAGATAGACTTAAAGTTTCAATGGGAATGGGACTCTATGTTTTCATAGCGCAATACCTTTGTAATTAATTAGTTTGTTTAGATATGGATAAGGCAATTAATGATAGGATTTCGAGCTCCCTTCATGCTTGTTGAGGAGTCTCAAATAGTTGTATTTTTGTTTTCCTATATAGAAATGACTCTGATGTAAAAAAGGTTGGAGATTTTATACAAAAACAGAGTTTATTTGGGCCAATGTAAAGACTTATTACAGTAATAGTAAAACAGTGGTTGTTTCTTCTCAAGATTCTCAATGGATTATATTGTTCAATGTGATGGTGGTTTATTTTCTTAATGTTCTTTTACAGCCTTGTTACAACATAATCACTCAGAATTCATATCTTATGCTCTGACTTCCTGTATGTTTGGCAAGCTGTGGTTTTTGTGAAGTATGTTTGAACATCTAATGCAAAGAGCCTTGACTTCCATGAAATGACTGTGCTTTTGTTTACTAAATGTGTGAGACTCCATAGCCCAATGAAGACTTACTTGATATGTGTCCAACCAGCTTTGTTTTTATAAATTTGTGAAGAGTTAGCCATCTGTTGTTGTGATTGATTTTTATCAAAAGCCTGTGAGAGAGCCCTCTCTGACCAAGGAGGCTAATCTTTGGTCTAAAGTCTGGTTGAAAGAGTTACATGAAATCTTGCTTGGCTGCAGCCCTTAGTACTGATTTTGTGATAACAAAGTGCAGGAAATACACTAGCAATAAAGCGTTGATAAAGAAAAATATGCAGTAACAAAGTGATGTCAGCGTGAAAGTACACGCCTTTTCCGCAATGGTCCGATTTACAGAACCGTTGCAACTGTTAAGTGTAATTACGCGATGAAAAGGATACTACAAAAGGGGTGACGTGATGACAGCGCGATTTTTAAATTAAAAAACGCGATGATGTTCAAAACAACAACAAGCGAGCCAAAAACTCCCAAATCAAAGACAATCAATCTTTAATCAAATAAGGGCATTTCCTAGATCAGACCAGGAAACTCAGAAAACAGGTAACTAATCCCCAAAACTTCAAAAGAGACCAAAAAAAAACAAGACAAGAGTAAACAAGAAAAGAACAAAGGCCAAGGCTCCCCAGCGGAGTCACCAATTTGTGATGCAGGAAAGTGTTCCCTCTACGGACAGAGGCAACCCCTCTAGCCCTAGAGTGGGTCTAGTCACAAACATGGACAGATCAACAATAGCTTTCCTTAAACAGTCATAGTTGGAGGCCTACCTCAACCGGTAGTCGATGGAGTTCCGTTGCGCTGCTCCAGCTTCCACTTCCTTCTCCTAATGAGTAATCAACCTGAAACAATGCAAAGGAAATAAAACAAAGCACGTAACCGGAACAACAATGATCTATTTACTCACAAAGTCAAGAAGTCATGAGCTATCAATTACATTACATACAAGACATAGGAAAACATCATTGATTGCATTAACAATGAAATAAGAGTAAGCTTACAACCAAAGTCTTGACATCACTAGCCTTCTCAAAAGGGATCCAGCCAGCATGTTCCTCAAGCATTCACTATTTGAAGATGGGTCTCCCAACATACAAGTCTCTCTCACTCACAAGTTTTACACAAGGTTAAGGGCACTTCACAACCTTCCTCAAGCTATCAACACTACCACACTTGTCACACTCACACCAGCTATCTAGCAAACTCACAAGCACTAACAACACTCCAAAGACTAAGAACTCCCAAACTCCAGCACATAGCCATGGTGAGAGTTTAAATATGAGAAGGAGTCTCCATGAAAGGTGGGAGGATGAGCTTATCTCCAAGGAAGGTAGCACAAATGACAGAACAACCACGCCAGAGAAAGGATGGCGACATAAACTAGGCCAACAACCAGGTCTGCAGTCATCTAGAAGGCCGACTGTTGGAACAAATTCACCCAATCTGGATCATCGCGGGAACATAACTGGTCTGCCACGCTGACATCGCTATTGAATAATGGAGCTAGTCGCATCATCACGGAAAATTACAACCGACAGTTGCGTTGGCACATAAAATCTGACCATCGCGGGAATCACGTGTACTTCCACGATGGCAGTGCTTCTAGACTGTTTTGGAGCGCCCTTCAACACGTTTATTTGGCCAACAGACGCGATGAGGCATAAAACTTTGGAAAAGTGGGTCATTTGGAAACATCATAGAGAATTAGTCTAACATGAGCATGTATGACTTGGAGACATGACACAGTAGGAAGACTGGAGTGAAGACAATGACAAATTACTGTGTAACACTCTTCAACAACTAAGGAATTTTTTTATTCTTAGGTAATGTTTAGTAACTCTCGCGATATTATCAAATCTGTAGGTAATGCTATCAATCTAAATTCTAACACACCATGCACTTTATTTCTCTTATCATTCAAAATATTTAATTATAATGTCCATAATGGTTTAGTTAATTTTGGTGCATCCATAAATGTCATTCCATTATCTATTTCCAAGAAAATTAATGCTAAATGGGAAAAGACTGATGCACAAATCATATAGCTAGACAAATCATTTGTCCAAGCCATTGGTGAACTTAAAAATGTTATCGTTGATTTTTCATCAGGCCATAGAGTTCACCAGTGCATAAACATTGTTATTGTGGACATTCTTGAAGCCTATGGTTTACTTTTGAGCAAATATTGGACACATTTATGGCTTCCGAATAAGGGTAGAAACAACCAGGTTCGAATAGAAAGTGAGACCTATATGAAACATACCATGACATAACTTGAGGGACATAATGAGTTGGTAGGATTTGCAAACGTCATTTTCATAAAAAAGTTCTGGAAGTCGATCATGGATATTTCTAACACAACCTTCACCCATCCTACTAGATACATAGTTGGAACTCCTTCCATGAAATCCTACTGGTGCAAATGACTTATGTATAGTAGATGTAAATAGTATTAGTGTAAGACATAGCCCTAGTATTGCTAACATTTGGACATTGTATTTCGATGGTTCAAAAATGAAGGAGTGATCTTGAGATGGTTACATTTTAATAGACCTGTGATAGAGAAAACATCTTATCTCTTGCCGCTTGGAATTTGAGTGCACTAACAATGTTGCTGAATATGAAGCAATCAATTTGGGTTTAAAGAAAATCATTAACCTCAACGTTCAAGAACTCAAAGAAATAGGTGACTTCAAAATTTTTACATGACAAGTACGAAATACGATACATTGTGTGTCACCTAATCTAAAAAAATATCAACAATAGGTATGGCATTTAATTTCACATTTCCAAGGTTTTAATATTATTTTTGTTCCTCGAATTCACAATGTCATTGCTGATACATTAGAAAATGTTGCTGCTAGGTTGTCACCTTTAAAGGATGGCTTTTTAGTTAAGATTATTTATAGGCCATCCATTCCTGATAACATTACTAACTTTCATGTTTTTAATGATGACCAACAGATATTGAACTTTATAGTGAACACTGATGTATTCAAGGACACAAATATTGAAGAAGATGAGCACAAAAAAACATTACTGGGATCAACTCAAGAAAGTAAAGGAAACCCCATGTCTAAGTGTGTGGTATCTTTAGAAAAGCTATATTACCTGTAAAACGGGTTTAAGGGGCTAGTCAATGCAAAGACTCATAGCTCCACACTTTCGTACAAACAAATAAATCTTGGCACAAAAGAAGATATGAAGTTTGTAAATCTCGATACTTGTGTAGATTTTTACTTTAGATTCAACATCTTATGTGATATGCTAAAACATAAGACAAAAATATACTCTACTCATCAGCAGAAACCAAAATTGATTGATGAAAACAATAAGCAGAAAAGGAAGAATATCAATCGCACATAAAAAAACATTTCTCAGGGGAAAGCAACTACTCAAAACCCCGACTATCTATATTGAATTAACTAGAATATTTGAGAAGAAAATACAATTCTTGTTCAACCTGAATAATATCTACACAAGTACAAACTATCTCACTACTTCACAAACTAGCTCAAGCAAACACTTAGCCAAATCTTCTACCTGCCAATCCCCTACTTCCTTGCACAATCCCTAAGAGGATTAGCCCATATTTGATTGGGGAAATCTCTCACCATAACTGCATCCATCATGGGCCTTCTACTAATTACATGCACCATTTGTACAACTTAGAAAATTATACAACTAATAGTACATTGTCCCTAAACTCTAATCTCAACTGGGTCTTCCTCTTAACTGACATGCATGGCTTATTTATGAGTGAATCTTCAATTAACATGTGTGGTAGTGAAGAGTCATTGGTTCACGTCCACACTACTAGACCTCCTACTAGTTCCTCCAACAATTAGAACTAGTTTAACTGACTATAACTCAGTTAGACTGAGATAATTAATTACAACTGAAAGGAACTCAACCTGGGCCCATAAAATTAGGAATCACTCTACATGACTCTAGATAGACTTCCAACTCGAATTTACTAAGTCAAATTAACTTAGTCAACTATTACAAGTTGTTATGAGAATATAATTTTGATTTAATTCCCAATTTAATTCAAGGAAAAATTAAATTAGAATTTCTAGATTCTATTTTTAACATTTCTTGTTGCTATTTTCAACACTCCCTCTCAACAAGAAAGGAATTCAACTCTATCCTGATCTGGTACCTTTAGAATGTTCTGCATGAAACACTTCTCTCTAGTATTGTTGCTGCTACAACTTCTAAAACTGAAAAAGAATCCAAACTGAACCAGTATGATGCATCTTTCACCAGAGTCTCTCACTGCTACTAGTTACTGCACTGTCCACTGAAAACTCAGCGTTGTTTCTGACTCTGCACGGTGCCATCTGCACTACTTCCAACTCTGCTCTGCGCTCCCCAATATCTGATTGCTACTAGTAGTTGCCTTTTTCACTCTGACATCTGACTGCATCAACCACCACTGATCCATCCTCCTAGTGTGTATTGTGGGTTCTCGTAGCAAGGTAATGATCTATGAGACAAAAAATCTCAATGGACCCTGCCCAAATTTATGCACTCTTGGGACCTATTAATTCACATTGCCCCACCTCTCACCTAGAGGTATGGTTGCATGTGATCCCTCTTCCCACTTGGCTCGAAATTCCCCCCTACTGGAGGTCTCTGCTTGAGTGTATGCCTCCACTCGATCTCCTCTCTAATTCTCTAATTGTGGCTGCTCCGCAACTTTCTGAGGTTGCATGTTGAGAGGTAATTCATGCTCCCTCTCAACCACCAAGTCTGTAACCTTTTCCTTGCTCCTTAAAATTTTTCATGCATATTAGACCTCGAGAGTATATAAGTTATTGACATACACACTGATCTGTTTCATCTATCCCGTGGTGATGTGTCTAAGGAAAACCTTCCCTTCACTAAATATCACATCATAGCCACGGTCTTCTAATACTGCGATGGAAACAAGATTCTTCTTTAGTCCTAGAACATACATCACATCTGTGATTCTGAGAGGGGAGCCAGACTCCCTCTGAAAGGTAACTGTACTGATGTCAGTTGCGCTATACCTCCCATCATCTCTAAACTCTATGTTCTGCTTGAGGTCTTACTCCTCAATGTCACTGAAGAAATCTCTATTCCCCGTCATATGGAATGAGGCAC